>JAOQGH010000012.1:40532271-40651930 GCA_025769975.1 Gallinago jamesoni
TTTTTTTTTTTTTGTGGTTGGACTCGATGATCTCTGAGGTCCCTTCCAACCACCACAATTCTGTGATTCTGTGAAAAAGCCATTGCACTTGTACTTTCATGGAACATCCAGAAAGGGATTAAAGTGTGTGTGTTTGTATTTCTAGCTGGCTCTTCTCTGTCCCTGAGCTGCTGATGAGCTAAAATTAGAATGTCAGGATGGGTTGCTGTGAATTAATCACTGATAAACTACGGTTCTATGCGCTTAGCTCTGACTGATATATACATTGAATCATGATTTATCTTGCTTTTTTGTCATGTTTTTGCTGTGAGATAGCGAAAATTGAGGAAAGAATGTGGGTCTTCTGTTTTGGGTCATAAATGCTGAAAAATTTTGTCTTTGAATTCCTGGAAGGCACATAGTACTGTAATAATTATAAAATTCTGTTTTCTATGTAACTACAAGCTTAGGGGAAATCTTATCTTTATGCTTGTTTTGAAACTTGACTTGGAGGGTGTGGGGAAGTAGGGGGGTAAATTTTAGAATGAAGCCGAAACTACTGATAATCATGAAAATAGTAGGTGGGGTATTCTTAATGTATGGTCTCCAGGACTACGTATGAATGAGGAATCTATTATGTGTATTGGAAACACAACTGTTATCACTGCATAAAAGATTTACGCAGTTTAGCAGTGAGCTTTTCATTTACAATACCTGTGTGTTGTTTGAGAGTTACTAAGCCTGTATCTCTCACACAAATCCCAAAGTAAGAGAGGCACTGCAGAGTTCAGAGTAGAGCTTCCAGAAGCTTAAACAATGTCAAACTTCACTGATGCCCTTTCCAGTCATGTGGATCCTGCTAGCTTTGCTTCTGGATACAATTCAAATATAACTGCCTGTAGAAGTAATGCAAAAATACGTTACTAGTGTTTGGTTTTAATTCTCCCTATGACCTGGACAGCTTATGAACAAATTTGAAAGCCTAATTGAAATAATGCATTGAAAGCTGTCACTAGATTAGAATACAGAGTGAAAACGTAGTGACATTTTTTTGATTCAAAACCAAAGCAAGTTGGGAATCAGACTGAAAAATAAAATCCTCTCTTTATTTGATGGTTCCCAGGAATTAAAATGAGCACTCAGTGGAAAGAATTGGAGAAATCTCAGCTTTCCATTCCTCCTCCTTGTGTATTGCAAACACTATTATATGAGAACTGCAGGTAATATTGACTCTAGGAAAAAAAGGGCTGAGAGTTTTCCAAGCTAGCAGGAGAGTATCCCTTACACTGCTGCTGGCTGGTGAAGAAGACCAGAGTGTTTTTAATAGGTTACAGAGATAGCACTGTTTTTAGGATCAGCACAGGGTATGCCATTCCCTGCTTATCTACAACAAGCATCTGTTTTAAGATTACAGTACTTTCTATAGAGCTGCAAAAATGTGTTGACATGTTCTAAGTTAAAGGGAGATAGAGCTCACAGTGTGCTCACACAGGATACTGCTCCCACCAAAACCAAAGCTTGCCGTGACTTCATATACGTGAAAGATTCAGTCCCAGCTTCCGAAACAAATATAATGAAGAGGCAAGGGAGACAATACAAGGGTTGTGTAAGAGCCAAGCCCTGAATTGAGTCACTAAGAACAAGGAGTCAATCTCTGACCCTGACCAGCCGTCCAGCTGCTTGCCTGGAGGTATGTAGTCCCTACCTGGGGACTGGAAAAGGAAATGTTGAGGTCAGTGTTCAGTCATGCGGCCTCCATAGTGAGGTGAAAGCAGGCACATCATGATGCAGTTTGTTTTGCTGTGAGAGGATGTGTACAAACTAACATAGCCCACAACCACCGACCTCCTGAGATTGTCTCCCATATGCATCTGTGTATTCCTACTTTTTTTCCTGAAACAAGAATTATTTAATGTCATCAACATAATATATGCAGAAATGTGCATATGCACAATTTACTATATGCTGAGGAAGGAAATGTTCGTTTTGTACTCTGTAATAGCCAAGATCAACAATCATCTTCTACTGCATGTATACCAATTAAGGTTTTTCACTAATACTAGTTAGGACCTCAGATGCCTACCTTTCTACGGTTGTATTGTAATGCAGTTTTTGTTTCTCTTGTGATACTGTAACAAAGTTAAGGCTTTGAATTGGCTACAAGTAATCTTGGTGATTCATCTGTATTATTCATTTAGAAATATCCACAGTGTGAACTGGCAAAGTAGTACCTGCTGGTAGCTTGGGAGGGTGCTGCTGAGCAATCTCTGTGTCAGATACCAGTGTTACACTCAGGAACTCCCTTCACTTGTGTTTTCCCTTTTGTTGCAGTTGGGAGTAATGGATGCTCCTCAGGTTTTAGTACCTCTAATATGGCAAGTTTGACTTCCTCTGGTGAAGAGTGAATGAATGAGTATTAAGAGAGGCAGCTATGGTTTATAGTAGTCACTAAAGTGGCTTTCCTGGTGATTGTGGTCCCAGTCATAGTTTCTGAAATGCCTAACACAAATTAAGTATCCTTGTTATTTTCCTCTACAGCAAACAAGACCTCTTTTCCTCCATAACTGACGGAGACAAACATAATTGAGAGATTAACATATCTATTGACTGAAGTAACAGAAATTTTGGGGGAAAAAATGTTGTGAATACCATTCCCTAATTACTTTCTTGACTGAAAATCCACTTAAGAAAATATCTTTAATTCATTCAGGCTTGAGAAATAGCAGGTGCTCTTACTGAGGCTGCCACAAATGTTCTGTGAGACTTGCATATTCTGATAAGGTAATACAGATGTGAGAAAAGCAGACCATGTCCATCAGGAAGATGACAGTAAAGGGGGCCTTCCCACTATTAAATTCACAGTGTTTGATTCCTTGAGGCTTGTTTCATAGGAATTTGGGGATTCCACAGTCCTCCTGATTTGTCTGTCATGACTAATTGTATAAAGTTTTAAGACACTTAATATATGGAATGGCAAAGCTCATACAAAAGGATGACCAGCAATATATAAAAACTATCATAATTATATTGCTTGAATCAAAACCATTTGTATGTAAGCATTAGGGGGATAACGCAGAAAATTGCTGTTCTCTCTAAGTGTTAAACGAACCCTAGGAAATCTTGCACTGTTATGAAATTTTGTGATTTATATTGGCTATTAAGAAATATTAAAAATCTCTAACTATGCAAAAGTGCACCGTAGCTGGAGGGGATCTGGAGATGCTCACATTGTGAAATGATCTTTTATGAGAAAAGCTCTTCTTTACTTGACAGTTGTGTTATTCACCCTACGATATGCTTCCAAAATATTTCAAGTTGTGGATTAGTTGCACTGTTTTAATTACTAAATGCAGGCTTTTTTAATCAACCATGTTTCTAATGCCTAAGGAATTTGCTCAATCCCCTGGTAAATGTTAAGTCTTTGTTAGTGAAAGGCATTTGAAGAATAGCTCAGTAGTCTAAAGGCTAAAGAAAATCCATATAAAACAAAGATATATTTTTATTTTCCCAGTTCTGTGTATGAAAAAAAAAATATGCTGATATGCCATAAACTATGTAGCCTTCTGCCATTTTTCTAACCCTTGGGGAATGCAGTGCAGAATGGACACTTGTTCAGTTCCTAAAACTTCTTTTCAGCCTTACAAAGACTTGGCTTCCCAACCTGATGAAAACATTCTTAGGAGTTTATATATAGTACAGATTCTTTGAGCAGTATTGTTTGGTGACAATAATAACATTATTGTTCTAGTTTCTCAAAAGCTCTCTTCACAGCAGTAGTTGAATAGTAGCAAACTAAATGCCACAGTACAATCCAATGTGTTGTACCATTTTCTTCTGCACCCATGAACACAGAAGAAGCACGTGTTGGTTTCTCTCACCAAATGTATATTGTTTCATAATATCCATGGGCATAACAGTATTACTGTATGAACTACACCTTCACAAAATGGGAATACAGCTTCATGACTTGTAAAATAGAAGGAAAGTAGTGATTATTGGAGCAAATTCCCATCTGGTATCAATTAACTCAGATTTGTTAAGTCGTTTTTTTGTCATATACCACCATATGGTTTAAGGGAAACATTTTGGCATAGTCATTTTATTCTGGCACAGGATTCATCTACCTAGAGAATTTGACAGCCTCTTCAGTGATATTAAGTCAATACAGAAGTTGAGAGCTTTTCCCCCCACCTTGTCAGGGTGCTCTCATTTAGAAGTAGAATTCTTTTTATTGCAGTTTACACAATAGGGTATTTGAAGTGCTTTTAAGGCTTTTTTTTTTTTTTTTTCAACTCCAAACATTAAGCCTAAGCTTCCAGGGTGCCTGTGGATAGGTAAGAGAAGATGGTCCTTGACTTGCTCAAGTAGTTTAACTGCATATTTGTTTGGTATATGTTTGTGGTAACACAACTCATTCACACAACAGTAATTCATAAATCAGGATATCTCTAGGTTTCTAATTTACTGTTTAGCACCCATTCTTGTAAAGCTGCTGTTTTGATTACCCACAGTTGTGAGAAAACCCCATTCTCCCAACCTTAGTTTTACATTATGCTCACAGATGTAGTATAGCCTCATGTAATTGATATGGTCCCTTGTGACATGTTATAATAGGCCAGCTGGTAAAAGTGGAATAATGAAGAAACATAAGTAACTGTTGATGTCAAGATAGAAGTGATGTGAATGCTGTGCTCTGGCCAAATCCCGAATTAGAGCAGAAAACAGTCAGCTGAGGTAGATATGGTTTGAAGCAGCATTCAAAATGTTAGCATCCTGTAGTGATGTGCAAAAAACTCACTAGCTCACTAACTTTCAGAGGAACTGAGGATTCTGAGCACCTTTGAGCAAGGCCCTTTCCTGAAAAATAATTCAGGGTGAAGTCAGAATGCATGATAAAAGCTGCTTTGCAGAAATCCCTCAAGAAGAACAGTGGTGCAACTTACATCAGTCTTAGTCATACCTTCTCAGAAATCAAATTATCTTAAAACCTAGGCTCTTGATGATGCAGACACTTTCTTACAGTATTGCTCCTGAAACACTCAGCCAAACCATATCAATAAAACTGAGTTATGTTTGCTTGATTGTGCTGAAAGACACAGGATGTGCACTGGCTAAAAATCACTGTAAGATGCTTATCACACAGAGATATACTTGTATGTACAACTGGTAAAAATTCTTTTTTTACGAATGTTGAATTGAGCACAACAGTATTAGATTTTCTTGTCCAGAACATTCCAGAAAGGAGGAGGAGAGAGTTCATTATCTAAAAGAAGAAATGTTTTAAGAAAGCTGTTTAAGAAAAAGAGCCATGTTCCACAAAAAAAGCAGATTCCCTCTCCTCCCATTTGCAAACATTCCTGTTTAACTAAAAAAAAAATAAAAAAAAATCACTTTTTGTCTTTGCTTTTGCTTTTTTATGATGTCCTGACTTGGAAGACACTAAGTTCCTTGCCTAGCCTACTGCTGATGTTACCAGCACTGGAAGTTAGAACAGCCCACTGGGTACAGTAACTTCTGTAATTTTTCACCTGCTGTTTAGAAACAACCCTGAGATCCAGAATGGCTGAAATTCTACACTCTTCTACAGCCACATCACACCTGTGCTAGTCTTCTAAGGGAGCAGCTTGAGGTTTCACATACAAGGTTAGCATCAATCTTTCATTATGGAAAATTCTCCAGGAGGCGACTTACATTGTTGAACAAGTTCGAAATCTGACCCATAATGTTTGACGGTAATCCGTGTACAAGCAAGCTCAGGAATGTTACTTGGAGTTTAGAAATTTTTTCATTTAGAGTTCAATAAATACAGGCTCTGTCTCTTTAATGCTCATTTTTTTCAAACTACTGAAGCTTAGACACTTTCTAATTTGGTATTAAATTGATCTTTTCAGTGGAAATAACCAACTGCTTAACGTGTTCAAATAGGGTCTAGCTTCCAGAGATAAAACTTTGTAAGAGTTAAGAAAACAAAACTGTCCGCTTTGGAGTATCCAAACCACAAGTTACTGATGTAAATGTTATTTGCCACATTCCTCTATTTCCAAATGGAATAAGATGCCCACCAAAGGGCAGAAATATATTAAAAAGGGATGTTGGAACAGATACTTTTTTTTTTTTTCAGCTGGAAGGGATGAGTGAATGGCCAGGCACACAAAGCTGCATTCTTGTGGCCAAGGGGAGGGGAGAATACAAAGACACCTTAGGGCCAATAGCAGTCTCCAATCAGTTGCTAGTTTATAAGGGAAAAATTTCTTAGATGCTTTTATTACTAGAATGTGGGAAATAAATGAAAGTGTTGAAATGAATCTACAGATCAGCTTCAGAAAGTTTCATCTGATGATATTAGATGGTAAGATTAGCTGGAAGAACCTACTAAGCCTATATTTCAAAAGAAAATACCTATTTAGTTTTGAGGAACTGATTATTCATTTTGATTTAGCAAAATTGTGTAGTTACCTCAGCTCTGCAGTTAGTTGCAAGATAAGATGGACTCTGTTGTGCTAGGGAAGAAAACTGGCTTTCACCACAGTTGGTGTGATCCTGGACACACCATGTCTCTGTTGTCATAAGCAAGTGAGTTGTTCTCAGTCAGTTCTTTAGAGGAGACCATGAGAAAGATGGAGATATTGTCAAAGTACAAAATTATGAAGATGACCCTAAGTATCCTTATGTTCTTTTCTCTCTGTTATGTAAATTCCAAAAATCTGAAAGGATGAGAATATACTGAGATGGGGAGGGAAAGGAAGAAGGCAACTGCATATATATTTCTAAAGAAAATTAACACACTGGAGACAAGATAAATTGAGAAAATTAAATTTCAACTCATGCTGAAATCTTGATTTGTATTTATTTCATAGCCATCAAGCAATTTCTTGGCCTTCCCTATTAGAAAGCTAGAAAAGCCAGTTTATTAATTGAGGTGAGAAAAAAATCAAAAAAGAAAATAAAAAACTTCACTGTCAAGTTGTCATATTGACCCCATGTGACCTATTGTAAATCCTCAAATTCTCATTTGGAATACAACATGGTAGAGAAATGAACAAAATAAAATACAAGAATTCCCCAGTTCTAATGATATGCCTTTGAGGAAAAATTGTTCATCTTACATAACTCATTACCTTTTCTCTGTGATGGAAGAAATATTTACCTATCTCAAAGGAATTTATGAATTGGTCCTGATTCTGATTTTATGGTCACATAAATGGTCGTTTTATCAGTGAACATTTTGGCTGGTAGAAGGACAGAGGAAAAAAAAATCTTTTTTCAAAATGGAGACTTTTGCAGGTGCAAAGCAGCAAATATTAGTATTTCCTTAATAATATTTGACATTAACATAAAATTGTAAATAGATGCCCATCTCTCCAGAATCCTGAGCTGCTATTAATAACGATACAAATAAAAGCTGTCTTGTTTCGTGTCATGTTTGGAAATGGTAGATTGGGCTGTTAACTCCATCTGGAAATTTTACAAATATATAACCTTAGTGTAGCTAGTTGGATGGATGGCATAAAACAAAGACAGCCACTCTGTGCCTGGACGAGATAGTTGTGTGTCTTGAAATAGTTAAATTCAGATACATAATAGTCACCGTTCTGCCTCAAAGACTAATTTTGCTATTGTACAAACTGCTTTCTGTCTAATATCTTGGCATATTCCCTCTTCATGAAAATATTAATATTTGAAATTTAAAATGCTATATTTGCCCCAGACTTCCTGCCACCAGCAAAGGAGGAAAGAGAGTTTCAGTAACCTTGGTGCCTTTTTCAGTCAGACTTTTTCAGCAAATCCAAACAAAATTGCAGAGGTCTCAATCTAAAAAGCTTTACAAGGTTGCCGATTCCCTCTTAAATCAGTCTCAGTGCTAAAGGAAATGATCTGATTGCTCTGCACATTGTAAATTATTATGAAGGATATTTGCAAAAGTTCCAAACTTCTGATATATTTAGGAGCACAAGTAATTACCATAGTTCCCTTTCCTGATTTTTAGTCGCTAATAAATAATGTAATGCTACCAGACTGTACTTTTCTGGTACAGGATGGTTACAGACAGCTGTGCTATGACTTCAAGGAGGCTAGGAGTCTACCTCAAAAATTTCTTAAAGCCAAAACACAGATGAACACAACAGAATCCCTTTCTCATATATGCTGTCCAAATGCAGCTAGATGGTTGCTTCATTTTTTGAGTTCTTAATATCTTACACCATTGCCTTTGATTAGAGATGAGAAAGCTTTAGTACCTTTGAAACAGTTGCAGCCTCTGTCCTTACATCAGAAGATAAAAATATTCTGCTTTTTATGTCTAATTCTGTTCAGTTACAGTAAAATTTGTGCTGAAATTAGGGATCTGGTTTTCAGGTTATTAAAAAAAAAACTGATAAAATGACATCAGCTATAAGTTTCCTAGAGTCAAAATAAACATACTTGAATGACAGAAAGTGACACATTTCCTTTCAAAGGTTTTTCTGGAATTCACCTTCTGTTCACACTGTCTGCCTCAGAGCATACACATCTCTTCCGGTTCACGCTCTCTGTGGTTCACTTGTGCATTGGTAAAAGTAGTATCTTAAACAGCTTTTTATTTGGGTGCATAACACAATGTAGGACCATATGCACCAAATCCTAAAAGAAGTAATGGCAAAGTTTGTATATGTTTTCCTCCTGCTTTTCTGACTGTCTTGTAAAACAGCTCATTTTTGCTCAGGTTTACATGACTACCATTCAAATCATCATGATTCAGGTTTCTAAGAATTTACAAAGTATTAACCATTTGTAAAGGCGCTAAGGATCCACTAATTATGCCACTAATTAAAAAGAAATCTCTCTCCTGGACCTGTAAATAATTAATTTTATGTTATATGCCTGGGAAAAGTACAGTCTCCTTTTTAGGGGAAAAGTGTTGGAGCTTATTCTAAATGTTACAAAGTCAAGGATAGAAAATACAATTATAAATGACATTTTGGTCATAATCTGCCTTTCAGATATGGTATGTAAAAGAAAAGGTATATTTAGTAATGGATCATTTCACAGAAAGGCTTAAAATGTCAGTGCTAACTATATTTTCTACCTTTGCTCTGTGGGTGTCGATAACCACTTGCTCTATTTGCCACATGCACGCTGATAAAGCTTTAAGCCCCCTTCTCCAGGTGAAAGGATAATCCAGTGGTTGGACTGAAATTTGAATTTGATGAGCAGCTTTGCTGTCTACCTATATCTGGTGACCTGCCACAAATCCCTTATTGCCATATGCAAACAAAAAGCAGTAAATGCTGCAATGTTTACGTCTTTTCTGGTGGTGTCTGCCTTGTGTAGATTTACTGGGTCTAGTTGGGCTCATGGAACACCTTACCTAGAGACAGCCACCTTGAAATGTGGGAACATTTAGTCTGGGGAATCAGTCTAACTCAAGTCTGAAGTAAAGCATACAAAATGACTTGCACAGGATCCTCAGTACCAACTGCTTGATCTGCTTTTATTCCACTGCACTTACTAGTGTGATTGACTCCTATGTTTCAGCATCTCGTTTCCTCGACTGTACGTGCCGTCTGCTTGCTAGACCAATCCTTAGGTTTCACCTGGAATGGAATATCTAGGTCTCTTTGTGGATAAAATTAGCAGCTGCATAGGGTTTGAACAAAGACTGTTCCACTGGGCAGGAGGATCCTCTGGTATTGGTTCTCCAACTAGTTTGGTCATCCACTGGTATTCCAGAAAGCATCATATCAGCACATGACCTTCTGCAATAAGATAGGGTGATTAGAGAACCTTTAAAAGGTTTTTAAGATAACTGAATAAAAGAGGGACCTGGAGGAGAGATGGGATCTTTATACCAGTGTTAGTCAAGTTACGCAACTTGAGATAAAAGGGTTCATGCTTGTGGTGTTGGTCACCTACAGGGTCAGGGAGTGGCTTCATCTAGAGACATTTTAAAAGAAGCATAGAAACTAAATGTTATTTATACTGAGGTCCAAGGAGGAAACTGTCGTGTCAAGCATGGGGCAGACAAGTATTATGCATGGCATGAACCACGTGCTAGAAATGCCTTTGACAGAGGCAAAATGGAGGTGTACGGGAAGGCTGTGGAGCCAGGGTTTGTATTAAGAGGTGTGCAGTGTGGAATTGACTGGCTGATGCTGGGTGTGGCCAGACATGAGCTCCTCTGGACCTCTTGGCCAGAACCACAGAAAGGGGAAACTCACATACTTCAGTTCCCCAGTGATAGAATGAATTGCTATCAAGCGTATTGTGAAGTGAATAATTCAGAGGCACTTGGACATCATAAAAGAGAGTTATGTATGCAAGTACTAGATATGCAGTGGGTATTCATCGGCCCTTGAGTCAGCATGGCAAGTGTTTAAATATTCTGCTAAACAAGGATGGATTTCAACAAGAGCATAAAGTCAGAGTCCCCATTTTGTTACTTTTTTCTCCTTGTTTTGGCCCTAACAAATCTGTTGTACTGCACCATCCTGCTAAACACATGAGAACAGTCAAGACAACGCTTCCTAAAAAAAAGCCGGTTGTCCTTTCATACTAATTTCCTGACAGGAATGAAGCTAAATTGGTTAGAATTGTTTTTTTTAAGGAACATCAGCACTTGGCAAATAAGGATGCATAAAAATAATTGAATATCCTATACGTTTCACTAGAGCAGACTTGAATAGTTCCTGCACTAAATTACATATGTGGATCCCACTGTTTCATCTGAGATCATCTCAGCAGGGATGTCTATGGAAATGCAAATTTACACTGCTGCTGAGTCCTTGCAGATTTTACACTATGTGTCAATAATTCACTTAAGGATCTTGGAATGGTTTGCTTTCTTTCTTAACGTTTAGCAATTCAAACATTCTGCTCTTCAAATTAGATAAAATTATTTAAATCATAATAGTATTTTCAATATCCACTCTGGGCTGCCTCTTGCTGCAGGAGGTTCCAGGTTTTCCTATTTCTCCTCTGTGCAATGTATGAGTATGCCCATCACTTCAACTAAAATATGGAGGGGTCGTTTTGCCAATGATCCTTCAAAAAATGACAAAATGTTCATTTTTCATATATTTTTTTTTGTTTTACCAAAACTAGAGTCACCACAGGTGAAAATATTACTGTTCATGCAAAATCCTACAGTTATTCTGCCACCTATTGTTTTTAAAAATCCTTTCCTTCAAAATCAGTGCAAGCTATGCCAATATAATGACTGGTGAAGCATTCTCTGTATAGAGGTGTTAGACGTCTTGTTAGACTGACTGATAGAGTTGTTAAGAGATAGCCAAGTTTTTGCCTGTGCGAGCTGTTTTACCTTGTCTCACACAAACTATCACAGCCAGATTGACTCCAAGTCAATGACATCCAAAACTGGCAAACTCCTAATTCCATTAATCCTTGTACTGAAAAAGCAGCAGCAAATGTGACCAATGGTCTGTTAAGAGTTGGGGGTAAAAAAATAAATCCCCCGATAACAGTTGTTGTTTTGCTTTCTTCTATTAGAAAAATGCAGTTTTTTCATTAAGCATCAAAGGGAAGGGAACTTACTTTCCTGTGAATTTCTTTGGTGATTTACTTCATTGTCTAAGGTGTAAGATCTTGCTCAAGACTTACCAAAAGTGGGTCACTTAGAGAGCCTTTTGATATTGCAGACTTTCTGGTATCTAATAAACCCTGCACCTTTTTCCTTCACGGGAGACACAGATAGCATGACTCCACCCAGCCTTCATGGAACTGCTAGGAACTTACTGTCTCTGAGACTGTCATCACTCTGCCATGCTTGCTTGAGCACATTATTGGGAATTGGATAGACAGAGAAGCACAGCACTTAAGAAGTCACAGGAGGGTAGGTACTTTATTAACAAGGGTAGAAAACAGCGTTGCTTGTAGCTAGGCTGGTCAAACTCACATTTTGGGACATACCTGATTTTCAGGAGATCAATAATTTTCTTCCAGTTTACTGTAAGACTCTGATATATGCCTCTCAATCTGCCAAAATTAAATTGTAGTATAAATTTAGGGATCTTTTAAAAAATCAGTCATTTTAAAAACTAAACTTCATTTTTATGAATTTTCTTAATATAAATTGGTCTTTCTGTTATCTCTGCTCTTCAACCCTGTTTCTGAGGGCAAAGCTTTTTGGCAGTCACAGTGAAAGGGATAGCACATTGGTGTGGCAGTGCTGAAGGTGCTTTTAGCTTGGAAGTGGTGGTACTCCTTGAAATGGGATACTCGTGGGAAATGTGCTTGGAAGCCTCATCGACTGAAGCATGCTGCTCTGGGCTTCATTAGCTGTGGCCGTGTTTTGTCATTGGTCAAGGAACAAGAGGAAGTTTAGTATAATGGAATTTCTAGCCATCCCAAGAATAGAATGGGTTGAATGTTCTCCAGTCAAACCATTTTATTTTTTTTTTTTGTCAGAAAATGGTGACTCATCACATCTTGAATTATTTGTGGAACTCTGTCAGTTTTAGCAAACTGATAGCAAACAATAAAATTTTCATTATTTCCTGCTCGTTTGCCTGGCAGGAGGATGTAGACCCCAGCAACATTCACTTCTTTAGCACCATGGGACTTCTATGGGGTTTTATATCTGTCAAGAACTCTCACAGGCATTAGGAGACCAGAAGCCCAAGGAGCCTTTCTTCCATTTGGAGTGTGGCCCACTGTTGTGCAGCTGAGAGCTCATGCTGGGGGCCTCTCTCAGGGCTTTCATGTAGACACTGTTGAAATCTTCCAGATATAAACTGCTTTCTCTTTTTTTTTTTTTTTTTTTGAAAAAATAACTATTTATATCTATGGAAGTAATTTATAGATACTTTGAATGAAAAAGAGAGTCAACACATTTTTTTCTTAAATTGACCTAATTTTAAAGTTTTAAGAAAACCAAAACCACAACAAATTATCAAACTCCAACATTTCATTCCAGAAAAATATTCCTTCCATATTTGGGAGAAAGAAAGTTTGGGATGACATTTTCTGGTTCTTGGTGGTGTCTCATGTGGAAAGCAGGACAACTTAGCAGGACACATAAGCCAACTAAAAAGCCTGTGTTGTATAAAAACTCTACTCCGGACACCTTTGCCAGTGAGCTGGACACAGATTCACACACTCCCAGTCTGCTGCCTCACCCATGGACTCTCTGGGCTTTGCTGTTTCTGACTCACTGTTGTTACCCTGTGAGCTGGGCATTAAGCAGGAGTCTGTCATGGTTTCCAGTTTGTTTCTTCAGCATTTTTGAAAAAACAGTCATTTTAGCTATTTGGAAAAAAAAAATATTTGGGAAATTTTCACTTACATGGGAAACTCTTGAAATTATTATGGTTTTTTTAGTTCTAAGAAGGAAGAAAAAATTCTAGAATTTTCTACAGAGAAGAAATGTTAACTTTTAATGTGGTATTCTCAGGAATATCCTTGCTAGAGGCCACAGCACTACAACCTTGGGAACAAGGGGAACTGGGTAGAATACCTGGAGGCAATCTGAAGTGTCCATTTTCTGTGATGTCATTTCATTTTTATTCAGGAACAGCAGAGTGCTAATGCCTTGGCAGCCAAAGTCACAATAAGCTCTAGCTATAATGAAGGTAGGGATGTAAACTTGCCTGCAAAACATAAGAGGTGTGAGTTTTGGACACAGTCATCTGTACTGCCAAACCTTGCCCACATGTGCTGTTCTCACACTGGGATTTTTCAACTGTTACTTCTATTAAGAAATAGCATCACTCTCAGATACTACAGAAAAGAATATGGGGAAAAAGCAGAGCATTTTTGAAATTTCATCTCTGCCACCCCCTCCCCAACATCCCATTGTCACCTTTTACTTCCATAAATAACTTGGAATAATTAGAGCTTTTTAACAAATCTGAAATTATCTGTTTATCAGTGAGTGATGCTATAGCTTTTCAATAGTGTTTATTAGCAGGGAGCTGTTGATTAGCTGATCACCCACCATTTCTTTCCTTTCTCGATCTTGGGAAACTATCCTGGTGAGATTAAAATGACACCAAATATGCTGTTTTCTAAACAACGACCTTTTGGTTCCAGGGAAGGAGAGCTGCCTCTCTTGCTGTGCTGCCAAAGCTTTTCCTCTACACTTTCAAATTAGTGTGAGTCATTTTTGCAAAGGGCTGAATATCTGGCTGCTAGTGAGGCTGCAGGTGTCGGCTGTTATTCCCAAAGTCCTCTTCACATTCCACGCTTGCTGTAGTGTTCCGCCAGCACTGCTCCTGCCTTTTTGCTTGCTAGGTTGAAACCTGCATTCAGTCCTTGCTAGGCCTTTGTTGCAGGGAAGCATTGATCCTGATCTTGTTCAGTAACCTCTAAAGGTGTCTGCATGTTCTCTTTGAAGCAACTATAAGCTTGAAGAGAGAGACTGTAGTTTGCATTAGACAAGCTGAAAAACTTGGAGAACACAGATAAGTCTTCACGCAAGCAAACTTTTCTTCTGGTCTGAGGGAGAAGCAGAAGGCAGGCTCATACTAACTTATAATGCTTAGCCATCATAGTTACAAAAATGCCACTACTATTGTATTGTAGTATTTTGTGTAAAAATGCCAGAGAAATAAAAACAGAAGGCAGGGAGGGGGGGATGTACTTTAAATTTTTAGTATTCTGCATGATAAACAGTTCCTCAAACTGAAATAATTTTGTCTGCCATTTTTCCTAGATTTGTACTTGCACAAATCTGATTCAGAGTGAATATGAACGCTTAACAGGGTCCCAAAAGCATTTATCACCAGGAATCTTTAAGAGTGCCTTCTCTTTCTCCTTGTTCTAGTTGCTAGGCCATACTCATTTAGCCCTGCAAAGCTTCCTTTTCCTTCCAGCCTGAAAACTGGTTCTCTGGTATCTACTCAAATCCATAATAATGCCTTTATGTTTACAAAATACTAGGATCAAGCATGAGACTTTTCAGTTTGTAAATAAGAACAAAATCTATTAGGCAAGCAAGGAAGCAAGAATTTATCATTTAAATCCCAGATTGGAAACAGTGGGTATAAAAAGCTGCTTGAAACTGTATCCTGCATTAAAAGGAAAACCAAGCCTGTCATTTACTCACTGGAATTTACATTTTTTTCTCTCATGAAAGAAGCTGATTCAATACCTGGGTCATGTTAATTACACCTTAACTTCAGCCATTTTAAGGCTTGTCCCTTAATCTACATGAATTATCCTAGCTCTGTCTGGTGACAGAGGAACAGAAGCAGGCAGCTCCTGAGAGTAATTCAACACGTCTCTCTTAAGAGAGGATGAATAGTCCTGTGTGACTGTTTTGGATTGCTTTCCTTCAAGATGGCTGAAGTTAGGTGAGATGAGCTCCATTTCCCAAAGTGAAACCCAAGAGTTTACCCTGCCTGCCCCTCCCCACTCCCGGCTTCCTATTTGTCTTAGGACAGCTAAACAGGGAAAAAAGTGGATATAGAATCAGTTGTCAGGATCCCTGCAGGATGATGTTTCTCTTCTTATCTTTTTTTTTAAAAAAAAAAGGAAAAAAAAAAAAGAAGCTACAGTTTTATTTGTACAATCTATAAAGAGTTCTCTACATTTGGAAGAAATAAAATGCAAATCATCCTGATATTGCAAAGAGCCCTAGAGGTGCCATAATCAACACTTTATGCAGCCAAAGCAGCATGTTAGGAGCTGTGCTGTAAAGCAAAGCCAGACTCGGTGGCTATACTATCCTGTGTCTGTGGTAACTTGCATAAAGAAGGGAAAGTGGGGATTGTTGTTCCACAAGGAGGTTTAAATAGTTTAATCCTGGGGATCCTAGTGGTAAAGGCAATATGGCTGGAGCAATTTGAATTTGATTTAAAGCCTAAAAGACTGTGAGTATTCTCTATGCTGATAGAAGCAGTGGGACACAGGATGGCGTGTATTTTGCAGAATTAGCCCCTTATTTACAATTCTAGTTTATAAAGAAAATTATATGAGAGAAACTTCCTTTTCAAGGGCATTCAATCTATTTTGACAGGGGTTATTAAGAGCCCAGAAATATTTACCATGGTGTGGCCTGGTCCTAAAGTGAGCCGGGGAGCAGTGGCTCTTTAGTCTGTACGGAGACGCCCTGTGTAGAGTCCCTAGATGAACCACAGTGGACACAGCACTTCACATTGCCACCTAGCCACAAGTCTCTAGAACCTTTAGGGGAGAAAAATGCAGTCTTGCAGATCCCTTCTAAAGGCCCTTTCCCAGTCTTTATCAGAACTGGGAGTGACTCATTTCAGTACTGAGAGTAGAGCCTACTCTGCATCTCACAGGTATCTACCCAATTTCTAGGAGCCTCAAAGCCCACAGAAGTAATTTCCGGGTAAACCTTAATCTGGGTATTTTGAAATAGATGTTTTCCCCAAAATAAAGATGCCATTTCTCACTGGTTATTCTACTCTACCTTTGTATTTTTCTTTTCCTTAGAAAAGGCTGTAACTGCAATAATTAAATTTATGGTTTTAAGTATAAATTTACCTTAAACTACTTCTAGAAATATGAGGTCATTAGACTTTGGCCTTTGCTTTAGATTTTGCCAGGAAGCCACTTCTCCTTACAATCATCTCTATTCAGCCAAAAAGAAAACTGTCATATAAAAATACTATGCAGCTCGATAGATTGATTGGACCATTTATCAGTTTGGGGCAAATTTCATCTTCAGTGATTACCTCATGTCACTCTGTTCACTCTAATAGATTTGGTGTGAAGAGATGCAGCAGATAGAACCTCAAGCTATGTTTTCAAGCCAAGATGACAGGAAACAAATCCAAAGCACGTCGATTTAATATATACTGATAAAGACAATGTCTTGGCATAAAAATTCAGTAGTGTGCTTAAGTGAGCAGAACTAGTAGGGTAGTGTGTGCATCATTCAGTACAAACAATTGCACCTTGTACTGGTAAAGCATGATTAGTAGCAGTAAGAAATCCAAATTCCAGTAAATAAACACTAATGTTTGTTACACCCAGTGGTCCTGCAGCAACAAAAATGGAAGAAAAATATTATCCCCCGATATGCTCAATATTAGTCTTGTTAAATTTCAAGCGCTCTGATCCCATGAAACATGCAAATAAACCTAGTTGCAAGCATCTTAGTATTCACATGGAATTATTAGCTCCATTGAATTTTCTTCAAATGGATAATCAAGTCTAAACTTGCAGCTTCTTTACTCTCTGACACTTAGGTTCTGCATGCCTCTGTCTGCAAAGGTAGTTAAGTACATCCAGAAGGCCATTCACTGAATTCGGGTGGTGAATGTGCTCCTAGTTCCAGGCCCCCACTTAAATCCCTGAATTTGGATAGTAATAATGCCAACCATAGTCATTTCAGGAGGATATCAAAAGCTAATTACATGTAGTCAAGAGGCAAATTTGATGATGCCTGAAATAGGTGTGGAAAGCACAATGAAATAACATCAGTGTATGGGACATGGCCTTGAAATTTCTCATCCAGTAACATGATCTGTTTCTGAAGAGGGGAATAGTGCTGTGAATCAAGGCTACAAAACTAGAGCGATAAAAGAAGCATTTAAACTGCTGTGTGGCCTGAAAGGCATTTGGGAAAGAGTGAAATAGGAAGGCACCACTCAGGGATGCCTTAGTGTTAAGTTTGAAGCTTTACGATTGCAAAGGGAAGGAAAATAGACTTTGTAAATCTCTTCACTCTTATGGGAACACATGGAAGAGGAGGTAATTTTTCTGGAAGCTGGCCAGTTGAAAGTTATTCTGATCTCTGTCTTCTCATTTGAACTTTACTCCCTGAAATGCATGAAGTTAGTTTCCTAAATAAAGGATGGATTAAAAGCTCCAAAAAGCTAATGTCACTTGACTCTTTTCACTTCTAGATATGTTGTTACATAATCATCATAGAAACATGGAAAAAAATGAAGTGGGAAGGGACACTTGGAAGTCAACTGATTAAACTACTGCTCAAAGAAGGCTAATGAAAAAGTTCAGAATTTCTAACTTCAAAATCCGTGCTGGCAGAAGCATAAACTGTGTTTTTTTGATTTCAGTCATTGTGGTTAGTGTAGAGGCTGGGGAAAGAGAGAGATTTTAAACCACCTCTTTGATTTTCCTGTATTTTTGTGCTTTTAGGTCTGCCTGGCTCCCACTGTAAGCTGAGACCTCTCTAAAGTGTGTTTTGTTAATGGGCCGTGAGAAAGAAAATACAATTTTAGCATTCTCTACTCTGCCTGTCTTTTGTTCCTGTTTTAGAGGAGTGCCATTACAATGGAAGCTGAGAGAAGAGCTGGAATAGGGTCATTCCCACAACCTGTGCTGATGGGGGAGGCTCCTTCACTTAGTCCCACAGTACCTTTCATGCTGAAAGATCAAATGTAAACCTTTCTTACATCTTTTGCTGTACCCAGAGAGATAGTACAAAGAACCTACACATTTATGTTTCGTATAACCATGTTTGCTAATACACAGGGCCCAGCTGCATACAAACCTCTGCTATCTGGATGGAGTTGTAATCTATCCATATCTGCTGGATTCCAAACTGGCACTTTATGTCTCTCTCAGACAACTAATAAGAGGCATGCAAAGAAATGAGATATATTTTCCAGTTCAGATTTTCCCTGTAATTAAAAATAATTCAAGTCCTCTTTTTCTATTCAGTAATCTAAAATGGAAAAACTCATCATAAGCAAAAGGCAAGCGATTTTCAATCTACATGTGAGACATCATTTATCATTAGGAGCTATAAGAGCATGACCATTAATTTTTTTTCCCAGGTCTTTCATATCTTATATTTTTTAACTCACTTTTGTATAATGTTTTCGAATGATAAAGTGTTCAATTCACTGCTTAGGGATTGTTCTCAAACTCTTTAATATAAACCACATCCATACAATATTGAAGGATCTGACTTAAATTAAATCTACAGAAGAAGGGATATTCAAAGTTCTCTGTTTTTATGAGTGTATCATTCATCTTCATCTGTCACGTCAGTGTCTCTTTGTACTGTAAGACTCTGCACTTGTCCATTCTAAATTGCTCAGATATCCTTGAAAAACTAGAAAAAATCAGAAGCAGTGAGCATTTTGTCACCCACCAACTTCACAGAGCCTAGAATTCAGCTTTTCATGCAAGGAGTGCCGCTTACATGGAAGTCCCTGCTCAGTCATTGCAGGAAATTAAAGATCAGGTGTGAGAGACTATGGAAATGATACTCACCTTAGTTACGCAAGTGTTAATCAAAACTAAGCTCCACGGATTTAAATGGAGGTCCACCAAGGTCAGTCAGCTGCCAGACAAGAACCAGGTTCATTAACTAAGGGAGTGACTTCCACCAGATTTCCAGACATTGCATTTTCCTGTATCATTGCAGGGTGAATGGGAAGCTATAAGCAGGAGTAAATAACAGAGGAGGATATGATAAAGTAGGGGGGGAGGTTAACTGTAACCTTCCTGTGAGCTGTTTTCCTGCTGCACATTGCAGGAAACTGCTATCCCCTGCAGTTGGTTTGCCAGCCCACAGAATGTCAAGCTGTTGCAAGACATGCTGTTTTAGCACATCTGTCAATTCTCTAACCACTGTTTACTTGATTCACTGTATACATGCAACCTGGTTCGCACATACCATCTAAGAAGGCACATATATAAGCATATGTACCTGAAATGTTTGTTCATGGAGACTTTCAGCAGCCTGGCACCTTTGGGAACACAGCAAATCATCTGATATCTGCGCACCAAATTGTGTAGGAATTTGCTTCTAAAAAACACTTTTGGTACCAGAGTTTCAGTTCTAAAATTTATCTGTGATCAGAAGTAGGCTTGCTATGGTATCTGCTACTTGGAGTAGCTGCACAGCATATAAGCTCTAGAGAACATTTGCATGCTTTTGATGCAGTTTAGAAACAGTTTGTCAGAACAAAACATAACCCAGTATAACTCATCACTAGCAACCTGGGTATTTTTTTAGAGCTTAAATACTTCTTCCATTTCTTAAAGTGCAAAGACTTGCCTTCACTACGCCATCTTTCATGGAGAAATGCTATCAAGCATAGATCAAACTAATTCGGCCACAGTTACAGGAGCATGCGTAGATACACATCAACAGCATCCTTAGAAAATTGATGTCTCTTATGAGCCCTTTAAAATGAATTTATTACTATTTATTATAGTAGGGACTGTATTTATTAAGACATTTTATCAAGAGTTTTGGACTTTTTAGTTAAATCAAATAAAAATACATGTTTTTCTTACTTATTTGTGCTACTGTAACTCCATGGCTTTTAGTGTTTCCTCAGACTGTAATTCAGAGGAGAATTTGACTTTTTTAATTTATGTTCTTAATGAAGTTAATATGAAATTTCAATTTCATTTCCTTAATTCCCAGATGAGCTGTCATGAGTAAATAAGTTCAGGGCAATACTGTTTGGTCATGGCATACTTAGGAACCTCAAAATCTTGTATTCCAAATGAAAAAAATCAGTAACCAGAGGTGATTTTTTGCTTATTGTTCCCTAGCATGTCCCTGTCCTTGCTCTGTCCTGCAGTGGGCACGTGTAGGTTTTTAACATTCTGGTCTGGACACCTGCAGCCCCAGTCTCTGTTAGCAGCTTTCAAGATTCCAAACCTCCAGCAAGCAGAAATGTCCAATTACAGAGCTGTGTCCTTGCTGCCCAGCTGGGGAAAGCTCTGCTTGATTTTACCATCTGCCTCCCCCCAGCATTTCTAGGAACACCGTGCAGTCGGGTGACTAATGGGTGAAACACTCCTCAGGGAAGAGTTAGCACAAAATACAAGGAACCTGAAAAGAATGAACTCACTGTGTGGTTGGGGGGGTGCGCGCGCACGTGAAATTCAAACCAAATGTCTTGCAGAATTAAGACTGGTTTGCAGAGAGACCTCCTGTGTTAAGATTGTAAGCTGATCATGTTCTGCAAACAGAAAGAGATGAAAAATGAGTGCTGGCGACCCTGCAGATTCATAGCCACCTGGGAACTTGGGCACATGTGAAGCTTCCGACACATAAGCAGCCACGTTGAAGTTGGTGCCCGTGATTAGGCCTCTTCCGGAGTTGGGACTTGGTTGTGAATTACTGGCTTAGCTCTAATTCTTGCCGCATGGGATCCTTTTAAATCTAAATTCATTCATTAATGTTTATAAGGCGCACTGAGATCTTCCAACATGTATGGCACTATTGAAATGTTAAGTGTTGTTATAACTCAGGGTTGCAAAAGCAGCTGAAGATGGATTTACTTTACGTGGCAGACGGTAATGGCTCACTTGGAACAGTTACACATTCTATTGGGTAAATAACAGGAGTGTTATAAATTGTAGCAGTGATATGTTTACATAATAGACGGTAACCACTCCAGAGGAGCCATAACAATCGGCTTAACAATATGCATTTTGAAAACGATGTAAATATATGTATATGTGAGGAAGCAAAATGGCTGTAGGAGATAGAGAGCTGACAGTTCTGGGTAAATACTGCGTGTTTTCAATGCTGTATTTTGGTCGTTTTATGCAAACATGTCCATCCAGTGGCTTAATGTGATAGCCGAGCAGAAAAAGGGTTGCATTCCAGGGGCTGTCACTAATGTATACACCAGTGTTATTAAATGCACTACAGATGGGCTGTACAGTGGGCTGCTGAGTTTGCAAGTCAGACAGTGCTGCTAAAAGCTTTCAGGCGTCTTTTTCCCCAGGACAACTCCCTCCATCTTCTCATTCCCCTTTTGGCTGCGTACTTTCACTTAAGCTTCCTCCCACACTTTAAAAAATGCAGCCATTTCATTTCTGCCAAGCGCGTTGCCTGTCTTCCATCTGCACAGTGCCTCAGGAAAAAAAGTCCACCCAGCTTAGTTCTCTGACTCCGTAGCATTTACCTGGCTGTTTCTACCTTATCGTGCCTTAATTTTTAATATTCCGGGTAGCAAAGTTCTGGTATGTATGAAACAGCAGGAAACTCTATCTTCCATACACCATAACCACACTGTTAATGGTTGTACTCACTACGTGTGAGGGGAAATAATGCGGTAGCATTAACTGCAAGAGTGAAACCAAATTCTTGACTGGAGCTATTCTGCGGGTGTTTGTGAAACATTTTTTCAGCAAAAGCAAAAATGCCTTTTTGACCAAAGGAATTTTTTTCATGGGAAAAGCATATTTTGGTCAAAATCATTTGTTTTGGAAAGGAAAAGGAGGGAGGCACACAAAAAAGGCATCACTTTACTTTCTTTCTAAAAAAAAAAAAAATTAGGAGAAAAATCATGAAATAACTTTTCTTTTTTTCAAAATATCCTGTCAAAAATGGTCACATCTGTCTGCTTTATTCCATGTCTGTGTTGATGCACTTACTGTTACGTAGTTCATATAACAGCTTTCCCATAATTCTTCCACCATTTTGAGAAAAATACCTAAATGGTATCACTCTCTATGGTTACCTCATCTGGTAAAAAAAAATTCCTCAAATAAATTTTCAAGTATTAAGAATAAGCTAAGAGCACTTTAAAATTACTTTTTAGCATTGAAACTATTTTTAGTACCCTAAAACAAGTCTAAAGATAGGAAAGCTTGTCAACAAGGATCTCTGTTAACCCCTGTGCTGTGGTGGCTGTATGACAGACAAGAACTATATTCTTACAACTTCTGTAGAGTACTGCTCTTTCCATATTTATCTGGTTTCTGTTTCTCTCTGCGTCTGTGCAATTTGGGTCCCCATAACAGAAAGGGTTTTCTGTCGGGCAAGTCGCATGGGAGTCCAGAAGTCAAGCTGCCTTTTCAAATTTGAGCTACGCTCTACAAGGACACAGCCTGGAGTGGTGGCTGCTGAGCCACGTGGTGTGCAGCAACCCTTCAGCAGCCCCCCGTGCTGGGGGGGCATGGCAAAAAGCCCTGTCACCCGTGGAGGAGTCCTTTGCTCCTCCTTGTCTCAGCTGGCACAGAGAATGCTATTCCTCCCCTTGGATCATCTGGGGTGACATGTGAGGAGGAGGAAGTCAGGTGGAGCTGGAGAAAGGAGCTTTGGAGGTGTAGTCCATGGACAAACCGGGATGAGTTTGGCAATTATGGTTAGCACTAAAAAATTGAAAAATTTTCTTGGGGGCTGGACTAGGGGGTGTGCTTCAGTCCCCCAAAGATCTTCTACATCCAGTTTACTCATTAGGTATCTCCCTTCGCCAGAGGATGAACCTGGACTGCAGCTTTAATACCTCCTTGCAGCTTAGCCCCAGCACATGTTCCTTGTCCCCCTCCCCTCGGCGGTGGGGCTCTCTAGTCTCCTCCTCTACCTCTGTAGCAGGAAGCTGAGCAAAAGTCAGGAACAGAAAGGTCTGGGCAAAAGTCCTGTGTCAAAGCTGAGAGAGAGGAGCAGCTTTGGAAATGATATGGCTTTTCATGTTCCTAATAAGGATTGTTTAGAGTTAGAATAATATTGTAGAGTTTAGATTTGTTTTTTTAACTTATTTGCCTTCAATAGTGCCTGAGAGCTAAACAGATTTCTATTACCTATTTCAGATGCCTGATTTAAAATCTGTTATAATTCTTTGATCAAAATTTATCCACAATTTTATAAAGATTTTGCTTCCTTGAGGATTCTCTCCCCGAACTATGAGTAATATCTCAGTGTTAGAGTACATGGCAGATCCAGAGGTTCACAGTCAATTAGATGAAATGCAGGGGAGGAGGGGAGTTTGGATTTCATTCTTATCTGTCTGTGCAGTAACTGGGTTAGGATGAGGACACACTCAAAAGATTGATTTTCTTTTCCTGTAAATACAATGGAGGGATGAGTCTTTTCAACAGAAAAACCACACCCTGCCATAACAGGATCCCCACCCTGTCTCTGCTCAATCCTTTTGATAAAAACCCCATGTTATGAGCAATGCAGATTAGTTTTAGATGAAAGATGAAGGAAGCAAACTGGAGAAGTAAGAATGGAGGGGTCTCTGACTTAGAATGCTGTCCAGTCTAGTTATCTAGGAAAATATCTAGGGATCACTCTCGTCTTATCCCAGCAGTTGCTAATGGCTTTGTTTCTCATCAATGTTCAGTCCAGCTGTGGGACTGGGACTGTTTCACTTTCCATATGAAATGGTCTTAGCTCTTCCCATGCACATGATTTTAACTGAAATGTGGTACTTAATGTATATCCTTTTTTCATTTATTTTGCAACATCAACTGTCATTTAAAAAAAAGATGCTTACAGGAAATATTAGGGGAAAAGGAAAAAGTACAAGAGTTTCCATCAGCAAGACACTGGGAAGGTGAGAGACACACAGACCAAAAAGGGAAAAAGAAATTACCAAGCAAACCCAGCTGACAAGGGTTGACATTATTCTTCCTAAAATCAAAATGTCATGGTGGCAGCAAGGAGTGAGATGTATAGGATGATATTTTAACTGGGCTGATTTGTGGTAGACTCACAAGAGTTGCAGAGAGACAACCTCAGTGACAAGTAAATTTTAATCAAAATGCAGGTCTTTCTCTTTCCCTCTTTGTCCTAAAGATGTATTGTTAGCCCAAAAAGTGACTTTTGCTTTCTTTTTCAAGCAGTAAGAGAACTGGGACGGGAGAAATGAGCTAATCTACAAAGTAGGCCAAGTTCCTAAAATTTGGATTTTGGACAACATATTTGGGAGTGTTAATTGGGGGATAAACTGTTAGATTTTTTTTCCTGCAAGTCCTTTAAGATCTAACCCAGTGACTCCAATTAAGTTGTTCTGAAGAATTCCAGTGAGGAGTGGGATTGATTCATGCACGTTATCTTAATCGAAATAACAAAAAGGCCTATTATTCTCCCCTCTCTTTCTAATATCCATTTTGTGATGATAGCTTGATTGTAGCCCATATTTCGTTTGTTGTGGTTTTGGCTGCGAGTTTCAAAATCCTTAGGCAAGTCTGATACCTCTTGCCACTGAAATGCAGGGTTAACTGGGAATTGTAACTATTTTTTACTAGCTTCAGAAATCTGGACTTTTATTTTTCCATCTGTTACTAATTTTTTTTTAACAGATTTCATTTTTTGAGGCGTGAAAAAGACAAACAGATTTTATTAGGTTTTTTCACCTGCAGAATCTGATTAAAAAACATCTTTCTGCACAGAATACAGTCAGCCTGTGACACTGTGGGTGGGGGGCTCTTCCGGATCCTTGTGTAACAAGAGATTGATTTAGTACATAATTCACATTTTAGTATGTAACATATTTTTCATTCCAAGCTGTAGGATTTTCTAATAATTTTGATGACAGCATTTGTCATCAAAAGAAATACATGCAGTACATATACATGCATGTGTACATAGGTATACATGCATGTAATTCTCGTGTGTGGGAGAGCATGGTGCTTTATGGAGATACTGGACTATATCTGCTGTCTGAAGGTACTGATGTCTGTGTTGTAAAATCCGAAAAAGTAAGTAAATTAACTATTTTAACACCAAAGGAGAGTTGGTAGTTGAATAACTAAGTACTTCCTTGCATGCCAGCCTGTACAAGGGCATAGGGCTGATGTGATCCGAGACTGAGTAGGACCCTGTGGGTGGTGCTGCTTAATTCCTAAAGCATCTCAACCTCTCATTCCCTTTCCTTATTTCTATGTTGAGTAAGACAGTTTCAAGTTTGAATATTTTGTCTTCTTCCTTTCAATTTTTAGAAGCGTTTAAATTTTGAAGAAGTTCTGTGGCCTGGCTACAGGAATTATTCCTTAGAGGAAGGCAGCCAGTAAAATACCCTAGAAACAAAAGAAGAAAATGAGAAAAACAGCCCCTATGGGAATGATTTACAGGGAATCTCAGTAAGATTAGCAAATGGAATAAAAGCCAAGTCTACAAAAGGAGGCAATGTAGAGATGACATACTGATCTCTCTGCAAGAGACACTGTCCCAGAATTTGGGATCAGCTCAACTAAGCAGCAATAAACAAACAAAAAAAAGCTTACAATAGTTGGGATAATAAAAAACTTAAAATCATTATGAAAGTCATGTTAATACACAGCCAGCAGGACGAACAACAAAATTTTTGAGTAAGCTACAGAAAACTGCAACTCATAAGAAAATTGCACACACGTACACACCCTCAACATCTAACATGGATATAGATTATATTACAAGACCTCCTTAGCACTGGCTGACTGTATCTTGGTATTTCTCAAAACACCTTACATCCTGGGTCTTGGTTTTGTTCAGCTATTTCTAGTAGTCAATGCCTCTATTTGCTCTCCATTCTCACCCCTTCCTGAGAAACTTGGCCCCGAAATCCACACACTCCAGTCAGCTCTGAGAAGGCTTTTCTTTTTTTGGTGGTGGTTTGTTTGACTTTTGCTGTGTTGTTTTTTTAAAAAAAATACTGAAACTAATTTTTTTAAGGATAGTATATCACTTATAACAATGTTTTAATTGGAAAATATTTTTCAGTTCCAGGAATTTATGGTCCAAGTGTGAGAGTAACAAATTATTTCAGTCTAGGCTTTAGTATCTCCTATGTGGAAGAGATCACAAGTTTTTCCAGATTTAAGACATGGTATCTGGTTTGGTTTCCTGATTTGTTAAAAGAACCTAACAATGGATTAGGACTAACAGAAAACTTGCTCTATGCCTCTTGGTGTAAACTGTGAACATGAATGAATTTATATTAGCAAAACACAGTCAAGCCATCCAAAGCAAAATTTGGTGCAGCACCATGCTGGATATTTCCAACCAACTTTATTCTGTTCCAGCTCTGGGCCCCCTGCACTGCACTCTGTTGTACAGCACAGATATGTACAACAAAATTCAGGCTTTGAAGATTTTGCTGAGTTTCACATCAATTATGTTCCAGATCAGATTTCTTTTCACATTAATAGTCACTGCTCTCTGATTATTGCTGGAGCCCACTCTTGAATACTTCTAAAGATTTGCCCAGTACCTATTCATAGCATCACAGAACGATTTGGGTTGGACGAGACGTTAAAGATCCATCTAGTTCCAACCACCCTGCCATGGGCAGGGATGCTTTCCACTAGACAGGTTGCTCAAAGCCCTATCCAGCCTGGTCTTGAACACCATAACTATGTAGTCGTACTCCTTAGTTCAGTAAAAATAAATAAAAACAGATCCACAATTTACGGTCATAACATCCATTTTGTATTTTAAGAAACAGATTATACACAGATTGTTGAGTGCAGTGAAGCACTATCCATGATGGAATAGTACTGAGGCAATTCCCACGCTGTAAGCCAGGATCTTTTAACTAGACCCAAGGGACTGTTATTCCCTGGCCTTCTTTTCTAGTTCAAGTACATGATAGAAAGCAGTTCAGCCCAAGAAACCTATGTGGCACCTTGCATTTCTTCACAGCTTTGAAAGCCTCACCTTCAAGGTGACACTGACCTGGAGTCAGTCCTGACCTCACAGCTGAGCTGATGTCTGCATTCTAGAGTGAGCTCACAGAGAGTTAGGACACAAGATGCAAAGGCACTGAAAAGCCAGCTTGTTCTGCATTGCTACTGGATGTGTAGTGGGGGAGCTAAGGGTCACCTGGGGAGGTAGGATGGAGAAGCCACTGCTTCCTTGTCTCACCTCTAATCCACTGTACTCCAAAAGAGCTTGAGGAATAGTGTTTGGAAAACTTACTGCAGTGCAAGAACTCAGTGTTTGCTACAGAAAAAGGCCTTTGGTCTGTAAGTCTTGCTCCAAGCCAGCAAGCATTACAGTCACTTCAGAAGTGTTTAAAAACTTTTTTTAAGAAAGAGAAAAAAAGATTTTATGCTCTGAATAAGGGGCTGCAGAAAAGGGGCAAAGAAAAAAATAGGGAAATGCATAAAAGTTAATTAAGAATTTTTTACTGCATGAAGCAGTTATATAATATGCATCTAAAATATAAAATTAGTATGAAATCAAAGCATGGATTTCTTTTATATTTCAAATGAAGTATCTTCACTACAGTATCCAGTAGCTGGAATCACTAAATCGCTGTGAATCCATGTTGGAAGTGGTTTTGAGATCATTTTAAAAAGAGGAGAAAGAATAAAAATCAGTGAAATACAACGGTTTGGAAAGAGCAATATATCTTTTGGGTATTCATGATCCAGTGGGACAAGTACTACTTCTATTGCTTTGATAAATGGCCTTTTTTGCTGTTTTCAAGTCAAAGGGAGAGCAGCTTTCCAGAGTGAATGGAGCTGGGTGAATCACATGGTCTATGGCAAGCACTGGAGTGCTTAGCAAATGAAGTCATCCAGACAGGATTAAACAGAGTTATGTCTCTGTAGCAGAGCCTTGTTTATGGAAAATGAGTTTGGGTAATTGGCTTAGCCTAAGCACATACTGTTCTTTTTTACCTAGGCACATACGGATTTCTTCAATAAAGTAGTCCTGTCCCAGGCAACAAATATTCCTGGTTTTAGTTCATAGAGGTGGAGCTTAGGGGAAGGAGGCTGACCTATCTGTTCCTCTGATTTCCCAGAGTTTTGGCAAGCTCCTCAATATATACAGCAATCTGCTGCTTTTTTTTTCCTAATGAAATCCTACACTTTTTGAGGTCCCTGTGTCTTTTCCACATGAAACTGCCAAGAAACACATGAAGCATGTAGCAGCTGCAATTAGAAAATGGTGGTTTAAAATTATGTTGGTATTTTAAAGCATAAATATTCCTATTCATATGCATCTAAAATGCATAAATGCACCAGCTGTGAGGTTTTTCCTTTACTTCAGCATATGAAAAATTCCGGGAGATCAGGAAATTTAGAGCACAAGAATGGTTTATTTTTATACCTATTTCCCATGTCATTTCCTTTTCCCATTCCAGTCCCTCTGAGAAGAACCAATTAACTTGAGACATTTTCCACATTCATTAGTATGTTCATTAAAAAAATGGCAGAATTGTTTCAAGACTGGTATTTTATGCCTAGTAAACTATGGTAATGTTGCTTGTCAGAGTGCAGCAAATAGAGGAAGGCACTAAAGATGTAAAACCTGTGAATAAATAAAACTGGTAGATTTTGCATCTGCACCTGTATCAGAATGGAACAGATGCCATTACAAAACAGCAGGTTGCTAAATAAAATGTACTTTAAGAAAGCAGGTTAGTGGCCATAAACAGAAAGGTGAATGCCAATGCTGTTGGAGCTAGTTGCTGAAAAAGAACCTGATTATCACTTTTCAATAGCAGAACTGTTGTGACTTCAGCAGAACTCTTTAACACTATCAGGAATGTAAGGAGTCATCTACATGCCACAATCAGAGCCATAGCACAGGCAAGGAGACAGGAGTGCCCTATCTGTATGCCATCCAGGCTCTTCATCACTATATTTCTATGGGCTATATTACAAACCATTTTTTCATTATTATTATTATTATTATTCCTAATAAATCAGTGAAAAATACTAACAGGTACTTTTCCACTACGCTTTCCCTTTTTTACTACTGAGGGTGCTGGCATCAGCTCAAACTGTCCAGCCAAAATTATGTATAATATCCAGAAGTCCTCAGATGGCATAAGACCAAAATAGATGATTCTTACACCCACTCATTTTTTTACTATGGAGATATGAAATCCAGTGCAGCTTTTTCCTGTTCTGCAAAGATTTCTCAAATGACGTACGGTGAACATTAGACACCAACCAATAGTATACATTGGAGCAACTCCAACAAAATTTTGTTTTAGGATTAGAAAAACCTGTGTATCAGTGATATGTCACACTTCCTCACGCTACTCTCTGTAGTCTTTTCTTCTTGCCATGCTGAGCAACTTGTCACAGAGCTATCAGTTCTCGCTAGACTGGCAGCAACCCTGCTCTGACCCATTTACCCCAAAAGGGCTCTCCAGTCTCTCACAGTGGCAGTTGCTCAGCATAGACAGGTCTGACACTATTTTTTGGTGAAGCTCCAGCAACTTGATCTGTAATTCTAGCTGAAACAGGTTTTTTTCATATTATTGTGGTTTTTAAGTTGCCAAGCTCAGCCAGCATTTCAGACTGGGTTTATGGCTAAAGTCAAGTGCAGTTAATTCTGTAAGGAATTCTGAAAGGAACACCACCTGTTGGAATGAGTCCAGAGGAGGGCCACAGAGGCTGGAGCATCTCCCGTGTGAAGACAGGCTGAGAGAGTTGTAGTTGTTCAGCCTGGAGAAGCGAAGGCTCCAGGGAGACCTTAGAGCAGCCTTCCAGTACTTAAAGGGTGCCCACAGAAAAGATGGGGCAGGACTCTTTATCAGGGATTGTAGTGTAGGACCAGGGGTAATGATTTTAAACTGGAGGAGGGTAGATTTAGATTAGGTATCAAGAAGAAATTCTTTACTGTGAGGGTCGTGAGACACTGGAACAGGTTGCCCAGAGAAGCTGTGGTTGCCCCATAGCTGGAAGTGTTCAAGGCCAGGTTGGATGGGGCTTTGGGCAACCTGGTCTAGTGGAAGGTGTCCACAATCTTTAAGGTCCCTTTCAACTCTAACCATTTTTGATTCTAAGACAATTCTTAAAATGGTCCCACCAAACAAACCTCTGGTAAAGTTAGAGAGCCTTTTTGGTAAGATGTCTTTAGTTCTCAAATTCCTGTTTCTTCAAAACCCAAGAAAATTCAGTGGGGGGTTATGTGAAAGATTGTTTTCCTGACAAATTATCAAGAAAGATTACAACTGCCTTCAGTGACTGTTTGCAACACATTGTTCTCTTAAAGAAAAAAAAAAAGGCCCCATTTTAAAGGAAAGGGCTTTGCATACGACTGCTACACTGTAGGTTTAGACATAGGTAAGCTAATTTTAAATACAAAATTTCTTATGAGAAACATAATATCTGTTTGAGTTCTTGATTGGCACAATATGAATGGTGAGTTTCTGATACTCATCACAAACAGCAGTGAATACAGACTCCACCTCTCTGTCATATTTGCTGAAGCATTTAGTATCTGTTCTCATGTTATCTAAAAGGTTTCATTACACATAGAAGACAAATTCAAGCCAAGTATCTCAAGCATCTTTCAGTCTTTAAGCAAAATATCTTATAATAGAAAGCATTTCAGTGTCAGAGGGCTGCAAAAATCTCATGCTTAAGAATTTATGTATAGGACAGTTTACCTCAGAATTATGTTTAGCTTTTAAAAAAAAATTCTGATTTTAATCAGCTTAATTCTTCAGTCTCCTATACTTAAAAATACAGGAAATAAGAATTAGACAATGGATAAAAGAGCTCATAATAACTAAAACAAAATTTCCTCCCATGAAGTCAGAGATCTGAACCTTGCAGGAATATCAAAGTACTGCATATATTTTCTGTGCACTAAACTAAATATTTTAAAATACCATAGAGGCTTTTAAAAATAAATACCTTACTTAGAGCTTAGTATTCCTCCTAAAAATATTTTTAAGAAACACAATTGTGGTTTTGGTTTCTATATTGTTCCAAAGAAGAAAAGAAAATCTGATGAAGTAGAAGCCAGAAACAGAGCAAATGTCATTGTGTTCCTGTAGAAAAGGAAACAAACAAACAAAAAACCACTGTGGGGGAAAATGTACTGGACTATCCAGGGCAAGTTTGTAATGGCAGTGAAGAAAATCACATATGCCACATTAGGAAAGGGAAACCAGATTTAAAGCGAAGTCAATCCCACTCTGTAGAGTAAAAAAGATAATCTAGAGTCATTCTGTTGGCTTTACTGATCCTTGCTGAAATCTATGGATTTCAGTGGTTCATTAAGGTTTTGGGAGGTTTTTGAATTGTCATGGGTCTACTGCTTTCTTGGGGACATAAATTATCTCCTTGACAGTATATTGTATGTGAAAGATGGATGCTTGTAAAAAGAAATACCAAATGTCCTCCAGCCAGGCTTAGAGCTCTGCATTTCAGTGTTGTGGATGGAGCTGGTTGTACAATACTCACTGCTCATTAGTGGTATCTGTGTCTGTGCAACAAGGAGATGAAGTGCTAGGGCCATAGCACCTTACGTGAAGATGCCTAATATTTGTGAATGTTTTCTAAATTGTCAAATAACAGCTGAGACTCTATTCTGATGTCACAGATGCCTTTGCAGTGAAAAGGTCAGCAATAGGTGTTACCCAAACCAGAATTATATTAGTGCAGCAATAGCTGCAGCTAAATTTTGTAAGCCTTTTGTCTCATGAATCATGACTTCAGGTTTGATCCAGCTCCTACCTCAAGAAGAGTCTTTCCATTGACACTCAGGAGAAGCTGGATATAGACAGACCTACAAAGTCAGTAGTCTTTGGGCAAAACTGTGGAGCTTCAGCTGGAGAAAAGTAGCCCAAAAAGCCTGTAAATATTTCAGAAAGGAGTTATATCCTTGTGCTGACACAGCAGACAGTTTCTTTTTATCTGGACATAAAGAGCATTTCAGCCAACCTCTGGATTTTAGCCAACTAGAGTAGAGTTTTAGAATTCAAAAAATACTGCATTACAATTTCCGTACTACTGTGGGTCAAAGTGAAATACTTAGTGGGAAAGTAAAACAACTTGAGAGAACTTGTCATGTGCCATATTGATGGACTTTCACTAAATGGCTGCATATTCTCAAGGGTTAACTGCAACTTTGGATTTGAGCATTTTGGCACATCCATGGGTCAGCAGAACTCTAATGCAGCCTTTCTTGGAGTTATTGCATGACTGGACTTGTACAGTGTGAATGATTGATTCAGAAAGGCTGAGCTTCCTCCCTGTGCCATTAGAGAGCCATTTTCCATGTTTGCTCAAGTTTCATGGAGAAATTAAATATGGGGAGTGAGGCTATTACTAGAACCAGTGGAGGGAGGTGGGAGAACCTTGCAGATCTTAGCAGCTAGAAAATTGCTACAGAATTCAAGTTCTCCAGCACAAGGACATGTTAGGCGTGGGTCAAGAACAAAGGTGTGAACAGATCTCTGAAATCCTCAAAGGGACCAGATGGGATTTAAGTAAATGAACACTGACCCATGTCTGGAAATAAACATGCTGTACAGGGGAACAGAAGAAGTCCTTGCATGGTGGGGATGGTGGAAAATTCAGTTTCTCCATTAGAAGATCTGGCATTTGTGGTGTATTGACTGATGTTAATGAGGAAGACTGTACTTTTATCATTGCCTGGTAACTGTGGCTCTGATGGTGTCTTTGTGCATGCTAAGTCTGTACGTGTTAAAAGGACATTTTTCTCTGTCTTTCTTCACCTTCTGTTCCCTTCAGTGGACAAATCTGGCAGGTGGTTACTGCTTTTACCTCTGTGTTTCTGCATGACCTCTCCTGAGAACAAACACTGTATGTGAAAGCTTTCCCCTGCAAATTTTTACAGCTTTGCTAAAAATATTGTACACACACACTTAAAAAGATGTCTTATCAGCATAAAATAATGTGGAAGCCCTTTTGGAGTAATTACTGTAAGAAAAGCATATCCTCTCCTCACACAACATCAACACATACCATTATTACGTATGTGTTCCTGTCTCGAGTCCAACCACATGTACTGCTACATATTGAAATGTCTGTACATTAGACAGTTACTTACTTTTGAGCAGCTTTAAAAATTGCAAGCAAATTTTTAAGCACATTCTGTGCTTCGTCCTTATAGCTCAGTTCCTGTTATCCATCAAGACTGTTTTAAAATAGGACGCGTTTTTGGTACTGCAAAGTCAACAGTGCTGGAAAGTTGGCAGGTACACTTGTTTAAACAACATTCCCAAGTAGTCTCCTGGCAGGTGTTTCCAGAGTACTTTGAGCACAATTCTTTGGATGGGATATCTGCCAAAGTACATAGCAACAGGGAAAAAAGTGTTTTCCTTTTACCGCAGTTGGGACAGTGCAGTGTTTGAGATGCTGCGCTGTGCATCCATTTCAGGAGCTTATTTTGGCACAGGGTCAGAGCCTATACAATGGTAAAATACACAGCATTTTCCTGCCTGTTTAATGCAAGTCAGTTCCAGAATACCAACTGGTAGGTTATCTTCCTGGCAATGGGCCAGCCTCTGACATACCTCTTGCACCAATCTAGTCTTTCAGCTATATAGAAACGCTTTACCTTGGAATTCCTTACCGTAGACTGTCAGGCTGCAAGGGTTTCAGCAGTTCAGAACAAATGTTCATTTCATAGTTGGCCAAAAGAACAAAATGGGAAGGGTGGGTGAGGCAGGAGAGGGGTTTGAGAAGCCTTGTCTACCTGGCACTGATTTCTGTTACAGCTGAACCTAGCTTTGCTTAATTGAAACCTGTCCTTTAGATTTGAAAAACACACGGCTGGTTTTATAATCCTTCTGGCAGCCTGTCCACTTCTCAGTATGTGTTCTAGACCTAAAATTACCCTCTGTATTATCTGTGCAGAAATCATCTCTTAGAAATGTATGCTGTTAGATACATACAAATGCTCTCTGACCTAAAATAGAAACAGGTATGTGGAACAGTAAACAGACATCAAAGGCTAAAGGAAACATTAACCAAGGGATATGCTATTTTGAAATTTAAACTCTAATGCTATGCTGAAATAAGCCCTGTTCAAAGACTTGGTCACAGCATGTTTGGTTGTTAAACAAGTACTTAGTAGTCTAATACCAGAGCTGCAGCTACAGGTGACCTGCACTCATGCAGCCTTGGCAGGTTACAGAGAGTACTCTATGGCACAAAACAGGTTTCCAAAATAAAGGATTTAATCTCAAATCAAATTCTCTTGGTTATAAACAAAAAGACCTGGGTCAAACCAAAGCACTTGTGCTTTCATGGGTGTGTAGATAGGCTAACACAAAAGTTTCAGATGTTATCTATTTCAATCGCTTCAGAAACTTTGACCATTGAAGTGACTGTGTAAGCATCTGTACTGCCAGTTACTTCACTTGAGCTGTTCCTGTGCATGTGACACAACTCCATACTGCCTCCTTACTCATCCCCTCACTCACCCTTTTACTCACCTGCCCAACTTGCTCTATAGTGAACTACTAGTACCTTCACCTTTCTCATATGTAACTTCTGTAAGTTGGCATAGTTGCAGAAACCTGTGGTACTTTTTAAGCTGACAATATCATGTGGTAAATAAACAAGCAGTGTGGGTGATAACTTTTTCTGTTTCATTTTGTAAAAGTCTCTATTCTCTATTGAAAATGTCTGGCAGAGAATTTCAGGTTGATGAAGTAAGCTGCCATCAAATCCAGATGGCCTGGCCACAAAATATGTGGACCGGCAAGGACCATCCCTTGTCCTTTGTAACCTTCCTGTTTCACTGAAGCTGTTCTGTTTCCCACCCAAAATTCTCCTTGGCCTGAGCTAGAGGCAGGCTCTTCTCTAGGGGCTAGGATTCTCTAGAGGGTTGTGACTCTGCCTGTCTTCAAAACTAACTTTAAACCTCTCCTATTGTGAATATTTTACAGGTGACTTTCCATTACTTTTCTTTGCCTTTTATGTGTAAGTAGAAGGGTGAGCTTGGTTTCATTACTGTATGTTATACAAGTTAGAGAGCCTAGGTGTATGCATATGGACATGGATGCTGTGGGACCAGGCACTGTGCAAACCCAACACAAACACAGGCAGCACGGCATCAGACGCTTCTTTGTCCAAGTGTAAGGGGTGGCTGAGGAGGAGATCATGAGGACACAGCGGAACACTACATGGTGGTGTGATAGGTCTGGACAGCCCTGCTCCTATTACCCTGTGCCACTGTGAGCACTGCAGCAAGCAACAGGCTTTAGAAGCAAAACTGAAAGTCCAAAAAAATGTGCAAATCATCACATCAGAGGAGCCCAGCCCAGATAAGATACTTAAATACTATTATTTTGGGACAGTCTGCAGTATGTTCTTTGTAATAAATCCTTAATAAATTACTTTCTATTACTTTGTGTAATAGCTGGTTTAAAGAATGAAACAAAGAAACATGAAGCAAAGAAAATGTGCAGTGGATCCAGGGGAATCACATATTCTATTCCTAGTTTTGGTGTTTGATTTACAAAACCACTTGTCAGCAGTACATGTAGATACCTGAGTATGACTCAGGCATTGTAGCTGCATTAGCTAAGTGTCCTTTTCTCTTGCTTTGTAGACATAACCTAGTTATTAATCATTCAATATTCTTGCAGACTGACAATCACTTTAACGCTGGCTCTGTCCCCAGGGAAGAAAGTAACCCAAGAAAATAAATGGATGCTTTAAGTGTGGGTGAAGCAAAATTTGAGTGAATACCTTCAGAAATGTTTATAGTATTTACCAGTCTCTTTTGCTCAGATTAACAATAGAGTGAAGAATTCTAGTACCGGTATTGCTCATAAAAAAGCTATATTTTGCGTCTTATTGGAATCCTAAGCATTTCCAGGTGTTGTGCACAGTTTACAATAGCAAGGGTGAAATTTTTCCCAGCCTCCTTTTCCTTTTTGTTTTGACTTTTTCTACACCTTTTTAGGGACACTAGACTGACAAGCCTAAAGAATATTAATTTGTCTTGCCACCGATCATACACGTTTCTGATGTGTGGGTTTTTCCAATCTGACCTATGATCATATTGCTTGTTTGACTTGATTTCTTTATGTTGGATCTATCTGCTTTCTCCAGATTATGGAGTAAGACCATAACCATTTTCCATTAAAAAAACCCACCTTATTCCATTCAAGTTGCATAAACCCAACATGGACATCAATGTGAACACAATCACTTTCAGGGATGATAACATTTTGTAGCCATTACCAAAGCAGGCCAGATAAAGGCTAGTGATCTAAAAAACTCAGAAATACTTTATTAATCCTGTAAATGTCTGGATTCCTCAACCAAAAGGTGGACTTGCTGCATTTGACCACTGGCCAGGCTGATGGGTATTCCTGTTCAAGGGAATAAGAAATTTTTAGTTCCCTAATAATTTGGACTAGTCATATATTTTTAAAAAACTTGCCTTTCATTTCTGGAGTTTCCTGAAAACTGCTACTTCTGAAGAAGCTTTTTTTAGTTAGTAAGTGCTCCTGTTGGGGATGGTGCATTATGAGTGTAGTTTTCTTAATGAAAATCTCACAGATTTGCACACTCAAACAGGGCCTTGGAGATGGAGCTTCAGAAACTACAAAATAAATTTTAGAAGGCAGCATTTCAGAGGTTTTCCAAACCTTAGGGGACACTGACTGCCATTCTTACAGATGTTTTTTGAAAGAGGAATGTTCCTGAATATTTTACTTCCCTTACAGTTCTGGATGTAACTTTACTCCAATGCTGGCCTAGCTTTCTCTAGAGTGGGCAAAGGCCTTGCACCAAAATGGAATTTCTGTGAGTATGGTTACAACATGCTTCCTCCTGAGAACCTGACAAGGAAAACATGGAACGAAGTGCTGAGCAATCAGTGGGGGGATTTTTTGACCAAGCATGCTAATGCCTGTCATCCTCTTTGAACATTCACTTCTGAAATTTGTGGGAACTTGTCAGTAGTACTGCCAAATTACCAACAAGGATTCAGGATTCAAGGATAAATGGACTGCAAAGAAATCACCATGTCTTTTCCTCTGTTGATTGCAAGGTGCATAATAATAATTCAGTGGTCATTTTCCTGTAGAAAATAGAAATCACTAAAATCACTAAAAGCTTTAAAAAAAAAATGTTTCCTAAGCCTAGCTGAATGGTCACCAGGTTGCTGAGGTGGAGCCAGCTTTCAGATCCCTTTTTGTTTGGATCTGTGTCTAGGCATGGCTTCTAAACCAGCTTACTAGCACACCTCTGTGGTACAGATCCTCTGTCCAGGACCTCTCATCAGCACGTGCTGCCGTAGCATTCAGCTGTCAGAGAACCAAGTAACAGTTCTGACACATCCCTTTTCCGTTACTTATCTCACTGACTGAAATATGTCCAGAGCTCTACCCTTTGGGTTTTGTGACCAATTACAACAGGGGTTAGAGAATATCAGCTGGCTGAGTAGTCTGTTCCATTGCAAGGAACACAGGCTTGGAAATCCCAGCCCATACAAGACAGAAATATGGAATAACAAAATTTAAACATAGGAAGGACAAGAAAGAAGTAATGTATTAGAACTGCCTATTGGAAGGCAACTCACTTTCTAGCAAGACATGAGGACAAGGCTAGGAAGGCAAAGGAGATTCCTGATTCTCTCAAAGGGTGCTGTGGCCGGGACTCTCAGGCGAGGTTTCTTAGTGAAGACACTAAGAGAACATCATGTATGTAATGTAGACTGTTCTCTTATGGGCTGTTGTCTCATGAGATTGGTGAATAAGGCATCTCATTTTAACAAATGTTAGTTCTGTTCTATGATACCACGTAGTTCTAACTATTCCAGCCTTGTTTTAAAAATAACTGCAGGACTGAAGTATTGTTTTCCAAGTCAAAATCTGAAATTATCTTCAGACTTCTATATGGAAGCAAGAATTGCTAGGCTTGAAATGACCACTCCCTCATAACATCTTAAATATCAGAGAAAGCCAAATGATTGTCCACATTTTCTTTGAGAAGAAATGTGATGATTATATGGCAATGATGGTTCAGCATTGTTTTGTAAAACCTGTTACTAGTTCAGTGTTAATTCTCAGGTTCTAGCGTGCTGAACAAAAGTACTGAATATATATTTCCAATATATCCTTCTCCTTTGCATTTTTTTTCCAGGAATACTGTAGCAAATAAATTCACTAATAACATTCTTAGAAACTATGAATTTTAAGTGCTTATTAGGGTTCATCTGCAGAAAATAGCTTTTGACTGAGGAAAGCTAATTTTTTAGACAAGATAATCTCAAACAATCATGTTGCAGCAGCTTAAATGATTCCGTCTCATCTCAAAATTATTGTCATGCAACCGTGTCATTATAACAGACCGTCGCCATGGTTTTAAACCAGTGCTGAGCAGAGTCAAATGAGTTACTGCAAATAACCACTAGTTGTTATTCTGCCACAGAACAGGAAAAAGACTCTGTGGTCAATGTATCCAAAGCATACTAACCCACAGTCTTTGAATTTTAAGTACTGAATATTCTTACCCCACTGTCTACAAATGATGCAGTCACTGAACTTTGAAAAACATATGCATTGGAGGAAAATTGGAAGGTACTTACAGATTTTTTTCCCAGTATGTGATTTGTTGCAAATTATTCACCAGTTCCACTAACAAGAGAGGGGGGAGAGGGGGCGGAGAGAGAGAAGAAAGGGAAAGTTGTAGAGCAGCTTCAAAATAGAGGGAAGTAGCATTAAATGTCTTAGGCTACACTGTAAGGAAGAGATTTGTGTACACAGATCAGGCTTCAACTGGTGCTACAAACCACGTAAAATGGAATTCATATCATGTCACTTCAGTCATCTGAAAAATAGATGTTTCATTTAGTAGCAGCCTCAGTTCACTCTATAGCCAGTGGCAAGTAGGCACCCCCTCAGAAAAGTCATCCACTTCAGATGGAATGAATACTCCTCCACACTGATTAGAGAGGAAGCCTCGGTAACCAGCTCAATAGCTCAGACAACTATCTTTCAGTAGGTTAACGGTAGGTGAGATTAATCCTACTTATGGGAGGGCCTAGCTTCCAGAAGGGGCCAAAATTATGCATCAAAGTTTGTCATGTGCAGTAAACACATTTACATTAGGCAACAGTTCTTCATCACAAGACCCAGTGAGGGCCAAAAGCACTCGTGACATGGTTGTCCTGTCCCTGGAATGGTTCTTGCTCTGTGAAACACAGCAGCCCTGGGCCGGGCAGCACTAGAAAAGAGAGGCTCAAGGAACAATGGGCTCGTTGCTGAGCCACACACAAATGAGGAAAGGAAGCCATTTATCATCTCTAAGCCATAATGGAGAGCCCACTTCCTATTAATTAGAGAAACACAGAAATTGAAAAAAGAAAACAAGAAACTTATGTAATATGATCTCAGAGCTGGCTGATTTGCTAATGTAAAACACAGGGTGGAAAAAAAAGGCTGATAATGTGGAACAGTAGGGCATGACTGCTGACCTCATAGAAAAAACATGCGGAAAATACTATTCAAAACACTGACAAAATGACTTCATGTGAAAGGCAGATTTCTTCTCTTCCAGTGGGCAGAATGTTCCAAAGGAACCTGCATGCATCTGCCTGCGTGCTCTTTCCATTAGCAGGCATGCAGACAGCTTGGATGTCACAAGGCCAAATGGGCAGCGCTTGGTTCATACAACATGAGTGTCTTTGTCCTGATTACAAACCTGTTAGATTACGTCTAAGATATTTTTCCTCCTTCAGCTCTGGCTGCAAGGCTAGGAGCATATCCTGTGGTTTTGAGGGCTTGGGGGGCAAAAGAGAGTTCTTTATTGGATGCAGTCACTCACGTCTCTGGGCTCAAATGGTAAGAGAAGCAGAATTAGTAGCACAATATAACCAGTCCCTGTTTTTAAAACTGGAATCTTCAGCATGGGCAAATGACCCAGGGACACTCCCTGTTGTAACTGCATGCACTTTTTATTATTTTCATAGTAGTTATGAATGCCTGAAGAAATAGGCATTAGTTCAGGAAAAAAAAAAGCACTCATGATCCTGTAAAAAAAAATGACAATTTACAATTCATGTACTTCAAAGAAGGTTTAAGAGTGATTGCTCTAGGAAGAGATAGTATGTTGCACTAAAATAGGAGATGTTCACTATTTTGCATGGAAGTTGATGTTCAGTATCTTCAGTAGCTCATAAATGTTTAGGAGGAATTTCTCCATGTGCTTACGAATTCTGGCTCCCGTTATTATGTAATCAAGCACTACACTCTTTTGCTACTATTGGGAGTAAAATGAGTTTGACGGGCTGATCAGAGGCTTGAGAAACAAGATTATTCACCTCTGTTTCTCATGCTGTTTTTCCTGCCCCTACAAAATCTTTAAGAAACCTGGGCACTGAATGAGATCCCACCTATACTGAGAAATGAACAGCTAATAGAAAGAGACCCCAGATGTCCCTTTAGAGGTGAACATGGTCTCCTCTTCTCAACAGACATCTCTCCACCACTTGACTGGAGGTAAATATGCCACATCAGCACTAATCAAGCGACCACAGTTTCTGTCACCTCCTTCCTTCCTAGCAAACCTATGCTTCCTATCTGTGTATTTTTGGAAACATCAGAGAAAAGATAAAACTGAAGTTTTAACCCTTGCCCAAAACAAAAAAGCTGTGGAGTCCTTTTACTCTGAGTACTAGGTGCTTGTTTGAGCATTGCTGTATTATTTTGTCTTTAGTTGCCAGCTTCTCTGACACCTGGTGTTATGCCACAGGGGCACATTCTAATTCTTTGACAATCCCAGTGCCTAAATGAATTATTTTATTGCTCATAACTGTTACATGCACCATCTTGCCTTGGTGGTGTTATCATCTGGTTTAAATTAGTATGCTTTGTCTGAAAGTAACTAGGAGTGCCCAGTTTTAGACAACAGTATTTTTGTTAGGTCAGGTACCCATGCTGACTCAGATGTGGCTTGCATTGTCTTTTGGTTCTTTTAAAGAGCTGTGCAGATGCTATGGCAACTGACCCAGGCTAAGAGAGGCAGACTGGGCATTGCTAACTGAGGCTTTGAGCTTTTTATTGCAGTTCACTGGAGAATAACCTGACCTCCATATATGTGGCACTCAATCAGGCTTTTAAAGTATTTTTTTCATTAAGAAAATGTTTTTGTATAATTTCTAGCCTGAGGCAAAACAGCCTTGACATTTGCAAAGGCTCTAGAGATTATTAATATTTGACTAATCCCTATCACTTCAGCAAACCAAGCATGGGAATGTGGTGTAAGGGATTCAGAGTGTTTCAGAAGTTTGTCTTTTTCTCTTATTCATATAGAAAACATACAGAGCATAATAAAACTTTATTCTGAGTCATCGCATTTACCAAGAATAGATCTAAGAGCTGCAATAGAGATCAGCAAGAAAGACTGGAAAGCCAAAGATGGCACACAGGTATTTTTTCATGCTATGTGGTCTAGAGCAAGAAGCAATGTTGTAAAAGAGATCTGTAAAAGGCAACACCTCCCTGCTTCTGCTTAAATCTAAATTGAGCTGGAAACCATTGTCTCATAAAGAACTTAGATGCCATCAGTAAAACTTTCTTTCTTGGAGATGCAGCGTGTCCTGGATTCTAGTGTATTTTTACTAAGCAGGTTTTCATCTCTGCTTTGGGGGAAGAAAATTACATCCTGATGCAACTCTTTCAGATAGGCTGCTGCCTCCTGACAGAGTGCTGGGCAAAATACCACGTTGCCTAGATAAGGAGTGTTTTGTAATGTAAATTGTGCCCCACATTTTCTCCTAAGAAAATTTTCTTCACTCTCTCTTTCACTTTTAAAACAGCTGAAAATATGTCATGTACCTTAATATAGGGCTAAAATGATAATCCCAGTTTTATGAGGTCTATGAAACTGATACGTATTATGCAATGTGGGAATTAATCCCAGGTGACCACTAGGCAAGCCTGGTGTCTAGTTATCAAGTGCTAGTCTCCTACAAGTATGCGTGTGATGTGTGTTTTCCAGTGTGTACAGTGTATTCTGTGTTACAATTTAATGAGATAAAGACAAGTGGAATGTGCATACTTAATCAGTTCAAATGATAGTATTTCCTAACTCACATCACCCAGAAAGGCTCACAGCTGTTCACGCTCATTCCAGTGAATAATAGCTTTCAAAGAAAAATGACCCATAAAAAAATAGTAGAAATCAAAATATAATTAGAGGTAACTGATAATCTCTCTGTCTAATTACAGCACTGCAATTGTCCTTACTTCAGAGAGAGAACTGGTAGGAGAATTTTGCCCACTGGGTTGTTCAGGGAAAAAACGCAAAAACTGTATTTTTTTCCCTCTTGTGTGTTTTCTTCCTTTATCCTAAAGACTATCACATTCATGTCCTTTAAATTTCATCACCTGGGAACATGTTAGCTGTGGTATGGAAGTGACAAAGAGAAACTGAGGGTTTCTGAAGTTTTCCAGAAGAATTAGGAAAGTTTTAAGAGAGCATGCTCTGCATTGCCATAAAAACTAGTGATTTGTCATTTTCAAGGGAAATACTTTAGAAAGTACTTGAAACTAGTTTTATGGAGTGGAACGTATTACTTCATCTGTTTTGAACTCAGTGGATTATACATGTTTCTCCATATTATATATACCCTCTGTCTTTGCTCCTCACCCTTAATATCCCCTTTCCAGGACACATTTCTCTAGTGACTGTTTTTTGCCCTTTGCTAGATTGTCCATATTCTGAACAAAGTTCTTAATCTCTTCTTTCCCTTCATCTTCTCCACTGTTATCTTGTCTTTCCTTTCCTATAATAACCTGTTTAATCCTGTGGGTTTTCTAGAAGAGACTGTTTGTGGCTATATTCTAGTCGTCTTCTGCAGGGTTTGTCCTTCCATCTCAGATGTCTTTTTGCTCACCGGATCCCTTCCACCACTTCATTTGACTGTGAGGGTGGGATTCACTAATCTAAACCTAGGTGTCCAGAGACATTTCAGTGTCTTAGAGCCCTAAGGTCTTCAGTTTTTCCTCCTTAAATTTCTCATAGGGCCTGTGTCTCATGAGGATGTCTTAAATACTCTAGGACATCTAAACTGAACTTGTTGACTGTTTTTAGGTGACTGAATTGTTTCCTTTTAGTCCTGCTTCCTCTTCTCTGGCGAAACAACTTATTCTGTGACAAATCCACAGTCTTCAGACACAAAGCAGCCTGTTGAATGGCTCCTCTCTGGCATACAGATTTCCTGGAAAGTTCCAGATGTTATTCCCCTTGAAAAATTTTTGCGCAATAACAACTTCCAATACTTAAGAGTTACACAAAGATGAGTAAGTCACTGTGCCACTTCGAGGTTTATGTCTTGACAAACCACATTTACCACCAGGATGTTGAAAAAAGAGAGGCAAATTATCACCCATACTCAAATCCATATCACGGTTTACCTCACCGTACTTTTTTGTAGGAGGTCTAACAGAAGGAAATGCATTCAGGATTTTATCCCACTTGTAGCACTAAATCCTTATTTCTCAGTTTGTTATTTTCACTTCTAATCTCTGATAACCCTATTTCTTTTTATTTTTCCCACGTGAGTTCCAATGAAAATTCAGCCCAGTCAGAAGTTTTGGGTGTGAGTCTGAAAGAGAGAACAAGAGCACCACCAGGTCAGATTCTGATACCTTTTTTATTGTCCTAGACCCTAACTCCAAAGTCCATAATTCTAAAGTAACTATGAAGTTCAGCACTACTTCACATAAATAGGGCTTTGAAAATAGTGACAACAGACTAATTCTGCACCCACTGATATCTTGAGAAACCCCAATGTATGATTCATCCACAAATTTGGCCCCCCTTTTCTTTTCTTCTCAGGATAAATAGTTGACCTTAAATGCCAGATTTTGCAACAAATTACAGAAAAAGCGATGTTTTTCTAAGAAATTAATCCAATGTGACCATAGAATGTGCCTTGTCAGTTTGGACTCTGACACCGTGGGATTTTCTTATATGTGCAAGTATTACTGGAAGAAGTCAAACAAAGTGACCCTTGGGAGCCCTTTCTTATGGGGGAAAAAAAGCCAGGCAACACCATTTTTCTGAGAGGGTTGAATGATTCTCCTTAAAGACATTCTTAAGTGAGGTGGGAAAGCATCTGTCTGAAAATCAACTCTTCAGCCAAATTTTGTATCTCCTCAATATCTTTGTAAAGGCAGGCTGGGAAATCTGTGGGGAGTTATTATCAGCAGAAGTTTTGCCTAATTTCCTCTCAAAAAAATCCATCAATTTTAGCCTAGTTTCCTGTCTTCAGACACAGCCAACATTTTGAGATATAAGTTAAGATAATTAACATGGCTCTGCACTTAGCCAGGTGTATAATGTTGTTCTTGTCCTTGTGTGTATGACAGGATTCCCTCTTGATCTCTCCAACCATTAGCTTACGCCCTGAAGACCGACTATGAAGAGAAACATTTTTAGGTCGTAGCCTGATCTTGTGGGACAGTATCACAAGATGGTAGAAAACAAACACTTGGCTGTGGAGACAAGCAGTCAGGCTTCCTTCTGGGCTTTTTTTTTTTTTCCTTTTTTGTGCGACTGTGAAGGATTAATCAGTGTTTTCTCAAGCATTGTCAAGGCTTACAATACACATTTGTACTAGAGAGTCTGGGTGCTTGGCTCTTTTGACTTCTGTTAAGACAGAGCAAGCATGAGAAAGTAGAACTTTTTTTAATATAACAGCCTACTGTTTACAGAACAAGAAGTGTTTAAGCCAAAAAAAAATTGAATGAAAACAGAATTAGCAAAACTTCTGGGGAGTTGAAGTGATTCTGCCTCTGTCCCTTGCCATGCTGCACGCCACTGGCCTTACTTGGCAGCTGAGCAGCCACTCGCCATCACTGAGCATCTCCCCACTTTGCCAGGTGGCCAGCAGTCAGTCAGCCTTGTCTGAGGAATGGCTGAACTGCATCTCTTTGCAGGGTTTGGTAACTAAGGCATTTTGCAAAAGAACCCAGAATTATCAGGGGAAGTGTTTATAAAGCAATTGGAATCGCTTCTCTGTGTTACTTTCCCAGGCTTTTCCTGCCTCACAGTTCTCCTAGACCATGTTTACCTCTCCCTCATCTTCATTTTCTCAGGTACTTGGGTAGTCACCCTAAATTCTATGTTCAAAAATTTTTTTTCTGGTTTGCAGGGTTTTTTATCCCTGCAAAGGGATACCGCCAGAAATCAGTCTCCACTGAAGGAGAAAGATGGTCCCTTAACTGCCTTTTAACCCTTTCCTTAACTATGGCTTTAACGCATAGAGAAGATGTGAAGAACCAGGTTCAAAACTCTTAAAAGAATAAAGAATGCAACTGTGCTGTGGAATAAGCATCATAAATTGCTCAGCTCCAAATACAATTATTAAGAATCAACATTATTTTTTTATCCATTCTAACACTAGAGTTAGGCAATACCATTTAGCAGAAACTTCTATGTGACTGATTGTTGAGTCAAAATATTTTCTATGACAGGTCACAAAGTGGCTTTGCGGTATTTCTACACAGCTGGAGAAATAATAATACAAGCAAAACGGCAACAGCTGTGAGATTTCAGTCTTACCAGGAAAGGAATTTTGGAAATATAAGACACATTTTAAAGTCTCCATCATCTGTCCAATCCCCCCATCTCTCTCTCTTTCTTGCCTATATATGCCTTAAACACCAAGTATAAGAAATTACTGATATGGTATAGTTCTAGTTTCCAATTTATATTATCTGATATTTGCAAAAAAAAAAAATATAAATCCATAAGTGAAATTAGAGCTCTTTGTCTCAGGGGTTGGATGTTTCAGCTTTAAGTGTTAAATTGTTCTTTAAGAACCCATAAAGTGTGGATACCCATTTGAATCCAGTAATTCCAGACTGTGTTGTGAAACAAAGACAGAAAGGAAACCTCCAAAAACCTCCAAAACCAGAAACACACAGCATTCATTGACTAACTTTCAGCCCACCAAACAACTGAACATACAATTTGCCTTTTTCAGCATCTTCCTAAATCTCACAGACAATACTGTGAGACTTCCAATCTAGAGCATATTTCCTCACACCAAAGGGACAATATTTTCAGTTTGCAAATCTTTAGCTAAAGGCAAAGAAGAGTTTCTGTAGTGCTCCTGAACACTATTATGTGTATTTCACATACATCCTCTTAGCAGTAGTGTAATGCAGAGAAATACTGATCAGCCTATTATTTTGTTGTTCCTAAACCTTGCTTTTATGTCTTTGATTCATTATGAAGCAGCTTTGCATCATGGGTGCTCAGTTTACCATCTTTTGTAGGTACAATCTCTGTGGCCACCTGTAATAACAAACTCCCCTTGGCCTTAATGGCAGCAAGAATGTATGTTAGGCAGAATCAAAGAATATCAAGCAAGCACTCTTAAGTACTGAGCAGATGGCAGTCTCAGATTTACAATCTGAAAATCCAACGGTTTCATCAATACCATATAAATAGCTAAATGCATCTAGTGGTGATTTTGTCATACCTCAGTACAGGGCTGCAGCAATGAAGGATATATTCTGGAAGGACTTGGGAGCCCCGTGGAGGGAGAGATTCTTGGAGCTCAGTTCCTTCAGGCCATTTCAATCACAGACTGTCCAGGATTCCTATTGTTTTCATGGGCGCCAAAACAAGTTTTGTTTTATTCAGTTTGGAAAGTGTCTATCTGGTTCCTGCACAGGTCCTGGGGCTTTTGAGACTCTGGTTACTTATTTGAGACATTCAGCCCCGCAGCCAGGCAGGCTTGTACTGCAGTTTTTTCATGCATATTCATACAGGACAGAAGCATGGGGGGAAAAAAATTCTCTTAACTGGCACAGCCCGTTAAAAACCTACCAACAACCCAGGATAGGCATAGCTACGCCAAAGAACCGGGGGTCTTCTGATCTGTTTTGTGTCATGAGGCGTTATACAGAAGGTCTCCACTAGGAGGCTCTGCCAATATATCCCCATTAGCCCAGCTCTTGCAGGGGAGCTCCTACCGTGAGACGAGTGTTTGCACCTTTTCCTAAGTGTTCAGAGTACCTAGAATTTGCTAGGGTGTTAGTGGAAAACCTGTAAGTGAATTCGGCCTTAATATAAATTACCTCACAGTTACTGCGAAGTGTGCCCACCCAAGCTTACCTTGTCTTGTTTGTCTTCCTGTACACCCAATGTCCAGCACTGCAGCTACCATCACTAATACCGTGCCAAAATGCCTACTAGGAACTATCTAGATGAAGAACAGTCAGCTCAGGCTGAATCCAGGCAAGATCGAAGCGTGTCTGGTTGAACAGGGAAACACTTTGAAGAGCTGGCCAAAACATTGTCACCACCCTTCCTTGAAGATATACAACCCTTATTTATCAAATTTATGGCTGATTTCTCGCTAGACTTGGATCAAATTTGCAGAAATTCCCCGAAATGCTTTCTCTCACCTTCAGCTCACTAGGAAACTCTGTCATTTCCTTGTAGATGGGCATCTCACCCCAGTGATTCACGCAGTTGTCACCTCCAGCCTGAGCTTCTGTAATGGGAGTGGAATAGAAACCTGTGAATGGATCCAGAAGGTGACTGCTGACTTTTTCCATAGTGTAAGGTGCTTTTCGCACAGTATGTCTGAACTCGGGTTCCTCAGCAGGCTTCTACTTTCTCTCAGTACTGGTTTATAGCCTTGGCCAGAATTTTCAAAGCAACAAATGAAATGTCAGGGACAGCTGCATACCTCTGATGAGCTTTAGATCAGGAGGTTCAGGAAAAAATGTGTGAGAACTACTCACAATATGAAACTGGTTTTGTTTTGCTGTGTCTGCACCTCTTGCCAAGGTAATCCTGCTGCAGAACGCTCTGCAGATCATCTTCAGAAATATTGCAGCTGTGATTGGGTGAGTGAAGGGAGAGCTTATTACCATAAATGACACAATTCAACAGCTGTTTTTATTCCATAATCCCTTCCTCCTTTCTCCCACTTTTCTCCCACCAAAAAAAGCCAAACCAAAACACCACACACACAAAAAAAACCCCCAACCTTAATGAATGCTAATCCCAAAGAGCATATGCAAAGAATCCCATCCAGGCAACCAAGGACTCTACTTCTGATGTCCTGAGGAAGGTACTCAGAGAGCACGCTGTTCTGTTTAGGATTTAAGTCTTAGTAACTCGTTTTTTCACCTTCAGGTTTTTTACAGCTTTGGTGACTTTTATTTCAAGAGAGGCCATAAAAGTTTCCAAGTACTCTGAGTTTTAAAACAATTTGAATTCTGAAGTCCATTGAGTGGGACCTCCAGAGGGCAAAAGTCAGTTCATGTGGTTTATTCACTTGGCTATCTGTGGAATACAATTTGTTTCAAAATGCTTAAATAATGAGATGTTCCCGCTGCTTCAAACTCAATTTGAAGTTGTTAAGATATTGTGTTTCTAATGTGATGACAAAAATGTTGGAATTAGTCAAGTAAAGGCAAATGTTTCATTTAGAATGAAAACACAGAAGGGTGGAAGGAGGTAGTATTTAGAGCTTGCTTCTAAAACAGTGTAATAGTTTAAAATTTAGGGTTATTTTGACAAGTGACTAAATCCAAGGGAGTACAGGTCAAACCACTGTAGAGAAGATCGTTTTCGCATGATAGTGAAGAATGTGACTAAAAGTAAACTAAACTGAAAGGAATACTACATCAAAATGCACATTTTTCTTTGGAAGAGCAGGACAGTAAGGGTGGATGCAGAAGGCTTAGATGAAAGTGAGGATACACAGACAGCTACTGCACTGAGGCCACGACTTCAAAATGCATGCAAGAGTATGTAAATTGCATAGCAAAAATGCCTTTCATCTTTGAAGTATAACTCACCCTTGAGTCAGTATTCCCATCACAAGCACAACTCACAGGCAAACTGACTTGCCTCCATTCTTTTTCATTTTAGAATATTTTGTAGATCTATGAGACCCACGGCCAGAAGTTTTACCTGGCTGTATGGACCAGACTCAGATTTTGAAGACATGCTTGAGCCTAAGTTGTGGAACACCAGCTGGGAAACAGGGAGCTGCTTTGAATTAAATCGAGCAATAGACCTGACTAGAATAAATATAAGACAAAGCCAGCTGTAAAGTTGTGGCTAACACAAATTTCTATGGAGAAGAGGATTAAAAGCTCATTCGCACCAATCAGGGGTTGTTGCCTTGGTTGTTTGTATAGCAAGAGAGCAAGAGTTGTGTGTCTGTAAAGCTCTCCTCCAGTTTCCCCTTCCATCATCATTCTGGTTGCATTCGTTTTCTTGCTAAGGGACATACACTGGCAAAACAAAGCCTTGCTATGCTTTGGGACAACCTCACAGCCTAAACTGAACAGCTGATTAATTTAATTAATTCACAAAGTAGAAGAAGTAAAGGCTGGTAGAAAATATGTGTTTGTGTATGACTGTCAACATTTTGGGAGTAGAGCCTGCCTTCTGCAAGGAGCTAAGCAAGATGATCTTTTGAGGTCGCTTCCAATGGGCTGTTCTGTGATTCTATAATTAAATGAATGGTTTGTTCTATCTCATCTATATTACAACCACATGAAAAAGAGGAATAATAATTCCCAACTGCTGCTGTTGTAGAAAAACTGGGTAAGTAGGCAGGCAGGCACATCCAGCATAGACGTTACTTGTGGGACCCATTCATGGAAAGAGCCATTTTCCCATACACAGGGATTATTGCTAGGGAGAGTGAGCAGCCCAGAGAGTTTAGCAAGGCATTTATATGAGGTTAATTAATAAAATTCACACAAATACTTCAGCATAAATTCACACAAATACTTTAGCATCCCTGCCAGACTGAAGTTGTTTGTCCAAAGTCAGACCCCATGATGCTGAAGCCATGGCTCTTCCTTTCTGCTATACATGGAAGAATTTCAGCAATAAATCTGAATTTATACAAGTAAAAAGAGTCTGGTACAAATGACAGAGAAGATCAGAGAGAAGGAAAGATTAGTCCAAAACAAGAAAGCTAAAGAATCTCACTTTCCTAGTAGCCGTGGATTTAGAGAAGTGTCTGCCCTGAGCCCACAGTCAGTGAGAAGCAGCAGTTGGAGCTAGACAGAAAGAGTTGCTGCCCACACTTCTTGTATTCTCATAGTCTTTCAGAGATTCCTGGAATTTATGGTCAGAAAGGACTACAGGTTAATTTAATCTGACTCACATTTTTTTACTCTGACTTACTCCAGTAATTTGTGTTTAGTTGCGACACATCTTCTCAATCTGAAGACATCAAGAAATGCAGAATTCACCACTTCCTGCACCAATTTTTCCAATGATCAGTCATCTGATCTTTTGGAAAAAAGTATCTCATTGCAAAGGCCTCCCCTGTAAGCTTCTGGTTATTGGTTATGTAGGATTTTTTCTGGTATTTACTCCAGATAAGGATAATTAATGGAGACATTTCAATCTTATTCTAGGTAGCCCTCTCCTACTTGTGAAGGTGACTTCCCACCTGAATTAATCTGAAACAGCATAAGCAAAAGTAAAACTATCTAACAGTGTCCATGGAGACACGGCATTGGTTTAATTCAGATAATTCATGTTAGTCTTTCATTTTGCTTAGCACAGAAGACTCTTCCCCAAGACCTTCCTTCCGTAGAGACCTTGGGCATTGCTAAAATACAGCTAATGTATTCTGTCTTTCACTGTTCATCCAGCCTTGTAAGACTATAACCCTTTCAGATATACTTACATTTGTACTTACATTGTACTTACATTTATTTTTGTACAATAGCTAGCACCAGTGTCCTGATCTCATTTGTATGTCTTTGTAAGAGTGAACACTAATAATTGATGAGGAAACTCTGATGAAAATAAGGAAATGCCATTGTTCTTCAGTCTCTGTGGGTGGGAATACATGACAGTTCCAATGCTTTGTAAGCTCTTCAAATTTAACCACTGGCCATACTTTTAATTTACATAGGATCACTTTTATTGGATATATTGGATATGGAAAACATCAACAAGAAACATAATTTAAGAGAACAAGCTAGTGTAGCAATTGTTTTCAGTAACCTATGTCATTCATTCCATCTCCAGCTGTTCTGGTTAATCTTTTGAACCCTGCCAAAAAGCTGATGTGTTCTTTATAGCAGGTTAGTAATAACAGTCACCATAGGTATTGCCAATGCCTCTAAAACCCAAAAAGTTAGTGAAAAAAATAAATTGCATGTTTTCTTTAATGAGAAAGTTGAATTATTTTTAAAATCATATTCCTTTTTTTTTTTTTTTCCGAATCTGAAGGCAGTCCGAAATTGAACTTCAGTGTTTTTCTAGTTATTCCTCCATTTGATCATTTTAGGGGCAAAATGATGTGTGCAGGGGGGGAGAGGAATGGCAGTAAAAACAGAAAGATAAAAACTGAGAAAATTCTAAATATTTTTAAAATATTATAATGGAAGATGCTTAGGGAATGAAATGCCTTTCAAAGCATACAAAATATGTGTTTATTTAAATTTTCTTAAAAGTTTTCACCAAATCTCTGTCCTTTCTAATGCCTTGAATAGGGGGAACTCCTGGGGAATATGGGACTAAGCTAATTGATCCAACAGATCCTCTTAGGGAAATCATAAAGAATGTTTCTTCTGCAACTTCCTCAGATCTGGGAAACCTGCTGTATTTGCTGCTTCCCTGTTTTCCTTCCTTTGTGGAACAGCAACACAGAGGAGTTATTTCTCAGGGGTGTCACAACAAATGAATACATGGATCCAGTGTCTATAGCTCACACTGAAAGAAAACAACATTCCTGTTCAGCTGAGCAGTAAGAATTTCTTAGGCTCCCAGCATGACAGTTCTTGTTACTGGGTAAGACTTTAGTAGTTTAGGATCACTGGCATTAGAAATTGCAAAATCACCCAGAGTAAATAACAGTAAAATAGTTACAGTCCCTGGGAAAAGGTTTAGTATTTTGCTTTAGTATTAAAAGGAGCACCTTGGTAGTTGAGCTGAAGGAGCACTAACCCTTTCTAGAAAGATTCACACTGAATCCTGGTTGTTCAATGTACATTGACATTAGCAAAGATAAATAAACCCACAGATCTCTCTCTTAAGACACTGATTTAAACTATTTGGTTCTGATTACAATTCAAGAACCTCTGAGAAAGGCATGGTATGTTCAAGGAAGAAGGTTGCACACCTTTGAATTTAAGTACCAGTATTTTATTCTTTGACACAGCTCGGAGGGAGACCCAGTAACCTCTGGAATTAACTGTGCTAATCAAATTGCAAAAGCACTTGAACGAGAGCGCTAACCTCGTTACAAGTATCAGACATTTTTAAACAATGCATTTGTACATTGTGTTATATGTGTACAGCACTCTTCTCCTCCAAAGAAAGGCCAGATGGCACTGCAGCAAAAACTCTTGCTAACGCTGCTGATCTGCCTGTGTAAAGTGGTAGGCCTTGAGGAACTGCTCATTGTCACTGGTGAGCCATTTCTTTCTAGTTCTCACCAGTAAAAATTGCTTTCCTGGCTTTAATCTTTCTGTGAAACCATTGTAGGTAAGTCTGCTGCCACAGCAATCAAACAAAATATTGTACAGTGCCAAGACATCATGCTACGAATGAATTCTCAGCACATAACTCTCCAAGAACATCTTTCCACACAGTTAAAAAGGGGTGGGACTTTTTCTCTCGTTTCCCTTGGCAGTCTCTACAACAACTCTCTCCCTAATTAAAACAATTCCATTGCAGATTGTTTTGCCTGAACTTACTTTACTGAAAGAAATAATACATACTAAGAGTTTTAAAGCACATTTGGAATGTACTGTACAGGAAAGGAAAGACATATGATGTAAAAGACAGGACAAGGTGTGGTCTGTGAAAGAGAAAACGAGCTAAATATCAGCATGTTCCCAAATACCCAGCAGCTCAGAAAACTTTAAAATCTGCTTATTGTTTTTCTTTCAATTTTAAGGTAGGGAAAAAAAATTCCATTAATTATATGCATACCCATACTGAAGTATTCACATCAGCTTAAACGGTTTTTTGTGGTAGAAGGTGTAGAAACATTAATAATAACTTTCCTAGAAAAGGCCATGTACAACTGAAGGACAAGCTCCACAGACTGGAAGGGGCTCATCTCTCCCTCTGCCATGTGGTGCTGGGGCTTGTTCTGCAGAGGCTTCCCAGAGGGCTGTTTTGATGGCTCTGGAAGGGGTGCACAGGGATGTGCTGTTGTTTCTCTTCAGGGAAAAATTCACTATCATGGTTTCTTGCAGAATTCAATTCTTCCCTTAATTAAGGACTACTTCATCCAGAGTGTAAATATATTAGTCCCTTAAATGGCAAAGAGAGCCTTCATGTACCATGATAAATATTTACATCGCTTGTGCACGTACTGTAATGAAGCTGTTATCTGGATAAAAGCATCATTGGTAACAAAGGACTTCACTTTATCCAGGCACTTCTCTGCCCACTTCACAATTGCTGGAAAGCATCCCATGTAGTTATGTGAGCCTCACCGCTCTGCTGTGAGGCTGACCCCTTCAAAAATGTTCCCTATCCCTTTCATAAATCTGAAAGAATTCCAAGTGTCTTATTTTCCAGCAACATGGACACTTAGTATTTTGTTCCTTGTGGGACCCTTTTTTTGTGTGTTCAAATCTAAAATCGCTTGCCTGTACCCATGTGGTACAAGCAGTAACAGAAGTGAGAAGTGACCATAATTAACCACATTAATTTGTTCCTCTTTCCTTCCTTACACAGCCTAACCTACACGTATAGTAGCTTTATGTGACAGGTGCTGCTGCAACTGCACATTTTCCCAGGGCTCTGTTCTGATCTCTAAAGTCTGATGGAGTCTTTTTGCTCTTGCTGCTTTCCTAAGCACTTAAAAACCAGTTGTCATTATTGGGCCCCTGAAATGAAATTCAGATATATGAAGATTTCCTTCACCCAACACAATGAAATTTCATGCAGACTCTGAACAGAAACCGCTGGTGTGTTTCAGAGGCTGACAACAGCCCTGGAGCACCGTGCAGCATTGTGGAGGAGTGCTAGGTTAGTAATTGAAGGTCACTCAGGCTGCTTAACAGTGACCACAGCCACCCCCCACTACTGATAGTGTTTCTTTCTACATGGCTGGAGAAGCGGCTGTTTATACAAATAATCTTTATCACACTTTTACCAAGAAATTGATTACCATATCTGAAGCTGAGCGTGTTCAAGTCGAGCTCATTCCATTTCAAGCCCACTGCTGTTTCTGTGCTGCTCAGTGAGCACAACCCATTCAATTTTAATTTTGTTACAAACAGACAAACAAAGATAACTAATAACATACGCTTTAGAAAGACTCTTTTTGCTAGAGCAAGATGTTTTCCAAAACCCTTTCCAACATAGGGCTAAGAGCAAAAATTGTCCTAAGAACTGCTGTGAGAGCTTGGGGAGTGCTGTGCTCTGCATACATTGCTGTCCTCTCCTTCGGACAGTGTTCGGAGCCATTCAGGACACTGTTAGCTCTCACCTGCTTGGGTCAGACCTTGGCTTTATGCAACAGCTAAAACACAAAAATTGTTTCCTTGGAATGGCTTGGCAGTCAATTCTCATTTGTTGTCCTGTCTCAGTGCTAAAACTGTCAGAGGAAACAACCCACCACCCCAGAAGCAACTTTCAGAATCTATGAGCTCAAACAAAACAGGGACCTTTTTTTGAACATGTTTGTTGAGCTAATACTAGGTAGAGAAGGCCATGTGTCTCATAAAATAAAATGTGATCACAAAATGGAGATGTCTACCAACCTAAGATGTCTGACTGGCAAAAAAAGTGTTAGGCACGTAGGGAAAGTTCCTGAAAATTCCAGTTGGCATTTATCTTACCTATATGACTTAAGTCCCTTTTTTAAAATCAGTGTCAAGAAAGCAAGACTCTACCGACAAAGGTCTGGCTTAAAATTTTCTACATATGGTTTCAAAAATATCTAGAAATGGAGCTAAACCAGAACTAGAACCCCAGACCTCAAGGCCTTGAGGAAGTTTTGGTTGAAATAAAAGCTTTGCAGCTGGGCTTTGATCTGAACGGAGCAAGCCCAAACCTAGGATGAGATCTCCTGTGAATGATGAAGAAAATTGGGCTTGGAACCAGATTCAGACTTTAGAATTTGGGGCCCATATCCTAAAATGGTGTATATGAAGGTTAGAAATAGCTGCAGGGTGTGAAAGGAGGCAGAAAGCCCCCCACCAGCTGTGTACTCTGAGCAGCATAGCTGCCTGTGTACAGTAGTATCAACAGGACAGGGGTAAGCCCACAAGGAAGTCTCTGTGGTAAACTGGTTTGCAAAAGCTGAGAAGTGGTGTGCATCCTTTGTAGCACAATAGCAGAAGGTTATTCTGTGGCTGCTGCAAAACAACCTCTAATTCCTGTCTAGGGCTGCAAATGCAGCCTGTGCAAAATGTGCGTTAGGCTTTGAAACCAAAGTTCACACTGGTTCCTGCTTATTGCATGTTCACTTACACACTCTATCAGCACCTGCCAGCTCTCAGTTGTCACCACTGCTTTCACACCTGGAAGCTCACGTTGCCGGTCTATGATTGGCACTGAGTTGCAAGTACTAAGTGGTGAAGTTAACGTGCCCCAGCTGAATCACATTTGATATTGCAGATGTCGTTTTAAGAGTCATCAACATGAACACTGCAAAGAGAATGACGTTTGCACCTGAAAGGCCATGTAGAAGAAAACATACTTTCCACTTGGGAAGTAAAGTATGCTTTGTATGCCCAAATATATGTGTCTGATCTCCATACTGTGGGGTAGTAATTATTACTTCCATGAGAAAACTTGTCCACAGAGATATGAGTTATCCCTCACCTAATCCCTTGATGTGTCAACAGAAAAGATACATACTCCATGTTTAAAAACTCTGCTCAATGCTGTAAGAAAAGTTACCCTTTTTTTTTCAGGCTATAATGATCATTCATGAGAAAATAAACTTACCTGTGCTTCCCAGAGGTCTCTTTCTCCACCATGTATTCCAGCTGAGTATCTTTGAGCACTTCACAGGGAGTAGTGTGTCTGTTAGTCTGTGAGAATCATTTGGTTTCTTCTGATTCCTAGAGAGCTTGTTCGGCTCCCTGGAGAAAGGTGCAAGCTGTTGACATGAATGGTGCAACTGTGATAAATTGTAGCTTGAGTAGTTTATTTCAGTGCAGAAAAAAAATTTTTTTTTTTTTTTTGAAAAAAAAGAGCAGGAGAAAGAAAAGATTCAGGTCCTTTTAGTGGTTACCTCCAGCCCTTGTCTCCAGTGAAAGATTATGAGTTACACTTATGGCTACTTGACTGCAGTTCAGTGAGGTGAAGGTCTGCATGTCTATGTAAAACAGGCAAATTGGTACCTTAGTCCCTTCATCACCTCCATGACCTGCCTGTCTTCCAGTTGCCAGTGAAGCCCCTTCAAAGGCATGACTTCCTTTGCCATGAGTTGGGTGAACAGTAAGCAGAAAACAGGAAGGCAAAGGAGCTGGCTTCATGCTCCAGCTGTCTCATGCAATATGACTGCAGCTGGCCCCATTTGTCATGGCACGTGGAAGGAGTTGTGGCTTTCAGGGGAGGTTCTGCATGACTGAACACTTTTGGAGCCTGTGTACTAAATGATTGGGCTGACAGCCATGTCTGGTGTGGTATGGGGAAGGAAAGGAACAATACTTGAGCTGTCTGTGTAAATTCGTTCTTTGCCAGATCCTTATTGTTCTCCCCAACACCCAAGAGGATGAACAACATCAAAACTAATCAATAAGCAGCAGCTAGATATCCAAGTTCTTAAAGAGTCCAAGACAGTACTTACTCAATGTTCTTGGTGTAGAAAGGCAGTGATAAAAAGCCTCTTGTCAATGATTATATGACCATGGCACCAGCAAACTTTAGTTGCAGTATTAAAGGCAATTCAGTGCTAAAAATCATGTTTACCTTTTGAATTCTTTTGCCCACTGCAGCTAAGTATGGAAATAAATTCAACAAAGACCTAGCCAGTGTTTTAGATTGCTTTTTTTCCACAAAATCTTTATTGGTTTTAAGAAACTTTGCATGAAATACCATGCAAAAGCTTTCACAAGAGCCATGGAGGATGATCCATACAGGATGGTCAGGGACACCTACCCCTGCATTCCTTTGAGGGCACAGCAGCCCAAAGCAAGTGGGGTAGTGGGCTGAGTGGGCTGAGCAGGAGGTGGCAGCTGGCAGGGACTCAGAGAGGCTAGAAACAGTAGCTGGGAGACTGAGAGAGAGGACTCAGGAACTGGAAGGAGCAGGTGAGAGAATGCTCTGATGGCAGTAGGGAAGGCAGGACCCAAAGGAGATGCTCTGAGACTGAAACATCCTGCTGCAGCTCTGGGTTATAGTAAAAGTCTGCTGGTGTTTTTAGCTTCCAGTTTAGTTACATGGAAGATAGGTCTTCACTGCAGTCGGCACAGACTCTGGTAACCTGGATTTAAGTGTGTAAATTAGCCTAACATACCCTCTTCCTCTCTGGGTCTCCCAGCAAGAGTGAGTCCAGTACATTTGGGAGTGTGTCTCATTGCACCATTCATCTGAGCTAATGATACGGTCCCTGGGAAGGGTGGAAGAGCTCACAGCCAGGAAAAACTTGTGGGACAGCACCAGAAGATGTTCATTACTCTCATGAGTCAACTTATGTCGTTGCCACAAATTGAATATATTTTTGCAGTGAAAATAGGATCTGTACTCCCCGATATGCCACTAAGTTTCATGAGCAGATAAGAGAGGAGTGGAAACAGGTTCTGTGCAGGAGGCCAAGCTTATTCTGCAATGCCAACCCCAGTTGGCTACACCCTGCCAGCACCACATAAATCTATATGATTGCACTGGTAGAAGTGCAATGGACCAGTGGACCAGTGGACCTCAGTGCCATGGCTTTTTGCAGAGGTGTACATATCAGCCTATGGGCACATTAGAGAGTAACTAGAAGAAATTGTTGAGGGTGGTAAACAGAATGGAGGCACCAGCCTGGGCTGTGACTCTTCATTGTGGTTAACAGGGCAAGTAAAAAAGTTGTGAAGTATATTATGCCACTCCCATTTCACAATACCCTTTATTCTGGGCTCTGACTAAAATACAGTATAAGACCCAAAAATTTTACCACTGATAAATTAACCGAGTTAATTAACTGAGTTGCTGGTTGTGAAACTAATACTCAGGAATTTCTTCTGAATTAAATGTTAATGTGCACACACAAACACACAAGCAAATGCCCTTTTGAAGCAGCAGCTTGTTAAGGCTAACAGGACTATAGTTTGAAATAGCAGTAAATGCAAAGATTTTTTTAAAACAGGACTGATTTTAAAAATAGCAGTCAGTAATTGACACCCAGAGGAAAAGTCAATGGGCGTAGATTAAAACACTCAGAACAAATAAACTGAAAGGAAAAATGGAAAGAGATATTAGAGAATAAGAGAAATACAAGAAAGGAACCCAATGAAAGGAGGCACAAAAAAGGCAACGAAACGAAGAAAGACATGCCAATTTAGAACAGCATGCCCTTTAAAGGAAAAACACTGAAATCATACAAGAGCAATGTCATGCAGACAGCTGTAAATGACTTTTCATTTGTGATGGAGATTACTAAAGTTGTTTTTCAGTCTTTTCTTATTTTTGAATCACAGTAAAACATCATCAAAGAAAGGTAGAGATGAAAACCAGGCTCATATTTCTGGCAAGGAAATACACGCATCAAATAGCAAGTACTATAGAAGCTCTTTAGAAAATTCAGTCTGATTTCAACAGGATCTCCTCAACACTAATGAGCTCCACTATGCTTTTCTGTACAACTTTCCACCCCATTGCCCTGCTGTCTTGTTTACCTCACCATAAAGCCTACAAACTCCTCAGTTTCTAAGCAGTTTTTTTGTTAGATGGGCAGTGGTCCCTCAGGACCAGAAGGCTCTAACTCTGCATGATTCAGAGTTTAAACTGTGGTAGCACTGGAGAAGATATGCCGTTATCTATACTTCAAAGCATGTGAAGAGACAACAAATATTCACTCCCATCCCTCATCAGTCTCAATTCCACTTCAATTTGCAGTAGGCAGGAGAATTAGCAAATCACTTTCTTCAGCCATAGGTCACCAAAGACACAAAAATGTTCTTACAGACAGTGCAAAGTTGTATGAGAAATGTTATGCACCTTTGTATAGAAGGAAAGACCAACTTTTAACCAGCAATGCTTATTTGTTCCCTCACTGCAGTCAATATCTGGGTGTAGAAGCTGGGAAAATGACACTCCAAAACCACCAAATTGACAGAAAATTTAGTTATTTCTCCATTGACAGTGGAGTCAACCATGTATCTTTTCTGAACTGCAAAGCATCTAATTCTCAGTTACATTAAGGACTATTTATAACACTTTAATATTGTAAAATGGTAATAAAGTGTAAATTGCACTGAAGCTTTCTCTAATAGGCTCTATATTGTTATAGGGATGCAGATAGCCTTGAGTATCACTGAGGCTGTGGAATAACAGCCTCTCCCTGATCCCCCAGAAGTCCTTAATGCCCCCAAGGCTTGTCCCCATTTACCAGATGGAGTTGGTATCCTTCATACCTATTGAGAGTTTCAAGTGGACACTAATTTTTATTGTAATATTCATTGCCCAGTATTAGACAGCTCCAGCCAAGAACTGCAACTATTAATGGTAACTAATGGATAGTCTTGCCTGAACTGTGAAGGGAGGTGCCTACCCAACATTCAGGGCTGGTAGGACTGCCCAGAGAGCATCTTCCAACTGGGGAGATGTGATGTCAGCTGGAAGATGTGGGAAACTGTGTGCACAGCCTAAGAATGGGGCTCACAGGCTAGTTTGGTTATGGTCTCGGTCACAAGAAAAATAAAATAGCAAAAATTAATTATTTTAGCTGAGTTATTTGCAAGCCACGGTTAGCCCATTTGTTTCAGGGTCAGTTCTGTTGGAACAACATCCAATTCCCAAGGCATTCTGGATCCTCCTGTACAGCAGTACAGCTTCTGACCTCTAAAGCACAGTAGCCACCTCCTGTGACCACAGATCATAAAGTTGCCTTGCAGATAAAAATTATGGAACCATGCGTTTCCTTCCTGAGAAGAACAGCTGTGCTATCACAAATAAATTTGTTTAAAGATCCTGGTCAAATGAGTCAGTTTAACATCATCAGCATACTGCATTCCTGAATAACACAGATACGATCTTCTCTTCAGTGGGGTGGGAGGATACTTTCCTCGGTTTTGGGGCTTTGCGGCTGAAGTATTGGGATTTTTTCAGATTAGATTTAGGGATATACTCTATCATAGATTGACAACTCCCTTTTGTTCCAGTGGGAAAAATGAAACAGAAGAGTCTCTATGTTATGTTACTTAGGTTCTTTGATAGCTTTAGATATTTTCTGAGGTTTTGGCATCCAATGTTCAAATTCTTTCTAATGAAAAGCCTAAAATAACAATCTTTGATGATAATAAATGCTACAAATTATGTGGTAATGGCGACAAGTTCCATGGGTAACCATATTTTTGAGCGACTTAAATCTCCCAAGTATATCTGTAACAATTTGGTCCCATGTCTTTTAAAAATGCTGCTTCATCTGGACTAGTTTTACTAGTTCTTTGTACATATAAAAGAGTTAAGACAAAAGATAGAACATGCTTATAGAAATGTGCAAGCTTTTCCCCCAGCTTGGATACCCACTATGAGAAGTACAAAAAACTGAACAGAACAGTATAAAATTCTCCAAATCTCTTTTGCTTTTGGAAAATCTGAATGGAATTCTTCATGTAAAAGGTTGTGTGGTGAGATTAATGGTGCTTCCTGCTTCTGGTAGGGCCAGCAGCACTGTGGGAACAACGTATCTTCTGGCACTAACCTACTTCTGTTTTCACTACTGGGGGTATTTTTATATACACAGCAAACAGAACAAGCCAATTCAGTGAAGCTTAAAAATGGTTGATGTGCACTATAGCTAAAAGTCAGAGATCACGTGAACAGTACTGCCCTGAGAGTCTAGTGCTAATTTGAATAATATTTCTAAACTTTATTTTGCTAAGTGTCATTCAGGAGATTTGTACAGAAAGCATTACGAAGATAAATCTTGAAGATAACATTATCCTTGTTGCCTCTGATGTATGCAGGAGTTGATAACAAGCTGATTGCCTCCTTCTGATGGATGACTACACACAACAGATGTTTTAATTTGATTATATCTGTGAGATAAGCATAATGCTGCGTAGAGTCCAAAAACTTTTTATGAGTCTTTCAAAACATTTTGCAACGAATGTAACCTTTTGTAAATGTCCTTGCTTGAGGCTGCCTATGTTCTCATAATGGTGCAAATTATTAGTAACAACTCGAAATCAGTGAATATGCAAAAGAAGAACATTGCATTTAATGGTAGCTCTAATTCTGTGCTCTATGATAACCTAAATTAAGAAAGAAATATGATGCAAACAGTGATACAAGGCACAATAGTTTAGCACTACTCCAAAGAGGACTATATGTTCTTCAGTGAATGATGCACAAGATGGTCAGAATGTTTATCAAGATTGCTGAAAGGCCAATACTGCATTCCAAGTACCCTCAATTTGAAAATTAGCAGGCAAATGTGAGCTTTGTGAACAGAGCACTGCAGAGAATGGAAGATCTGGGTTGCAAACAATTCAGGGTTACAGAATTTTACTTTGAACTGAAATGCCAAAAATTGTCCAAAAATAAACCTTCTCCTTCACCACAGTGAAATCAAAGTGTTGTAGGTTGTTCCCATATTTTGTTTTTATATGTAACACGGAGAGAACAAAAAAATTGCAAAACTAATTGTCTGCTTCAAAACAAAACCTGATCTGTATCATACAAAAACCATCAAAGAACATGTCAACTTTTCAAAGCAGATATTTTACTTCTGAAAGAAATTATGATAAAATTTATTGAGAGCCATCAATATTTTTATTTTAGTCAAACTACTTATTCCAATTATGTCATTAATAGTTTTGTCAAGACAGTATCGGCACACTATGTAGCTGACTGCCTTGTTTCTTTCCAAATAAAAATCACAGGCAGTAATTCCAACGACTGCCAGTCAGCAAAACATCTTGTAGTTTACATTATGTCATGTATACAATTCAAAGATCATTTTCTTTAGGATTGATGTCATCTAACATCAGGTACCTAAAAAGTAGGCATCTGGGATAACTGTACTCTTTGTCATCAGCTCATGGATCTAGAAGTGTTTCTTTTTAAATATCTAGACTCCATCCTTTGATGACTGAAGGAATGTAGGTGACCTAATTGCTGCCACCATAATGGCAGTTCTGTACATCCATCCTTTGTCGTCTATCCCTTGAACCTGATCTGGGTCTAGCTCACTACAGTCAGACAAATGAGATGGCAGGAAAGGTACTAGGCTGTCTAAACCATCTCTTGGAACTTCACTTTTAGACAAGGCTAACTTTTAGACAGCTATGGTAAGGTGAGATATCTTTACCCTAAGCCACATATGTCAGCTTTATATAAGCATGAACGTTAAGTTGTGTTAGTGCAGCTGTATAGACCTTATTTAATTCTGAGTCAGTGAAACTGGGAAGCAGCTTTTTGTGGGATTCTTAAACAAAGCAACACGAGCTAATAAAATAATCAAAATAATATCTTTACTGGGCACATCAGCAGTTCTTGGCTGCGGGTAGAGTGATTTTGGGTTAAATGTGTATGTTGCATATAGTGAAATGAAAAGTTTTAGTAACACAAGTTTTGTGGAAGCTTGAAAGTATTCTTCATATGAGAATAATCCTGTAGGTTGCATAGGATTTTGACAGATACATGATACTACAAGCTGAGAAATGGATGGAAAACCAAAGAGAGATAATTCATACTCAGTACTTCGTATGGACTGTTTTAAAAAGCTGTACCTAAACCCACAGCAAGGAGCGCTTTGCTTGTATTTACTAGGATGCCCTGAGATACAAAAGGTACTAGCTTGTTTGTGTTTTGGGTATCTCTTTTTAAGGCTCAGAAAGAAAACACAACATTCAATGCTTCAGTGTTTTGCCTTTCTGGGTAGTGAACTGAAATTAGCTGACCCTTCCTTACCCTGTCAGGCTGGAGTTAATTATTTATGGCTTTAACCTGAGGCTCTTCCAAGTGGGTTCTTTCTTACCTCAGTCAGACTGAGGTTAAATATTCACAGTTTCAATATGGAAGTAAGTAATAAACTGCCATCTGCAAATAGGGAACTGGGAATTATGAACAAGGAAATGGAAAGAAATGACCAGCTTAGTCTTGTTTTATGTATTTTGGTTGTCCAGGAAATCCTGATTAAGCTGCATTTGGGCACTAACAGGGAAGCTTATAGTACACAAAAAAGCAGGACGTGAGCTTTTGTTAATAAGCCTGTCTGGGACAAATTTGTAAAACAAATTGGGGTTTACTTCAACTTCCATGTTGACTTTTGGTGACAAAGTTACTCCTACATTGAGGATATCCAGGTATGATATCTTCCTTCCACCCCCAAAAACTTTCTAGTAACACCTACCACTCTCATGAGCTCTTTGAACAGCCAGAGTGCAGCTGTAGCAAAATCCTTACTGTGTAATGTGTCTATTGAAATGAAAACAATGCTTATATGGAAATATCAGACGTCTGAAATCCACTGGTAGTCGTCTCCTCACTTACTGGGTAACGGGCACCATATCACCTCATGTGAGAGAGAGGGGCTGTGATGCCAGGCTGTAGTCGGGGGTGTAAGACTACTGGGGACCTGAGTACAGCCCTCCCCAAGGCCTCCATCTCCTGCAAAGCCCTATCCTACTGCCAGACCCCCCAAGAGAGAGAAGGTGCCCATGTGGGAGAAGAACCATGGCACTCGTGCAAGGGAGAGAGATGCAAGTGAAGCAGAGGCCTTCTTGCTAAGTCACGCCTGGATTGCAACAGGTTTGAATAGAAACATTAGATCTGCATTTGATGGCTTTTAGGCTTTTTTTTCGTGTTGGAAGTTAGTCACCAAAAACTAACAGGAGAGTTCAGTAGCCACAGCCGACTTCCTGAGCAAACAGCAACTCTGTGGCACCTGCAGCTTGACAGGCACAAAGAGCGAGAACTGCATACAGCGTGCACTGACGGGGGCTGAGAAATGCTGTCCTTTAAGTGGATTACCAAAAACACAGCCAGCTCCTAGCATAGAGCTGGTGCACAGCAACTGATAAGAACACTGCAGCCTGTGCTCAAAGGGGAGTCCAACGTTCTTCTTACCTCTGGAAGGTGGCAACTGTGTTTGAGTGAATCTTGACTGTATTTAAAGTGGGAGGGGGAAGGAGGGGGAAGAGGAAAACGCTCTTGGAGAGGTTTATGAGAATTTGCACCATAAACTGGAACTACGCTGTGAAAATATGCATTTAGGGAGTTTTTAAAACTAAATTTACATAAAATCACATTTAGATTTTTTAATGTCTGTTATAGGCCAATTAAATGCATTATGCAAACATTTCCAAATTTATACTGAGTAGATCTGGGACACTCAGTGCATGACTACATATGGGCTACTACTCCTTAGGGCTTAGCCCTTTTTCTAAAGTACCCAGATCTGTACCTCTAACTAGTGCTGTAACCGAGACAAAAGTGAATCATCAAAATGTGAGCAGACACCCTCAAATTAGCCCCATGTGCATCCATTTACCTTTCAATCAATGCCCAGCCATTTAACTCTGAGAGGAAGGAAGACTCTCTGAACCAAAAATGAGCCTCAAAACAACTGTTTGCTGTGCAGTGGCTGGATATATATGGGCAGAAAGCTCAGGCCTTATTCAGATTGAGAATCGAATGGTCCTACAGTCTCTGTCTGGGCCACACAAAGCTGGCATCGCCAGTGTGGTCATGTTCCCTGAATCCTATGTGTAATTTCTCTCTTCTGAAGAAGGCAAAATCTCACGTAAAAAAGCTAATGTTGCTTTTGAAGGGAATGGAGATGGACTTCATCTGTGTCGTGAGGCATTTGGGAGCAAGTGGTGTGCATCCAGGCCATTTGGGAGCAAATGCAAAAAAGGAGGTAGGTGACGAGTTGTCGCAGTCAGCTTCAACAGCTGCAAGCTGAGTGCCCAGCTAGGCTGTGTGAACGTTTACGTTTCCTGTTATTACCCTGCCTTCAGCCTCCCTTGCTTTAGTTCACCTGGGGCTTACAACTGTCTTTCCGATGCCAGTTCTGCACATGGGGGAAACGCACTGGGCCAACATCGACAAGGTGAGGGATATGGATGCAAGGAGGGAGCTGGGGAGCCCCCACTCCCCGCATGACAGGACTGGGCCCTTGTCAACTCGTGGGGAGGAGGACCCGTTTGAGTTGCCGGCTTCCCGTCGACCTTGAGCCCCCTCGCAAGCCACGCCGCCGCTCCCGGGCCGGGCCGCACGGGCGGGTGGCTGTGCCCGGTCCCCGCCTCGGGAGGGAGGCAGGCGCAGGGATCCCGGCTGCACGTCGGGGCTGGCCCCGGCGCGCTTGTGGTGGGAGAGCCAGACCTGAGAGGGGCTGGCCTCTGGCAGATGATTGACACCAAACTGGGTGAGGTTTCGTGGTGGTTTTTTTTTTTTTTTTAAAAAGAAAGAAAAAGGACGAGCGCAGGGGAGGGGGGGTGACTGTGGGAAGGGGGAGAAGGAACTACTGTAAGAGTAAGAAAGTCCTGCCCAGCTGTTTGCGAAGTTTAAGATTTCCTGTTTCCCCTGCAGCGCCGAAGTGAAGTTTTCAGTGAGTCACCCGCGGTCCCGAGCAGCGGAGCCGCGCCGCCCGCTCCCCCGCCCCGCCGCCGCGGCCTCCCCCGCTGCCCGGCCGACCCCCGGCCGATCCGGCTCCGCGATGACTCCCCGCCTGCCGAGGAGCCAGCGGCGGCTGCTTCTGCGCCTTTCCCTCTGGGTCCTCATGGGCAGCTCGGTCCCCGCTCTGCTCCGGGGTAAGTGCGCGCCGGCCCGCCGCTTGACAGTTGCCGGGGCCGGGGGGCAGGAGCCGGGGCAGGAGGCAGGCGGCCGCCGCGGGAGGGGGGACGCGGCTGCTGAGAAAGTTTTGAGGCTGGAAACATTTCGGGAGGGGGGCGAGCGTGTTTTGTTTGTTGTCCCGCTGGAAAGTAAGAGGGGAAGAGAGGGCTGGGAATGTGGGGGGTTCGCGGCAAACCTCCCCCTTCCCCCCCCCCGCCTCCCTTCAAAGAACTGGTCCGTCTGTGGAGGGAAGGGGTGGCGGGAGGGGGCCATGGAGGGAGAGAGAGAGAGAGGAATGGGCAGGAAACGCAGCAGGGTCTGGCCCGGCCGGAGGAGCCCGGAGAGGGCAGCTCGGGAGCTGACTGCTGTCCCTGGAGGGAGCGGCTACCCGGCCCCGCTGCTGCGGCTCCCGCACCTGGTGCTGGGCCGCACCGTGTGCCCCGGGGGGAAGCGGCCGGCCGCGGCACGGGCCTCCCGCCCCCGTTGGTGGGTGCCGGCGGGAGCGGGATCCATCCCCCGGCACAGCCTTTGGGATGCCCGCTGGGATGGGGGGCGGGTCGCCCTGCGGGAGAGGGGCTAGAAGGTACCAGGGATGTTGCCCGGGCTGAGCCGGTGCGGGCCAGCTCTCGGGGCTGAGGGCCTGTGCGTGGCCACAGGGCTCGCTGCTGTATGGATCAGCAGCTGCTCACCCAAAAGTTGGTTTACATGGGAGTTTCTGCCTCGAGCGGAATTAAGCCGTGATTGGGAGCAGCTGGGCTGAGAGTAACAGTCATTCCTGTAGCGCTTGGTGCCCTTGGTGTTTGATTCAGTTCTAGTGACACTTTACATCCCATATTCTGTTTTTACCAAGGCGTCCTTAGGTAGGTTTTTGAAGCCGTGGCTTGCAGTATTCTTCACAGGATAATCTGGAATGTACCAAGAGTTTAATGTGCTGCTGCAAAAACAAGGTGCCTGCTCTGAGGAGCTTTTGGTCTCTGTCCTACCAGTACTAACCCATAGATGTGAACTAACATCCATAACTGCAAAGTTAGGCCCTAAGTCACGTTGCAGTGCAACTGGATAACCTAAAAAGAGAACATCAGATTGCAGCAAAACTACATCTGAAACAGTCTTGAACAAATAAGTTGATTTCTGAGATGACTTGTGATATCACATGTCTAGTTTTAGTCTTCAGGTAAGATATGCAGACACCTGAACTTCTACAAACTCTGCTCTGTGCCCTCTGATTCTCCCTTGTGGTCCACTGATGGTCAATAATGATCCCAAAATAGTCACTAAAACATAATAACATAAACTAAATAGCTCTTGTGTAGCTACTGCCAACAGCTATGTACAGTATGAATAACTTCATGCTTCATTAATAATCTTGACAAAGTCAACAGGTTTTACATACCTGCAAAGCTACTCATGGAAGCTTAAGGCAAATGAAACAAACAGTTTAAGACTAAGGCACTATGGTGTCCCAGGGCTCAAAATAATACTATTTTAAATTTGAGGTATACACCTTGTTGTTGATTTTGATATATATTTTTATTATTTCTAATTAATATAAATCATAATCAACTAGTGATGGCTTCTATTTTGACCCCAGCTTCAAATTTTTTTGCATATTCCATCACAAAAAATTTCAAATGAAAAAGCTCCACTTTAAATCTTCTGTTATTTATTATCATGCTTCTGTTTTTCACTAAACCATTATAGACAGTCTCAAGCTATAGGTAGATCTTAAAAACGGGCACAGCTTAAGTTTGTTCTTCTTTCTTGTCATAGGTCTAGTGAGGAAAAAATGTATAGATTGGTTACAATTCAGCATTTTTCATACTGATCTTCATCTACACCCTAAAACAACTAAAACTGAGTAGACCTGTTGTCAGATAATCTATCCTATAGCTCCAAAAGTTTTTTCATAATTATTGGTCAGAAAACAACAGCTCTGTGGGGCAGGAAGTGTGGGGTTTGGATGCTGGTTGTTATTTGGCATCAAAATGAAAACTAGAGTTGTCAAATGTTTGGGGGGAAACAAAACAGGAAAAAAAAAAGCTACTTACTTTGTAATAATCAGTAGCTCAGCATTCAGTGAGGATGAGACAGGAGAGATACTACACACAAGTAATTGAAATTTTTGCTGTAAAGGGAAAAGGTGTGATTTTTTTTTTTGAATGATTGTGAATACTATATTGAGCATTTAATCAATAAATGGCAGTGCAAAACAGTCATTTCCCACATAAGAAATCAACACTGCTGTGTCCAAGTGAATATGAATCTGTAATTTATCTTTGGGGTATCAAACCCTGAAATATGTTCTTTGGAATAAGCTGTGTAATAATTGTTCATTTCTAAACATTAGGAGCTTAATTTCTCAATTCAGCCAAACTCTATTTGCGTTATTGCCTCCTAATTTTTAAAAAGCCATATCACAGTCAGTTAATTTTAAACTAACAGATTCATATTTAGAGCTTCAGATATTTGCAAGAGGGAAGTATGAAAACAAACATCTTCGTAACATGGCGGAACATGTTTGTAACACGGTTGAATCTAAAATGCATTCCTGCCCCCCATTAAAATTTGCAAATTTCCAGTTATTTTAGAAGGGAAGTAGGAATAGAACAGAGGCATTATTGCATTTATTTCTATTTATGGGGTATCCTTGAATTCTAAGACTTTCATACCTGAGACTTTGAAAATCATTTTTATTTAATTGCTATTTTGAACTCTCTGGCTTTAACACACTTCTATATATTCAGGTGGTGAATTCCATATAGGAATGGTTTGCATTAAAAAATGATGAGCCAGATCTTAAGCTGCTGCAAATGAGTATAGTTACATTAGCATCAGTAGAGTTTCGTAGAGTTGCAGCATATAAGCTTCCTGAAACAGTTTTGAAAGTAATTTCAGAAAAAGAGCAATGGAATAATTTGGATTTTTTCATATTCATAATATTTTTCACTTATTTTTCGTAAACACTATTATGACCTACATTTAGCCAAACAGCATTGCTTCAAAATGAAATCTTCCTTTCTGGAATGAATTGTTACAGTTTCAAAGGTGCAGTTGTGCCATAATCGTGGCTGATATAAATTGTCATTGTGACAAAGTTAATCCTGAATTTAGGAGCAAAGATGGTGTCAGGGTCTTACCAGAAGGAAAATTCTCCATGGTTTGTTTTTTGGATTTTTTGTGTGTTTATTTTTTTTTTTTCAGGACCAGACTTTTAGAAAGGAGTTGCTCTTTTGAGGGGAGGAAAAAAAGAGTCTGATATCACTGTAGCACCAGTTGTTGGAGTTTCCCATGCTTGTATTTCCTCTGCAGGATATTTTTAAGATGATATTTTTGCATTTGTGGTATAGGAACTTTTTTTTTTTCTCAGTAACGTCTGTCTGTGCTATATGCACTTTGCTCGCATCCACATTCTATCACTGTCACTCAAGAGCTGTGTGTAGCAAGAATGAACAAAATCAGGTGGTTGGGCCCAATTTGATTTTGCACAACAGGGTGCACTTGTATCAGCCTGGTATGAAGTATTATCACTAGTGCAATGACAGATTTTGATCTGGAAGTGATCTGTACGGTTTCCACGCTGTCTGGCATGGCTGCAGCTGTTTGTGGCACAGTGAAAAGTCAGGGCTTCCAGCCACCTTTGTGGCTCCACCTTTGTGTTCCCGGGATCAGCAGGAGGGAGGTGAATCATTGCAGTCCTGGTCTGCCCCCACAGCCCTTTTGGCATCTGATGTCCTGAGGCAGTTTGGGAGACCAGTGGTGCAGTGTCTCTCTTGCCACAAAGGAGCCCTTTGACTCAGGGGAAATTACCAGGTAGGCACATCCCAGGGGCATCAGCTGGTTTGTATTTCCAGAGCATTGCAAACTCGGGTGAAATTGTTCTTTATAGATGTTGGAGAGTACATTTCCAACATGGAGTACTTGAGGGCCAGTGCTGTTATGAAAAAGACAGTTGACTGAGTTCTAGTCTAAGAGATTCATTGCTGAAATTTTGGTTTACTTAGTAGGTCTTTAGCCTTAAATTTTTGGGGGTTAGAGGGTTTCTTTGTTTCTTTTTTCCTATAGAATAGTGGGAACTGTTTTTTAAACTCTTATAATCCAGAATGAAATAAAAGGTTGCGATGAAATACTTGTGCTTTTTTTATGAACTGTAATTCCAGAAGGTTAAAATAGACCAAAATAAATCAAAAAGAATATACCTTGTTTTTGACAGATTAGTTGTAAACCCTTCTAAAGTTTAACTTCACTGGCAGGTGGAAGTGGTGAGAGTTATATTGAGAAACAGTGGAGAACCTTCAGGGGATAGATTGCTTTTTACAGCAAGGAGCGGGCATGCACACTGGGGGAGGGCATTGTAGTTAAGGTAAATGCTCCTGATCTGTATGCCACTCTAAGCAATGAATTGGTACTAAATATTAACAAGATTTGGGTTCTCAGTGACCCAGCTAAGTCTTCAACAGTTATTTTTTGTATTGTGTCTTCATTCTGGTATAAGACAGGGCAGCAGCACTGGCACTGGTTGAGTACAACCATTTATATCCAACAGCCTGGAAGAACACAGATCTAGTTATTGTACAGATGTTTAGGATAAGATACATAGAGAGAGCAAAACAATTCAAACACCATCCAGTGATGAAAAACTCATCCAAAGTAGTAGTTAGATCTAACAAATCTCACTAGGAGTTGCTTAATCCTATTTCTGCTGGTGACAGCATGCTACCATTTGTTGTGTCCATTAAATTCTAGGGATTTAAGCAGAATTTAAATTGGAGAATATATTTATGCTCTGCCCTGCAGTTTGTATGGATTCCTAAGTCAGGGACTGATATCCATTTGTTTGCATTGCTGTGAAGTATTGCAACTGTTTCAGATTTAAGAAACTACAAATTAGCAGTGGCAGGAGAAATACTAGTTTCTGATTTGTCTGTGTTTGTGCATTATTTTTAATATGCCATTTCCTTGCTCTTTCTTGTGCTCTGAATGCCATTGTTTTTGTTACAGCTGGAGCTTTTTTCTGTCCTGTCCTTCTTTTCATATGGGTTTTAAAGCCTTTTCACCTCTGGGAAGATCATCTGGGGAAGTAGTAGTTTTTCTTTGCTCAAACAACTGGTATTTAGCAAGAACTTCCTGCTGGCATTCATCCCTGAGTTAATCTGGTTAGAATTAGAGCTGGTTGAGAGTTTTTGACACTGTTTTTCATGGGAAAATGCTGATTCGTCAAAACTGAAACAATTTGTGGAAATGTACCGGTTTCCATTAAACTTTCATCAGGAAACCTCTTTTTTTTTTTTTTTTTTTCCCCCTCAGTCTGTGGTGGAATTTCTGATATAGAAAGATAAGAGAGAGAAATTAATCAATAACTGAAATAATCACTGGCCAAGTATGGCAGAAAGGCAGGATCACATGCCTGGTCTGACTCGTAGAATGCATGTTTGAATCTGGAGCTCCCCCTATTCACTCTCCCCAGGATATTGGAGGGCTGTCACTCTCATTGTGCGTGCATGCACAAACGCCCCCACACCCACCACTTCAAATGATTTTTGGCTTCACTCTGGTTGTAAATATGAAAAATGTTACAGAACTTTGTAGGGCAGGAAAAACATTTTCCTGACAGTGTTTCTTAAGTTGACCTGTAGCCATGTGTTCCTTTTCTCTTTGTTGGGTGGGAATGACAGTGCTCAGTGTCTGGTATCTCCTAGTCTTTGTTTCATATCATAATAACAAGCTGTATTCAGAAATTTCCGTCGTGCAAAGGAACCACAATTTTTATTACTAACAGTCCTGATAGTCTGATTCCTGGATTCCAGTTCTCAACTCACCCGGAGTACTATTTTGGCAAAAATTCGACTGAAATTAATAGATTTCAGAAACAGATAGAGGAGTGTGCTTCCTCATACTTAAAGCATCCTTGAGTTTACAGCCCAGAAGATACATCAGTAGAATGGCACCAAGAGTTAATATTGTGCCTTTGAAATGGTAATCTCGAACCAGAGGTATTAGAAAGCTGTCTTCTGTTTCCTATATACCTCCTGTTTGTACCCAAGGACTTCAGCACACACCCTCAAAAGAACCACTGCCCTGCTCCTCCCGCTGTGCAGTTGATCAGTTCCTCCAAACCATTGCATAGGTATACTGGTGGATTTCATTTAATCCAGTATTTAAACTCAGTTGAAAAAAAAGGCCTATGCAGAAGACTTTAGAAAATCCATCTTGGGTTCCCAAGGTCATGGTGACTCTGTCAGGGCTTAGAGACTTCCTTCTGTTAGAACAGCAAGTGAATTTGAACAGTACAAACTTGGAGAGCAGCAGGAAGGTTTCACAGTCTTACTCCTCAGAGCAACATTTTCCAAGTAAAGACCTAAGCGTGGTTCTTACGTGCCTAGGGGACTTTAATGGGCCTCTTTAAAAACTAGCATTGTGCAAGTGGAACGCATGCAGGGCCAGATTGTCAGCTGGCATAAATCAGCTTTACTCTGTTCAAGGCAGGGAACCTGCCCTGATTTATACCAGCTAAGAATCTGGCCACGGAATAAATAATAGGCAACTATATGTTATGAGGCTGTAATTCTCTCGAGGGGGCTTTTGTGATATCAGTCTTAGAGGAGCCAGAGTGATCCAGTTCTTTTTCTTGGAGGAAAAGAGTAATTTGACTGCAGTATTTTGAAGTCCTCAGAATGTTAGAAAGGAGAGATTTCAGGCAGTGGAGGGAAAGATGTTTCCAAACTTCTTGTAAAGTATCATTAACGATTTTTGCACAGGAAGAATCACGGGAGGAAAACTTGGGAGGATTGGAGATTAATTGATTTGTGATAGGTAGTCCCAAACCAAGAGAAATGTGTAAGAGGGATTATTTCTCAAGGAGACTAGGCCTTTTCTTCAAAAGCATTTGTGTACATTTCCCAAGCTGTATGAAAACTGAAGCTCCCTCATCACTGATAAGATTCCGATGCTGGTGTAATTAATAAGGAAGCAAAGTGGAGAATGGGAAATAATGACTTGGGGGCAAACTTCACCTTGGAACGTGGGTCTGGTTTTTAATTTTGTTTAATATTTCACTCAGAAGGCTTATAAATGAGCCAGTACTCATTTTATTGACTTAGAAAGAAGAGGGGGTTCAGTTAGATTTTCTAAGAGGTAACCTGTAGTTCTGCTGCATCTAAATATTTTAGATGCGAGATGCAGGTGAGCTACGTCCCTCCGATATTAATCCTAGTGTGGATTCTGCAGCCCAGAATGGCAGTAAGTGCATCATATGTATACGTCACCTGCTGGCATGGTTAGGTGGTGCCTGGGGCTTTTGGATGATAATCTGGTAATTTTGTAGATTTGATCTTGCTAACTAATATAAGCACATTTTCAATGTTGCTGTACAAGAGGGTGAACTTTGAAACAGACCACAGATGATTACTAATGGATTATCACTTCTGGTTATTTTCAGGGAAGGAAGCAGAAGCAGCTGTCCAGGATTCTTGTGTGTCTTGAGATGCTGATCTGGTCTGATCCTTGAGGTCTAATGAGTATCTCAGATACTACTGACAACTCACTATGTAAAGCTGCAGAATGGCAGTGGGTTTGTTAGCATGGCTTAGGCAATGCTTTAAGAAAGGTCTTAGTGTTCAAAGGGAGCTGAAATTTCTTACCATTTTGACTGCTCCCCTGTTTTTAGTGTTACCTGGCTGTCCTGACCAATTTCCAGATGCTTTGGGAGCCCTGTGGCTGGAGTAAATCTGAAGTCAGTTACATCAGGACTTGGAGTGCTCCAGGAGAGTGGTGTGTGTGATAACTTCTGTCAATTAAAGTGCGTGCTTGGGGGAATGTGGTAGATGCAACTACGCTTTTTCCCTTTCCAGTTTTTTCTGCAACTGTCTAGTCTCTTAAGATATTCCTTCATTAGCCAGTTAGTATCCACTATGCAATTTCAGGCCAGGGCTAATGGGAGGTCTGTAGCTAAATGTTAGTTTATTTCACATCAGCTCACTGTAAAGCTACTACTGACCATGGAGTAGCACTTCTCTGTTACAATGAGCAAGGTTGCTTTTTTTTTTCTTTTTTCTTTTACCCTAAAATGGGCTGCATTGTAGATATCTACATAATTAACTATGTATCTTTTCATTATGTTATCAATAGTGATAAGATGGAAAGACAATAAAATTACATGCAGGAGTTCGGCATCTGACCAGCACCGAGTTGCTTCCGGAGTTCACATGATAGTTGGTCTCTTCCTGCTCTCAAGATGCTCCCCCCTCAGCTCTGTAGCTATCTTAAGCTTTCCTGTAACATGACTGGGTAGTGACTCCAGGGTGTCCCATTCTTCTTGAGAAACTCATAGAAAGACTGCAGGAATAAAGAAGTAAATCTTTGTGTGTTTCAGTAATGGGAAGAATTTAATAAGGTTTTGAACAGCACAAATTTGCCAAACTGTGATCAGGAACCCACGAGGTTTTCAAGAGAAGAGCTGTCATATGCAGATGGTGGTTGATTCTTTCTTTCCTTTGGATGGTTCTGCACACAAGCATGCGGCAATTACCGTTCTTATTTGTCTCCTGCATACAAGGCGATTGTGATTCTGCAGTGACTGTGCTGTGGCAGTTGGCCAGCCGCCCTGCTGTGTACCTTCTACCTCACCACAGTTCCCATTACCGATTTTCACGGTTGCATTACGTCCTTTTCCTACTGTGGTTAGCGCCTTTGCCCAGAAAGTGGGAGGCCCATGGTCACATCGCTCCTCAGCCTGAGAGTGTCTACACTCCATGTGATGGGCTCTGAGAGGAAGGATCCTTGCTGGTGAAGCCTATGCAGGGCTTTTAGGGGTGGCACTCTGCAGAGAAAGGGTTGATGTGTGTGCGGGTGGTCCCCCGAAGCATGTCAGAGGAGAAGAAAGGCTGTTCCCTGATGGATTTATTCATTATTCCAGCCCCTGCAGGGTGACTGATATTCTCTCCAGGGAGTTCGCAGTACAACAAAGAAAGACTTTACATACAGAATCTTTTTTTTTCCCTTTTAAACTGAAAACAACCGTTTCTCATCCTCGTGAAAAGATCAGAGAGGACCATGTAATAGTCATGACTTCGTAAGCCTCTTTATTGAAGCTTTTACAAAGTAACTAGGTCAGTGATACGTGCTTCTGAGCTATTGAGTTTTCCCTCTTCCCCTCAGTCTATTCCTCAATTTCCTCACCCAGCTTTACCACAAGGGAATGCCTTAAGTCAAAAATCTGGGAAGCTGATCCTTTTATTGCATTTGTAGTATTCTCAGCTGGTATGTGCAGTGCCAGGCCATCAGGCTTGCAAAGCTGGCATAGCCCAAGTCTGCGTGTAAACAGCAGTACCGCATTGTCTGGTTGTAACTAAAGCCATATCTGCTCAGTGTTTGCCTCTGGACAACAGAAATAGGAAGACATTCAGTGGGAAGACATTGGTGAGCTATTATGGAAAAGGGAATACAACAAAAAAGTGTTTCTTCATTTTTTTAATATTTTTTTTTTCACATTCTCCATCATCTTTCTCTCATACTCTTTTCTTCATGTCTTTTATACTTTTGCCTTGAAGTTTCTACCTGGCAATGGGATTTGGTGTTCCCACTCTTCCCTGAGGCCACACCAGTGCCATGAATATTACCACAACAAGAAGCAGCCTAGAAGTTCCCACATGTATATGTCCCCTACCTTTAATGTATATAAAGGAAGGTAAAAATGTGGTTCAAAATAAATCAGCAAAATCCAGGAGCATGGAATTCAGGATGAGGACTCGGGCATGTCCCCTGTAGATTTTGAGTTGTTTAAAAGATAGGCACTTTACTCTAAAGGGAAGATATCTGTGTTGGGCATGGAAGCTCCTCCTATGCATGTTGGAGGGGGTTAGAGGCTCATTCTTTTACAAGAGAGGAGGAGGCAAGACTTGTTGGTAACACAAGAGAACAGCTTCTGCATCTTGACCCATGGTTAAAGCAGTGAGCTAGGAAGTAAGAAGCTTGGGCTCAGTCTATGAGTCTCTGGAGACCCAAAGTCATATATACAGCTTCCCACGATTTCATCCATTGTATTTTTGATGCCACCATTAAACTTCAGTACAGTTATTTATGCTAGAATTTCCACAGTTTCAACTAGTTCTGTTCAACATGTGGCAAAAAAAGAATGCATTGATGTGTGAGTTACAGTTTCTATAGGCAATTATAGAACTTGTGGGAAATGAACAGATTGTTTCAACACTAGTCTATTGTGATTGGGAGATTGATGTTCAAAGAGAGCCATACCACTGTTACTTCTCAACAGAAATCCTAGGTTAAAGCCCTCAGAGCATGTAGAAATTCTCATCAGCCTCAAAGAACCTGCCAAGCTCAACAAGATAGAATTAGCACTTTTTTCTCCCCTATTTTTCTCTGCTTAAGAGGCTGGGTGCCAGGAGCTGCCAGGGAATGGTGAGGCACAAGGAAGCTTTGGTAGCTTGGTTCAGTTTGGCCATTTGAGGCCTAACTTTTCCCTCAGGAAGCCTGACTTGGCTTTTTTGTTCTGCTGACTTGTAGTATGAGTGCCAGGCACATACCTACTGGTGGTTTGAAGTCAGAAACATATCAGTCTTCTCCTGGGTGAAGGTGGGTAGCAAATGCTAGAAGCAAACCACTAATTATTTGAAGTATTTTACCCTTGAAAGTTAATGACAAGGCATGTTTACCACTATCTTAACCACATACCCAGAAATAGAAAACACTGACACCTGCCTTTCCAAGTTGTTGCTTAGCATTAGTACTTAGACTACTCGTACAATCATCACTCTTCCCTTTAAAGGTGGATTTTAAGTTTCTATTTTTTGCTTTTGAAATGGAGGTGTTGATAGCTTTGACCAAAGCAGTAATTTCCACTCAATTGTCCTTAGGCCTGCAGTGGGTTAGGAAGCAGGTGGTGGTGTTTGTTTAGGGAAGCATTCGGCCTTTTTAGCATTTTCAGATAAGAGTTTAATGTTAATTATTACCCGCCTTTTGAAAAGGACAGACTGTTGCAGTTTTCAACTTATGAACAACAAAAGAATTAGGAACAGTATCTACAGCTGTTATTCCCTGGCATATCGCTGGCTTCAGATTTGGTCAGATACGCAGGCAGTTTTTGCCATGCCTTAAGATACCACATCACATAAACGCCAATTACTGGGAGCGTTTGCCTCAAGGCAAATATAAGGTAGCACAAACTTGCTAAATCTGCTCTGCCAGAATGCTAAGCTGTGGGTAGGGGAGCTCGTGTGGAAAAGTTAGATGATGGAGAATAAAGGGCTAAGCTGTGCTAACTTGGTATTTTAGACTTGGTAGAGGATGAGATTATGAAAGGTGAACAAGGATCTATTCCAACAAATGAAAGCTGTAGTTGAACTAAGTGACTCATGAAACAAGGTGTGCATTTTTAACAAACTGGGTAATTTCATTATTAGAGCCCTGCTGAGGGATGGGGTGGACTTTCTGATGCGAATCTCTAAATCAAGACAGGGTTTTGCTTGTTAAGCATATACACAGAGAGGTTAGGGCTTTGCTAAACTAGCTGAGTGGAACGTTTTCACCTGCAGAAGGCCAGGCTGGGAGTATCATCCCAGGTGTTCCTGAGATAGAGGTCCTGTAACCTATGAACCTGTGATGCAGCAGGTATGACCAAGCTGATATGACTCCTGTCCCTCTCAGAATGAGGACTAGCATCTCCAGAAGTAACAAATAGTTAAGCTACTCTGCTTGCTAACATTGTGCAAGGATATTTCAAATATGCTTGAGTTATAAAATTTTGCATCCAAGGAATTAAAAAAATATCTCTCTTCTGATGGAGCATTTTGTTCTGGTATAACCTGAGCTATTACTGCATTTGGAAAGCTTGGAATTGTTGTGTTTTGTGAGAATGCTTTTTAAAACACACTATGTTCTACATGAGTGCAGTATTTGTGAAAAATGCCAAAGTGACAGCTTTAGAGAATGAGCTGCCCGTGTCAGTAAACAGTTACACCAGAAACCATAACAAAGCATGCAACTGGCTGCATGCAACTGGCTGCTGATGTTTAAGGGGATGCTGAGTGGTTCAACTACTATGGCCATGTTATGCACAGCCTCCTCAATGACAGTTGTTGAAATAGTATTTTCATGACATAATTATTAATCCACTTGACATTTGATTAAAACGATCAAGGCATTTCATAGAAGCCCTTAGACATCCTGCAGACTGTTACTGATTTCGACAGTTGAATAAGTGTCCTCCAGATGAAGGATGATGATGTGCTATGACCAATATCCAGAAACATTCAGTGACTCTAAACTGTTAAACATCAGCTAGTATAATTTGACATAGCAGCACTCAGAAATCACAGATTAGCATCTGCTGAAGATCTTATCCTATTAAATTTAACTAATACATGTGACAGTAAACATCTTCTGTCCTGTGGTAGCAGGATGAGGAATGTTGTGCTGTTGCCAGAAATGAACTGCACCATTTAGAAGTTTATGAAGTGTCATCATATTTTGCTTTTCATCGTTTGTAGTTGTTAGGAAAAAAAATGTTGAAGTAATTGACTGAAATTTGAGATATTCAGATGAAAATTAAGAGGCAAAGGAAGGTTTGCTTGTGAGCCGCTGCTTGATGCGCATGGTCTTGTGTTTCTGTCTTATCAATTGCCACATTTCTCCATGAAACAATTCCTTCAATAGAAGTAATTGTTTTGTAGATACTTAAGTTAGTTTCTTCTTTGCAATGTTTTTTCTAAGCAAGCTTGTAAGTCTATTTGCTGTCTTGGAGTGCTAGTGAAATATTATGGTCTTGAGAATGTCTTAAGATATAGTTTAAGGACTGAAATAGTGGGTTTCCAGAAATAACGACCATATCTAGAGCAACTGGGAGGGGAAAACCCTAGAAATCCAAGTCTATGTATAGATTTCACATTTATAATTTTATTCTGCCTCATCATAAACAAAGTGTAAGAGCCTGCAGTCTCCCACACATCTTCAGGCAGGTAGACTAAACATTTTGGACTGGCAAGTTCCTTCCCACTAAGCTAGTGTGCCTAGTGTGGGAATGTCCTAGTGTGCCTAGTGTGGGAATGTCCTTACCTTATGCTGTAATACCAACCCTGCTGGGGGCTGGCTGCTGCAAGCAGTGAGTAGTGTATTTTTGTATGGAGTGGGAAACGTTATATTCCTATGTGCTCATATTTTAATGTCCAGGCCTAATTTTTGTAATGTGAGGACTTACCTGCTGGACCATGCACATGTGCAGAAGAGACTGTCCTTAAATTACGCAGTTTTGTATTATAGTGAATGAATCCTTTGCACGTGATTTAGAAATAATGGCAAAGGACCTTTCAGTGAGCTTTCAAGCGATGTATGTAGGAGTGAAACACCTATTTATTTCAGAATGGGTGGGTTTCACCCATGGGTTTTATTTTCCTTAAAGCCCAGTAAGATTTCAGCCTCAAATAGAAATGAAGGTGCTGATTACTCTTTTCCTTATTTCAGCAGGGTGGTATTGCCAGTTAGTGATTCATAGTCTCAAAGGTAACTGGAGGGAGTCATTTGCAAATGCATTAAAAGAAACAGCTAATACCTGGGGGATATATTCACAAATTTACCTTTGGCAGATGAAGGAGATGTCGCTTTGTTGGTAGAGATACTTCTTTACCAAGAAATCTGATAACTGTCTTAACAGCATGCCCCAGCAGTAGGATTTCTGCAACAGAAATCAGCAAAAGAAAGTTTTCCTAAGGTTGAATATCATTAGAAGTGTGTATTTTTATGCATGTGCTCTTTTCTCAATACTCAGTATATAATTCCCATTAATGGTTGTGGAAGTTAGATGCATCTATCAAGAGAACATATCCCCAGGGTATTAAATTCTGTTATTCTGCTTCTTTGCATGTAACTTGACAGAGACAAATATAACCATCCAAGCTACTGAATTTGAGAAGGATGTGTATTTTTCTCCAAATCCATTCAAAGCGATTCTGCTCCCAAGGGATTACATTTGAGTCCAACTTTCCTCTGATTTACTATTTTAGCGGAGCTGATGGATTATGAAAGAGAGTAATTTCTTTTTCATACTGTTTTCCTGAATCTGTCATTCAAAATGTACTGTGTGGGGACAGAATGGTTCATAAACATTATTTTATTTTCCTGGAGGAAAATGGCTTCTCACAGTAAAAAGAAGCTCTGAACAGAGCTTCCGCATAAACATGTTTGCCCATCAGTGACTGACAGAGAAGCCTCTGTGTGTGTTAAGGATGTGGACTTGTTAAATGAGACTTCGTATTTGGAAACAGTTTTTCAAATAGTCTAGGAAGGATGGGCTATATTCAGGTCTCGAGAAAGAAATTGCTTAGATTTCTGTTTTACTAGAATTATAGATTTTATTGTAAACTCGTACCATAGTAGGAGCATCCTTTGGTCAGGGAACATGCCTTAACATAAATTCCAGATCTCTCAAATACTCCCCAAGGTCAGAGGTTGTCAAAAAGCCAAGCAAAATGACGTCTTTTATGCTCCTTACATTAGTATGTTGTCTTTTTATATTAAGCTTGAATCAAAATCCTCAAGTCTTAAATTGTGACTACAAGTTTTGCACCTTAAACATATCCTTGGTTTTGTTTCATTTCCTTGTTTGTTTATTTATGTCAGGGAGGGAGGGATAGTGGCAGTGAATGCACTTTAAAAAATCCCACTAATACCCTCCTTTTATCTGGAAAAACAAATATTTATAAATCCCTCTGAATCATGTAACTGTTTAACGATTTTAAGTTTGAAAGCACAGTTGTCTGGTTAATCCATTTAAATGCTTATTTTGAATGGGCAGCTGTGAGCCTTTGTGTGCACACAGCTTCTCACCATACTTACTGGTGTGTTATAAAATACCATGGAAATTCTGGTTTGGTTCAGTAGCAACCAGTGTACACACATATGGTTTTGTATTGTACAAGAGAGCGACCCTCCCCATGCAGAACACATCCTTGCTGAAGGTGGACTTAAGAGCTGTGGTCAAAGCCAGTTTGCTCAATCACTTCCAATCCTGGTTGTATAGGTTGCTGAGATCATGCCTAAAGAATGTGTGGGTCCTGGTCAGAGACACAAAGCACCACCTAACTCATGACTTGAACACGCTCCAGCAGTTGACACAAAAGGTGCACTTGTGAAGGGCCGATACAGAGGCGCAATATGGAGTTGTGTATGGAAAAAGATCAAGGAACTTTAGTTTGAATTCCTCTACCTAGGTAAAAATAAAACACTGGACAGCAGGACTGCAATTTATGTGCTCCAAACCATGCTATTGTACCTAAAATCTTTCTATGTTTTACTTTTGCTATTTGTGCCCTTTGTACTTCAGAATTATGAAGTATTTCCTACTTGTGAATGTGACACTTAAATCAATATTTGAACTGATGCAGCCCATTCCAATTACTGTGCTACATTTTAAGACTGCTTTTGATTTATTTTATTTTTTTAAATCCCAAATCCATTATTTAGGTTTGGCTTCATTTGACTAAAGTTTTGTTCCTTGGTCCACAGGATCTTGTGACCAGTTTACAGAAAAGGAATTGTAGTCAGAATCAGGCCCTTTGAAATCTGAGATGGGAATTACAGTTCAGCAAAAGTTTCAGAGCAAAAGGTGAAACCCAGGCAATGCTTTTGTCTGGGTTTACAGAGCATTTTCCCAGACTAGTGGTAGTTTCAGGTAAATGTTCATCAGACTTTTTCCCGAAAACGAAGCAGAATTGGGGTGACTGGCTGAGATTTTATCAGTGTTTTATCTTTGTGTTCATAATTCAGATCTGCAGCAAAACCATATTTCATTTCAGATAGAGGGTATCTGTGTTTCACAGTACCACAGTCCCTATTATATAGTCCTTTCTCTTGAAAAAAGTGTATTCTATAAAGAAGACTGCTCTGACTCTTTCAGCATCCTGTGAAGAGGAGACATCTGCTAGGACAGTGTGCTGCTGAGGAAACAGTAACAGAGAGTCACATCTCTTCTGAGGAGACAGCTGTCTTCTCAGATGTCTCCCATAAATGTTGTTAAATGACTTGAGACCCAAAAGTACTTTATCTACACTTCAAAGTCAAAATAACCTCCTGACTGCATTCATAGTGGATTTAAACAGCTTTGGAGCCCATCCTGAGGTGCCTCGGAAAATATTTCTGGGGAGGAACATCAGTCCTCAGAGAGCTCCCCACGTCATAACCAACACGCATAAGTCCTAGTCAAGTCCTATCTGCCCTTACAGTGATGATGCCTGGCAGAAAAGAGTAACTGCAGAGCTTTGTTTCTTCGCCAGGAAGGGCTGTGACATCTCCTATCTCAGGGCAAGTGACATGTGAAAGCAGACTGCTTAGGTTGGAGACAGCAGTGGAATGCCCATGTCCCTGGCAAAGTGGGCAGCCTGACCTTGCCCCCAAAGTAACTGCAGACGAAGACCCACAGAGACTTTTCTCTGCCCTCGGCGGTGCTGCTGCTGTTAAAATACACTGCATTGCATTACCCAAGCCGTGGGTTCCCATTTCTTATACCACATTCTTTATTGTGTTTATGTAGTCGGATAGTTGTCTAGACTGGAGTACTGTTCTGGGTCAGAGTGGCCTTTTTGGAAGGGGAGGGAGGTGTGGTAAGGTGCAGCCTGATTCCTCTGGGAGGGAAGAGACAGTGCAATATGAACAAATAACCAGAGCAGAGGAGCAGGACTGAAACCATTTGTGCAGATACTTTCTGCATGGCCTCACCAGAGAGAAAAGGGAAGATCTTTTGTGTTCACAGTGCTTAAGAAACAAATTTGTCATTCTTCTTAAAATGGTCTGAGGGCTTCTCCGTGAGGCAGAGAGTTGCTCTCAAAATATGTGTTTCCTTTCATCAAGAAGGAACAACATTAAAAATAAGGTGTCAGAAAAGGTGACTGTGAAGGAGGCTCTGCAGTGGCATCCCCAAAGGAAAGATCCACTGAAGGCTTTTAAAAGCTTCTTCTGGCGAGAGCTTTTCAAAAGGGAAGATGGGTATGGCCTTATGACTTCCAAAACCTGTTCGGAAAGTGTGAGAGTGGTTTTAGGGAGGTATTGCTAAAGCAAATAAAATGAAAGAAAAAAAAGTGTGAAATGGCAAACACAGGAGTGATACTTTTTCTGATTCACCAAGCGACCTAGCTGTATCAAAGGGAACCTGGGGGACTCAAACGTAACTTTGAATTTCCTGTTTTGTGTGATTTGTCACAGTCTTAATGTCTGTGCTTCATTTTCACTACTTTAAAAAGCAAGCAAAAATCTCCACCCAAACTAACATATGTCATGACCTTTCCTGGAGGATCTCTGAGACCAGAGAGAGTTTGCAAGTGCCTGCCAGTCTCCTGAGTGAAGGAACAGTATTAATAAACATCTGGTTCTCTGTATTAACTCTTCATAAGGCACAGTAGTTGCTTTTAGGTATTATATACCCAATTTCCTCTACTTTTTAGTTATTTTAGTCTGCACTTTTGAATACGCTAGAGTCCGGTGGGCATACATATAGCAGCAGTTTAGCAAGGCTTAACTTCAGCAAGAGTTAACTGTAGTTTCAGGGGAAGGGTTTGGCTTTTTGCCACCTGAGTTGATGCCTGATGCCAGTGTAGAGATCAGTGTTTAAATCATTACCATTCTGCATTTGGAAGAGATGATTTTCTGCCATCTATCTAGCCTTCCTTATTCCTGTTGAAAGTGCTGCAGGTAGATAGTCAAGTAACATGGAAGCATACAGAATTCACACCTCTTGAGCCTTATGGTTGTTTTAAAAGTAATTGAGTAAATCACAACAACTTTGTGTGGTAATTCTCAATTCTGACATGGGCTAGACTTGTTCCTGATATAACCTATACTGAGGTAAATCAGCTTTAAGAGGATTTCACGATCCACATGCAAAACCATAAAACTTCTGCCCCTTTAATTTAACCAGTTAAACTCATGTGGTGGTGTGTGTATGGCAGGCCAGCACTTAGTTACTTGAAGCTGTTTGGAAAGTGAAGCTTGACAAGGCTTTATACTAGGTATGAGTAAAGCCCTGTGGGAGTGTCATTTGTGTTTGGCCAAGCAAGTACGTTACTGTATTTGGTTTCTGTGCCGCTTTGGTTGTGCAGTGGTCTGTGGGAGCAGAGGGCAGGGCTCCATCTGCATGGCTTGCTGGGTGGCTGCCCACTCTGGTGTGGCAGTGATGAGCCGGCACGAGAGTGAGAGTCGTCTGGGAGAAGCTGGAGCCCATGTGCCCACCTACTTTGATCATCTCAGGTACCACAACTGCAATTCCCTGTGGGAAGGATAGCAGGGTTTGGCAATACATTATGGAAGGAAGCTCATAACGCTTTTGGAGTTATCCTCTCTGCTCCTTCCATAAATCCTAATGTATTCTGCCTCCCAGAAATTTAGCAGAAGATGCAGCCGCTTGCCCTGTGACACAGACTTCAAAACTTCTGTCTTCCATCTGCAGCCTGTCCAGTGAGGAAGCTCCTAAAAAAGCAGACGAGATTTGTCTTTGCATTAAGTAGATATCATAAGACATTATGATCTCTTGTCCTAAGTGACAGGACAGTCACTAGGACTTAGTGGCTTAAGACTGCTAGTAAGTAAGAAAGGGATGCCTTTAGGTAAGCAGCGCTGATATCTTAAGAATATGATTCTTTTTATATGATCTCATGGATTTTTCAGTTTGTGTGCAGCACGGAGCACATTCAGTAGCCTTGCAGATAAACTGAAGAGCCAGGATGTGTCCCTATGGATTACTTCACAGCTAATAGAAATAAATTGGCCATTACATTATTAGAAAATATCCAAAAGTACTGTTCCACCTGTGCTGGGAGACACATGAATTTCCCTGTTGGAAACTGGGAGCTTAATAAATAGGCCCTTGAAAATAGGGTTGAATGACTCCTGAAGGTGGGCATTCCTCATTTCTCTTGTAGTAAGGTTGAAATAAAAATTTAGCTTTTGGAGGGAATATGTGCCTCTTTCAGGACAAATGATTCGCCTTCCCCAGTGCTACCACAAAGAAGGAAGAGCCTTATCATATTTTGAAATAGGCTGGTGGTGGTGGTGTGACTGTAGAGGGAGCAGAAGTGGAGAGAGGCATGTTTCTATAAACAGGCTTTCTTAACTAGCTGAAGGGAGAAGTATGATGGGTACAGATACTCCATTCAACCTACTTAGAGGATTCAGTTTTATGGTTTTGTTTTGGTGAGACTGTAGATGAGAGTGGAGGCACATTTGTGTTTTTCCGAGTCAGAATTGTTCCTAATTGTGTATGTTTTAAATGCTGGAGGTTTTGCCACAGAGACTTTTCTGTCATGAAAAAATCTTTGCTATCACAGAAATAACTATAATGCTTGAATGACTGATGCCTATTTTCAGAGCATGTAAGTTGGAAAAATAACACTTGTTCAAAGCTGAAGTGTTTATACTCTTTCAGCTCTGTTTCAAGTGAAGTAATGGCAGCTTTCACTGGGCAGGCAAGAATACAAAAGGAGGTGAAGTTGCAGATATGCTTTTTAATGGAGAGGTCAGAATTAGCTGTGCAAATGTCAGTTCTGAACCATGAATCATGCTGATTCCAACAAAGCAGGAAAGCTGTTTTTCTAATCCTGTGAACCAAATGAGTATTGCTGTACTCAATACTCACCTTATAACAGAAGTTACAGAAGGAGTTAACCACCAAAGACAGCTTCCAGTAAATTCCAAACTTAATGTATTATGCAGAAAAAAACTAGACCCTGTAGCCATAGCTGAATAAATTGATATTTGCCTTATATCACATAAGGTTCTGCAGTGCTGTGTGCTGTTTACCGGCTGTGTTAGGGAGGCTGTGGGTTAAAGTCAGAAGATGAAATGTCCCTTTGAGTGCCCTATGGGAAGCCATCATTTAGATTTTTTTCAGTCCTTTTGCCTGGAGACAGTATTCTTTTGTTCCACCTACCATGGAGTGCTAAACAGTGGCCAGAAAATGTAGAAGAGAGCAGCAAGTTAAAAATCCACAGGTAAAAATCCATCTCATTATCTGAAGCAACACAATAGTGTTACTTTTATTCCCTGTTTTCAGAATGTGTTCACACTTCTATTGTAAGTGCTGAGCTGGAATCTCCTCACGCTTACACTCATGTCCATCAGGAGTCACGGCAGGGAGCTCCGTTCTTAGACATGTTTGAGGCAGTTCACTGTCATGCCCTGTACCAGTGACAAGAGCCCACCCCACAATTAAAACTGCCAATGCTTGCTCATTCTGGAAGTAGTGGATAAAAATAGCGTTATTTTAATGCTTTAAATACAAGAATGATTTTTATCATCCAGATCTCCAGCTTAGTATGCTGTTCCCTCCCTTATTTTCCCTGGTTGTGTCCCTCCCCCCAGCTCCTGCCAGATTTGATTCTGTTTCTGTGTCAGTGCCTGCAGCAATCCCTAAAGCAAAGTTTTGCCAGTTCCACTTGCTGTTAAAAGCCAGGCACTTCCACTGCAGAGACGAGTGAAACAAAGTTTTCGAACTCCTGCTCCTTTTCCTTTTGTCTTCTTCCTCCGTACATACCTTCCCCTGCTCCTTGCCTGCCAGTAGGCAGTTTTCCCTATAAATATATATAATATACCCATATAAAATCTATGTTTATATATATATTTTAAAATAAATATATTTTTTAAATGGTGGTTTCCCACATTTTGGTTCATCAGTGGCCTTACCCCTGTGAAGCGGTTCTCCTGCTTTGACCTTCCTTCAGCTGGGGGTAGCCATGCTACTTCTGGCTAGGGCTAGCTTGTCAGAACAGCGTACCTAGTCTGCCCTCTTCTTTCCTAGCAGGCTTCTTGGGTCACAGCTCACACAAATTGTTTGAAGGCCTGTGGGCACCCCTGGATTGTTCTTTCCCCCATCTTATAGTGGCTGCTTTGTGATAGGATGGGTTGCAGGGCTGTATGTATGTCTCGTTGCATTAACAGTTGCGTTATTGCCATCTTGTGACCTGAAACAAAAGTTCTCAAAACCAGAAGCAGTTTAGAGAGGAGATATTGATTTATTTGACATTGGGTGCTAGGTGGAAATCCACAGATCTGGCACACCTTACCAGCAACATTCACCCATTATTTATACCCAAAAGATTCTCATTATTCTGCCTACCTAATACACAACTCCACCTAGGCTTACATATTCATTAGTGTGACCGAATAGCCCTTTTGCACGTGTGTATTAAATTTTCCAGCATTGGTAAAACACTCCTGCACAGGCGTGAGTTCCTCGGTGATCATTTGGGTAGGGATACCCTTCCTCACATTATCCTTTTAAGGTATTGAGTCATCTCAGGACAGTAAAAGTTTACTGTAAGTTTGCCAATTTCTTGAGGATGATAAGGATGTCCTTTGAAGTAGCCACAGCTCTGTCTTAACTGGTGTGAGAGTACATATTTTGACATGAGAGAACCTTGAAGTGATTAAGGACTTCTTGTTATCCCATCGTTATCGCTATCAGCTCAGTGACCAACTATTTTCTCACAGAGCAAGAAGTCCAGTGATTAACTCATTTTAGTTAGCGTATGGTTATAAACAAAGCAGAGGCCTGCCTTTGGTAACAATCTGATTAGTGTGACTTGCATTTTTTTCAAATGACAAACAAGAGCCATTATGTGATAGTGAGAAGCCATGACATGCATCTCCTCCAAGTATTTAATGAGGAACTGTCCTCACAAACAGGAAGTTATTTCGGTCTTTATTGTTTGCAGAGCTCAGATGAAGTTTGATCAGGCACCAAAGCAACACAGAGGTCTCAAGCACTTTGCAAACAAAAGTGCAATTGGTACACTTAAGGGCATGGCTTTAAGTACTGACTAAGGCAGCTGTTGTGCTAGGCCAGAAGGCGGAAAATCAAAAGGAGACCTATGAGGTGAAACACCTTCTGAGGGGCCAAAAGGGAGTAAGTTGCTAGGGGCAGACCAGGGTGATGTCAGTGACCTGTGACTATATATGAATAGATCAAAGCTGAGAGATCCTGCAAAAGAATCTGTAGGAATGTGGTTTTCTGGAGTCCTGCCACGGGGATAGTCAAATATCTGATAAGCTGAACAGTGATGGAACCTGTTTTCCCCTGATGTATTTTAGTTGTGTGTAAAAGATAGCTCATATTTGGCTTTACAGAGGCTGTCTCAGCACTCTTGATAATCATTGTTAATCTTAATAGAAACAGTCACAAATGTCCTGTGCCCATGGTAAATCATAGTTGAGATAAAGTCCTGCAGCCCAAAGCAGGGTCCAAGACAGTGTGAACTATGTGACTTCATACTCACATAGTGAGTATGGGAGTATGTATCAAAGAGTGACACTCCATTTCATCTCCTGATGGCGTTAGGCTCAGAATTGTTAGTTGTAACTGAAAAATTAAAAATACTTATTTCGTAGGGTTACTACTGAAGGTGTTGTCATGGGAGTTACTAGGTGATCCGCAGTGTTATAGATCCTGTGTTTTTATGATGAGTCATATGATAGCTGACATTTTTCTTGATCAATCTCCTGATTTCCAGTGATTTATTTTATTTTTATTTTTTCATGTTTTAAGATAGACAGTAGTAATTCTACCCTTCCGTGACCAAAGTTTCAAAACATGACTCAGTTGCACTCTAAGAGTCTGGGCAGCAATGGCAGTTAAAGGACAACCCAGCAGTTGTTTTTTGGTTGTGTTTTGGTTGTGTAGTTTTATTTCTTCCTTTATTTCCATGGTCTCTGTGGCTAGTCTTGTGATTTTCTAACTCATAATTTTTGAATCTTTGGGGTTGATTATGGTTCTGTCTTTTCTTCCTTATATTACTGCACTGAACATAATCAGTATAATTAAGAATAACCATTGGGATATATCTGGGTCTTAAAAACAAAGCTTGGATCATGCATTTTCCTTGACTTGTTCCCTCCTGCAATTATTTCATCAATATTTGTAAGGCAAAGAATGTGGTTTTACATCATCACCTCTCCACTTTCATGATGCTTGCAGCGTCCCCATCAGTATCAAAGTTCTGCTGAGGTTATAGATCATGTACTGGGGGTGGTAGGCAAAATACAAAAAAAAATGCTGTGATTAGTACTGTTCCTGGCAAAGCCTGATGTCTTTCTGTTGGATAAGAAGATAATGCAGCTTGGACATTCTTCATAGCAGCTACTATGCCTTCCAACCACTGAGATATGAAATTGTGGGGATGTGCCCTTTGGGAGAATAAGGACAATCTACTTCAAGGCTTTCTGATAAAGGCATTCTCCTCCTTCCAGATATCCATGATTAGCAAAGTCTTAAATTTAAGTCTCTCCCATCAGGTGGAATTATTTCACAGCAGCTGAGTAGCCGAATTCGCATCCAATATCTCCCTCAGCAATTATTTTTTTTTAAAGGGATGGGATCTATCTGCTCAGCAACACAATTTAATATGTATACATGTGCCAGAGGCACTGGATGAGAGAAATGAAATGCAGTAACAGTATTTTACAAGATAGGAGTAAGAGAAATTGGCTGCTGTTTCTGAAATGCATCCTAAGACATAAATAATTTTTTCCAGTATAAATATTCCCAAAAAGACAGCATGTTGGTTTAGGCTTTATTTAAATATTGTTGGCTTTTGACAGTTCTATAAGGATACTAAAAAATAAGAGGAATGTAAACTGTATCCTGAGGCCTCAATGAAACTTACACATCTACAAACACTAGACACAAAGCAAACAACTTCAAGACAGACAGTAGACCTTAGGTGAGGTGCAATGTTTATAAGATCCTGAGAAATCATTAAAAAACATGAACCATAGAGTAAAAGTGTTGTCCTGCAAGCCTGGCTCTGTCTGTGGAGTTGGTATTTCTTATGTGGCTGCTCTGGTGTCTCTTCCATAATATCCAGCCCACGTGTTGGCTTGCATGTTGCATGCATTTTAACCAAGGTGACTGATCTGTGCTGAATGGGTTGACTGAAAGCTTCATAGCCAAGAAACCACAGTCTTATTTGGAGCCCTCTCAATGGACAAGGAAGCAAGGAAAGCTAGAATTAGGCTTCCTGTAGAAGTCAAAATAAGAAAACTAACATTAGAGAGTAGATGGCAAAGCTCAAATTTTAGGATACACATTTTAGGACAGCTTCCTTCAGATGTGTGTTCTGTATTTTCTCCTTTGACTGTCCCATTATATCCACTTTTTTTTTTATGCAAATTGAAACATTGCTTCTGTCCGCAGTGTTCAAGTGACTTTGGTTTTCTGAACAGGAGAAAACCTTGAGGTGTTGGCTCATGGGATATGAAGCGTGCAGCAGGATAGTGAAGCGTTTTTAGAGACTGACATTCAAGTGACTACAAGAAAAGGAGTAATCTTGCTGGTCATGAACCATCCGTTGCTTGTGGACACCTTAGGGAATGAGTGAATACCATCCCCTAGAGAAGAACCATACCAACTTGTCATCCTCCAGACAGGATTTTGTTGATTAGGGGTAGGTCTGAGTTTATGTCACTTAGAAGGAGATCAATTTTTCCTGGGTTTCTAAGTCCTCTGAGTCTAGTAGCAGTCTGTGATCAGAAGAGAGTGATGTTGAGGTTCGCATCTGACTCCAGATTTCATCTCGGACCCTTTGCAGAGGTTGATTTCAGCATCAGCCTGACAGGGAAAAGTCAAACTTGTCTTTAGTTTGGAACTAGGTGGGTTAGCACAGTGCCAGACTGTGTTAATGAACAACACACCAACACTTGTAAGAGCAATGTGACAGTATTAGGGAAGGTAAAGTGCAGTTTCACTTTAAATCATAGGTGCTGAAGCATATAAGAAGGTCTGTCCACCTGGGCAGTTTATCCAATACCTTGAACTGCCAGAGGCATCAATAGAGAGGCACTGCACTGTCAGCCTTTATTACAAGAATTTTGGGGAGAAAATTCAAGCATGGTCAGTTCTGGAAGTCCTAAAACCCCATTAGCTTTTAGCTTTTTTTTTTTTTTTTTTTTTAAATGAAGTTGCTCGGTTTGGAGATCCCTCCTTGGGAGAGGTCCAAACATATTTTCATCCATTTGTTCCAGTGGGTGAGTCTTGGCAGAACGCGGCATGGCCTGGGATGGCACAGGAACAAGCCCAGCCTCTCAGCAAACATAATGTGCTTGAAACAGTTTACTTAAGGACCCGCCTTCATGTGGCTTTTGGCTCCAGTGCTGCGGGCACTAGAGAGGACTGAGTTGTGTCTGTGCCAGAGACATCCATCGTGACACGGCTGCCCAGTGAAGCACGGAGCCCCGTGAGCTCAGAGCTGAAGGCAATGTAGATGCAGCTCAAGGCTTTGCAGTTTGAACAGCAGATGTCTTTCCCCTGTGCTCAGTTGTGAGCTGCTTGGCACCCTGCCACAGGCTTCCTGTGTGAACTTGGGTGAGTCACTTCATCTCTCCCTTGATATTTGTCTGTATTGCTTATCCAGGCTTTTTGGACCATTGATTGGCTCTTACTGGGTAGGGGGGCAGTCTCTCATTATCCGGTTGTTTTGATCATTACTGGGACCCAGATAAATTAATACAGCTTCTCTTCAACATGTGGTAAATAAGAGGTACCATCCAGAAGAGAGGAGCAATTTGCCATAATGATGATTACATTAACAGATTTTATAGAACACTAGATTCACGACCTTTTGAGTTCCTACCACACCTACTTCAATGAGGCTTTGTTCTTCTGTGTGGCTTCTGGGAGTTGTTGCAACACAAATAATTAAGAACAAGAAATGTTTACCTGGGCCTTAAAATTGAGCCAGCCTGTAACATACTGCCAACATTCTCCACCCAGTGAGTGCTACCGGTGAGCTCACCATAACCCTTCCCTCTGTATAGGACCTTCTTCTATGCCATTAAAGTCATTGGGAGTTTTGCCACTGATTAAAAAGGCAGTAAGATCAGAGACCTTAGGCCAGTACTACAGCATGCTAGTGATGAGAAGGATGCGTGATTTGGATGAAGAGGGAAGACTTTTCTCTCAGCACAATGGCTCAGAAATCCATTGAAAATGTTAACGAGAGGCCTTTTTATTTCCTTCTGGAAAAAGCATGTATATTTTATTCCTGTAATAAAATATTCTAATGGTAGTAAATAGTGAAGTTCTAGAAGGAAAAAAATGAATTCTCAGCTAATGGAGGAGGGAGGAGGAAATTACAAATCCCAGGTTGCCTATCATCGGTTGACTAGCAACGTTTGGCCACAGAGAGCAATATGAACATAGTTTTAACACACAGGTGGGTACAAGAGAAGGGCTGTGCTATATGAAGCCAAATATCTCCTTAAAGTGGTTCAACCTACTTTTCCAAATACATTACAAAGTGACTCAGACTGAAACCATTGTAGATAGTCTGTTCCACTTCAGACAGTTGCATATTCATTTTAGCCTTAGAAAAAAAAAGTTTGTTGGTCTTTTCTGTTCCTCGTAGTCAGACTGGCTTTTCAAAATAGGTTTTGAACTAAAAATATGTTTCCTGAAATTCATACACTGGGACAAAAAAAGAATTTCTTCCCTTACTGCTACCACACTGAAGCAGATAGTGAGTACTAAGACTCAACCAGTAAGCAAGTAATGCTTTAATGCCTGGGTGCAGAAATGTAGCTGTTGGGTCAAAGTAGACTTCTGCAAGACAGACTGTCATTGCAAATTAGTTTGAGTTCAAGTTCCCTTGAGTTGCCCAGGAAGACTCCAGAAGCATTACATGAGATTTACAGATGCCCTGTTGCATTTCCAGTTTGAGTTTCACCCTCAGCCTCTGGCAAACTAGCTGCCTTTAAGTTGAAAGTCAGTTCCAACTCTTGTGTTTTTCTATGCGAACAGTAATTCGGTCAAGGACAACACCTAGCTTATGCTTCAGGTTAGAAAAGACAAACTTGCAAAATTCGTCATGATCCATGTCATAATGATGTCACCCACCAAACGTGCATTCCCACCTTGGTATCCACAGTTACTTTGGCACACAGACCATGGTGCAATATATTGTATGTGGGGGACAGATATGCCGCCTATGCAAGATGCAAATGGGTAACTGCAGGGCAGTTATTTCAGAGCAAACTGGACTCGGAATAAGCTTGATTGTGCAAATGACAAACACCTTTTGCTCCCTCTAAAGTCAATAGAAGTTGATTTCACTTTTCAAATTTCACTTTGATTAACCTGGTCTTGACACTGGGGCACTTGCTCTGTTGTAAAGAAAATTGGTATCTGTGAAAGATCAACGATTTTCTAATTTAAGGTGGGAGGGAATATTTGCTGCTGATGAAAACTTTATCTTCATAATGAGCTATAACGCAATCTGATAATTTACCATTATTGAGTTTCCTTCTCCTTTTTTTTTCCTCAAGCTGAAATTATGTCACCTGTAGACAGAAATAAGGAAAGTGGACTGCAAATGCCAAACCTATGCAAATTTTGTGACATCAAAGTAACAACCTGCTCAAACCAACATCGGTGCAAGAGCAACTGCAACATCACTGCTATCTGCGAGAATAATAGCGAAGTCTGTGTAGCTATATGGTGAGTTATTTCTTCATACAGGTGGGGAGGGGAGCACACGCTCATTCATCATTATTTAGTACTTTCTTCGATTGCTCTGATATTCAGAATGTCCCTGCTATCTCACCAGGCTTTGCTCTCTCTCTTCCAACTGATATCTGTGCTCAGCATACTGAGAGTTGCTTGAGGTTAACAATTCTGATATGAAATGTTCTGGGGATTTTTTTCCTCTAAGGCAGTTCTATTCTATCTTATGCTGTTACTGGAAGAGAGGCATGTTTTTGCTCAAACCATTATGCTGCATCCACCCACAGCACTCGGAGTAGAAACAGATTTGAGACTCAGAGGATTGTGGTGGAATTTGCTGAAGACAGACAATTGTCTCTCAGGTTTCATAGTGAACTAGATTATGTAGATCAATCATGGGAGACTTATTTGCCATATGTAGGTAGAAATACTTTATCTTAATGGTAAAAAAAATAATTCTGTGTATGTAGTGACTGTGATGTAGGCATGTTGCTTTTTTATATAGCATATGTCTAGGTTCAAAGAAATCAAGGGTATATGAAAACAAGTTGTAACACTTTTTTAGGATTTGCTTACTCTAAACTTGCATTCTAGTCTAAAAACTGGGGTTTTGCCCTTCCATAAATGGTAAGCCAATCCTACCAAAGAAAACGAGAAACGCTCTTAATGAGTTCATAAGTAGACAAAAGAACAGAACTGAGTATTTTCAACATTGCTGCTGGTTTAGGAACACAATTAAAACCATTTACAGAAAGGCATAATTAATTTATTGAGGGATTAGTTGTGTCCATTGACTTGAAGAGATGTTCAGCATAAATGGAAGCAGACACTTGAAATGCAGGATCAGTCCAGTGTGCTGTGCCATATTTGTTCTATGCTCCTTAGTAAGTGGTCAGTGTCTTTTATTGCCATACAAAGTAGCTGTAGTACAATTTAAGAGACATTCTGGATTTTTCATGCCAATTTATCCAAAGGGCAAATGATTTGAGAACTGTATTTACAGTGCTCTTTTCCTCTGAGTCTTGTGTCAAGAAAACTAAATCTATGGACCAGGATAAAACACAGGAATATGGTCCAGATTATCAGCTGTAAATATATCTCTGACTGTGAGGCAACTCTGTCTTGTACCAGTTCTACAGTTGGTATAGGTTTGTTTTTAAATTATAAGGGTAACTCCTTCAATGCAGAAATTGTGCTGATTGTAGCCTTCAAAAGCAAAACAAAGAGGCCAACTCACTAGAAATTCCTCAGATTTTGAGGAAACAATTCAGTTTTTATCATAATTTCCCACAGATTTTTCCTGTCTGCAGAGTGACCACAAAAACCAAAACTATGTTCTGCAGTTCACAGCAGTTCATTGAGCATTAGTTTAATAATTCTGGGTGAGATTTTCAAAGGCAGTCATTGGAGCTTAGTGGTAATATGATACAGGAGTAGCTGTGCCATTGTACAAATGCCCCAGTGTGAGGAACACAGACACAGCCAAATTTACTCCATTCAGGAAAGCTGGAGAAGAACATATGATACTCTTTAAATCCCATTTGGGTTCTCCAAAAAGGCAAATTTTGGGCAGGCGCAGTTCTGTCTTCTCCCTTTGTAAAATATTCCTCCTTTGATTTCATTTTTTTTTTCCTTTTCATTTTTAGGAGACAGAATGATGAAAATGTGACATTAGAAACGATATGCCATGATCCCCAGACAGCACTGTATGGTCACATGTTGGATGACTCCAGCTCAGAGCAGTGTGTGATGAGGGAAAAAAAAGATGATGGGGGACTAATGTTCATGTGTTCCTGTACAGGTGAAGAATGTAATGATATGCTCATTTTTCTATCAGGTAGGTTTAATAATTTACGCTGCATTCCTAGGCTAAACCTTGCAAATATTAACTGTCATACCACTGGATTTTTGGAATCACATTTTGTGGAGGAAAAGTTCTAGTGGCAGGAGCTATTTTGGTCTTGCAAAGTCTCAACCTTTTCCATGTTCAGAGATTATTTTTTCTTGCCGGGCTGTCCTCCTTTTGAAGTAAGTCTGAGACTCAACTAAAGATATTGAACTTAAAAGCTGATGAAAAGAAAGATGAAAGCAAGATGTTTATAGCTGTTCTGTTGACACACCAAAATGCAACATATGCTAATTACATTATAAAACATAAACAAGAGGCAAATGTCATACTTTAAGTCTTGCCTTTTCTTAAAGGCTGTATTGCCATAGTGTGACATCTATATATACATATACTACTGAATAACTTGGTAGAATGGGAATTTAAAGTCGGCTTCTCTGTTGTAACTGACCATCTGCACTTGTTCGGTAGTGGATGTGAAGTAGCTGAGAAGGTGACTTCACTGGTGGAATGCTGCCTCACACTCACTACGGCAGAAGGCTGTGTAATTGTGTTCAGTTAAACAGGTGAAATCTGAGCATAGACCAAATCAAAAGTGCACAACCTGTCCTCATTCTACTTCATGAATGCCTATCTAGAGCACTGCAAATACCGTAAAAGCAGTGCAGGTGTGTACAGCGCTGGTGGACCTCTTGCTGCACACACAGATGTGCATGTGTGCGCGTGCACACCTCACTTTATTGCCTCTTACTTGCTGGATCCCACAGTGATTCTTTAACTAAGTCATGTCTCTCCCAGGTAAATGTGATGCCTTGTGGAGAACTTTGTGTGCACCCACTTCTAAACAAGTATGGCACTCATTCTTGTAATCTGTAAGCTCTTAAGAAAAGGGTGTAATAGAATCTTCATTATCTGAGACAGTGAAGGGTTGGGACACTGTTTCCACTTCTGGGAAACATGGTGTGTGACTGTACTGAGGTGGACAACTATGTGAGTGGCTTCCAAGTCCCACCTCCCAGTCTTCCAAGAAGGCTAACTAGTTTAGGTTGCAAAACCACACCAGATTAGTAAAAAGCAAGCTAGGAAGTCTTTGCCTCCCTTGGCCCAGGCTATTCGTATCTTGTGCCACCTCCTCCCCTCTTCCTCATCCACTCCCCAACCTTGATTTGAAACCAGACAACCTGACTGCTGAGCCATGGTTGTACAACCAACCCTTACTTGGGTGGGCTTTAAAGGAGTTGCAGTAAATACTGGTATTGATGTGAGCACAGGTAGTAGACCCAGGGCCTAGTTCTAAGAGATTGCATTGATTTTACTGAAGATAATGTGTTCCCAGTGAAAAGATCTTACCCTACATCAGCTGTCTAGAGATTTTATACAAATCAAACCACACCCTTGTGGATTTTGGTTAATTTGTTATAAATTAGTCATGTTATAGCTGTTTCTCCTGCAGCTACGTAGCTGAATACAATCACTCTGACAAATCTGTCTTCTGTGTATATGTTTATAAAAACCATTCCATAAATTCAACACCAAGTGCCTTCATTCCCATCAACTCTGCAGCCCCTCTCTCTGTTCCAGAACAGTATAAATTAAAACCCAGTCTTTTTACCTTAATTCCTTTCACTCTTCTGAGAGAAGCTTTTCCTTCTCAGTCATGTGCTGTAAGCACTCTAGGTGACTCATGAAAACTGTGTCTTGCATTCACATGTGATAAGTGAATAGCTACAGATAAAAATTAAAGTAATGTAAAACTTCAGTTTGTAACATTTCCAGTTCATTCACAAACACAAGCATTAACTCCAGTTGGGAGGAGGGAGAGTTGAGGCTTTGTCGTTCCTTTTTTATTGTTGTGGATTAGTGTTTCTTTTAAATGAAAACAGCCCCTTTGGGTTGCTTGCCTGGTTAGCCATGGCAGGAAGACAAACGATTTTTACAGTATCAGACATGCGGTTTCCTGTCTGTGTTTAACTTTGAGCAGAACATCACAGCCAGCTGGTCCACGGCTCCTCCAGACAACTAGATAATAGCCTGCAATAATTTTGCCTTTGGAATGACTGTCATCCAGATCTATTCTGTACATTGTTCTTGCCTTTTTTTTTTCCTCCACGTTTCTTGTACACCAAAGAAAGAATTTTTTGCAGTGTTTTTGCACATCCTATAGTTTTAGAGAGTAGAAAAAAAGTTAGTCTAAAAAAGCCTAATCAAAAAATAGTTATACTTATTTATTAGCAGAAACTGAGACAATAAAAAATTATTTTTCACCTGTTAATCACATTCTTTCCTTTCAAGCTATTGCTATAAATTATCAGTGTTCTAGTTCTTCCTCCTGAGTGCATACTTAAGACACACCAGATTTAGTTTGTTCCTGATGTTTCTGAGGTAAGAAAGAATATTGTGGCTAGGGCAACAAGTTCTAATTTCCACCAGAGGTTAGTCACTATTTTCCAGTGATTCACAGCTGAGCTGTTATTGCATATAGAAAAATTGGTTTATGGCACTGTTGGCTTGTATCACTCTTGACTGTGAAGGGTAAATCTGCTGACTCCGTTTTTAGACACAAACATCTAAAGATTTTGGGTAGCAAGAGGTGTTGTGACTCATCCACGAGTGGCTTTGGAAATGTTTGAAGTAGTTACATCCAAATCAAATGCTTGTTTCTTGTACGAACTTTCATTTGAATTGCCAATCTGCAAAATAAGCAAGACACAGTCAGACATGTGCTTAAACGTGCCTGTAGTTCTGCTGTGTCAGGGGGCTTCTGACCCTGATTCCCCGATTCCGATCCCTGGTATTTCAGGCCACAGGCAGCTGGTGGAAAATACTGTGTGCAGAATCCCCCCAGACGATGTTTTGTAGTTCTTGGGAGAAATAATATACAGGGGACAGGTAGCCATTGCAAATCTGACTACTCTGTGTTTATTTTTTTAATCTTTTTTTTTTTTTTTCCAAACAAAATTGTGGGTGACCGGCAAGCAGCTTACTCCCCTGTGGTAGAAAAGTGCTTCTCACAGCAAAACTCAATGCCAGTCTGTTTTAATTATTATTTATTCAAATGTCTAATGTCAGTGTTACCAGAAGGCAAAGCCAGGGAGCAAAACCACTGTAAAAGACTAGCCAAAATCAGGGGGGGGAAGTCTCTGGCTGGCTAGAGGTTGGCTAGGTAGCAGACAGGGGCCTGGTCTTCCTGTCATGGAAAAGATGAGTAGTGCAGGACTGGGCTACCAGGATTTTTTCCTCCCTTGTGTCTGGTGGATCTTCTGCATCTTGCTTTGCCTTCCTATGTTTTGACCTGTTGTGATGAACCAGGTCTGTCTGTAGTTGTTTGCACAGTTCCAGGCCTCCCTTGGCGTTTGGGCGACTTGGTTCCTCAGCCTTCCCTTTGCCACACCATCTCTCAGTCTCTATTCATCAGCCAGTGCAAGCATGACAAATGCCTAACAAAGTTCTTCTTTATTTACAGTCCTAAGCTATTTGGCTGAGGTCAAGGCTTGTTTACCCAAAGGGACTGTGCTGTTTCCAGCCTCGCGTCTGACCCATTCTCTGTGGGCAGAGGTGACCAGGCACTCATTGTAGCCGAGGCAATGGGATACCTGCATGTTGTTGAGTGCGTGACCTACCTGCTATGCAGCGCGTCTTCTCCTGGTGTGCAGGCTCATTCAGACACGTTCATTCAGCAGCATGCCAAAGGATGACCCCAGCACTGGAGGCTGCAGACAGGAAAAGAAATCCTTTAAGTACTGTTGCTGTTCTATAGGCAGTTGTTACCCTGGGCATCGAGCTCAAGTCCAAGCTAAAATGCAGAGAGCTCAAATTTTGGAAACAGGATTTGCAGATCTGTAGACCAGCTCTATTTGGCTTAGAGTCATTTCATTCTTATCGTTTATGTGGTGATCATTTTTCGTCCTCACCTGTTTACCCATGCAGTGCAGATCTCCATGCAGTTTGCCACTGAGGTGCCTGTGGGATTGTTCAGGTAGTCTCTGTTTATTCCTCATGTACTGCAGGATGAGATTATTTTGGGCATTCCCACCGCACCCATTTGTAATATTGGACAAGCCTTTAGTAGCAACAATATATACAGGTTTTAACAATTATCTGAATCATCCAAACAGTTGCCTTGAAATATCAAAACTTCAATGATAGAGATGACTGACAGGCCAGCAAGTGTTTATAGGAATATAGGAATAATGAAGGTAATTGGGGAAGTGTATCTGAGGGGGGAGGGTGTTGTGCTGCTAACAGTCTTCGCATCGATCATGGTTGTACTAAGTTTGCTAATTGAGAGTGTAAGAGGCATAAGTATTTGATTAATCAGTTGTGGCTGAGTCATTTGCCCAAACAAATTGCAGCCTATGGATTTGCAGTGTCAAGTGCTGTGATTGCTCACTGTGTACAGTTGTTACCTGGGAGACCTGCTGTTGTTCTGCTTCCCAAACCACAGCAAGCATGCCTGCATGATGCCTTGTCCTGTGCCCAGGTGGACAATGTTTTAGAATTTCCTTAACTTAGGATCTTTTGCTTGTCTCTAACATGTTGCCCTTGTCTTTTCTTTTCTTTCTCTCCTCTTCCTCTCCTTATGTTGTGCTTTAACTCCAGCTGGCAGCAAAGAATCACATGGTCATCACTTATCCCCTCCAGCCCCCACTGGAATGAGGGGAGAATCGGAAGAAAAAGGCAAAACTCGTGGGTTGAGCTAAAGGTAGTTTAATAGAACAGTGAAGGAAAGAGGGAAACAACAATGTGCCACTGCTCACCAACTGGACCCCAGAAGCCCCAGTCTGCTCCCAAGCAGTGATTTCCTGCCCCCTACCCCAACCAGCTCCCCAGCTATAGACTGGGCATGGCAGTCACACGGTATGGAATACCGGTTTGGCTAGTCTGGGCCAGCAGACTCCCCCTCTCCCTGCTGTGTCCAGTTCCAGCTCCTTGTGAAAATTAACCATATCCCTGCCAGCAGCAGGACATTATCCACCCCTTATTCCCAGATCTTACAGTTTCCAATTAATTACCACCTCTTTTCCCTATCTTTGATATATATGTATATATATATGCACATACAAATATGGTTCCCTTAGTCTATGGGACATCCCTCTAAAATGTCCGTTGAGTCCATTTAATCCTTGACTTTGGGCTCCATCTGTTAGAACAGTCTCTCAGGGCAGGAAAGTTAGTGTGTGGTGCTGGACTGTTGCATGCTGTATTTGGAGCTCGTGGCTGGTGTATCTGGTGCGGCCCATGCCCACAGTCTGTGGGTTGAAGACATCAGTCTTGTGGAAGTTGCTGGGTGCCAGCTGCTGAGGTCAGTTCTGATCCCATCACCACTGAGCTTATTCATTTTCATCAAAGTTTATCTGTCATTAGTTTGGGGTTTTCTTACTGCAGTACAACTGATAGCAATTATAGTAATGATGACATACAGTGGCAGGGTTATTTAGCAATTAACATCATATGATTTGATTTATTGGCTATTCTTATCCAAAATCAGATTCCCATGAGGTATGTGTTGGACCTCTCCGTCCATACACATCACCCACCAAGGACAATCAGGTCCTTGAGCGAAAGCAATCCTATGGATGGGTTTGCCTTTGCCTGAGGCAGGACTAACCCAGACTGTCTTCCCTAACTTATTCTTCATGTGCACTAGGAGAACTTTATGCCTTCTGCAGTACATGAAAGTTTTGATTGGTCAGGGTCAGCTTGATTGATAGGTCTCCTGTGTTAACTAGCCAGGTAGCTTTTGCTAAATGTATATCCCAATGTTTTAAAGTCCCACCACTCATTGCTCTTGGTGTAGTTTTTAGCAGTCCATTCTATCATTCCGGCTCAATTCACCTTATCCTTCAATGGCTTCTGCAACTCGTCATGTAGGACTCCACGCATCAGCCTTCCACTTCTGATGCTTTCCCACAATCTGGCAGGACCCATCAGTGAACAGGTCATATTTATTCTCATTTTCTGGTAGTTTATTACATGATGGAGCCTCTTTTGCATGTGTCACCTCCTCCTCTGGTGATATTCCAAAATCTTCTGGCCAGTCCACGATCACTTCCAGAATTCCTGGGTGACTGGGGTTTCCCATTCAAGTTCACTGTGGGATCACTGCCATCCACTTAATCCCCATAGTGTCAGTTGCATGCTGTGTGGCAGGGACCCTTTGAACATCCAGCCCAGCACCAGCAGTCAAGGTGCTAAGAGGAGCTGTGCTTCTGTACCAACCATTTCCGAAGCAGCTTGAATCCCTTCATACGCTGCCAATATCTTTTCTTCAGTTGGAGTGTAGTGGGCTTTGGATCCTCTCTGTCCCTGACTCCTAGTGGTCTCTCCTGGTGCTTTCTAGCTGTGGTGTAGAGCACATTTTTAACATCTTTTCCTACCTGGATTGGCCCAAGGCTACTGCATGAATTATTTCCTGTTTAATTTGTTCAAAAGCTTGTCATTGCTCGGGGTCTCATTTAAAGTCATTCTTTTTATGGGTCATTTGATATATCGGACTGTAATCTGGGATATGCATCCTCCAAAAACCCACAATGGCTAAGAAAGCTTGTGTTTTCTTTGTTTACTAGTCAGTGGAGACGTAGCTGCTGTTTTATTGATTGCATCCATTGGCATCTGACAGCATCCATCTTGCCATTTTTTTCCTAAAAAATGGATCTCCTGTGCAGATCCCTTGACCTTACTTCATTTTATGGTAAAACTGGCTTTTAGAAAGATATGGTAAAACTGGCTTTTAGAAAGATTCAAACTATTTTATTGCCTTTCTCAAAAATTTCTGCCGTGTTGCCCCACATGATGATGTCATCAATGCATTGGAGGTGTTCTGGAGTTTTACCCTGTTCCAGTGCAGTCTGGATCAGTCCATGGCAAATGGTAGGGCTGTGTTTCCACCTCTAGGGCAGTTGATTCCAAGTGTACTGGATGGCCCTACACGTGAAAGCAAACTGTGTCCTGCACTCTGCTGCCAGAGGGACTGAGAACACAGTAGTGATATCAGTTGTGTTACACCACTTGGCTGCCTCGGACTCCAGTTCATACTGAAGTTCTAGTATGTCCGGCATGGCAGCACTCAGCCGTGGTGTGACTTCATTCAGGCCATGATAGTTAGCTTCCCCTCTCCATTAGATTTTCACACTGGCCATATGGGACTATTAAAGGGTGAGCAAGTCTTGCTTAAAGTCCCTTCAAGAGGATCAGAAGTACGATCAGGCCTTCTGCTCTGTTTGGGGAACTGCCTGCTGAAAACTGGAGCGGCGCTTTTTCTGTAAGAATCCCCATTTGTAATTGTTCTTCCCTGCAACTCATGTATGTGTGCCTGTAGGATCGGGATGGATTGTCCATCCCACTTCCTCTCTGTGGTCACACAGGTAAAACACAGGGTGCCTCTGTATTCTCTTTCTTGAGTAGAGAAGCTAATAGCTGAGGTACTGGTCTGTGCAGGTGGGGAGAAGGATCTCATATTTAAGAGCAGATGTAAGAATTGTGCATAAACAGCTGCCAGGCCGTAAATACTCATGTGATGAGTTGTCCGGTGCTCAAGGAACAGCAGAAGGGAGGTGATCACAGCTGGACTACTTCCAAGTGAATTTTAACAAAGGCCTTCATTAATCTGTTTTTCTGTTACCCAGCTACACTCGTTCAGAAGGTAACTGTCTTCCAGCTGCCCCGTAAGAGGTCAGCAGCATTGCGTAAGGTTGCGCAGAGCCTCTCGCTGCTCCTCTCTTGGCTTTGCTCCCTCGCTTTCCTCTTAGGTATTCGCAGCCACAGAGTCCCACCCAGTGCCTGCAGCTGTGTGTAACCAAAGGAGAGGCTGTCTAATACTGAACGTCTGATTCACTTAGTGGGATAGAAAGGAAATAGAATGGAAAGAGGCAAAAGAAGCCAAAATTTTGTTTTGCTCTGTGTTATTTATATTGTTTGCTTCCTAGGAAAACAACCATGCAGAGCTCAGTTACAGATTTGTGTAAAAACAAACTAGGCAGTGCCTTTCCAGTCTGGTTGGCATATTTGTTACAATTTGCATCACTTGAGAGCTTAATAAGTGTGGGAATGTGGCCAACCTTTTATCAGGTTGTCATGGAAGAGACTTTAATAATTACAGACAGAAACAAACTGTAACTAACACTGGCAACGTAATATTTTGGGAAAGGTTGGAGGGGTGAAACTCAGGCTGAGAATAAAAATAGTGTTTAATGTGTGGCATCTGTTGGAACATATTGAAACTGGAGAGATTGATTTGTTCCAGAAAACCACCAGCAAACAGCAGCAGACACCGAGTTGTGTAACTGAGGCATGTATCACAGAAACACAGCCACATCAATGTAAAGTTAGAACATGTCGGCTTTCAAATCACTGAGTAGGAAAGCTCAACTACAAAAATGTGTGAGGGATGCCATGTACACACAGTGAAGTGGCCTGTTAGAATGGGAGAGATAAGAAGGGAATGCATCCAGGGTTGGGAGATTTTAAACAAATGGATTCTGTGCCAACAAACCAAGGAATTACACTTTCTCGCCAGCAATGAGGGAATAAAGCAGCAACAAACTATTTGTTCTGTTTTAGAGCTTAAGAGTTTCTTAAATCTCCTGGGTGCTGGATAGCATACTTGGCAAACAGCTGAAAAATGAAATTTTGCTTACAGTAGATAAAATATCCATGACATCATTGCTGCCCTGCCTTTTCACTGAAGTAAGGCACCCAGAGGCAGTTGCCTGCCTCCCACCCCCGTGACTAAGATGCAGCCATTCCTGTCAGGTGACAGATGCACACGCATGACTCTTCCAACATGTAGCCCATATAACTGGGTCACATAACTGGGGATTTTCCCTGGGCATAACAGAGATGTCTTGAGTCCTGATTACCTGATTCTGGGTAGTCATGTGCCAAGGGCAAAGCTGCTGTCCCTAGGGTAGAGCAGCAGTGAACATGCCACAGCTCTCCAAAGTTGCTCATATCTTAAGGCCTTACTACCTCTCGGGAAAAGAGGTAAGTGGTGGCACTGGACAACGGCCTACATTAAGTGCTCTGAGGGCTGGGTCTGGTTTGCCAGCTATATGTTGACTGCAGAGCAACGTTCAGGCTGGCAAATAACCAAAAGGTCAAGTGAATGAGTTGCAACAACTTTAAGCAAACATCAGCAGGGGTGTTGGACTAGTTGATCTCTATGGTTCCTTCCAACTCTAAAAAAATTCCGTGAAATTCAGTGAAATCCTTAGGGCTCAAATTCTGAGCCATGAGGATGGCAGTGCTTTAGAAAGACAACTTTAGAAACAGATTCTAGAAATGGCCTTAACCTTGTCACTTCTAATGTCTTTGAGCCCCCATAACAGGCCAGGCAGACTTCCCAACTAACAGAGCTAGTGTGTCTGCTGCTTCAGCAGATACTATGTTTTGGATACCCTGGCAATATCCTCTTTAGACTAAAAGATGAAGACATACAGCTCAAACACAAGTTACTGGCCTTGACAGACTTGGTTTACCTAGTCCAAAAAACTTCTTGTCAAATTTAGAAACTGGCTGCAGGACTTTGACTTTCAGAAAGGTCTACAAGAAATGTCAGGCTTTATTTTCCACTGGATAGCAAGATAGAGTCCACTCTGTTTTTAAAATCTGGTAATCTCTGTCTTCTGCCATCAGATTGTTAGCACAGAGCTGAGGGAGGGGTGGTACTGATTTCCTGCCCCACAAAACTATTAAGTTGAAAAAAAATTCTTCCTCTCCAGCAAGGGTGGAAAATTAAAATGTTTCCAAGAAACTGTCAAGATAAAAAAATGCAGGTTAGTTTGAGGTGCAGCAGTTGAGTTTGATTATTTCCAAGTAATACAATTTTGTGTTAGGATCAACCATTTTCCTAAGGAAAAAGCCTTCCCTCGCCTCCCAAAAAAGCTCCCCACCCCCATCCAGAAAGCCAAAAAAGCAATGCCTGGAAAATTAGCAGAAGTTTTTAAACAGAAAAGTTGGATCAACTTTCAAACCTCTTTTGTCCTCAAGATAGAGGTTTCAGGGAATAGTACAGGAATGTCAGAAACAGAGTTTCTGTTTTGAAAATCAACATTTCCTATCTAAAAATGTTGTGCTGAAGATTTGCGAGCCATTTTAATTCTAAAAAGACCAAAATCAGGAAGGTACATGAGACACTGAACTACAGAATTTCATTGTCTCTTGAGGATTCTTTGATAGGGATAAGCTAAGATACCCCAACAGCTGCTCGGCAGGAAACTTCATTTCACTGAAAATGAAGCATTTTATGGAATTAGTTTTCATCCAGAAAGTAGCACTAAAGAGATGGGCAGACTTTTCCATATTTTATTGCCTAATATCTTGCCCAGAAATCGCTACACACATAAGGTTCAAACTCACATTTTGCCTGATTTAGAAAAATGAGAGATGAAAAGCTCTTCTCTAAATCAAACAAGAGCGGGACTTGAACTTGGAGCTCCCGTACCCCAGGCTGGTCCCCTTACAGATGGGGGATTCAGCACTCACATCTCTTGCCAAATTGCAACATTTGAACAAAATTCTGTTTATGCAATAACATTCAAAAAGTGTTAGTTTTCATTCCAGTGTGGAATTGAAACCAAACTTTGAAACCTCAGAATTGCTGCAAAACGGAGTTGTCCTCCATTCAGCTCAAAGGGCTGCTTTGTATCTCAGGAGTCTGCAAAATAACTAGATCACAGTCCCGGGTCTGGGCCCATATTTTGTGACTCTGTGTTTTGGAGGGGGAGAAGGTATGTTCAAAGGCACTAGGCAAACCTGCAATATATCAGTGTTGATATGTTTAACCTGAGTTCTGCCAATATCAAATATGTTCTTGCCCTGCAGTGTGGCTTTGACTAGCAGTTGAAGAGGCAGCAGCTTTAGAACTCGCACAGGCAGCAAAGGGCACTGAAGTTATTCCCTCAGGACCGGCTGTGCATTTCTGCTGCCTTTTGCATTCAAGTACGGGTCCTAATTTTATTGCCATTGTTTTATTTCTTGTTTCCAAAGTTCAGTGACACTGAAGTCCAATCAAAGGCACCCAGTCCGAGCTAAAGAATTTGTGGGCAAAGCGCTGTTGTACTTTGAAGCTTCCTGACTGAACAGGGGCTGTACAGTGTTTTCATTTTCCTTGGCACCTGAGCCGTATTCCCTGAAGGCTTAGGTAGTGTTAAGGGTTGTGCAGATGGCTTGTGCTTAGTTTAAACTCCATACAGGAAGCTCGCTTTTAGCTCCACTTCTCTATTGTTGTGTTGTATTAATAGGCTCTTTTGAAGCTTAAGAAAGCACTGATCCTGCCTAAATAATAGTTCTGGGTGGGGAAAGTTATTTAGGAGCATGTTTGCAAAACCTGAAAGGCTGATTTATTTAACTGTTTCCTCGCCTGCTAGTGCAGCCAGGTTTTGCTCATTGTGGTGTTTAAAAAGAGGAAGCTGCACTCCCAGTTTTGAAATGCTGGGGTTTGAGTCATGGGTATTTATTTATAAGCAAATGAACATATTTATTCTTAGATTCCTGTAGTCAAGCCAGAGAATGCTGGCTAGCCGTTATGCAAACATACAGATATGCTCTGAATTTTGATTCTGCCCTGACTTTGTACACAGATTCAACTGAGAAATACCCCAACCTTCGGTTCTGCTGGAGGGGCCTATTTTGTTTTGCTCATATCAGCAGTCAAAATCAGAGGCAGCTCTAGAAGTGCCTTGCTGTGACCAGCCCTCGGTGCTATCAGCTCTTTGCTGCTGCTGTCCCCTTTAATCCTCATGGCAAGCAGCACAGTCCCCTCCTAAACTCAGGGTTCAGCCTTCTCAGTCTTGACACACTGTTCTCCCCATTGGGCACTCATCCTTGCACTTCCCAAGCCTTGAGTGGGGTGTATCCAGCATCTTAAAAACTGAAAATGAGCACGCTTTTTGTCCCTGCTGCTCTAGGTGGGGATGTGCAGCCGTATGCTTTTCACCCCTGCCTCTCTACTTCCTCCAAGGGACAGTGCCAAGAGGATGTGTCACTTTGCAGCAAGGGTGCAGGATGATGATGGAGTGCTCAGGGGAAGTGGCCAAACTGCTTAGCTTCTGCTTTGATTTAAAAAAAACCAATCATTCTTTTTCAAGTGACATTTGCAACATCAACAGTTTCTCCCTTCCACCCAGAAATCCCCCTGCACCACAAGCAGAGCTTTCTCTTGTGCAAAAAGAGGAAGAGCCAAAGGGGCCATAAAATCTGCCGGAGACTTCTCAGCTGTAGGCTAAAAGAATAGAGCCTGCTCTAGGGCATTATAGGAATGATTGGAGACCCTCTGATAGGGAGCCATAGCAGTCAAGGAGTGGAAGCTTTGGGTGAGTTTCTTTGTTGGAGCAGAACATGCACCGAACTACCTCCAGCTGCTTGTACTCATGAGGAGAAATTTGAAAGAGAACTAATACAGCTTGGGGGTTTTGTCCCCCATTTAGAAAGTATTTCAAATATTTGGGCTATATATCGCAGCTTTGTAGCAAAGAAAAAGGGCTTAATAGGCCCTAAAGAGGCATGTTCATCTTTGTTAAAAAGTATACCATATGATATAGATGACATATTACTCTGTTCCAAGAGCAGAGTCCAAACTTCAAGCATTCTTCCCTGTGGTCAAGAAATTCAAACAACAACAGAATTCAAACAACAACAGAACCCCCAACGGTCATCAAAACTACATTACCTGATTGTTACAGATCACAGTTGCATTCATACAGTTGTGGCCTGCTTGTAGCCAAAACTCTGACAGCCATCCTGCAAAGTAGTCAGTTCTCTTCCACCAGAGTGTTTCCCAAGTCCTTTATAAAGCAGATTTTCTAAGAGCAAAAAATGCACATGGGAATCAGCAATGCAAATCTCTTTGCTGACAGTGACATTCAACTTTCTAAATATAATTCTCCAGTAAAAGCCATAAAAACCTGGATTTTTTTTTCCCTCTTCAGCATGCTGAGAAGCAGAAGGGGCGCCTGTAATCTGTGATGGACTTTTACTTGCTTCTTTAATTTAAAATTTTAAAAGTTTAAAATTTACTAACATTTTGTTGCCAAGGGAAATCATGTGAAAATAAGGATTTGTAGTTTGCATAGGTATGGAAGAAGGGATTGGTTTAAAAGGTTATTTTGCATAAATGAAAGAAATACATTATTTGTAGGTGCTGCTAGTGAATGCCACTGACCTGTGCTAGCCAGGAATGTCAGTGCCAGAAAGGCACTTCCTCTTCCTTGAAGCCCTATGAGAGAGGTTAGGATTGAATTACTTGCTTTCCATCTGGTAGATGAACCTCTCAAAGAGAGGAAGCACATCCTGGTTCAGGATTCGGGCCTTCTTCCAAATAAAGAAAAATATACTCTTCAGATGTCCTGTCACCTGCCTTTGAATAGCTGATGGTTCCTGTTGCCTGTCAGCTAGCTGTGTTTCCAATGGAAATGTGATTATATGTGAAATTGGAGTGTCAGAGGTACTGCTTGTTCCAATTGTAAACCCTTTTCCCCCACCCCTTTCAGCATTGCTCACCTTCATTTTGAGTGGCATAGAGTAGGGGAAACAGGTTTGTGGCTAAGGTAGTAAGTGGCAACTTCCTTTCAGAGCTTATTAAACTTTTATTTTTCTTACTGACTTATTTGGCCTGATACAGAGAACCTGAGTCAGGGACATTGCTATGAGCATCCACCAGAGCATCACGCTGCCAACACAAGCTGCATACTTAACTCTGCTTGCAACGTCAGTTGTTTTAGTCCATTCAGGTTAGACTCCCAGGGCTTCTTCCAGTCGGTCCCTTCCCTCATGGAAGGATAATATAGTACATTTTCTCTGACTCAAAGGAAGAACTGGTCTGGGAGAGTACATTCCCATGTCTCCAATCAAATCAGGTTCAGATAAACTCTGACCTTCCTTCTTTGATCTGTTTTCAGAATAAAACTGTTCTCTTTTAAACTGTTTACCTTCCGTAAAAAATATCCCAAACTGAACTAGAAGGGTCACATCTAAAGGTGATAGGGCAGCTCTCGCCTCTAGAATAATGTTTTGTACCATTCCCAGAACATCTCCCAGTTCTAGAATATGTCTTTGCTGTTTTTCTGTTCCCTATCCCTATGTGTTTCATCTAAGAATATGTTAGTGTGTGGACTGCACCAGTTTGGAATGAACTGCCAACTGCTTTACAAGGCAAGTGGCACACAGAGGATGTTTTCAGTCATGTAAATCCATGTGAAAAGTACATGAGGGGTGACAATTCTCAGAAGTGTCATATGTGTCTGATTGTGCCTGCAGGATTGAAACACCTGTGTATATGCGGGTGTTTTAATTTGTTCTAGCAACACTCACATTCATCAAAGTATAAGAATTAGGTTTGTTTTTCACATGTGTATGCGGGTATACATATTGTGCCTGAACATTAGCTTGGGGCAGTTGTGTGCCGACAGGCTTCCCAAAGATGTCTTTACATGGATCCCACTGAAATATACCAGATCTGAAATGATAACTGGGCGGGTGGGAATTCACGTGCTGCATTGTCTGTTTATTTATCAATCCAGTTCCTAGAAAAATTAACGTGTTATAGTAGTTACTGGTTAAAGGGGCAGACCTGCCAAGAATACATTGACAGAGTAAATGCAGGAAACTTTGGCTATTGCATTCAGGAAAATGAAGGTTTCATCCATAATTTATTAAGAGCCTCAGAGAAGAAGAAAACTATTAAATTATATTAGGTTCTTGATCATTTGGTGTTGAATTTTATAAAATAAGCAGACCGGAAAGTCCTGGTAAGTGGAGGCCTATATACAAAACAACATTTTGAGGTAAGAAAGCTGTGGTATTTTTTATAATTTACTGTTAGTGGAGGACATCATGTATAGCACTCTGGATAAAAAAATATAATTATTGACAGCCTCTTGTATACATAAAGCTATGATATCGTTTAATGTATGCCTTCCTTCTGTTCTTTACAGATAACCCTCATAAGCCAGAGGAGAAAGATGAAATTTCCAAAGTCACCATCATAAGTCTTGTCCCATTACTGGTGATTTCTGTTGCTGTGATTGTTATCTTTTATGCCTACCGCACTCATAAGAAGAGGCAGCTCAACAAGGCATGGGAGAAGAACGTTAAGCCCAGGAAACACAAAGACTGCAGTGACGTTTGTGCCATTATGTTAGATGATGACCGCTCAGACATCAGCTCTACCTGTGCCAACAACATCAACCACAACACAGAATTGTTGCCCATTGAGTTGGACGTTGTTGTTGGCAAAGGAAGGTTTGCTGAAGTGTATAAAGCCAAATTGAAGCAAAACACATCGGAGCAGTATGAAACTGTGGCAGTCAAGATTTTCCCCTATGAGGAATATGCCTCCTGGAAAACTGAGAAAGACATTTTTTCAGATGTAAACCTCAAGCATGAGAACATTCTCCAATTCTTGACAGCAGAGGAGCGTAAGACAGATCTTGGTAAACAGTATTGGTTGATTACTGCCTTCCACGCTAGAGGAAACTTGCAGGAATATCTCACACGGCACATTATCAGCTGGGAGGATCTCTGGAAACTGGGTGGTTCCTTGGCCCGAGGGATTGCCCATCTGCATAGTGATCACACACCCTGTGGTCGCCCCAAAACACCTATCGTGCACAGAGATCTAAAAAGTTCCAACATCTTGGTCAAAAATGATTTAACCTGCTGTCTCTGTGACTTTGGGTTATCCCTGAGGCTGGACCCTTCTCTCTCTGTGGATGACTTGGCTAACAGTGGGCAGGTAAGTTAAAAGGCGGGAGCGGGGTCAGAGGGCACGGGGGGGTGGGGGTGGGGGTGGTGTGTTGTACCAGTTGATGTGTCAGTTCCTGGTGTGAAAAGAGGAAGAAAACATATGCTGCCATATATCAGTAAATCATTAATGATATGATAGGTCAAAGGGTAATGGCTTCAGGTTGCGCCAGGGGAGGTTCAGGCATTGGAATGGGCTGCCCAGGGAGGTGGTTGAGGCACCATCCCTGGAGGTATTCAGGAATCGAGTTGACATGGTGCTCAGGGATATGGATTAGTGCTGGGTTGGTGTTGTTTTGGGTGTGGTGTGTGGTTTGGGGGTGTGTGTGTGGTTTGTTTTGGGTTTTTTGGTGGTTTTTTTTCCTTGGTTGGACTAGATGATCTTAAAAGGTCCCTTCCAACCTAGGTGATTCTGTGATTAAAAATTAATGCAAAAGTGTTTACAAACAAATAGGCTTTAAACTCAATGTTAAAGCAACAGTGAGAGCAGTGCAATGAACGTGTTGTTATGATTGGAGAGTTGCTTATGTATATGATGCAGCCATCCTCTCTATACAGTTATGCTAAATGTGTATGAGCTTGTTAGCAATTGTTTGTGGTGCTGCTCACACACATACACATATGGTAAGGATGTGCTTTACATTGCGAAGTTGTGACAAAGTTTTCAGGCCTACAGCACTACAGTTTTGTGTGAGCAGACCCACTCCTGGTGTACCCCAGTATAGGTGAAGTCGGTTTTCTCTCCTCAAGAGGCGTAAGCAGGTAACTAGAGTGGTATCACTTTACAAGACAAAATTAACCCTTGTTAAGATTATGGCACATTCTCCACATGTAAGTAAATACAAGATTGTAAAATAAAAATAATTGCCGTGTGCTTTTTCAGCTAAGTAGCATGGATAATACTCATCTAGCACTCAGGTGTGCCAGGAGGATGTTTATGATGCTTGAAGATATTTTTCAAGTACATCTCTAAATATTGACTCTTCTAATGAAAACTCCCATAGTGTAAATTCAGACCATTTGTTAATTCCTAATTATTTAGTTATACGTACCTTTATACATGTATTTTTATGTTTATATTTTTATACATAGGTCCCATCAAAGCCCATCCATTTACAGTGCCTTTTACTTCACATGGAACTAATATTTTGGTTTAGAACATTCTCAGGGACAGCTCTTCAGTAGTGCTCTGTTGAATTCATGGGAGCTTTGCTGTTGTTTATCTAATGAAGATCTGGCTTTGAAAGTCTCCTCAGTGAAAGGCAACTGTCTTGAACTCATTTTGAGAGGGTTTATTAACCATCTCCAGGAGTGAACGATAACCAAGGAAGCTGTATTTGAAATAATACAAACACCACTCACACTTAAATATAATTCTTCTCCAGCATGCCAGACCTTTTTGGAGTTCAGTGAAGTTGTACCATGTTGTCAGACGTAAGACCCTTTGGAATAAAGTGAAAACAGAGTATTTGGCAGCACAAGGCAGGGGCTCTGAAACTCAACCCCACAGACGCTTTGATTGCTTAAAGGCAACCCATATTTCAAGCTGATTTCTCTGGCATTGCTCACAGACACTTGGAAGCAGGAGGACAGCGTTGACAGTGCCACTTTCACAGACCACACCAACACCAGTGACAAAGTACAGCGCTACCCAGAGCAAGTTACTGCTTTGGAGTCAGTGTCCTGTGGCACCAGTGTTGAGGCCCACTGCTTTATTTTGTATAGCTCCAGTGAATCTGTTTGGGGGTGAGCCAGCTCGTGTCATTCTATGTAGCCACCCTTTAAATACTGGAACATGGTGATAAGGTCTCCCTTAAGCCTTCTTTCCTCAAGGCTGAACAAACCCAATTCTCTCAGACTTTGCTTATAGGGCAGGCTTCCCAATCCTTTAATCATCTTTGTGGCCCTTCTCTGGACTCTCTCCAGCCTCTCCACATCTCTTTTGTATAGCAGGGACCAAAACTGAACACAGAATTCCAGGTGTGTCCTGACAAGCACTGAGTAGAGTGGGATAATGACATCTTTATCTCTGCTGGTGACGTCCTTGTCGATGCAACTCAGCATCCTGTTGGTTTTTTGTTGCCACAGCAGCACACTGTTCACTCATACTGAGCTTGTTTTCAACCAGGCCCCTTTCCACAGAGGTGCTCCACAGGCAGGCAGATCCCAGCCCGTGCTGCACTCCTGGAGTATGTTTTCCCAGGTGCAAGACCTTACCCTTGTTCTTGTGAACTTCATAAGGTTCTTGTTAGCCCACTCTTACAGCCTATCCGGGTACTCCTGCAGGGTGGCTCTCCCTTCTGAAGTGTTCACTTCCCCACTCAGTTTGGTATCATCAGCAAACTTCATCAGGGTACACTTGGCCCCATCATCGAGATCACTTGTGAAGATATTAAACAGTGTTGGTTCTGCAAGATATGGGAAAAGTATCTTTGGCCTAAAGACCTAATAATCTAAATGCAGATAAAAGGACACAAGCAGAGTGGAACACATGATAAATCCTAAGCAGGACGGAAATAGGATTGATTTGATACCATTCTTTTAAAATTTTCTCTGTATTGCCCACTGAACTTTTTAGTTATAGGGTTTGATCCTCCATTGTCCAGCAAAGCTGCAGATTAATTTTCACTGCCACAAAGAGGGTGTGAAATGCCAGAGCAGAACAGCACTTCGTGACAATGTTAAGAATCTGTAGTTAGGCACCATTAACTCTTGTTAAAATCAGCAGGATTTGGGAATGTGGGACTGTGGGCCGTAGTGTCCAGGTAACTCTTCCGAAGTTTTGGATGGGCTCTGCTCTGGGCAGAAGTTGTGTGTTGGGGAACAGATGGGAGGTAGGAACAGCCTCTGCTGCAGGGTTCCCATATGTTCATGTTCTGTAGGGGAGGGAGATTGCTAGTCAACTCAGTGGTGTTGGGACTTGATTGTCCCAAGTACCTGCTCAGTATATGGCTGTTGCTTACGTGCTTGGCCTTAAATTCATCAGAGAGTCCACATAATAGGGAATTTAACTTTGGGACTGATTTCACAGGTTTTTCTCTGTCCTCTCTTTTATAAAGACATTGATCCTACAACCGTTTGGATATTTTTGATGTAGAAATTCTCTGCTGTTGCAGGGTCCTATGACAATACTGTGTCCTTGATCTTTCCTGCAGTCTTCTTATGGTGTATTGCACTTTTTGTGGAACTTCTTCCCATTTGCCCAGAGTCTGAGGTGATAAGACATGTTCAGAGAAATTTGTAAAATGGATGCTGTAGGGCTCTCTCAGGGTCTGTGCACTTACCGTGTGGCTGCCTGCAATTGCAGACCCAGTAACTGCAATGTTCTTTTGCAGTGCTGCTTGCTGCTGGTGATTGCTGAAGTGCAGCCTACAAATAGCTCATTTGAATCAGAGGTCCTACTGCATCACCCACTTGTGCTTGTTCACCTCTGTGATCAACCAGTCTCCAATTGAAATTGTCTTTGCCTGATCAAAGACTTACTGTGTTTGCAGTTTTCCAAGGGGGGTAAATTTTTTATACTTACCCTGTGAAGGGTTTGTCGGTTGAGAGCAACTGTTGAGTGATCCAAAAATTCTTCCTTAAATCCTTTCTTGTGATAAAAGCAGACATTTAAACTTTGCCTTCTGTAATGCAAGGTCATAATCTAGATCTCATCAAAGCTGCTAAAATCATTGCTTAGTGTGAATAAGTTTATGAGAACAGCTTTTCAAACAAAGGGGATGATTTTTTGGTTTCGATTCAAATGTGTGCTTCTGCATTCAGTATTTGTGTATTTGCTTTCTTCTGCCAGGCCTGCACGTAGCACTTTCCTTTTAAGCCTACCGTAAAAAGAAACAGCTAACGCTGAAATACACAGCGCAGAAGAATACAGCATGTTTCTTGCTCATCTGAAGGACACTGGGTCAGTGGCAATTACTTCAAGCCCAAAGAGTGAGAAAGCTTGTTAATGTCAAAATTATTTGCTTAAGGAACTAAAAAGGACTTCTTTTTTTTTTTTTTTTTTACCAAGGGAGGTGCAAGTAAGTTGGTAGTCGGGACAGTGCCAGACTCCCCTGGCAGTAGAAAATGCAACCTGTGCCAAGTATGGTCTGAATTTTTGGATACATGTCAAATGGCATCGTTTCTGTGAAAGCTGAAGTTAAATCACAGCAGAATCCAAAACATGAATTACAATTGCAGCTCCTGAGCTCTCCCTGATCTCCTCTCCTGTAGGTTGGCACAGCAAGGTACATGGCCCCTGAGGTACTGGAATCCAGGATGAACCTGGAGAACGTGGAGTCCTTCAAACAAACAGATGTGTACTCCATGGCTTTGGTCCTCTGGGAAATGACATCTCGCTGTAATGGCGTTGGAGGTAAGTGCCATTGGTTTTCTTCTCTCTAAAAGTATGTTTGCTACTATGTAGGCCACTTTTAAAGATAATTAATGTCTGTTTTTTTCCTGTAACATCTTGACTAGCTATGCATTTACTCAGTCTGGTTGACCTCACCGAAAATGATGGGAAACATAAGGCAATTTGAAATATTAAGACCAAGAAGTGAAAACTGCCTCCCATTTACTTTCATGGAATGTTAATTCTGAAACCTAATGAGGACCAGTTAAGTGTCACATTTACTAATTGATCATTTCAGTAAGAGACATCCGTAGGGATACCTTCCTGCTTCCTCAAAATCCCCAGATGCTGCTCATCAGTTTTTGTGATGTTGCAAGAGATCATCTGTATGAGAAATCAGGGGATGTTTGTTGAATGAAGTGCAGTAACAAAATAAAAATGATTGGAACTGACTATCAGAACAGCTCCAGGAAGAACTGCTGTGCTTGTTCATATTCAGAGTTTGTTCACTGAAACAAAATCTCCATTTCTGCTTTGCCTAAAGCTGCCCCAGAATTCCCACTGTGCGGCACTGGTATGTGCTATAAATCAGAAAAGTTGCTGTTGAGATATCTGCATTACATATTGCCATGTTTGAAGATTCTCACCTTACTTCAGGGACCAAAATGAGGCTAAGTTGCATACAAAATTCTTCAGTCTGCTGGCATTGTCTAACATTCATTCTAACAAAAACTGCTGCACAGTCTAGGACTCTCACAGGCAGTCTAAGGAGTGGGGCTGATAAAGGTAATGCTAATGTGGATATTGTAGTATGTATGCGACTATGATTTGTTTTGCTACCCGTCTTCCAAAACCACAGAGGCTCCCTTTTCATCAGACTTGGCTCGGTTGCATGTTGAAGGGCTGCCACAGAGACAGGACAAACTTGCAGGCTAGAGCACTACAGTATGGGGAACATGGTGTACAGGAGGGAAACCAGTGTCCCACGGGAAGATGTGCATAGCTGCTCCTTGTTTCTCTACTAACATCTGTGGGATACCACAAGGGTGTCCATGGAGGTCTCTGAGGCCACTTTGCACAGTGGCTCTGTGGCTGCATCACGGCGTCCGTGTGCAGGCAGGAGGAATGCCTACACCTCAGTCTCCCCCTATGTCTGACCAGCATTTAGTCTTGCTGGGTGGGCAGGACTGTGGGCAACAGATTTGCCCCTGTTTGCACCCTGCCGGGAAAGCTACAAAGCTAGTATGTGTGCAAACAGCTAGTGCTAGCATAAAAGCATGAAAAAAAATTCTTTTCTAGTCAAACATTTCAGGGAAAAAACATTTGGTGCTTCAGGAACTGAACCTCAGTCTGGCTATTCCAAGGCAAATTTATCCACATTTAGCTGTCATGGTCATGCCTGTTTCTAAATGCATTGGCACAACCTCAGCCTTTCATTAGCACTTTGTAAATGTTGCTGAGGACATTTAAAACCCAAGAAAAAGGATCTTTGCCCTGTCTCTTGAGCTCTTTCTGTTTCTTGCATTTAGGAACTCACCTTATTAATATAAATATGAGCTGTTCACTGTGGAGCCTTTTATCTTTGCTGATGCCCAAGTCCTTTCCTGTTCTTAATTGCTGAGTACAGTGAAATGGAGATTGTGGCAAGAGCAAACCTTATTGCTGCTGTTCTCAGAAGGCAACTGCCTAAAAGAGGATATAAAGGGAGTTTCATAAGGAAGGAAAATCACCAGTGTTTTTAGCTAGAAGAGACCGACCCATTATAACCTTGAGAAGAAGAGGTGAAGTAATTTCAGGAAAATGAAAGATTTGTCTGGCCCAGCAACCCCTTTGCTTTCAAGGTGGAGCTTAACCCCCACCCACATCCTGATTTTCCCTATTCATTTCATCCCTCAGTCATCTTCACTGCCAGAAACACATTTCTTGAATTTCATTTCCTTATTTCAGTCATCTTTCTGGGGCTGAAGTCCCCAGCAAAACCACAGGAGTACCTGGGCAGATCTGGGGGGTGGAATTTAGGGTTAGTGTCTTCATCCATAGCAATTAAATACAAGTCCCAGGATGTGGCTCCCTTAACTTGTCACTGGTACTGAGCTGCAGCAACGTTGCATGGTTTCTCTCATTTCCTTCATACATCTTCCCCTGGTTCGTGCAGTCCGGGTAATTTTGCAACCAGCTGGTGAAATACCCTTACAGTGATTCATGACTACAGCTCCCCCTCTGCTTTCTCTCTCCATCTGTCACTCCTGAGACTCCCTCCTCTCCTCGCAGCCTTCCCAAGGAGCTGCCTCCCCTCACGCCAACCCCTCTTTTCTTCCTAAACTGTTGGGTGCTAAGAGAAATGACCTCCCGTACGGGCTGGAGTAGGCTGACCTGACTGCAGGCAGCTTTTCCAGAGGAACCTAAAAGATGGAGGCCTTGGCAGGGCAGGCTGGACCGTGGTGTCGGTTCCCTGTCGCTAGAGATACCTGCAGCACTGCAGGAGTGGCAGCCTAAGCTGAGGCAGTGGCATTAGCAACTTTAATTAGGGGGGGGGGAATAATTGCAATTCAGCCAGGTAAAGGTACAGTGACTTATTTCTTTTATAAAGGGAGCTCTCGGGATTCATTTGTCAGCGTGCAGGTGTTCAGTGAGTGTGGGAGGCGATGGAGACAGGTCCTTTCACTACCGCGGCTTTGTCAAACACGGTCTCCATGCTATGCCAGGCCTTTTCAGTCAGCAGACATTTAAACAAAAATACCCGGCAGCACAATCCACACTGTGAAGCTGCTGTAGTAAATAAGCAGGTGGGGATCGGCTTTCGAGAAAGGCCACGCTGTTCATTGTTACTTTGTTGTGCTAAATATGGAGAAGCAGAAATGGGGCACGAGGGAGAGGGAGACGGAGGCAAAGATCGAGTTTGACTGATTTTTCACCAGAGCATAATTTAAGAGGCATATTTAGAAACTCAGCAATACTACTTTGGGGAGAACTTCAACTGCTCCACGCTGCCGTTAACTTGGTATTTCATTCAGCGCAACAGCTGTGCACCAGATGCTGCACGTTGCAAGAAAATACAATTTTCATCTCAGCCACTTGCTTTCGGAGTGACACAGCTTTGGTGACTGAGGCAAGTGTAATTTCTCTGACAGCCTCCTAGAAAGAAAAGAAAACCATCTGTTTTGTATCGGAGCTGCTACAGGTGGGGGACTGTTGGGGGTGGCAGGGGAGAAGGAGAGGGAGGGGAACTTGTGAATACATGGGGAGGGATACAAGAGGGAGAAACCCCTCAGAAAATGGCGATGTTGCTCTTGCAGTGTTGTACTGCCCGGAGTGGCAGCTGGCTTCCGTATAGCAGCAGGGCTTGGTTTGAAATGGCAGCCTGGCTTTACCAGAGCTGGGTTTAATTTGAATAAAATCCCCGATTAATCTGATGCTTACTTGGAAAGAGTCAGCCAAGAGCTACAGTTTGGTAACTAAATATTTGTGCATCCTGTACCTGGTGAAATGTTCAACTGTCATCATAGTGACATGGAGAGATGACAGTTTCTGCTGGCAGGGAGCATTTTGATGTGCAGAGGGGCTGTGCCTACACTTTGGGCCCTGAGGTAGCTACAGCTGGGGCCTGATTGAAACCTCTGCTTCTGTGGAACACAGCCCAGTTAGGGCACGTCTGCACTGCAGAGGCTTGTGGTGGCATATAACCCATCCACACAGTGCAGTGTCACCCTATGACAGTAACTCAAGTCCTAGAAATTCTCTAAGTGTCACCACAGTACTGCATTTGAGGTAGCAAGTGCTGTCCTTCAACAAGCCCAGGTAGCAGTAGATAGGATCGCTGCCCTACATTCCATGTTGGACGCTGATGTGCTCTGTGTTCCTCTAGTTTCCCACCTTGGGATACAGCACACAGTGGCTAAGCAGCCTGTAACTATACACTGATGGCAGAGCTCGTGCACTCCCAAACCTTTGGAAGGGTAGCTGTGTCTTTGTGAAGTAACTTAAAACATGTTGCAAAGCCACTTTCCATGATATTTGAAAAGTCGTGGCAGTCAGGTGAAGTCCCTGCAGACTGGAAGAAAGGAAA
>JAOQGH010000012.1:40652030-40718780 GCA_025769975.1 Gallinago jamesoni
ACTGCAGGGGGGTCGGACTAGATGGCCTTTGGAGGTCCCTTCCGGCCCAGATGATTCTATGATTCTATGATTCTATGTCTATGCAAGAGTTCACCCATCCCAATGCACCCTCTCCCTTCCCAGCTAGCATCCATCTTCTGGAGGAGTGGAATGGGGAAAATTAGGGAAAATGTGAAGTAAGCATTTGACAGCTCCTGAAATTTGGCCCTGAAATGGCTTTTGAGCCTCTGCTTTATGCATTATTATCCCTTTGTGCAGCAGCTAAGTAGATCCACCACCCAAATTCCTCTAGCATGAAGAAAGACACAATCTGCACACGCACACGCAGGTGGGTGGGTGTGTACATGAGCTGTCACGGTAGCTCCACCATCAGTTGATTTATCCCTTCTGTGGCTCTCCCCTTGTAAATTCTAAAAAGAGGAGTGTTTCAAAAGGACCTAAAAGTTCCCACTGCTGTGGACTGTGCTTCACAGTTGATTTTTGCTGGCCTTCTTTCACCTCACTGCTGCTTTGATTCTACAAACGAACCTTAACCTTACAGCATGGGAAGTTGTTCCACAGAAATCAGTAAGACAGATCGCATGAGGGAGCGTCAACAGGGTTTGCGGGTATGCTGTTCTGACCTAAAGGAAGAGAATCTCACTGCAAACAGCTTAGCGTAGAAAAAGATCACGAGTGAGGTGTTTTTTTTTCATGAGGAATCCATGGCCAAATTTTCCAAAGCATTTATCAGGCACAACAAATAGATTTTCAGTAATGTCTCTGTTTGGGGCTAAACATCTAGTCCCAGCCTTTCTGAGAGTTATGGCCAGGCCAGTGTCAGAGGAAACCAGAGGGACAATGATTATATGTGTAAGGTAGCTCACAACCATAAAGAGTAAATGCTGGAGGTTAAAGTTGAAGGAACTCTGCCATTACTGAACGCTAAAGGAGTGTAGTTCATGGTACCTGAGGTATTTATGGTACTTCAGCCAGTTGTCATTTTTAGCGCCTGACTTGTCTAAAAACAATCAAAAGAAGTGTATAAGGTGTGAAAAATAGATTCAGCATCTGTGTACAGCCGTGCACAAACAGCTAGGCACAAACATCTTAACCTACCTCGAATTGACATCTGTTACATCTACTATAGCACGTCAACATGATCCATGAATAACCCCAGCTATTACTGCAAAATATGTCTGACACCTGAGATTCCACAGCATAAGGATGATTTACTGTGAGAGCATTCAGTGGGCTTTTCTTTCTAAGGGTGAGAAAAGCATGATAATAAATAGCAAGAAGATGCTGCATGCTTTTCAGACTGAGGGAAGGCACGACTGTATTACTGTACAGTCATTACAGTGAATTGGCATCTGGCCTCAATTTTTCTTTCTTTACCATTAAAAAAAAAAACAACAAACCAATCCAAAACCAAACAACAACAAAACCCAAACCTGAAAAACCTACTTAATCTTTAAGGGGAATGCTCATCGCATAGAAAGAATTTCACATACAGGGAAAATGTATTAAAACGTATCAATTCTCCAGGAAGGCTTTCCCTTTTCCCACTTGAACCATCTCATGAAGGGCTAATGACCTTCAGATCAAGCTCATCAAGAGGGAACAGGTCAGCACCACAGCACCAGCTTCCTTCTGGTGGACATTCAGACTCCTCTAACTCCCCATACTGCAAAAAGATCTCAGTGCCTTGCTGGTGCCCGTGACCACTACCACAATAAAATTATGACTGACAGAGATGGTGTAGGAAATGGCTGTTTAGGTTATGCTATTTAAATTTTCCCAGCAAACTTTAAAATTTTGGTTAGTTTGAAAGTAGAGGTATCTGCTTTGTAATCGTTGTGCATGTGCTGCGTAGTAATCCAGGTCTAACCAGCAAGGTGGCAACTTCCCAGTTAACTTCTGTGGCCAGTCTTGTAAATTTACTTTGGCTGAGTAATCTCTAACTCAGACTAATGCGGATGAAACTGGTATGCCTTCTTGTAGAGGAAAGAAAGCCTTTGGCCCTTGAGTCTTAAAGTAAGTGATTTACGTATGAGAAGATAAGAGTTGCGTTTCAGGACTGTAGCCACCCCCCAGAGCATTGCGTGGATAGTGGCCAGCACCAGATGGTTCAGGAGAAGGAAGGAGAGCTCTGTGGGAGGCATCTGTGGGGTGATCTGCTGCACTGCACACACAGTTGTTTGCAGCTGGATCTCTGAACATTTGAAGCACAAGGTTTAATATCCCTTCCAGAATGTTTATCATAACTTGGCTATTCTTTTTAAGCATTAGGACTTCTTTTTCTGTAGCCTGATAAATTCTTCATCTCATGGCCAAGCAAGATCTACAGCCTAACTCTAAGCTTTTGGAGAAAAGTCCACCTTTTATTTATGTTCAAAACTATCTTATCATGAGACATGACAGAAGGATCTGATCTGTGTTATCTTGATCATTAGTTTTCTTCAGTATTTTATCGTATGACCTCTTACCTTTCTCTCCAAAGTAAACAAAGCCAAGCTTTAGAGGTTCTTCCCATTTTTTCTGGGCTTTTAATCATTGTTATCACCCTTCTTGGAGCTCCTTTTTTACTGTAAAATGCCCCTTGAGAGGAGTGAGCAGCACCGGACACTGCATTTGATCTTTGGTTGTAACATTACGCACCAGTACCGTGCCTCCCGTCTCGTTCATCTCTCTTCACACATCTTCTGGGCACTCACATGCATTCTTCAGACTGCCTTGTAGATTACACTTCAGTTTTTCTTCCCCTCAATTAATTCCTAGAAAGAAATAAGAGGCAGCAGAACAGGCCAACTTCATAAATCTTTATCTAATACTAGCAAGTCATTAGGCCTGTGAGTAAAGTCTCCATCTGTTCCCAAAGAAACCACAGCATTTTCTACACTGTGTCAGCATCTACTATAATATTTCCGCTCTCAGAGTTTTCTTGAGTTTTCTCCAAAGGTCCCATATGTCTGCCTCTTCCTTTCTCTCTCCAAAGAAAAACAAAGAAAATATGCAACATGCAAACAAAAACTAGAATGGCAGCAGCCCCTTCAGGAAGCTGTGCCCCTTGCATCATGGGCCAAAACTGACCCATTTTGGGAAAGAGGCCTAAAATAAGAGCAGACTACTACTTTCTACAAAGGAATAAGGCTCAGTAACAAACAAGGGCAGCATGGCAGCTTCCAGCACGGCAGCTTCCAGCACTGCTCCTTACCCTATCTTTGTCCTTTTCAAGCAACTGTATCCTCCGCGCAGTCTGGCACATTAACATCTATCATGACCAGTATAGATTTCAGTTTGTATTTCACCTGGTAAGTGTGTGTGGACATAAGGGTGACCAGTTCTTGCAAGCCTGGCTCAAGCAAAACTCACCCCGAAGCTCCTGTGTGTTTTGCCTCAGCACAGATTGAGAGGCTCACAAACCATCACAGGTTAATTTGCTGCTCTGACTGTTGCTAATATGATTATGTACTGAAGGGTTTAAATGGAAAATGCTTAGTTGGCTGGGAAAGAAAAGGAGAGGGAGGGGGCATGTGGGAGAAACACATTTGAAACATTTTTGAAAATGCCAACTGGCTTTGCTTTGTTTGGAGCTGGTCAAGCAGAACAGTGGCACTGAGCAGCTAATCAGTAGCTCCTACTCCTCCAGAGAACAGCCAGCTCCCTTCTCGCTTGGCACCAGCAGAGCCCAGCTGAATACCCTTGTGTTTGCTTGTTCTCTTGGCAGAAGTGAAAGAGTACGAGCCCCCGTTTGGCTCTAAAGTGCGAGAACACCCCTGCGTGGAAAGCATGAAGGACAATGTCCTCAGAGACAGAGGGCGACCCGAGATCCCCAGCTCCTGGCTCAACCATCAGGTAAGAGCCCCAGGTGTGAGCAGCTGGGAGCTGCACCACGCGTTCAGCTGCTGCCTGAAGCCTGAGCCTTGACTCGGTGTCCTGCCCGACAGGCTGGACCTCTCTTTTGCACGGATTAGAGCTCTGTCCCATGGTGACACCGGTGCTGCCGTGGTTCAGACACCACAGCGCTCTGCACAGTGCCTGCCCTGAGATTTCTGCTGCCCACCAGTGTAATCTAAAAGTGATCAAAAGGAAACGATTGGAAATCTGAGATCTGACAGTCATCCAGCCACAGAATAATTAGGGCCTTAAAGCAGACTGCGTGCAGGCTCTGAAAGGTCGAAGAGAACAACTTTGCACATGGGCCCCTTCAGCAGAGAAAACAAATCTCAGTACTTTATCATGGAGACCCGTCATAGTTGAATCCCAGCTGTTGACAGGTTTAAGAAACTAGGAAATGAGTCTTCAGCAAGCCAGTCTGGTTTTATTCAGGTTGCGCATTAGCAGGCCGTTTCCCTTGCATGTCGTGAGGGGCTCTTGTCAGCTTTCCCCATTCACGGACACCGTGGTTGCGTTTCCTACGCCACAGCAGATTTCTCAGTAGATGAAACTGAATGGAAACAAGCCAAAGGCTTGCATTTCTTCACCTTTGCTCTCAGCAGTTTTATCGGTACGGATAAAATGAGAATTGTATCAGAGAAGAAGTGAGGCTTGGTCATTCCACTTGTCAATGAAATATGTTGAGTAATCTTTACAGACAAACAGAAAGCCCAGGCAACCAAGATCAGCTGGTATTTCCACCAGGAGCAATTTAACACACCCTTTTTCGTTCCAGTTGAGATGTTAAAATCATAGTCTAACACCTGCTTAAGAAAGGCCAAGTGAGTGGCAGAAATCCATCATCTTCCCAACCAAGAAGAACGCATCTGCCGCCTGATGACTATGGCAGAGTGCAGCCCCTTCCTGGAACACAGGGACTTTCTCCTTATGTAGTCATCTGTCATGAGTGGGGTTATTGAGGAGGGGCCTTTAACTAGGGAGGAAAGCTGCATTTTGAGGAATACCTGGATTACTACCTGTACTAAAAAGCCCTTGACATTTTTTAGGAGCCATAGATAGAACCATCTTCTAAATGACAAGTTGAACTAGGAGAGAGAGATTATACTAATGCTCATCCTTATTGAAAAGAACTCCTTGCAGAAATTTCATTAAAACTGTGGATGCGCTAGTAAAAGGGATTATGAGTTGACTGCAGTTGTTTGTTTTCTACAAAGACAAAATAAAGTCCAAACTGGTAATACGTAGGTGGTACTTTAGAAGGGCCCAATTAGCAAAGCAGAAAAGAATCCTGAGCCAGATCATTTGGGAAAAAAAAAAAGAATAGTAAAAAATGCTTAAAATTAGGAAAAGTGTGACACCATTTCTTAAGATATTCAAAAGACACGGTGTCACGTGTGAAAAAAATTTAAAGAAGGGTAGATAACTGCTTGAGGAAAAAGAGGAACAACAGGGAGATCTGTGATCAGCAAATGAGGATAATCAGAGTTTTCTCAAGAGCAGAAGGAAATCTAACTTAGTACCAATCTGTTGCTAGATATGAAAGAGAGATACTGCATGTGCTAATGCAAAGGCAGAAGCAGTCAGCAAATATTGCTGGTCTGCATTTGGGAAGAGTCAGATGGTGTACGTGTAAAAGAAAGTGATGAAGGCCCCTAAAAGCAAAAGTCATTGGCACTTAAAGCAGGCCCGGGGCGATGTTGAGTGGCCCAGAGACTTGTCTGCGTTCAGCACAGGGCTACCCCTGCTGGCACTCAGTTTCACAGACATGGGCAGTACCGCCGGTTAGACCTTGGAGAGAAGTGTCCAGGAGCCCATTTCACGGAGCGGCAGTTGTAGCGGCAGGCGTAGGTGTGCCCGGGGTGCCGGCGTGGGGAACCACTGGGCTCGGGATCCCCGTGGTACTCGGGCAGACCCACCACTGCTCTCCTGGCAGAAAGCCTCAGCGTGTGGAGGGCTGCAGCCCGAGGTAGCGGAGCAGAGCTGTAAGATACGCCGTGAATTTTGTCACCTCTGGGTTTACGTAGCAAGTAAAAACGGTCACAGATTTGGACATCGCTTTCCTGCACTCCAGAGATTTCTTCCCCAGGTAAAACCCAGACCTCAGCATGCCCCCAGTACAAGGCACGCCACTAACTGGGAGGACCAAGTGTCTGTGCTTGTGTGTCACCAGGATGGGCACATCTGGCTCCACCAGGGTTCAGCTAAGTGTCTGAGGCAGGAAGTGGATGCCTGGAAACACACTTGCAGGACATTCAATGAAGGTGAATTTAATTCCCTTCATCTGAATCCCTTCAGCGCCTCACACTGCGCTATCTAAAATGGAGTGACACATCAGCTTCCGTGGGGCTGGGACAGTTTGCAGCAGCTGAGGATCTGCTTTGAACTCCATAGAAGTTGCTCTTACTGTAATAGCTCTTCCATATTCATTTCCTTCCTCTGCAGTCATGTTTTTGTAATGAACTCATTATTCATCATGATAAAATTCTGCAATGGATTTACATATTACAATTTTTTCCCCCGTTAATGAGATTTGTTGCACTATTGATTTCAAGTTAATGTTTAATATTTAATTTAATTTACTGCTTGTAATTTCAGTGCCAGCAGAAAACTAATGTTATTTGTATACAGACAATAATGTTATGCTATTAACATTGACATCAGTCAACATCACCAATTAGGTAAATTATGCAATTAATGCAGTGTTGTGAAATGTCATTTTTTTTAAATAAGAAGTTTAAGATAAATCCTACTTAATGGGCTTTTAGTGTCATAAAGCAAAGCACGCAATTTCCTGGCAAATACTTCATGTTTATAAAATGCATTACAGAGATGCAACTGTTTTTTGCTCCTGTAAACATGTGCATCAGCATTGAAATGAAGGTTAAATAGTTACATCTGTGAGTGACATGTGTTTAAGTGTTTGTGGGACTGTGGCCCATATTTGCACTTAGATTTAGTTAGTCTGCAAGGAATTCATAAAGGGCTGATGTAGGGCCTGATGTTGCTGGCAATCAGAATTTTGTTTGAAAAACCCGAACAGAATTCAGGCACGCAAAGGAATGGCTTAAGCAGGAAGCCACGTTATCCAAGAATTCTGATTATATTTATTAAAAAGAAACCCTACTTCATTCTGTAGAGCTAGTCCAAAGCATCATTTTTTGTTTAAAAGCATCAGAATATATGCCTAGAAATTACAGTACTGACTGAAATGCTGAAAATACTGTAGTAGGATTTCTTTCTGAAAAAAAAAAAAAAAAAAAAAATCATTCCCCCATGGTAGTTGCAGCAGAGCCCATAAAGCACCTCCAGGACACATGTGAATAACCCCCCGAAATTCACAGGGCCTTAAAGCAATTCTCACGCAGGGGCTTTGGCGGTGACGGGCCCCACCACGGCTGCTCTCTCTGTGCTCTCTGCAGGGCATCCAGATGGTGTGTGAAACTCTTATCGAGTGCTGGGACCACGACCCCGAGGCCCGGCTGACGGCGCAGTGCGTGGCGGAGCGCTTCAGCGAGTTCAAGCACCACGACAAGCTCTCGGGAAGAAGCTGTTCAGAGGAGAAGATCCCTGAAGATGGCTCCGTGACCACCGCCAAGTAGTGAGCTTTGAAACGGAGGGAAGTTGCTCCTAGACGTGTTCACCTTGGCAAAGGAAGAAGTCTCGATCCGTGCCTTGACTTGCTTCCTGGAGGACTGAGGCTGTCACTACTCCCTATAGGCTCCAGCTCGGGACAAGGAGGTATATTTGCGGGAATTAAAAGCTGGGGAGTAGGTGTCATACCCTAGCATTGGCTGCCGGCATCATGTCATAGGAGGAGCTATGTATGTTAGCACTTCCTCAGGAAATAAGATTTGAAAATAGCCAATAACATTATGCACTTTATTAATGCCTGTATATAACTATGAAATTGCTATTTTTATATATATATATATATATATATATATACATATATATAAAATGTGTGTGTATGTGTGTGTGTATATATATATATATATATATATATATATCTATATATATCTATAAACAGCCATGCTCTGAAAAAAATTAGTTAAAAAAAGACAAAAAAGTGCTTCCAGGAAATTACCGGTGCATTAGAGGTCTCTCCCCAGTAGGGAGGGAGCCTGGGGAGACTGGCGTAGCACGACACCAGCAACTGTGCACTAAGCGCTCTGCCAAAAAAGTTAGGAATATGCAATGAGAAGGTGGCTCGCCAGGCACGTGCTGTGACCAGCCGGCTGTGGCCCTGCAGTGCACAGCGGCCCGAGCAGTCTCTGAGCAGACAGGCCAGCTTGGCTTTGCAGTTGTGCCTGAGCTGTCCTGTCTGCAGCACGTTTTGGAAGGTTCAGGGATGCCTTTGCCCGCTCACCTTAACCCCAACATCCTCACGGTGTCCCGGAACGGGAGTGTGAGGAGGTTTGGTCCTTCCCACACGCGGGTTTCAATACAGAGGTCACTGAGGGTATATGTTTATTGCTTTAAATTCATGCTGCTTGCAAGCAGGTTGCAAAATAGCAGGATGAGTTTTCCCGTCCTCCCATCCCCACCCCCAAACCACAAAAAACTAGAGAGGGCCAGCAATAATCCAAGCAGATGTTTTATATTTGCTGTGCATTCTAAGTGCAGGCAGTACTAACTTTTTTTTTTTTTTTCCATCCTTTTACTTTGATTGTGTTGCTGTAAGAACAAACTCTTTTTCCCCCTGTACAGCACGTCTAATTGCTTGAGACACCACAGTCTGACTGCTTTCTAGAGGAAAGTAAGAGACAATAACCAGTGCCTTAATTTTTGCAAAAGGACCTTGGATGTGAGGGAAAGCTCTGTAGCATTAGGTTAACGGTATATCCTGCCCTCAGCACTGCTTGCGGTGCCTCAGCAAACCAGCAACTAACAGGAAAAGAAAAGCCAAGAAAGATGTTTTATCCCCAAAAGATCCCTCAGACATTGCTTACAGTCTTTCAGTTTCCAAAATGTTTAAGACAGTTATCATCGCATTGGGCCTATATAAATGACAGCAACATGTTTAGTAAGTGTTAACAATTTTGTCTTCAGGACTTTTGCAGTGATTTTTCCACTTTTTCCTTCCCCACGGCATGTAAGTGGGTCTTGGAAATGACAAATTCAGCCAGCACAAACCAGTCCTGTACAGATGTATTGGGTGTCATTTATTAAACATCTTTGACAGATAACATATCTCTAGAAGACATTGCCATGTAAATCAATTAAGATTTATGATGTCAAATATTTTATTTGAAATGGTTTTGTATCCGCTTCTTTCATTCTAACCAAACTACTCAGAAATATTTAAACTGAACGGGGCAAAGCCTCAACAGCTACAGTGGAATTCAGAGGATACTATGTCAAATTTTATAGGGGGGCTGGCGGGGGAGTTGGGTTTTTTGGTAAAAGGCCAGAGATCGGGGAGCGGAGCTGGTGGTGGCGGCGGGGCCCGCTGCCCTCTAGCGACGTGACACCGCCTCGGCTGCCCGGAGAGGGGGGAGAGGGAGTGTCACGACCCCTTTCTCTTCCATCCACACTGAAGGTCAAGGAATGGCGTCCAGTAGTTCCTGACAATACTGACATTTTTTTATGGTTGGGGTTTTTTCACTACTTACACGTAAAGGAAAATTTCTATTCTTTTATAGGAATATTTCACCTGTACATCATGTATGAAATAGGAATGTGAACAATTATATACTCTTGTATATCAAATGTTTCAAACACTTAACTTGCTTTGTAAACAGTTTGGGGTTTGTTGTTTGTTTGGGGTTTTTTTGTCTGTTTTGTTTTATTTTGTATAAATCAAATGTTTATTGGAACAAATAAAATAACACCAACTCAAGTTCATCTTTCATCTTTGGAGCATCCAGAAAAGGGAGAGGGCTCTTCGTAAAATGAATCATAGAATCATGGGATTGTTTTGGTTGGAATAGACATTTAAGATCATCAAGCCCAACCATTAACCTGGCACTGACAAGTTACCACTAAACCATGTCCCTCAGCACCACATCTACCCGACTTGTAAATACCTCCAAGGATGGAGACTCAACCACCTCCCTGGGCAGCCTGTTCCAATGCTTGACAACCCCTTCAGTGAAGAAATGTCTCCTAATAGCCAATGTAAACCTCCCCTGGCACAGCTTGAGGTCAGTTCTTCCTGTCCTATTGCCTGTCACTTGGGAGGAGAGACCAAACCCCACCTTCAGGTAGTTGTGCCTGACTGTCGTGCCGAGTGTGTCCAGTGGCCTTTGCATGTGTCCTGCTTTGCTAATGACTCCTTCCCCCAGTCTCCACCCTGCCCTTCAGCTGGCCAGCCAGCACTAGCAGATAGAGACCCAAACTTGCTGGTCTGTCAGCCCCTGCACTGTAAAACCTTTGCTAGTCTCAAGGGAGGGGAGGGAGAAGAGGGTTCACAGCTGACGCTCTCCTACTTTTAGGTTGCTCATTTCTCAGTGCAGATAAAACCTTAGCTAAACCTCAGTCAGTTTGGTGCTGGTATTAAAGTGAGCCAGAAGACACACTAAATCTGTGTCACTGGGAAGTGTATGATTAACGTGCTTGTGCCTTACAGCTACTGCTCTCCAAGTTTTCACCTTTTTAAGCTGATACCCCTCCCATGGAACACATGCAGAACACAAACATCACATAAAGAGCGAGAGACCTCCCTCTCTCCCCCCTTTTAAATTGCCTTGAGGGGGACACATGTTGAAGCTAAGCCTTTACACAGGACACAGTCCACCAGTGCCTGATGTAGGCATCTGAGGCTCTCCAGACATCACCATTTTTTTTTCAAGTCAAGTCATGTCATTTGATGCCAAAACCTGCACCAGAGCTCAGCTTGGCTGCATGAGCTTTTGAACGCTCTAAGTGGGGTCTTCATTCATGAGTCAAGCCAAATTGCAGAATAACTGAGGCTAACAGGCTAACCGGGTGCTGTGCTCACGGGTCATCTAGTCCAAGCTCCTGGTCTAAACAGGCAGCTTAGAGTGGGTTGCTCAAGACCTTGTTGAATTTTGAGTAACTTCAACGCTAACAATTTCACAGCCTCTCTGGGTACCTGCTGCAATGAACAGAGCAACACACGTGATGGATGCTAGGTGTGGCCCAAAGCACAATGGCCACCTCTAGTCTAAAACTGGCAAAGGGGGGGCTTTGTGAAGCAGACCCTGCCGCAGTGTCCCCTCCCACCCAGCCCCTCAGCAGACAGCTGGAGGTGACCAGCTCTTCCTTTAAGCCAGGTACCCGCTGCCCTGTGTTACCAGGCTATAAATCAAGCTGCAGAGGATGCTCCTCAGCCAGCTGAAACCAGCTGCATGGGGACAGCACGGAGGGGCCTGCAGAGAGCCTTGCTGCAGGGCTGCTGCCCAGGGCACAGTAAGGACAGGTCCTCCCCCAGCTGCAAGGCAGAAGGGTCAGCACCAGCCTTGCTGTAGTTGCTCTGACATCGAGGGGTGGTGGGGTGCTCTACAGTCTCCCCAGCCCCAGCAAGCATTAACAGTGCAGTTTTCCCTTCTTGGCCATTCCTTCAGCAAAGACCAGATACAAAACAGCCTTCAGCTTCCCTGTGGACATGCCAAGCCTCACTGCCCACACCTCTGTGGTGTCCAGCAGCACCCTGCTGAGCCCTAGACAAGCCTAGCATCACTGTGGTCAGCCCCAGCATTTGATGGCACACTGGTGGCAGCGGCCACCCCTCACCAGTCCTCACCACTGGCCACATATTGGCAAAACTCTTCAGGCCCTGACATCCTGTTTACACTGGCTCAAAGGCAAAGTCCTCTTGGCATAAGAAGGCAAACAAGTGTTGCAAAAAGAAATATAAAGAGTATTAAGAAACTGTAGCAGGCAAACTTCAGAGACCTTTCAGTCGTGAAATAAAGTACACAATATCCTTGAAATAAAGCACACTATATCCTTTTAACATTTTTTTCAATGAAGGCTTTTGCCCACCTTTTTTATCCTGCATATGGTATTAAAGATCCTTCTGTGAGTAGCTCTAAATTATTATGTCAATCACCATTCTGTCACCAGGATGCACAGCAAGGAGGCCGCATCTGTGCAATGCAATCCCTGGGTTTGCTACTTGACCAAGCAATAGGCTAAACTGGATGGCAAAGCTTCTCATAGCAGAGTGCCTGCTCTCTGCACTCTCAGAGTGCCAATTCCCACCACAACTGGCATTTCACCCCATTCTGGGACAGTCCCAACAGCTACTGGAACAATAAAAGAAGAAAAAAAAAAAATCATGACCCAGCTTCTGGGGGCAGGGTGGGGTGTGAGAAAAAGAAAGGCATTAAGACATTGTTATTCTGAATGCTCCTGGAAATAGAGCCACATGTAGAACACCTGCGAAACTGTCCTCTCCTCAAGCCAGCTGTGCTGGGACCCAAGGGCTTTCTTCTCTTCCAGAGGAACACTGATTGATTAATTTATTTCCTGATCCTTACCTCTGCCTCTCTCTCTTGCTTGCTTTTTTTTTTTTTTTTTGGCATTATGTTTTTAATAAAATGCTGCCTGTGGCAATTTTTCCCTCTGCCCACAAAGAAGATGGAGCGAATCCTGTTCCAGACTGTCTACTCATTGTTCCTGAATGCAGTTTGGCTGCGTTCATGCTGCTTATTACTTGGCAAACATTCATGCAAGTAGGTGAACACCATGTGTGTTTTCAGAAAGCTCTTGCTGAGGTGTGCCAAAAATTCCTGTCTCATCCTGGGTTGATGTAAGTGATGCACTTCACTGGAGGATTTTGGCAGTGTTTTTCCAGACACCTGTGTCCTACTGGGTTACATTTCCCAGCGTGACCCACATGACCCAGTTGGCCTGAGCCCATGGTGTCCCAGCCTGGCTTTGTGGACCCTCCTGTTTGCCTCACAATGCCTTGATCTATTGGTAGCTCTCACCTATTCTTGACCTCCAGCAGCTGAAAGGCCTTGCTTATGGGCAGAAATCTGAGGACAAAGTTGTCGGAGGTTTGTTGGAATATGGCCAAACTGAGGTTCCTGGGAGGACTGAACCCAGGAAATACATTTAAAACTCTTGACTAATGAATGCTTTGAGCACCATCTAATCACTTCATGAAGAGGCAAAGGCAAAAGGCAGCTCATAAATTATTATTGCTCAGTTATAATGGCGATAGACCAATCTCTTCAGCCAGTTGCATTTATGCAACTAAGTTCTTAAAAAAAATAAAATGGCAACCTGATCAAGCCTGCATGATGAAACAGTCACTGCTGAAATGTCTGGCTCGAAAATGTACTGCCATGTGAAAGCAGGAAACCCTGCCACTTTTTCCCAGGTTACTCACCTCACTTGTGTCCACAGAGCACGACTCACAGCTGAAAACACTCCCTCCCTCTGCTGCAGCAAGCCTTTCCTGTGGAAGAAGAAACAAAAAGCAGTTCACCCATTTATTTATTTTTTTTCACCCATCTGGGGCTTCAAGCCCAAGCTGCCACCTTCCTCTCCCTGCTGCTCCTCTCCTCCTCCCATGCACTTTCAGGTGCCCGGAGGGGGGGGCTTCAGAGTACCCTCCCTCCTTCCTCTGTTTTTGGATCAGGGCACTGGTCTTTCTCTCATGAAAGCAACTCATGGTATCTGTGTTTCAGAACAAGACCTGCATGAGATATAGTGGGTTTTAAGTGCTGAGCTCAGCCTTGCCTGACTGCCCAAAGGGCACCTCACCATTGCTTCTGCTCAGCTGGAGCTGCGCCTTCTTGCTGCATCCATTTCCACTCCAGCCCCCTTCTCTCCCCAACATCAGGGGGACCTGACCCCAGGGATCTGCTCTCCTCTGGAAACAGCACCCAGGTAAACCCATTGTGTACATCTGTTTGATAAACCACCACTTTGCTTATTTAGGTCAGAAGCGATGCAGAAGCAGCAAAGCGCAAAAGAAATACACATCATACATTTTTCTAACAAACTTGCATGGAGACAGTGGGAAGGTTGCAGGCCAGGCTCACTGGCTTTCTCCTCCAGCCTGTGGAGTGGTTGCACGAGGCTCCCTGGACCAGCACTGTCTCCTTAGTTTCCAGAAGGAGAGGATGACCGCATTGTCCCCGCCTGGCATCCCCTGTTTGTCATCCACACAAGTGACTTGCACTACCCACCCCCTGCTTCACCTTCCATTCCCACCACCCCCCATGAATCCCACACCCTGAGCCAGGAATGAAAACACCCCTACAACATTTACAGCCCTGCTGCAGCAGGGTTTTCTGTAGCGTACAGCTCACTCCCCTGCCACCATGATGTAAGGAGCTTTGAAATATCCAAGTTTTCACATTGTGCCTCAGCCACCAGCTGCCTGCATGTGGGGCTTAGGGGAGGGCGTTATTTTAGGATGAGCTAAAGCAACATGAGATGCAGGATGCCTTATCATCAGAGCTGTGGTTCTGATGTGCCTTATCGGAACGCCTCGCCACCCCCAAACAAAGCCCAAACGCAGCACTTTCCAACTGCCAGCAAGAGCTCTAGAAATAGACTTCCTTCTGTAAGAAACGTGCCAGGGCCTTCACGCTTCAACCTTGCAGGAGACCATTTAAGGTTAGAAAATGTTTTACAGAAGATATTGATTGCATCTAATTCCTGCTTTTGCTTGAAGGTGAAAACTGTATAAAAAGTATAAACTTCTCCTGAGATAAACATCTGTCTGTCTGTGACTGCAAATGTTTAGCTTTGAAAGGCTGCTTTTTATTTACTGACTTCCTTATACATGTATGTGAATGCTGAGAGGATCTCTACACTCACCTAGCAAAGCTGTCTATGCTATGACTACCCACTAAAATAAAATTATAAAAATATTGCTATTAAATTGGGAATGTATCATTTGACAACGTATAAGAAATGCCTCCCCAGACTCAGAAGTGCCAAGGGTTGTTGTTTCAGAGATTGAGATGAAAATACAAGGCCTAATCTGGGTTCTTTCAGTGCATCATTGCAACAATTGTTTGAGAATCATTTAAAGTAAAACACTATTTTTTGAAAGAGCGAAACCTTTTATACAGGTTATATGAATATCTGCAATGACAAAAGCAGTGTTTCATCCTTGAGCCAACAAAACTGAACTAAAGGTTGTCAGAGAAAGGCTCTGGTAAAAGAAAATACAAAGCCCATCTGTTCACGTCACCAAGAAAACCAGCTACAACGTGCTTCCACCAAGAAGAATTATAACCTGCAGCACGTTATAATTAACAGACAGCAGAGTCAGGAACAGCCCGTCCTGCCTGAAGGGAGGCACTTAGCAAGTGAAAGATGGTAACTGCTGATACTTGAATTCAACTTTATTGCTGGAAAGGTAAGGTTTCCTCCTTTGGTGAAATTAAAGCCAGAGTATCGATTCTCTTCAGCTGAGGTACTCCCTTTCCATCAGCCACCCAGTGGCTGGAGGCAGAAGAAAGTAGGTCATACCTTTAATTAGCTAAAAGGTTTTGAACAGGACATAAATCTCATACCAGGATTTTTAATTTTCCAATTGTTAAGCCCCGTATGCTTTTACATAGACTTGCTCACGTGCTTCGGCTACAACTCCTTTTGCTCGTCTAATCCCCATGTGAGAAGCAGGAGCAATATTTCTGTAACATGACATCACCGATACTTCAGCCTCACCGCTGAGGAGGAGTTTGCAGAAGCAATTTGCAGGGGATTAGACTGAAATTTTTGTTGTAATGCTTTGAATGGCATAGTGAAATGCTCCTGTGTTTTAAGGCATTAATGGCATCTCCCATTAAGCAGCAGGTTGTTTAGCCTGACTACTTCTGGAGGGGATATCTAAGCCTTATTAAATAAGGAGAAAAAAAAATAAATAAAATGCAACTTCTTTTTAATATAGGACTGTTAACATTAATTTGCTTGTCTTGAAATAATTTCTGAGATGCTTGCTTTAAGAACATAATCTTAACAAAGCCATAGGAAATGGAAGAAAGAATTTAAATTAACTTACTTCATCCATTTCTAAATTGTTTAGGTTAATCACAGTAAACCAAACAGGATTCAGCCATACTTAAACACAGCCTCTGCCCAAGTATAAACTGTTTATTATATCCATGACACACAAACAGACAAAATTAATTCCTGATCTGGGGAAGAGTCTAATTTGGTTTTATTAGCTCTAGAGGAAAACATTTTGGCAGAAGGTGGCTCACTTTTCAATGTAAAACATTTCCAGGAAAACTCTCCTGAGAGGAAGCCACGCAGCAGGGTCTCACCACCACCACCACATCAGCAGCTTAGCCTAAAACCAGCTCCTAAGGCAGGGCAGGCCCATGAACACAGGCAGCAAATGGACCTTATAGTGACCTTGGAGTACCTAAAGGGGGCCTACTGAAGAGAGGGGAAGGGACTCTTTATCAGGGAATGTAGCTATAGGATGAGGGATAATGGTTTTAAACTGAAAGGGGGGAGATTCAGATTAGATATCAGGAAGAAATTCTTTACAATGTGCTTCAACAATGTACTTCTCCCACCAACGTATGGAAAGTGCTCATAGACTAGCTTAACGAGTGGTGGTTCTTTTCTTTACATGTTTTCACATTGCTGCTAATGATACAGAGTATCAGGTTCAAAAATCCTAGTGAAAAATACAATGAATTTTTACAAAGAAATTTTTGCCTTTCAGTTTTGACAATCCTTGGTGAATCTTGATTTCCATGTGGGTTGGCTAGGCTGGAGCTCTGCATTTTTACACTACTTGCCCTGATATGCAAAATCAATCTTATCAGCTTGTAGTAGAGATGAAAATTTATGTCATGGACAAATGCATGAAATAAGCTTTGGATACAGGGTCAGACAGGTCAAATGATGATGTTCATCTTTTTCATCTCCTTTTCTGTATGTGCAGCCAGCACATTAGCAATTGAAATCTGTAAGTGCTAGAGAGCAAATGATTCCTCTCACGATCCTAACACCATGTTTCTTGTTTGAACCACACTTCTTGGAAATAATAAAATTATTAACTTGAGGCTATTAAATGTTCTGATAAATAACTTGTGTATGCTTGTCACTCCATTTTGCTATACTTTATGGTAAGAATTGCATTTTTAAATAGTGGCTTTAATTGTCTTCAATGAGTAATTAAAATGAAATTATTGTGAGCTGTATGTAGTGCTTTCATTAAGACAATAATTATGGGGGAAAGGGCTCTTAATTGGGCAGGGGGGAGGAGCTCTTTTTTTTTAAATGTCCTATGCAAATATCTTCTACATGGTTGCACTGAGCCCATCAGGCCCATCTACCTACAATCAGGCAATAAAAGATTATTCTCAAACCAGCACTGGATAAGCCAGGGTCATATTCTTTTATCCCTATTGATTTGGATGAAATTCATCCTCACAATCCCAGATCCATTCATGCTTGTCTTTGACTACTGTGACTCTCCTGCATAAAATGGGAGTACATGTCTGGCAGCAAATCCAAATGCACATTGTGGCTCTGTACCAAGACAAGCACTTTTTCCCAATGTCCAGTCTGAATTTCCCCAGAAGCAGCTTCATCCCATTTCCTTGTGTCCTGCTGCTGGTCACCAGAGAGATCAGCACCTCTCCCTCCACTGCCCACCTTGAGGAAGTTGTAGACTGCAATGAGGACACCCCTCAACCTTCTCTTCTCCAAGATGAACAAGCCAAGTGACCTCAGCCACTCCTCATAAGTCTTGCCTTTGGTACCTTTCATCGCCTTGGTCACTCTCCTGTGGACACAGTCCAATAGTTCGATGTCCCTCGTACATTGAGGTGCCCAAAACTGCACACAGTAATCCACAAAGTATTTGAGGTGGGTGGCGCACCAGTGCAGTGTAGAGTGGGACAATTGCCTCTTTTGACCAGCTAACTATGTTGTGCTTGATGAGAAAACATGCTCCTCTTTAGTGGGAGGAGTAATTAAGTATACAGATACCTCATGGGGAAAAGCCATGTAGAGCAGTTGGCCAACGAAGCTCTAGTGCTCAGAATAGATCACAAATCTAACAAGATTCAATAGCATCTTGCTGTTACAAAAGAAGGTGAACATCATCCTGTGATGTATAAGCAGCAGCAGTGGCTGAAAGATGTACAAAGTGATCCTGCTCCTCTTTTAAACCCTGGCAAGGTTTCAGAGGACTCCTTTGTCTTGTTTTGGGCAGAAGAATAATCAGAAGAGTTAGAAATATGGCCTCTGAGGAAACGTGGGAGGAATTACTGTAATTCAGAACTAGAAAAAGAAGATAATTAAGGAGCAATAAAATAATCAGTCTTTGAAGATGTAGAAGCTGCAAGGACAAAAAATATGCGTTGGCCCTAATCATGGTGGATGAATCAAGCACAGCAGGGAAAATCTAGATTATCCATTAAGAAACTCTCATGGGAAGGCTGCAGAATGTCCAGTAATTTTGGTCATGAACTATAGTCTAGGCAAAGGTTAGACACTAGTCCCCTGGTATCACTGACCCTGTCTTAGGATGTAGGTCATATAGTCTTGATAACATCTTGAGATCTTTTCCTGCCCTAGGGGTTGCAGTTCTATGTTCAGCCTGCGTCTCCAAAGGCCTGAGTTCAGGGTGGTCAAGAAGCTGGAAATTTTGTTCTATGGGAAATTCCAGAATGTGCTGGGGCACAGGGCCAGGACATCCTCTTTCATAACTCACCATAGAACATTGATCCTTCTCATGGAAAGCAAAATATACAAAAACCTCCAGACACTTGGATTGCTTCAGAATAAAATCAAATCTGGAAACTCAGCATCCTGAGGCCATACAGCTTAAAAGTGGCTTGTATGCTCTTGACTCCATATTTTTAATCTCAGTAAGAGCAAGAGTAAGAAATCGCTGCTCAGCTGAGGGGCTCAGAGTCAGGGAAGTGCATTTGTTGCAGCCCTCTGAGCTCCCCGTTGCTAAGCTTGGATGCCCCAAATCCACCAGTGTCAACATTTACACAGCATGTAAATATATTCCCATCGCTTATTTAGGCAGGATGGCAAGAAATGATCACAGGTCTGCATGTATTTCCCTAAAGTCCATTGAAATCAAACATTTTCACTGGAGACAGCCTAAACCAAAGCAACATTTTCTGACAAATCATTTTTGTCTGAAAAATCCCAAGAAGTTTTAGTTTTATTTCCATTCTCTGCCACATGCGAGATGTCCAGGAGTGGTCTTTGGAAGAGACATCTGTGTGTGGCACAAGTCAGTTACCAGAGGACACACCAGTAGATGGAGCACACGACTAGTCAGCGCTGCTCTTTGGCTCTGTAGAACCAATCAATATTCTCACAGTTCACTGCTCACAGCTTGAGAGAACAGAGGTGGGGGATAGACATCTGGACTGGCCACCAAGCCTGCCATCCGGCTAGGGTTTCCTTGCTGACTGTTTCCAGAAGACCTGCTTTGATGTTTACCACCAAATTTCTTGGCTGGCTGACTTCATTTATATGGCATTTAAGCTTAGCTCACACACTATTATTTAGGCCATCATTGTATTTATCCCCACAATTTTCTGTTTCCCAAGTGTTTAGTGCATCCTACCTCTAACCAAAAAATTCTTGAAGCTTTTTGCAAGTCCCCAAAGATTTTGCACTTTTTTTGACCGAGTCTCCCCTGCCACGAGCTCTTAAAATCACCTAGTTCTTCATGTGTGTCACTCTGAAACTTCCAACCAAACTTCATCAGTAAATTTCATTAATATATGACTAACTTTTCTGAAAGGGTTAGTGATGAGAGTATGAAGCTACATTAGCCTAGAATCAATACCAGTGCTTGAGTGGTACCTTTCTTTCTTTCTTTCCTCCTCATTTTCATCTTTCACTAGACAGTCGTGCCCTTTTCTTTTCTGCTTCCCATCTTATGTAGGTTTTCCCAAATGATACCACATCAAATAGTATAAGAGTCCAGCCTAGAAAATACTTTTTTTCCCAGCAAGCTTTTTTTCCCACCTAGCACCACTTCCCTTTGCTAAGCCCATATCACACTATGTCCCATTTTTCACTCACCACTGTCTCCTGTTAGAGACTCCTGCAACAATTTTTCTAAAGCCACAGTGCAAGTTTTCACAAAAACAGAAGTGTTAAGCTCCTTTGCATCATTCTTCTATAAAATAGAACAACTTACATTTCTTTCTCTCATCCTTTGTCTTATTTAGTTGCCTAAGGCCAAGTTGGTCTTCCATGTTGTACAGTGCTCAGTGAATCCAGGATGTTCCTGTTACCATAGTTCTGGCAAAAGCAATGTGATCATCTTTTGGGCATCTGGACAAATCCATTCCTGAGAAAAAGAAGGCAAAATGTCACTCCAAGATACCAACCTGAACACTGCTTTTGCTTCAGCTTTCAATCTTCCTCTTTTTGCTACTCTGACGTTTTTCCTACAGTGCAAAATACTGAAAATCTTCTTCTGAAAAAATGTCCAGGCATGAAAGAGGGCACAGAAAACAGAGCAAGAATAAAAATCAGTATCACCTGGCTCAAAAGGGGCAAGATGTATAAAGCTGCAGCTGCCAGTGCCAATGCCTGCCAAATATAAGGAGTCACTTCCCAGAATGACAAGCTGGATGAAAGTTTCTTGGACAAACCATGTTGCGCAGAGGACAATATAAACTGCACAGTCCCAAAGGCAGATGTTATTTTCCGTTGGCCTCTGCTATTTCATGGCAAGCGCTTTCATCATACTTTCCAATTTTAAATAGCTCTGTAGAAATTAACGCTCTCCAAGTTACTTACAAGAAAGAAATTACTTCAAACACAGATGTTAGGTTTGGATGACAGAACTATTAAGAGTCTATGTCCTCCACTTTCTATTATTTGGCTTTATCTTTCACAAAAATTTTACTTTTTTTTTTTTAGTGAATTTAAAAAAATGTGATCAATTGTATGTAAATTATACATGACCTACTAAGGCTTAAAGCAATCATCTCTCTTGGACTTTTTCAAGACTACCCTTTCAGTATCCCTTTTATTATTGAGGCTGCTTTAAAACAAACTTTACCCTGATACATAAAAAGCCCATTACTGTACTACAAAGTGTCCTGACTTCTTAAAGGGCTTTTCTAGGATTGACCATGCTACTTGGGGGCAGACAGCTACAGTGTCAGGGTATATGGAAGTTCTCTGATGACTCCGTGATGAGTACTATTTCAGTGCTCCACCCCTGCAGCACAGCTATGTGGTGCATTAACGCACGCGTGTTATATTTAGCAGAGGCTAATTGTTCACCCGACCATTGTTTCCTTCTGTGGGTTTGCCTGGAAACCTTTGACGTTCTCTTTATTGTACCTCTTGCTGTGCAAATTTCCTTGTTTTGTTTTGCTTCTCACAGTAATTTTTGGTTGATTATTGTGTAGTTACAGAATTAGAGTAATAACATCTAATTGTATATCTGAAGCAAAAACATGTAATTGTGGGAGAGTAGATTCAATTTAAAGAAAGAAAACCCCTCCACCAGGGTTTCTTGTGGTTTGCACTGTGCATTTGCCAGGCAGTGCTGCTTTGATTGCATCTAACCTGCAATTAGCATGTGCAATTAAGACATAATGAATGTGTGCAATTGCATTATTTCAGGATCTAATAGTAGCAATATTTAGCAGTTACTGTACTAGACACTGTGTTTATAAGCTCAAATGATTTATCAGCATTTACCAATTATGCCAGGAAGGAGGAGATGCCCAGAGGAAGGAGGGCAGGTGTGTGAGTGGGCCTTACCTACAGTCCATTTCCAGGATGAACATACTTCACCCTCCTGTTGAAAGGTCATGGAAGTAGCCAGCAGGGGAGAGTCTGGGCAGACTTGGCACTATCAAAAACAGGGGACTCAAATGATACTTCCAGCTTACCCTTGGCTTGTCATAGAACTCATGTGTGACATAATAGGAGAAAGCAGACTTAGCATTTAGTATTTCTGACTTATTCTTCTCTGCCTTCAACATTTTGTATCAGTTTTGTAAACCAAATCATGCTACCCAAGGATTTAAAAATTATTTAAGCATGAACTAATGCTGTGATTTGTGTGTATGAGGAAGCATCAGGCACATAACAGGTTTTTACATGCTCTTACCTGGCATTCCGGGAATACAGCTCTACCAGGCTTTTCTTAGGGCATTTCTTGTCCTTTAACGGTCAAATGATACTTGAAAAGCATCTTAATGCATCACTGAAAGATACAAATGAAAATAAGTTTCAATTCAATCTCACAGAAATAAAAGATAAATCTGAATTTCTAGGCAGAAACCTTAAGTAGATAAACTGAGATGTTCCCAGTGTCAAACTGCTGGTGTTGAAATGAAAGATCCCAGAGATAAAATTCAGGGTCCGATCCAGTAACGGCTTTCACTTAAATCAGTGGGAGTTAGAAGCACTAAAATAATACATAACCAGATCCTATTGATTTGTATGAACCTATCACAGAAAATCATACTAGAAGTCCTGAGACCAGGACTGTTTGTTCCAGGCATGGTGATCTGTGTGAGTGATTTTGTACCTGGATCCAGCACAAAATGCTCAAAGTTCTCACAAGATGCATCCACTCAACTGAGAGCAAAAACTGCCTCAGCATCCCTTCTTAATATTTCCTTCATTTCCTATTGAAAAAAGATAATTAGAAGTAGACAAAAATAATTACAAACAGGCAAGGGATCAGTTTCTACACTGATTTATATCTGTACCTCACTACTTTCAGCACTTGGCGTAGCATCCTGAGAGATGATGCCAGTAACTAGGAGAGGGAGCTCCCCTCCTAGATGGGCCAATTCCATCTAGCTAGGCAAGTAAAAAATAAATAAAATTGCCATTTCTGCAAAAACAATTTAATTTCTGCATTTGAAAGCAAGAGTAAGATAAACTGTGACACATTTTCATCCAAGACATTTATTAAAGGTGATATGGGCACACCACACAGATAAACAACATCCTGAAGTAAAGTTAAACTAGGTTTCACATTTTAAAGCTGTGCTGACAGTTTGTTGTTTCTCCAGGTGGAGAACTCATGAGTACCTTCCTTATATATATATCTCTGTGACTTTAGATTGACAGATGACAAACACAGCCTGTATTTATAAGGGTGTCATTTACTTCACTTTTTATTAAAATCATCAGCTACAAAATAGGCATTTTGTACATACCAGTCCTAAATAGGCAACATTAATTCTGAAATTAGACTATCATATTGTGCACCTGGGACATGATAAAGGGTCAGAAATAATAGAAAATATATGGAGATTAGATAAGGTACTCACATCACACTGGAAGATTAACCCATACCTTTGAAGCAATCAGCGCACATGTTTATTGAAGACCTATTTTCTGCAAACATAAGAAAAGTTCAATTTTGCTCTCATTAAAAAATATTATAGCGACTACTGCTACAGAAAGGGACAGTGTTACTTCAGTCTGACATGTGCCGTAAGTGTCACAGTATCTGGAAACAGAGAAATATACTAACAACATGATGAGAAACAAGACAGTAATTCTTTTTTGATAGTAGCAGTGTCACAAGACACCACGGACCAACTTCTTAGCTGACGGAAGGTGACATAGCTTCCCCTGAATCAAAGATCAAGTACTCACCAAGAATCTGGATCATAATCAAAACATCCTGACACTGTATTCTATCTTCCCCTTCAAGGTCAAAATAGAGAAAGAGAAGGGGTGACAGACCCATCTAACTCAGAAGCAACAGCAAAGTCATCCCATCTGTCCAGCATCACTTGTGTCCTCTCCATCCACTCGACCCAGAGTGGCTGGGAGGCAAAATAAGCCTTGTAGGCCCTGAATTTAGTTAGGGGCTTTCCAAGATCAGGATAGCCGGTATAGCCAGAAGCACCAGGCAATAAATGATAATCTGGGCAGAATCCAGGGGCCACACTGTGATATTCATTTTTATATTAATACCAATGTGGGGTTTGGCTTAAAGTCCATTGGCTCACTATAGCAGCACAAGAATATTCATTTCCAGGACACTGTTAAAGGCACCTGCCCAGTGCTGCAGGGTGACTCTTAGTCCCATCTACTTCTTTGATCGTGTCACCTCCTTGGTTATCATGACCTTCTTAAACTTTCCATACCATCATCCTGGAGATTGGAAGTAGGAATGTCTCAGAATGTTGGATCCTAGTACAATGTGGGAAATGAAAACAAGAAAGCATTGTGTTTAATGACAGCTCTCAGCAGGACAGAAAACATTATAGCAGAAAGGTTCATATTGGTCAATGCCACCTGAAACACAGAATAAGGAACAAACATCAAAATGTTATTAAGTAGGTGTTGATTACAAGGTCAAAAACATGGTTATTTCCATTATTTTGCTGCAAGAACTTCACCCCAATACATACATTTCTATCTTTATAAAATAGGTCATTTTATAGAATAAAAACACATCAAAAGTATACTGTAATTCTTAACACAAGGACAAAGTTTAGAACTTAATTTTGCAACTTAAAATTGATCAAAAATGTTCAGACTATTGATACCCTAAAATAACAGGCAGGCCTTCTCTGATCACCACCACCTTAGTTTCAGTGCCAAAATATAAATTATACTTTGATAACATAAGAAAAGGTCATCTCAAATCTCTAGGAAAATAAATGACAAGTTATTTTGCTATATTCTTAATATATATTCACCATGCATAAAAAATACACTTTTCAGGTAATGTTTTTTTCTTTGTTGTAATTTTAAAGTGCATCTAAAAGCTACTAAATAAATCTTTACACTTTAAAAACAGAGGGAGGTGAACAGGCTTTCAGAAATGATAGGTAACTCCTGTTAACATGGAGGTAAGAAGTTCTAAGTACTGTTCCAATATTCTCAGCTCCATGGTGGTGATATTCTGGTGATATTTTGGGTGGGCAACATCAGCAAACACTGACTGGGCCCAATGATTTTATTTCATAGAATCACAAAATCAGTTAGGTTGGAAGGGACCTTAGCAGGTCATCTAGTTCAACCTGCTCAAGGCATGGTCCATACTGGTTGCTCAGGGCTTTGCGTGGGCAGGTCCTGCAAACCTCCCAGGATGGCGACTGCCCAACCCCACCAGACCCCTGTCCTAGTGTCTGCCTGCGCTCACAGCGGAAAACCTGGGCAATCCACTGTGTGAGGGGGCTTGAGGAACTCTTCATATAAATTCACTATTTCCAGTCTTATCAATGTAATCACCAACGAGGCCCCTACCCTTAAACACATACCAAACTAAAATATTGACAGTAGCTAGAGTATTAACTAGCATTTTAAAGCTTGACATGCTAAATCTACTCCGAACAGTAACTTCAGAGGAGTGTTGCCTGCATATGGAAGTGACCAGTTTGAGGTACACTGTGCACCTGCGCCCCATAAATGGCTGCCCTCCCTGGGACGTAGACACCATTTTCAGAAGTGCTCCCTGCTTGAGGAAACACTTCCCAGAATGGCAGCAGTGCTGCTGCAAGCACTGGCCTGTCCCTGGCCACCCTTAGCCCACATCAATGAGTACTTTCCTGTGAAGGGGTGTTCTACCTGAAAAGCTCTTAACATCATTCAAAGCTATATGTCAAGCTTTTAACTACCTTTCACAAATTAGCACCAGAATGCTGCTGCGATTGTCTCTTCATAATTGTCACACATGAGCAGCACCTGGTCCTATGGAGCTACAGCTACAAGTCCTTAGCAAGCAGTTCAATTTCATCCAGCAAGAAGTCCATGTCCTCTCGACTAACTTGCGGGCTGATCACCACCTGGCGGAAGAAGTTGACTTTGCCCCCGTGAGGCTGGTACCCAAGCATCATGCTGCCCTTCTTCATCATCCTTTCTTTAATTATAGGAGCAACCTAAAAGTTGAGACAAAAAAGGGCTTATGTCACACTCATAAATATGGCAGATTTTGGAAGAAACTGTATTTTGTGACTAAAAAACCTTATTTGAAGTCTGAGTTTTGCCCCCCTTGCCTGCCTCCCCAGTATCGTTCCCAACAAATATTAAAGCTCAGACCTGCAGGCAGCAGGCAGGTCTGCACAGGCAGCCTGTGCATTGAGACCCTCAGGTTCTGGGACTCCTTGAAGAATCACACCAAGACCTAAAACCCTGAAAAACCTGCTGGTCAGCACACTCATCTGTGGCATGGGAAAGCTTGGGTTAAGGTCCCTAGTCTTCCTGATTTAGATCAAAGGTTTGAACTCAGAAAAAACTACTGCAGCCGGTAAAAAGGCAGGGTTTCTCTCCTTGTGCTAAGCCAAGCCTGGCTACTCACCTTGATGGCTCTTCTCCTGCCATATCTGCAAAGCAGCTTTCCTTAAAGGACATTCTCTGTTGAACCCCTGTGAAACTTAAGCTGCCACAGAAGTCAGCGTGATGCAACACTAAGGGCAAAGGCCTGATCCTGGAGCTTAAGATTTAAGGTGTATGTACCATTTGGCCACACCACTCTTGTGTTGAACGGGATGAAATGTCACAGGTGTCTCACTGCAGAAAAACATCCCATAAGTAGGACTGGCAGAGTCATGTCCTTATAGCTGAACACCTGATCTCACCCCAGCAGAGCTATTAACCTTGTCCAATTAATCTTGAGCTTAATTTTAAGCATGTGAGTAGTTCTGTGTTCTTGTGCTTGAAATCAGTCATAAGCTTAAATGCATTGCTGGATTAAACACTTCCTTGGAAGACAGAATTCAACGTAAACAAGTATTTTAGGTATTTCGACAAAAGCAGTATTTTTTAAAATGTGTTGGATTCTAATATATTACTAATAACATTAACGTATTTCAGAACAGTGCATTCCTTTCCTTCCTTTTGTGATAGTTTGACTTTGAACTAAGCAAATAGGTGTATAACCTAACCTTGGTTCCTGCATTAATTTATTTTAATGTTAGTGCTAGAAACTATCACGTGATCTGCAAAAGAAAAATGATGATGCCAACTTTGCCTTAATACCTTTATTTTTACATGGCACATTTTACTAGCCAAGTCCCATACAGTTTACTTAGATGGAAACAGCTGAAGATTTCAGCACTAACAGCCTAGCTTTCTCATATTTGCTTAGTAGTAAATGTCTAAATTACCATTGTTTCAAGATGTATATTGAATTTAGAGGAGTGTTTATGATGCTAATTTAATTTGCCTCTCTGATTTTGGTTTATCTTTGTGGCAAAGCTATGTGGTTTATTTAGTGTTTGTTTTTTCAACTATGAGAGCGATAGAGTCAGAATTCTAATTAAAGTCCAGACTCTGACATCAGTATGAATTATGCACATGAAAGCAATTAATATCCTTTCAGAATGCAATGTGCAACCGGAATTTTGGGGGTTTGCATATTGCAGCAAGCAAAAAACGAGAAATAAGTTGTCAAAGTAGTTCTAATAAACACTCAGAACACTCAGGTAATTCTGAGTAAGAGTATGTTTTGAGGCATACTGGATACCTTCAGTCACATTCAATAGCACCTTTTCCCATAAAATCTAATGTGGAGCTCCAGGCATGCCTCCTGCATAAAGACCCTAATGAAAGCTACCAGTGAAAACACAGTTCTGCTGTGCATCTGCAATGCATATATCATTCAGAAACAGAAGTCATCAAATATATCCCTATACCATCACCTACCTGGGTTTATGTCTGCCTAGCAAATGATTCAAGGATTCCTCAAATATCTTGTTTAGCTCAGAATTACTTCAGACTAACCTCATATAGTCCATACTCAAGAAAAAAAAAACAAACAAGCACTGAAGTTCTACTCCAGGACAGACAGATAGCTATTTTGTATGAGACAGCCACCTTTATCCCGAAAAGTATGTTACTCGGCAAATGATCCTCTCTGCTTCAGACCAGATATTCCAAACTGCATCCTAACAAATCGCTGAATGCTCTACTGTTCAAAACCTTGCATATTTTGCCAGTGGTGGAGACAAGTGGGAACACTCCTGGTTATGCATGCTAATGTATGGACCTGCAACATACGTTCTCTTAAACAGTATTCTCTCAACTTTGTTTTTAAATTTTTTAAGTTTTCTTAACTTAGGCATGATAAAAATTATTCTGCTTTTCCCACAGTTTTCATGTGTTGAACCCTTTAGCAGCACACAAGGCTTCTAAAAGCTTTACTCTTCCATTTTCATTCATGTCAGCTATGGGCTGATATAGCAATGACACTGTGACAATGCTCAGAAGACATTGCATCCAGGAGGCATTGAGCTGGGCACCATATACCTACAGAAAAGAAAAAATTTCACCCCTGTACTTGACAAAAACCCGCAAGTGACTTCTGCTTGTGGAATAAAGACACTACACGTGCAAGGGGAGAAGTGAATTCTCCTTAATATACTTTCTCAAGCTCTTCTTCAAGATTCAAATCCCTATGGCAACTTTTAGCCTTTATTGATGTTCCATCAGAGTTATTTCATCTTTTGTATCACGCTATTGATTCTCTTCATCTCAACACCCAGTGCTCCATAATCCATCATCCCATAATGTGCAGCAGCACAAATGGAGACCATGAAAGCAAAAACATTTAGAGCTTCAGTAATTTGAGGACTGTAAATACACTGCATTTCAGTAGGTCTTCTCTTATGGAAAGGAAAGGTAGAAAAATCTCACTTTTGTTATCTCATTTATTATCTCATTCATCCCCCATGCTAATGAAGTTGTTCTCTTAATTTGAAGTGCACCCATCCTTTTTTAAAGGCAAACCAAACACTTCCTTCAAAGAAGCAAAACATTAACCTATTTTATGGGCTTTTGACAGAATTATTTTTTAAAATATTTTCCATCAAGTATTTTGCATGTTCTATTTGCTAATGTGATGCTGTCAGTGTTACAAAACTATCATGGACCCTATCCACAGAAAGCAGCAAGGAAAAAAATATATGCACAAATGCTTAAGTACATGTCTTGCAAAAGAACTATTAAATGATACATGCTTGCTAAGGCCTGGACTTGAGGAGCACAGGGTATGACTGCTAACTGAAAGTAAAGGCTGGTACCACCAGCAGAAAAATTAAACCTATAAGGAGCTAATTGCCTAGTGAGGTGTTCAATGTGTTTAATTCCCACTCAAGTCAATGAGACTGGAGGATGCTCAAATATGAGAAAGACCTGCATATCCTTATTCAGGATAGGGTTCTCGGAAAGCAATTTAGTGAGAGTGAGATTGCTTCACCAGTCCAATTATTTTACTATGGAACTTACTTCAAATTGTAAATCTATTTCTTTATGTGGCCTGTCAGTGTGACAATCTCAGAATTTTGAGTGTAATGTATCCTAAAACTGAAGTCCTCTTCTCTCCTTTGCTCCCTTCCCCTCTCCCTTCCCACCACTGGCCTCCCCTGCCAATCCATGTTGGAGGTTATTATTTCAAATATTCACTTCAGCAGCTTAATAGCTATCAGACATGCCCTTCTTCCACCTTTGAAGGTGGGGAGGAGGTGCAGTGCATGGAAGGCCATCATGCAGCAGAGCTGCACACTGTGCAACCAGAGGCCCAGGGAACTGCTTTGCCTGAGGACTGATGCGTGCATCAGTCTCACAGTGCAGACCTACACAGAGGCTATAACATCTTGTGCTTCCCTTAATATTAATAGCAGAGTTTTAAAAACTAGACCAAAAATTACATATTGGTTTAGCTCCTTCTCTATCTACCTGGGTGACAGGATAATACCTTCTCCCACTCTCAGCCAGCACTCAGCCATGCTACAAACAACAGAAAGTTTTAGCCCTAAAGTTTAAGCCATTTCTTTCAAGAGACCAGACCACAGCTGAACCTCATATATACTCACACAGAAGATGCCAATGTTCCTTCCCAGCACGTACACACACACAGAGCAGCGTGATAAGTAGTCAAAACCAGCCTGGACACTACAGCTAAAGTATTTAGTGTACCAGGAGGATCAGGAAAGCTATATATCTCCCTCTCCATATCTCAAGCATCCTTGAGAATAGCTGTTCTGCACAATCATACCACACAGCAATAACCTTAAAAACCACTGTGTTCCCCCTAATTGACTTGTTAGTGGCATTCAAGGAAAGTTTCTCCCACACTTCAAGAATTTCCATCAAGCTCAGGCTCTGACACTCTTCGGCAACCACCATTAAAGACTGACTCATCAATAGAGTTGAGCACATTATCAGCAGCAGAAGCATGTACCTAGTGCCTCCAAGAGCTAGTTCCCAAGTTTGGACACTTTCAGAGGACTTGTTGAAACACCTATTTGAGATAATTTCTTCTTCCAGCTAGCAAAGCCTCCAAAACCATTCTCTTCATAGTCAAGCTATGTAAGCCTGGTTCTTAAGCTAAGAAAACTTCCTAGCACATGGCTTTCTTCTGTTAAGTGATGACATCTCCAGAGCAGCTCTGTTAAATAGGTGATGTTCCCACCCCATTAGTCATGGTACAGTATTATGTTTTGGAATTCATTTACTGTAAGCTGCCTCCTGTTGAACAGTATAGACATTTGGAATTAGAATTGATTTGTAAAAGTTTATTCTAACTGCACCAAAAAAAAAAATCATAATAAGATAACAAAGTGTCTAGCTTTTTAAATCACACAATCCTATTAACTTCTGAAATTCATACTCCACTATTAACAACTTATAGTTCAAGTCCTATACTTAGTCCAAAATAGCTGATGCTTTCTGATGACAAGGGACAGAAAAGAGTAATGTATCTTTTTTGCTCATATGAGGTAAATGCACTGAACCCCCAACCCCAATTGCACTAACGCTGCTGCTTATGGATAGGCAAATAAGTTGTCCTAAAGAGAAGCTGACTTTCCCAACAAGTATGCTACCTTGTTCTTCTTGCTGAAATAAAGAAAAAAAGCACCTACTGGTTTTAATTAGCCTCTTATTTTTCTGCTCCAACATTGTCTCTGACAATTGTAATTAACAGATACGCTGAAAGTGCAAGAAAGCTCAGGTTGGACAACTGCAAAATAACTTGCTGCTGATGGAAGACCATGTCCGACACTGGTTATAAATTTCTTTCTCCGTGTGCTCCCTTAATCTGTAAGGGTTCTCATTTCAGACCTAATACAGTATTTTCAAACTGTCCCAGCACAAATTATTTTCTGTGCCTCTGACACTGTATCTCTGTTACCTGCACACTACCTGTACTAATGTTATCCTCACAGACTCTAGTTGTATTAGTCTAGTCATACTAGCTCTTGACATATCACAAGAGCTTTTCCAAACTGTAGGCTAGAGGCTATACTTAAAAGCAACATTCTTTGGTGTGTTTTTTTTTTTTATTTTAACACAAAGGCAACAGGAATGAGTTGCAAATTGATAACAATGCTGGGTAAAAATATTCTGCTGAGTAATGAATTTACAAAAATATATTGCTTGGGGGGGGAATTTATGAATTTGACAAACAGCTCAAGTGGAAAGATAGCATTAGCCAGAAAAGCCTAAAGGTTTTCTGAATTTTTGAAACAAAAATATTTTTTCAAAACACTGTTTTCAATTAAAACTTAAATTCAATTGGAAATTGACCCATTTTTATTGCAGCCAATAGAAAAGGACTGAGAAAACTGAAACTAAGCAAATTGCTTCAATTTAGCTTGTCTGAAAACAAAAAATCTTTCTGGTCAACAAAAAACAAGAATTTATTCCAGCTTCTTAATTCAATGGCCAAACCAAAAAATTCATTATTTGTACAACCACAAATATGTGGGATCAAAGGTGCTGACACTGCTTAACTGAAATATCTGTAGAATTTTCAGCCCCTAGAAAAGACAGAAAGTATGAGAAAATTCATGGGAACGCCTGCCCTGTTGTCAAAGTCTGGCTGGAAATCTCACGTGAACAGCCTTGAGTAGTGTGGATGACTCTAAACGTGGTAGCCCAGTAAGTACTACGAAGTCAGAATGCCTATAAAAACTGGTGTTAATGCTGGCAACTGCTATCAGAAACATTTTTCCAAATCTTTTGAACAGTTCCCAGGTCACTGAGCATCTACGTAACATAACACTGATGAGCTATTCCAGCTGCTGGCAGCAGCGACTCCCAGTCACCGGACCCCATTCTGCTCCTCTTGAAATTCATTTCAAAATTGTCACAGACTTCAATGGAAGCAGAATGCAATTATCTAAATTTCCTCCTTATGTGTCTGCTTCAGGTGGCAGTTTGCAAACAGCCTTCAGCTTTTACTGGAGAAAGCCACACTCGCAGTAAATCAATAACCTTTCTAGGCATCCACAAAAGCAGGCTAGACAGTGTCGGAAGGACGGGAGCATATTAACAGCTCAAACTATTTCTCTTCTTCAAATACAGCCTTGATGAAATTTTCCAAGGCACTGAATACTGCACTAGAAATTGGCTGAAGATTTGTAGCTAGAAGACAAAAAAAGTTGCCCTTTTGACAAAATGGAAAGATCACATTCTCATGATTTCACAAAAATGGAAAACACATTTTGTGTTCTTGCCTCAATTATTCCTTGCAATGGAATACAAGTTTATACAGAACAGTCTCTCTCATCTGACCAGAAATATCTGTTTTGGCTCTCCCAGAAGAGGGAAATTTTCATTTGGAATTGTGTGATTGTTATTTAAAAGGCAATTTATTGGCTATTCAAAGTCTGACAAGTTATGGTTCCTGCTAGAAATGACCAGTTTGGATTCATGTATATTCATAAGAAAACAACTATTGTACAGCAATTGCCACCAAAAAAAGTAAACAATTCAGTGAAGTATTTGAACACAAAATTATTTTTTTACATATGGGATATTAATTTCAGTGGGTCTTCAAAATATTGTTTCTTACCTTTTTTAAATGATAGCACAGTGGTTGAAGTACTGGATACAGACTCAACAAATAGGACTGGTCCCTAGCCCTGCCAGAGGCTGTTTGGACAAATCACTCCATCTCTTTTGGGTAACATGTTTCTTTTTCCCTTCACAGGAGGCACATAACCCTTCAGGGCAGTGAAGTCTCTACGTGCTCATACATCTATTGTAATCAGTCCGGATATCTCGAGGGTGCTCTGTATACTAGTATGATATATATTAAATAATTTCTGTGCCAAATAGGTCTCACAGACATCTGTCCCAACATATCTGCTGCATTTCACAGAGTGACTGCAGAAGATAACTTTGATATCAATGATACCAATAAGTAAGAACGGTAGCTGGCATTTTAATGTTGACCATTGGATACGATACAAGTGAACAAAATGCTTTCTTTGGTTGGTTGTAATCACAAAACTAGCTAAATACTACAAATATTTGGAAGTAATAGTGCTTTCAACATGTTACAACACTGAGAAAGTATCTCCTTCACTGTTAAACATCTTTTCTTGCCTTTTGCTGCAACATCAGTTGCTGGCTTTAAAACAACAGGCTTTTTCCCTTTTGGTGATAATTAAAAACAAACTCAGACCATTTATCAGCTGTCACCCCAACTGGGACAATCAAAATACCAAATATTTGCACACCCAATCACAGCTTTGTTCTTGTAGCCAAGGCGCTCTGTAAAACCCAAACATGTTTTTCTTTTGTCTAGAATTTGTTCTGGGCCCATATCCCTAAACCACTAATAAATTATTGCCGTACACTATTGCGCCAGTGTTCCCCTTGTGCCACACCAGGCAACAAAAGGAGAAATAAGCACATTTGTCAAAATAGCCGTAACCACTTCCACATTCTTTGGAGCAACTAACATATCAAAAGAGAAGAGATTCTGCTGTATTTCTCTCCTGGTACTGACACTCTCTGTGCATCTTCAAATCAGGGCTGTGCAGTATGTCTATGCTACCATAACTTGCACATCATTTTCTCACCTGTTGCTTTTTGCCAGAAGACACATTAATGAGCGCCACAAATTACTGACCTGACCCATAGGAGATGGCGGGCTGGCTTCAGATTTTCATTGCCTTAAATGACTTCTTTACGCAATAAAAAATAGCCTTCAGACAGAGGCTCTTACACTAATGATATTTGCCTCTGAAAAGGAGGAGCCAGAACAGACAGCACCCAGAACAGAATCAGCACTTAAGGAAGTTTGTGTATATTTCCACTTACAACTAAAATGTATATTGGCGAACAATACAGTTTTCCAGGTGCACAGCCCCATGTTGTCTTCTGTCTGAGCACACGCGGCTTTTCAAGACAATTCACTTGGATTTCTTATTACTTTTCTGTCACTTCCGTGTTGCTTTACTGAGGTCTTATTAACAAGCCATGTGGAAAGTGTAGGCATTAAGAAAACTCCAAAGGCCAGAACACAATGCTATGAACCTAGCACTCTGATCTGTTCAAACAAGAGCTGAGTGGTATTTGTTTCATAAAAACAATTATTTTCAGAGCCTTCATAGCATACACAAGGTTCTTCTGTGCAACATTTTGTTAAGTTCCCATTTGAGTGATTAGGTTTTCCAGTCTTTCAACCCTACCGAAGACAAGCTCCCCTTCTCTACCCAGGATGAAAGGGTATCCTGCCATCTTGGAAGTAAGAGTAACTAAAAAAAAATTATCCTTTTTAGTTTGTATGCATAGGGACGAGCTTCTGTTCCACTCCATTGAAGGAAAAGAGAAAATGCAGCACAATGTGAAGGTGTGGGGCTGGGAGGAGCACTTTACAATAGGAAGATTACATTATACGGTGACACAAATTCAAAAACTCAACACACTTCTGGTGCAGAAACCACAATGTCACTTCAGAAACTTGGAATGATTCCCAACTGTTAGGATCTTATTTACTACTTGCACAAATCAAGCTTCTGGCATAAGGTAGCAGCACCTTCTGTATTTACATTACAGTAAGGATTAAAGAACAGTAATGTGTCTTTGTTCATATTTTTTAACCAGATCTAAAGAAAAAACGAGTACTAAAACAAAACAAGATATCTTTTTTGTCTTTTTTTTTTTCTCCTTTAAAAATATCATAATGACCTTCTCAGAGACTGTGTACAATCTCTCAGGGGAGATGAAGGGATGGTGTCCACCAGGACCCAGACTGCTACTACAAAAGCAAGGCTGCTGTCTGACCCGATCACCCAATTTTACAAAGTAAATTATTCCCTTCCCCACTCCACCCAGTGAATTATAGGACTAATAACTGTCAATTATTACAATTGTTTTGCCTATCTGAGACTCATTTATTTAAAGCCCAACCTGGACATGAAATAAAGGCTAACAAACTGTTCCACTTGGAGCCCTATCAAAGTCAACACCACTTTCCTCATGTATATCTTGTCCCAAGATGATGTTCATTCCAGTTCAGCTTTCCTCCTCTCCTCATCTCCAGTGAGCATGTTTTCCTTTGGTTTTTTGGGGTTTTTTTGTTTTTTTGTTTTTTTTTTAATCCACAACTTAAATGCAACATATGTTACAAACCTCTGTGCTTAAACACACGGGCAAGCAGAAAACTGAAAGAACCAGCCAGGATCCCTAGGGTCTCAAAATTTCCAAAATTTTCTTACAGTCTGCAAAGGTGGAAAGTGAAGAGAAAATAATGATTTGCACCTACCAAAGAACCAAATTTTCAAACTAAAGAACCAAAATACAGGCAATTATGATTAATAAAAGTCTTAGCTAAATGGAACTAGACTGCAGTCAATCCCTAGAAAATTTAAGGGCAGTTGGAGGGGGAAAGCCACACCGGACTCAAAATTTAGCATCTCTGTTGTAGTGACAATATACTTATCTCAAAAGAACTACATGGAATTAAAAATTTGCTAACCTTGGGCCTACCCTACACCCCTACTGGTATGGCTTAGCATTCAGAGGCACAGATTAAATCCTCTAATCCTGTACACCAAATTGATTTGAGAACCTTATTCTTTTGCCAGTCTGACCAGGTATTCACTGTGGACCATGCCAAATGCCACAATTTCCTTTAGCTATCTATAAATCACACCAAAAAGATTAAAGTTGTACAATTAGAAGCAAAAGAATAGCAAGGTGAAAAAAGGTGAAAACTTGCACTTTTTTGTCAGGTTTTCACACCAGTGAAAGAGAGAGAGGGTCCATGCACAAGAACAACCTTTTTGATCTCTGAAAGCAGTTACAAACTCCTATATGAAACTCGTCCATTGAAGCCTGCTAGATTTCACTTTATTGAAAAGGTTGCACAGAATTCAATAAATACAAATAAACTTCCTACAAAATTTATAAAGTCTCCAATTGATCAGGGGCTCCAGAGAAGATTCTCTACATTAATCAACATTCACCTACAGAAGTCTGCCATTGAAGTCACTGGGAGTTTTATAGCTGAATTCACCTGCAGTAGACTAAGACATTTTTTCTTATAACTCTATTAAATTTGAAAGACAGGTCTAAATATCTGCTGAATGGATATCAATCTCAAGTATCTTCTATTGCTTTTAGAGGAACTTTTCTTGCTTATAAGAAATTTTGTAAGACTGGCAGATATTTCTGATCATACTGACCCCTTTGGAGGGCAACAAGAAATTCCTCCCCTGTAGGCATGAAAAAGAAACATGTTCCATCTCAATCCTCTCCAGACGCCTACAGTTAGAAAGGAATCTGCACTTAAATATCAGAGGCACTAAATGAAATCTGAAGTCCTAGAGAAAACTTTGTATCTCAGTACACATGAAGGAGCAGGACTTCCTCCCACTCAGTCTCACAAAGATTTCTGACACCATTCACAACATTACAGAAAATATAAAGACTGCCTAATTGAGCAGATGATGCAAGCTGTACTTTTTCTCAGGCATTACTAGTAATTGATTTTTTCTGAACATATCTGAAATTTCTACATATCAAAGCAACAATAAGGAAGAGTAGCATCATGTGAAGAAAGGACAAAGAACTTAGGCACCACCTTTTTTTCTTGCTATTTCTTAAAGAAGTGTTTGATGCAGCAGGAGGGAGGTGCAGGTCTCTTCTCATATTGAAGTTGGTGATAGCAAACAGAAGAGTCCTAACCTAATAAGTGGATACTCATTTAAGCAGAGGCAAGCTTTTTATTTATTGACCTGAGAGCAAGAGGTCAATATTTATTCAGAGAACAATAAATCTTGATACCTGGTTCTAACAGATGTTAATCCAATGTATTATTAAATCCATCCCATTAAACCTAATTAGATTGTGTGTCCTCATGAGCCTTTTTGCCAATAGTCATTAGTGTTGCATGGGTCATAATTACTCTGCTTTGATAATTAAATCATATAATTTCCAATAAAATTAAATATCTGGGGGTAGACATACTTATTTTTCTCTACCATGACTATATTATTGTACATTTCATTGGGTTCTTCCTTCATGCTGCTATAGACCTTCCTTCCCATTCTCCTGCCAAGACCAGCATAGCTACGGAATCAAAAGCTATGTTTGAGCTACACCATTTTTTATACGTTCTCATTTGTCTGACAAACTTTATACTCCTAAAGCCACATCCATCCACTATTCATGCAGTAGGCAGGTAAGGAGTCAGGAAGCAAATCAATAAGTAGCTACTGTCAGGAAAAAGAAAAGGGAGAAGAGGAAGAGAAAGAGAAAAGAAAAAGGGAAAATAAAAAGGAGTCATATTCCTAAGTGGAGAATTTCTCCGATTTTGGGGTTTTACGGTGCTTTCCACCCCCAAATTTCATGTACTTCATGGATAGGAGAAAATACTATCATCTCCATCTTAATCTCTGGAAGGAACTGAGGCACACAGAAAGGAAATAACAACCAAGCTCTTAACCACAACTTCAGCCAAAGCTAGACATCACTCAGGTAAGTTAGCGATTCAGTGAGCAGGAGGGGGCATTTTTAGTGCAAATCTGTCTTGTGAATACTCTTACAGAACACACACAAACTCACTGCCATTTGGGTCAGTGGCTTCCTTCCTGAAGGAACCACAGCTGAACTCAGGCATTAGGGTGCTATGCAGAATGCCCTACGTGCAGTGCAGATGACAGCATCTCTGGTGGATAGCACCCCATGCCTTGCAAGTGCTCACTTAGGGCTGCTCACTGGTGTGAACCTCACTGTTGGTGAGGGCTTAGTGAGAACATGAGGGATCACAGAAAATCAAATCCCGGTCACTCCATCTTCTTTATGCCACACACACCAGTAATACTGACCACGGTTCCCAAGTTTCAGATCTGTATATTGGCCCTTGACAGTATTTTTCCATCAGGACCTACGTTGTTTAGAGACAGTAGTTGCTATTTCTGTAAAAGTCTCACAGCTAAGTGGAGAAACAGCTTGTGAGGAAGTGTTAAGTGTATTGAACTGTACATCATGCGTCACCCAGAGACATGGCCTCCAGCACTGAAAGTAAAATGTAGAAAGTAGGATTCAATTGCCATCATTTTGGTAGTCTAAAAGTTGGACATTTAGCCTAAGATAGTCATTTAGGCTTTGCCTTTAATTAACAGAGAAAATGAAGACAGATGGGCTCAATTTGGAAAATCTTCTCTCGTCCTCCATGGGCTTCCAGTGGAAGACCTCTGCCTAAGTTTTAGATGGCTAAAGCAAGGTAAGATGAAGTCTATACAGACAGTATATCTCAAACCAAGGACATGTAAAATAGGGACACCTTCCACTAGACCAGGTTGCTCAAAGCCCCATCCACCCTGGTGCTGAACACTTCCAGGGATGGGGCATCCACAACTTCCCTGGGAAACCTGTTCCAGTGTCTCACCATCTTCACAGTAAAGACTTTCTTCCTTTTGTGGCTCTCCTCTGGACTCGCTCCAACAGGTCCATGTCCTTCTTATTTTGGGGCCCCAAAGCTAGATGCAGAACTCCAAGTACTCCACCGACCTTCTGACATTGTACTGAATTGCCACTGCTTTGAAGTCTTTTCTGTGGTTGACAATTTTAGAATCATAGAATCTTCTAGGTTGGAAGGGACCTTCAAGATCATCTTGTCCAACCATCAACCTAACTTTGACACAAATAAATACCCACACAACAAACAAAATGCAACACCATCACTAAACCATGTCTCCCAGCACCCTGTCAACCTGTCTTTTGTACACCTCCAGGGATGGTGCCTCAACCACTACCCTGGGCAGCCCATTCCAATGTCTGATAACCCTTTCAGTGAAAAAAATTTTCCTAATATGCAGCCTGAACCTCCCCTGGTGCAACTTGATGCTGGTTCCTTTAGTCCTGTCGCCTGTGACTTGGGAGAAGAGACCAACCTCTGCCTCTCTACACCCTCCTTTCAGGTAGTTGTAAAGAGCAATAAGGTCTCCCCTCAGCCTCCTTTTCTCTAGGCTGAATAACCCTAGTTGCCTCAGCCTCTCCTCATAAGACTTGTGCTCCAGACACCTCACCATCTTTGTTGCCCTTCTCTGGACCCACTCCAGCACCTCAATGTCTTTTTTGTGGTAGGGGGCCCAAAACTGGACACAGTACTTGAGGTGGAGCCTCACCAGTGCTGAGTACAGGAGGATGATCGCCTCCCGAGTCCTACTCATCAGACTGTTCCTGATACAGGCCAGGATGCTGTTGGCCTTTTCGGCCACCTGGGCACACTGCTGGCTCATGTTCAGCTGACAGTCGACCAACATGCCCAAGTCCTTTTCTGCCAGGCAGCCCCAGCCACTCTGCCCCTCTGCCCCCAACCTGTAGCGCTGCCTGGGGTTGTTGTGACCCAAGTGGAGAAGCCAGCACTTGGACTTGCTGAACCTCATCCTGTTGGTCTCAGCCCATCGATCCAACCTGTCCAGATCTCTCTGCAAAGAGAGATCTTTTCACTGAAACTGTAGGTACACGTGCTTTGAATAGTTTTCTATACGTAAGAACTCATTTGCATTTGATACCAGGAGCATCCCAGTGGTCCTGCACATGCATACTGATCATTAGAAAACTCTGCCTTCAGAGTGGAGATTCCTCTGGCTTCACCTGGCATGAACTTGAAATGGAACTTTAGACTAGGATTAAATGTAGATATGCTTTTACCTCATTATCCTATCGTACGTTAAGTTCTCTGAGCTCAAAAACTTAAAATGCACAGAATGAGGCAATGTGAGGTTTGCAGTTCTGATTCTGTTTGAGGAAGAGCCATCTTTAACCAAGAACAGTTGTGAGAATACGTACTAGCACCATACTAAGGGTATGACTCAGCTCTCTTGATGCTACTTCCCTTCAGAGCCAGTTTTTAAGAATTTAGTGCACACAAATCCCTTTGGTGCACTGCTGCCAACCTGGCTATACAGGGATGCAAAGATCCATTTTTCATTTACACATAGATTATTTGCATGCATATGTTATATGTGAGCAAGTGTATACATGTAGCTGTGCAGGACCTATTTAGAACAACAGTCCGAATTGCAGTGGACTTCTCCAAAAAACACAAACACAAAAAGCAAGTCAAAGAAAAAACTCCACTTAGTACATGACATCCATCTCTCCAACATGCTACAGAGCAACTAACTCTCCACATCTAGTATGGCTACAGGCTACTGCCCTCCTACAAGCTTCAAACTGTTGTCATTTTACTTCCTTAGGATGATTCTCATTATAGCCAGGCTGAGTGCTGAGTTAAAAAGTGTATGAATCATATCATCAACTCAGTTGTCTGGAATCTTGCTTTTCCATGCATTTCCTCATCGCTACACGGATCACCAGTGTAAAACATGGTGTAGCTGCATCAAATTTCCTTTTGCTGTTTTTAACCCTACAATTGCCTATGAGTGGATACTTACTGAGTGTTATCCAGCTTCCTAAACAGTGACAATCTGTGCCTTCGCTGCCTGCCTCGCAGAAGTCGCAATGAGTTACAAATATTTAACTTGAGGTTATTGCCCAGGGGAATCTCTCTATCCAGCTTCTGGAATAAGGCTTCAGCACTGAGTGCCTATGTTCTGCTCAGGAAGAGAAAAAGAGGACTCTCAATTTAAGCCAAATTTAAGGCATGCCATTGCTCCATGCACCATCAGATCTCCTCCATCTTTCCACAAGTCAAGGTGGCTCCACAGCACTGTGTCTTTTATCACCCATCGTGGGACCCCTTCTCACAAGAAGGCTGGTTCCACCAGCTTTTAACCATGCCAGAAGAAGGATGTACACACAACAGTGGCTCAGAGCGCTAGTCCTGAAATAGGCTTCTGCTGCCTTACTTGCAGATATGCACAGATATGCTATTAAGACTATCTACGTGACACCCTTCTCCTTTCACCTTTTAATTAGAATTATGCTATTAGCCCATAATGGCTACAGAGAAGTCCAGTGTGCTGCAAATTCCCCTTCTATGATCTAAACACTGTACCTTTGATAATTTCTGCCTATCGTTGGCTCTACACAGTATTGTATTAGCTTTCCCCATGTCTATCTATCAGCCCCCATTCCTGAAAATTATACTTTCATTTTTTAGGAAAAGGAATATTTTTAACTGATTCCCTTCAGTGGAATTCATTTTTCTAGTTACAGAATTCAAAATACATCTTGCAATCTTCCCCTATGAAGCCAATAGATTTTCCAAGGTACAGGATTTGAGCAGCTTTTATAATTTCAGGGTGGGCAGTACAGAAATGGTTTCTCTTTGGTTTGTTTTTAATCTTATAAAAATCCACAATCATGTTTTCAATGTTCCCCTTCTCTATTACTACCCTGTATTAACCACCTATAAGCAATTTCTACATTCAAAGACTGGGTTTCAGTCTGCAGCAACTATTTCAAGAACTGGTATATTTGAATTCCTATATTGGGGAAACAACACTAACCCCAGCTTGAAGTTATGGGATATTTTATGAATATTTCGTGATCACACAGACAGAAGCACTTCCTATGTTTATCAAACAACTGATTTAAAAATCAGTTCCAACAGGATATATGAATTTAGCAGCACCCAAAGACTTGCAGTTCTACCTTAATCTTTAAGAGGATTCTGCTAAAAAGATTAATGATTCAGGGACAGAGAAAAAAGTTTAAAAGCTTGGCAGGAAAAATGGTCAGTCTCATGTGCTTTCATTTTCCACGGTCAACTGTGACTTTGGGAAGCAAAAGAAAGCACACAACTTGGGCTGCTTTTGATCACCATCTAGCGTAGGAATTAAGGAACTGCACAAATTTAAGGATAATTTTCCCGATTGAAAGTTAAGCAGCAGTAGGATTAATAGTTCTTTTCATCCATTTTAGAAGACCTCAGATAGGCTTATTGAACTTGAAAAAGTGGGAGTTTCCAGATGTCCCCAGATACCTGATGAAACCAAATGTTTCATATTGACGCCATTTTCGAGTAGTGATGTGACTGTGATAGTTTAGGGATATAAAGAAAGCAAGACCTGCATAGTGAACTAGTATCTTTTTCAGGGCAAATTACAGAATGAGAAAAAGCAACATGGTTTCAGCCAGGGAGTCTTTTTATCAAGTCTCTGTGTCATTTCCAGATGTTGAAATGCTGCAATCATTTCATTGTTGTCTGATTTTTTGTCAAGGTTGTCAGAAATACTATTCAGGAAATTTTTCACTTACAAAAATGGATTGCGGGTTTTGTTGTAACAAAATCTCACACCCTGATTGTGGCTGAACATTGACACATGCATTGGGAACTTCAAGACTGGTAAATCAGTAAGACAACTGGACAAAGGAAGACAACTAACACCATTGGGGATGAAAGTCCTTGACAGCTTTATGTTATAATCTTTGCCTTTAGGTTATGATCTTTTCAGGTGACTCCAGATAACTTGTACAATGCTTTCCAATAGCACTGCCCACTGCCTTTCAGAAAGCGTGCTGTGATTCAACACACAGGAACTCAGTGTGTTCACACTGAGGAACTTAAAAAGGCTGAAACAAAACAGAAAACACATCTTTACTGAAACAGGGTCATACCTTCAATATTAACCAATAATAGTGTAAATTTTCATCAAAGATTAGCAGGAGGAATTTCAGGAAGTTACAGAAGACACACTCGGAAGAAGCCTTTGCCTGTAGACAGCAGAAGAGCCTTCTTTTTAAATGGAAAAATACTACTTTTCCCCACAATAAAGGCAGGCATGCTCCTGCTAATCCTTGTGAGGCCAGGTCAAGGAGCAAGCAAAGATACTTTAGCACCACGATTTACCAGCAGCCTTTAGTCACTGTTACACAATATCTACCCATGCTCGATTCTTCACAGAGGGTCTAGCCAGAAGGGATGTCTTTACACCTGAAGTTCAAATCATCAGCTGAATTGTCACTCACAGGGAAAAAAAAAAAAAGAACCACCACAAAACAAAACCCAACACTCAACTGCTGTTAAAACTGCATACTAAATCCTCAAACATTACTGGATTCAGACACCATATAGAACACTCAAATGTCTCGTAAGGAGAGAACTGTAAAATCTTTACAAGCACTGTTTCATGTTTTATTAGACACTGACCTCTCGGTAATGATTATTCAAAATATCTTACTCAAAATAACTTTATAGTCTTGTAATCAATACATCATTTTATACAAAGGATTAAAAAAAAAAAATCAAAGAAAAGATACTGCTGCCTGAAAAGTAGGAGATAATTTGTGCTTGCTATAGTTTATTCTTTAACAGCTCATGCTTTCAAAACAGAGCTGGCAGTATTACTGAGCAAATTATGTTGATTTAAGAACTGGAAGAAATTTCCTCCCCTCCTCAAACACAGGGTTCTTTTCCAGACTGCACCAAATAGACATTAACAGTGTGTGCACTAATTAGCAGCTCCAACACATTACTGTTGTTTTGGTGCCCCCCAATGGTCACCTGCCTTTACTACTAGCTACGGCTTAAAAACCTCTGCTGGAAAAAATACCTTGCAGGTGTAATCCCCAAAGGGACGTGTTGTTTTTCATTCAGCTGGACCCCAGCTCTGAGCCCTGACGTAGCTACTGGCACTGCAGATTTCCCATACGTGGTTCCCAGAGGTAGGCAATGCAGGGCAGGTCCTACAGCCAGGTATTAAGCACCATCCCCATCCAATTCCAGCAGAGCACTTTGGCAGCTTGAGCAATGAGCCCTCCAGATCAACACACCTACCTCATAGATACCTTTGCAAAAACGAACCAGATTCACAAGCACAGATGCTACTTCCAGGGTCTCTGCAGAAAATTGCACAGCATTAACTGAAGTGAGGCATCATTCAAGCAGGTAAGACAGACTGATACCCAGCACTGGCTGAGCCTGCCCTCCCTTCCCCAGTTGCCGCATCCCACTATCACACACACTGACCAAGAACATCCAGTCAGTCTCCATCTTGTAGAACAATCCACTTGGCACAGCGATGTATCCTGTCCCAGCCCACCAGCAGGGGTGGCATTCACCCAGTACGATACATCTTCATTTCCAACCATATTGTGGCAAAGAGAAATTAATCACTGGCCTATAAATCAGCACTTCCCCCTGTGAACTGATCACAACTTGACTATACTCACTGCAGCCAAAGAAAAGGATTATTCCAATCACAAAGGGTGTGTCAAAAGACTTAATTTCCAAAAAACTTCAGGTGGAAAATACAGATGAAAGCTTGAAGCTCTTTAAGACATTAGATAGCGAAAAGCTGCAATCATTCAGTCAAGAAAGAAGATAGCTTTATCTAAAAGCCCATCCCGGTTTATTGGCAAAGGGAAGACAGTAAAGCAATATTTAACAAGTTGAAAGGGGGAAATGGATCAGATAGCAATCAATACAAATGTGACATGGAGAAAATTTATCAGAAGGAAAAGAAAACCTTGATTGACAGGACTAAGGACAGAAGAAACACTTTAGTATGTACATTAGTGATGAGTGAAGCCCTTGCTAGGGTCAATCATTAAAAATGCAGGCAAGGCAGAAGTGTTCAATGAGCTTCCAATTTCTGCATGGAGGAGTTCCTACCACAAACTTGATGAACTTTCCAAGCCATCAGAATCTATTGGGATGTTAAAGATCTACTGAAGGCAAATTTTTAGATCTACAGGCTTGGATGGCTTGTGCCCAACATTAAAAAAGGCTCACTGAATCTTTGGATAATTTGGGGGATATCATGGACATTTCAGAAAACAAGCATCAATATTAGAAGTGGTAAGGAGACGGACCTAGTGAAATAAGGATGCTTAAGCTAATATGAACATAAAGTTAAAAAAAAAAAAAAAAAGAAACACTTGTACTGCATTTAATTTATAATGAATTAAAAGGGGAGAATGTATAGCCATTTTAAAACTGATAGAAACTGATTTCAAATTGAGTCTTTTGTGTTCAGTTACATTTATATATTTGCCAAATACCGTTTCTTGGGTCAGCTTGCTGTCATTATTTTGCTGATATTACAAGTTTTCTTGATGATTTACTTGCACGTAGAGCATTAATAAGAAAGCCTAACACAAGCCATTTAGATGAAAAATAGCAGGAACAATTCACACAGCAGCAGCACAAGAAAATTAGGACCACACAATAGCAATAAAGCAAAACTAAGCAAGATTTGAATAACTAGCATATTTCCACATGTAGTAAATAGAGCATCAATCAAATGCTGCTCATGATGCTCCATAGAGATCAGGATTAGCCTTGATGCTAATCCCCATTGTTGGTTTTCTGGAAGTCAATAAATGGCAGCTGATACCATTTGCAAGTCAGAGACTCACAAAGGGAGAAAACAGAGGAAGACAGACCTGGCATGCTCAAACCTATTCCAGCAATGGCTTTTTAATACAGCTGAAAGGTAAATTGTGGAAGGAGGAAAAAAAAAAAAACCCAAGACCACAAACAGCGGAGAACGGATGACTATCCTAAAAATAGTGACTTTGAAAAACTTCAGCAGTCAACAATAAATTTAAATTCATATGAGCTTCCAGGTCACATATCAGAAACCAAGAATCTTTCCTGGCAAGAAATTGAGTTGTCTGCAATTCTTCTCACCTTACATCAGAGACAAAATCAGCTTTAAAAAGTTCTGTCAAGAGACAGACTACAAAGTTTTGTAATTTATGTGGATCGTTTATGTGGATGCTTTAAAACAGTAAAGGCTGCTCTTACACACAGATCCCCAGATCCTAGGACCACTGGTTAATCTGCAAAGTTAGTCTGTTTTCCATGGGCCAATGGAAAAAAAAAAAAAAACAAACAAGAAAACACCCCAAGATGTCTTAACAATTTCTTTTGTTCTTGAAATAGTCACTTAGGCACACGAGAGAAGTTTTCATTTCAGCATTCATCATCACAATGCATATATTTTACAAAGCCTCATCAGGTTGATCTCCCAAAGCAATACAGTAGAAGAAAAATGCTAACATGATCCACAATTCTATAAACAAGCACAAAGGAATCAAGAAGGCAATTTTATCTCTACAGGCAGTAGTGGAAACTCAGGTGCTAGAAACAATGCATAGTTTAGATGTTTGGCTTGGTTGTTTTTTTTAAAACAGTAACAAAAAACTGGAAGAATGCTGATGACAGCCACAGAAATGATTCAATGGCTAATGAAGACTTAAAGATGTTAATCTATTTAGTTTACAAATAAAAGAAAGGGAGATGACTTGATGATATCTTATGAGCATGTGAAAAGTGGGGAAATATAGTAGAGAAGGCTATTTTAGTGTGGAAAGGTATTTTTTCCTCCACCTTTTTACTCCCTTCTCAATCAATCGTCTTTCATACAGGAAGGCTAATTAGCCATTGAAAGAAGATGCCAAGGAAAATGGTAGCTTTACCATTCTTTAATAATTTACAGTCAAGAATAGAAGCCTTTCTAGAAGATGTACTTATACAGAAGTTACCACTACCCAGAGAAAAATCCCCAAGACACAGAGGTGGCCAGGTAATTTGTTCTGTCCTTAAGTTCTTTTTGACATAAGCTTCAGTTTTACGGCTAGCAGCAAATCAGCTACCAACATGTAAATTATTTTTTTTAGAAGTCACATGCAGCAACCTAAAGCATGTTAAACAATGGCTAATACATTCCTGTCTGGCAGGCACAATTCAGTTCAAGCCAGTTTTCAAGCCACTTTCAAGCCAGCTGATGCCTTCCCACAGATCTCTGGAGTAACTGCAGCTGCCTCATCTGGTCTGCCCAAAAGAGGGAAAGGAGAGAGGAACTGCATCCCCTGTCCAGACGCATCTCTCCCAGCACACATGGTCTGTTTAGAGAGCAAGCTGTACTGGTAAAGAGCTGCTGCTGCAGAAAGCAGAGGGGAAAGGCAGAGAAAGAGGGAAATGGCAGGGAAAGTGCAACATCTTCACCGCTCTCCTTTGGCAGAGAGCATGCTTTCCTCTATGGTACTCCCAGTCCTATTCTGGTGCCCCCAAAAAATGCCTCTTTTGGACTACCAGGAACAAAGTCAGGACACTTCCATGCACTACCACTCATCCACAAAATCTATATAAGCTACCCCACGTAAACAGAACTGTAAAGCCATAAATATTTCATTCATACCCGAAAAAAAAGACACTAAAAAATTCTTTCATCAAATATTTGTAATTCAGGTATGTTTGCCACTCTTTTCTAGAAACATTGCATGTGTCCTAATGGCTATATCCTTCACAACTTCATGTGACATGGGAGCTCCCCACTTATACCTGATATAACAAATACCATAAAATATTTTTGCAGATAGGCTAAAGCAGTGTTGAAATTGTCACCCATGTTTCAGAGCATAGCGGAAGTTCACATTCTCCCTGAGGCAAAATAAAGGCTTATACTGTTAAGCAGCTTTTATTTTCCGGCTGATAAGGCAGAAAGATATCTTATCTTGTTTTCATCAATACGTAGTAATTCATGCTGTAGGGGCCCATTAATTAAGGGTGAAACTCAAAGATTTTATTTTCCTTCTGTCCAATTCCCTATAAAACGACAAAAATTATCACTGAGCTATTTATTTTGTAATCGCTATTATTGCACTACAGCTAATTCATTGCTGTTATTTATTAAACATGCCAAAACCAACACTATGCTAGAAAACACTTGGTTCATTCAGAAACCACAGCAGATACCAGCTAGCGGGGCAGAATGGTCATGATGCCACCAGAAAGATTTGCAACTAGAAGGAAACTTTATTTTGTAGCGCAGAAAGGGCTCCTTTAAAAGGCCACTACCAACAGAGCACACTAGCATTCATTTTCATTCATGGCATTGTCATTTAGCCCAGCTGTAATTTCTGATACTCAAGTACCTTCATACAATATTTAAAGCATTCAGAGAAGCTCCTGTTACCACATCCCTGGAGAGGGAGAGGCTGCAATTAAAAAGGTGCCAACCAAGAAGTGGTAGCTTGCATTCCACATTGCAGTTTTGCTGTAAGCAAAAGCAAGAAAAATCATGCACTAACAATTAAACAATTGCTGAAAATAATTTTTGTTTGGTCATGTTCTTCGCTTTCACTCTCAATGAGATTCCTTCTATGCAAAGGACCAATGGGAGGGGAAGACACTCCTTTCATCCTACATATATCCTTCAGCACTAAAATATCAAATATTAGCAAAGTTAAGGAACATATATAACCATATACCTATCAAGCCAGAGGCTCTGCTGGGCAATCACCTCATCAATCCCTAGTGCACCCTAAAGTGTTCGCTGCAAGAGTTCACCTAAAAATCATGTTATTCCCTCATTTGCATTCCTCAATCATCAAGCACCTTCAGTTCAAACTCCTGCTGTATATCAGAAAATACAGAACTCCTGATCCTCTGAACTGCATACCAAAATCCTCACAGAGATGAGGAGCCACAGCTCAGACAGCTGCAGGAAGGGCAGCTCTAGAAGCAGCTTACAGGCCCAAGGTGAAACAACATGGTGAAACAATGGTGGTCTTGAAGATGCACTATTGCCCATCGTGGGATGGGACTTATCTGGGCTGCACAGCTACCTTGCTACCTCTAACTTTGAGGGCTCCTGAGCACATCCTGTACAAGCCCAGTTCTGCTACAATCACGTGATGCAGCCCTGGCACAGGCGCCCCATGATCACACCTCAAGAAAGGCCCAAGGGCCTCAAATCTGGCCAGGCTTTCTACAGTTTCATTGCAAGTTTTCTTTTTCTGCCAGTAGGATGCTGCAAAAGTCAACATTCCTTACACCTCCTTCACAAAGGAATAGAATTTATCCTCTGTGCAAACCACAGAGCACCAAGTCCACAAAATCCTTTTGTGACTGCTGTTTTCCTGAGACAAGACTATACACATACAGTCCCCATACCCACACAATACCACCTGTGGAGCCCCAGGGTTGCAAATTATTGCATTCTCATCACCAAGGGACTAGTTAGGATCCCTCAGAGAGCCCTCCGGGCTTCTCATTTGAAAGGAGTAAATTCAGAGCTGGTGTGCAGACGAGCTTCACAGACCCAGAGAACATTTTCAGTGCCCTTGTGGGACCATTCTGCAGACAGCTAGCACAGGGAAGAGATACCAGTGAGTCCAGTGTACTGGGGACGCTTTGAAATGCTAATTCCTCTGAATGACTGTTTTTCTCATTTTACAGAAAATCTGGTGGTGGAAGGGGAAGAAAAGGGAGTGAATTGTTCCCTCAAACACCAGATAAAATAATTTTAGTCAGTGCATTAAAATATGATTACCATTTATTACAAAAAGACAAGACGATGGGGGGAGAAGACAGCTTTTATTCAGGTAAAAACTGAGCATGGAACAAAGCTTCTAGTGACCTCAAGACTCTAATACTTAGACATTCCTGGGATGCTTCAATTATTGAGTTCCCCTGTGATGTATATTGGGTTTCATTTTGATCCACAGGCTATTAAACATGATCTATGACACTTTCAGAAAAGCTGTAGTTTGGAGTTCAGCCTGTAACTCAAACTTTTTTTTTCTTCCATCATTGGTTATTAATGTGCATATGGCACTGAGAGAGCATAATGAAGAGGTGCACAGATACGCAGGAGCACAGTGCTGTTTTATAAGAACACAGTCAATAGGGTCAACCAGAGCTAAATTAACTGTGTTGAGTGTCTTCAAACTCTGCTTTCTTATTAAAAGCAGCTCTCTTCACAGGTAGGCACAGGCATTTAAAATATTAGTCAATATGTTCTAACTCCAAAATGAAGCAAAGGAAAGGAAGAATAATTTATTTAATCTATTTAAGCAGAGGAAAATACATGCTGCTTGGGCAAACAAATATGATGTAGTCAGGAATCTGGATGCACTAGCTGAAACCAACAAAACCCATCAAGACTACAGCAATTTGCCATAGCTCAGAATGGAAAATATTTGCCTGTAAATAGGGTAAGAATGCATACCGTATTTTTGCCAAAAGATAAACCATAGATTTAGAGGTCACCATTTTTTGGAAAGTGTGTATTTGCGAGGGATAAGGCTGTGTTTACTTTTGTAGGTATTATTTGGGGTTTTTTTTTCCTAGAAATAGCCAAAGACTATTAAGATAGCAAAAACGTTGGCCATGTTTAAGAGAAACTGGAACGTGCAGGCAATAGAGGCTGAAGAAGCTCAAAGGAAAATGCCAAATTCTGCACCTGGGAGGAACAACGCCCTGCACCAATAAGTTCTGGGAGCCACCCAGCTGGAAAGCAGCTAGGCAGAAAAGGACGCAGAGGGCCTGGTGGATACCAAGTTGAACATGAGCCAGCAATGTGTCCTTGCCTTAAAGTAGGCTAGTGTAGCCTGGGCTGCATCAGACAAAGCACTGCCAGCAGGATGAGATGATTCTTCCCCTCCACTCAGCACTGGTGAGGCCACATCTGGAGTACTGTGTCCAGTCCTGGGCTCCCCTGTACAAGAGACATGGACATACTGGAGAGAGTCCAATGAAATTTGGACTGAATGAATAGTAAGGGACTGGAGCATCACTCCTATGAGGAAATACTGAGAGAGCCGGGACTGTTCAGCCTGGAAAAGACTGATTAGAGGGATCTTATCAATGTAGACAAATACCTGAAGGGAGGATGTAAAGAGAACAGAGCCAGGCTCTTTTCAGTGGTGCCCAGTGACAGGACCAGAGGCAATGGACACAACAGGACGTTCCCTCTAAACATCAGGAACCGCTTTTTCACTGTGAGGGTGACTGAGCACTGGAACAGGCTGTCCAGAGAGGTTGTGAAGTCTCCATTCTTGGAGATATTCAAAAGCCACCTGGACATGGTCCTGGGTAACCAAATCTAGATGTCCCTGCTTAAGCAGGGGGTTTGGAAAACATGACCTCCAGAGGTCCCTCCTAATCTCAACTGTTCTGTGATTCGGTTAACAAGTTTTTCTAAGAATCTAGATACTTCAGGAATACTATGCCTTATTCCATCCTCTCCCTTTTCAAGAATAATTTTCTTTTACATGAGATATAATGATATACATGCGTATGCATGAACACTCACACAATTTTATATTCAAAAAGTGCATATGAACAATTCTGAAGTCTCACAGTATAGCATTGCACAGTACATAATTTTTAATTTTTATGGCAGCAATGAACAAAAATGCAATACTGTTCTGTGTGGCCTCATGACTCCAAATAAAAAGTGCTTAATTTTATTACACTATTCGGAAATGACAAGAGTTACAAATAAGGATGACATGTTTACATACTCCTAATGCAAAAAAAAAAAAAAAAAAACACCCAGGCAATAGAAACTCTAACATCCGTGCCTTTTTTCCTTATTTTCTTTATCTGTCAAATATTGGTAATTTGTTAATTTACCTGCCTTTCATAGGTAAAATGGGTTAACTGGTGGGGCAGATTCAATGTAAATTCCCTTTGGCTTCCAATACTCTGAAAATAGTTTATGCTTGCTCTTAATAAATGTCACAGAGTTGACTTAGTTTTCAGATGAACTGGTTTTGCCTATTAGCATAAGGACAGGCTAATAATAACAGAAAGTGTTAAATTATTCATTGTTTCTGTGTTCACAGCAATGATCATTATTTTTCTTTTCTACCTTGGTCATTCATAGTAGGATACACCATTCCAATGCTTCAGTTTTACCCTAGTATAACGCTTTAATCAAGATGACCATTGTCTCCAAATTAGGAGCACTTAGATATCTTGCCTTTTTAAATCTTCACAAACACAGAGAGAACAATTTTCTGAGGTATGTCACCAACTTCCTGCTTAATTTATATGAACTGTGCCCACTTCCACTTAATCCCTCCCAAAAATTCACTTTTCTGGAGAGGAAATGGGGTTTAGGTTTACCCTCTTGGTTCTTCTACAATCTTTGAGACTTGTAACAATGATGCAAAATGTCTACCGCTCTGGGTAACATGCTGTATCTATTTGAAAGCCATACAAATTAAATAGCACTGTCTTTGTTCATACAGAAAAAGCAAGAAGTGCTTATGCAGGGTTTAAGCACCCTTTAGTCAATTGAATCTGTGGCAATAAAGTGGAGAACACAGTCCCACTGAATTCCCATGGCCTCTGTTTCTGTGATCTTTCAGTTAGAGAATAAGGCTTTTTAGATGTTTCCTATATGTAATCAGAAAGATCTGTTATGCGTGAAGCTTTTTACTGGGCAAAGGTTTGAAATCTGCATGTTTGTTTTCTCTATCTGAACTCAAAGTTAGAATGACCCTCAGGTTTTAGTGAGGAAGTACGCAAAATTTTTAATACATTGGACAAGCGGAACCTACGCTTCCCCTGTAAAATGGGAGTACATCTACACAAAACACACCCCACAGTTATAGGTGATTTGCTTGTGTCCTGAAAGAACAGTCATGTTAACTAATCTGTCCTAGTGAGATAGTTTTTAACCTGAATTAAGTACTGTACTTACATGTGGCCATATCACTCCCAGTATTCTGAGCTAGCTAAGGTACCCTCAAAGAGCATTAAGTACTGTGATGAAAATACATCTTGCATTGATCTCCCTGGAAGATTCGGGTCCTTTACTTTAAATCTGTCAGTCTCCCATGATTTTATTTCCTCATAATATTTTTCTCCACTTTGTCTATTCCCCCAATTTCATTTCACAACATTATATGTATTACCACACGGAGAAATGATCGGACCCTCCATTATCCTTAAAAGGACTTCAAGCAAGAAACAACTAGTGTGAAACCTACTTCAACTCTGGAGATCTGAGCAGTCTTGCTCTGAAGGTGGCTCTGGGAAGATGAAATCCTTGTTCAGCCCAAATGTAACATATGAAGACTCCCTCCCCACATTCGATCAGTTCCATCAGCCGAGCACTAGGGATCCATAGGCCTCAGTCCCCAGTGGGCCCTGATCACGCACAGCTCAATGTTAAGTCCCTGACAAAAGTTGTCCTGGCAAACCATACAGCAGCAAAGCCGTTTGGGCTTCTTCTCTTTGTTCTGAGAATGGAGGGGTAGTTTTAGCAGCTGTGTAACACTGCTCTTACATTAGAGATGTTTTGATAGCAGATGTTATTGTTGGATGGGATGTAAATATCAACAGTTCAAGATATCACTTTGTTTTATAAGCCTGGGAAGGGACTGAGGGATAGAACAGAAATAATCTAGGCAGAACTCAGATGGTTAAAATGAAGTGGAGGGTAATTTGGTGATGTTGATTCTTCTCTATTTGCCTCAATTGAAACAGTACCACTGACCTAAAATAAGTAAAGATTTCTACATTAATAGAGTTGCTTTTAACTGGAGCCCAACTGGTACTACCCAATCCTGAAAAGCCAGTCTGGAAGAGGGGCCAAGCAGAGAGCTAGAACAGAAATCTCTATAATTGATATATCATGAACTGCTAAAATATCATTAAATATCACTTAGGACTATTACAGAAAGCATGGGCTGGAAACAGCTCACATCTTTGCCTTGTCTTCTTACATCTACTGTAGGTTACAGTACAGTCATACAACTATACCTCCTTTCTATTCCCACACACACAGCTGACAGGATGCCAGTCATCCCATGAAAGAGTAAGCACAAGACCAGGTCAGCCTCACAAACCATTGTATGTGGCTGAAAGTTAAGCAGGTGTACAACCTCAATAATCTAAAATATATACTGAAGTGTTGCTAGAAGGCGGGTGTAATACTAAGGTGAGATGGACATCATCAATGTAAAATGGACTGATTCTTACTTGTCCTGATGGAGACTCTGACAGCGAATTTGGCCCCTTAGTCTAGCACTACTGTTTCAGTACTCATGCAAGAATAATTGTAACAGAGAACAAAGACATAAAATCCAGTTATGTGCAGATAGATTTAAATGTGCAGAATTTTTTTAAAAAGGCATGTTATTTTTGTGTTCTTACAACTCAAATCTGTGGAGGAGACATTTAAAACAAAGTCATGTTAAATATCTTTTTTAATTAACAGCTACAGACTCTTTTGTACCGATGAGTTATATAAAACTGCAGAAAAAAATACATTAAAAGGGAAAGTGTGCAAATCCCTCATTAACAAGGTACTGAAACACTGCTATAATTTTCCTCTACTATTATATTCCACTGTACTGTTCCTTCTCATTTATCAGAGTTCAGATCTCTGCTTAACAATAACAGTCATTTATACGCAGCTAGACTACAAAGATTTTATTCTTCTGCTGCTGTATATTACGTACTATTAGTTACAAAATAAAAGATGTTACTTTAACAAGTGACTGCTTATTGTATTATTAAATTTCTGAGCACCATCCTCTGCTGAGAAATGGTCACACTACAATGTAAGTCCTGGTTATGACTGTATTACTCATTTTGTGGTTTCAGGGCTTATCGTGCCTCTGTCCCCTAAGGTCCTTGCCTGCAGCCCTGCATCCACCTGGCCTCCTGCTCTCAAGTCTCCAAAAAATGCTGCATTTCTGCCCACTTTGAACACAATACTGAGAATTCAGCTGGGATCATTGAATTTGGTGACGATTTTGCAGCTCATCCCTCCAGAAGCCCATAAAATAGAGGTCTAAATCAGAACACAGCACACTCAGGATATCATTTGGGCTCTTTGTATTTGTGTTTATGAACTAAGACAGCTGAGCTAGAATCCTAGCATCCCTAAGGTTCTCTTCCCGAATAGTGAAGCCAGACAAGTCTTTCCCAAGGGCGGTTCTGACTTTAGGTTGCCTGAGTCAGGCAACTTGAGTTCAGGTTCGATATTAGGAAAAATTTCTTCACCAAAAGGGTTACCAGACATCGGAATGGGCTGCCCAGGGAAGTGGTTGAGGCACCATCCCTGCAGATATTCAAAAGATGAGTTGACATGTTCTCAGGAATATAGTTTAGTGTTGGTGAGGGTTTGGTTGGTTGGTTGGTTTTAGTTTTTTTTGGTTAGTTGGTTTTTTAATTATGTTTGGACTAGATGATCTTAAAGGCCCCTTCCAACCTAGGCGATTCAGTGATTCTGTGAGTCATGATCTGAGAGTTCCCCTTCTCCTTCTCCATTTTAAAGATGGAGGGAAACTGTGCCAATTCCTCAAGTAGCTTCCTTGGACAAGTGTCTCAAGTTATACAGGATGAATCCGGAGCTTTTGTTGATCCTGACAAACAAAATTTCTTCAGTCAACTCCTTTGGAAGTCCCCATCTAATTTCCTGAAATTAAAATCCATCCCCCTGGAAAGTTTCTTTTAGACATGCCAAAGCAACCTCTTCTACTTGCAGATTTTTGTTTCTTGAAATCCACAACAGATTTGTAGGTTGCTTTGAGAGAAACTAAAAAGATTAAGGGATGGTACCACCTCTCAACAATCGTCACATGTTGGCAAAAAAACCCAGAACTTGACCCACTCTTTTTCTTTCTGTTCTTTCCCAAAGCATTTCTACACGATTACATTATTTCAATCCAACAAGAGAGCACATGGGATCAGAAACAATTAGATTAACATACAGTACTCACAAATGACTGATGAATAGCTCTAGATCTGTCAGTCACAATGATCTAGCCAATCTAACTCCCATATACTTCTGTGTAAATCTTACCATCGATTTTCCTGTCATTTGATGTGGCCCTCTACAGAAACCCATGTCAGAGCTAGATGCTAGAGTCAGTAGGCTACTTGTGATTATAAAAATTACTCATGTAAGCAAAGTTCACAAAAACGAGTCTGTACCATTACTCTTCAAATGCACATGTGTTTAATTGTTTTCTTATGCAAATGTAAGAAAAACAAGCTATAGCATACAAGGATGCCAGGAATTCAAGTACCATGATTTTGCACACGAATCCCAAGCGGAAATACACTCGCAGTGAAGATGTTGGGGAGCTTTCTTGTGCATAAAACTGTTGCTATAATCCATGTCGTTTTTCTCTTGTTCCAAAATGTAGAGGGCAAACATTATTAACATAACCAATTGGAGGTCTTGTTTTTCCTTCCTATTCAAACCTTGTACCATAATCAATAGGTAACATTAAGAATACTGAATCGGGTCCCTGATTAGTGTTTGATTTATACCACAAAGACCTCAAGATTCAGAGGTTGCCAAGGCAACACAACTTCAACCTCCTTACACTTCTGCTTTGATATGGAACCTCTCATTATATAAATGTATCACGCCAGTCAGCATGACAGGCTATTTTACAAATATGCATTCAGATAGCTATAGTCTTCTCTTAAGTAGGGGGTGAAGGCAGGAATATGGTTACCTTTTACAAAGGGGGAGAGAAACATTCCAAGCTTTATAGGTTTTAGTATGAAATTATATCCTGAGCTAATACAGCTAATGCATTTTGTATTACTTGGTCACAAATCCACAAAAGGGTAAGACGCAAATAAAACACCAACAACAAAAAGAACCACCCCAAACCCACCACAGAAGAAGAGTCTGAGATAAGATGCTAGAATTTTGAGTAATTGGAACTAACAACCGTATATAAAAGCTTTACTGAACCACCGGAAACCTGACATCCAGCATATGTTGTTCAGAGCTACAGACCAGACAAAGATTAGTAAAGCATAAAAGACCTACCAGGAACCCGATGACACTTTTTTAACCCTAAATTTGAGGTCTGAAGTGGTACTTAGCAATACACCACTAGCCCTTTTTTTACTAAGCAGTATTCAATATGCAGTAGTCTACCTACAGTTACACTCCAGGATCCTTCCGCAGAGCCAGGCTCCTGCAGGAGGAGGGCTCTGTTAAAGACGGTTTCTTCTGTGTTTCCTCCTTAGTCTTCTGGACCTCACTGAGTGTGAGGAAACTACAAGCTGATACAGAATGCACAAAGCATGGCTGGCCGTGTTAGCAACAGGATAGCAATAGTTTCAGATGTATCTCTTCACACCCTTCCCTGTGCCCTATCACCCTTTGTGCTACCAGAAGTCTTTCCAGAGACGGTATTACTAACAATCAGCTCATTCTGCATCATCTGGGACACTATAGCAGGAGCTGAGAAAGCTGACCTTTGAATTTTGAAAGAGAAGATTGTTACAAGTAAGAATATGCATAGATATTTGTAGATATGGAAAAATATGAGAATTGGAATGGTCTGGGCTTAATTTTTTTTACTTCTTCCCTTGCTTCCATTTCTGAGTTGTAATTTTTAGTTAAACTCTCCGTGACTGACACACTGGCCACGAGTTAACAAAGTAAATATCAGAACGTGTCACAAGAGGAAGGGGAGAAAAAATACCACTAGGGGGCACATGCAGTACTAGCAAAGCAATTGTTCCTCCATCCCGTCAATTATGTCAGTTCCAGGTCAGAGACAACCGCCTCCAGTTTGCAATGGCAAAATAACACCACTTACAGATCTTTCTAGTTGAATGTAACAGCAGCTCCTCAATTACCACAGAGTGCCCATTGCTATGGCTTCTAAAAGAAGAAATCCCTCTTCACTTGTGAAGAATGTCACTGAAAACCACCTTACGTTGCAGGTTCCTTTATGGATTATGCCATCTGCTATGCACTCAGAGCACCGCTAAATGTTCAGGGCATGGAGTATCACACATCACCCCACTGCATCCAAAGCCTTGCTGTACTGTCTATAGAAGCAGTTTCACTACATAGCCAAATCCTGCTGCAATCCCCAAAGATGAAGGTGTTGTAAGACCGAGAAAGTGCACAGAATTCCCAGTTTCACTTGGTAATGGAGTAATGTACCATTTATGCTGTTTTTTACTTTCCCACTACCATGTTTTCTTTCCCTAAAGTGTTTGGGTGATGAGTCAAATGACCAGCTACTGACTGTCCAAAATCCTTCAGGCCACTCTTTCCTAACATCCTTCTCATTTGCATGTTGGAGGCTCTGAAGAGGACAAATTTTATACCTGAAGTCCAAGACCCTAATATTTAAAATAAATAGCGTAAAAAAAAAAAAAGAAAAAAAAAAGAAAAACGGGGGGAAAAAAAAATCTTCTGAGAGACACAGTTTATGTAGGACAGCTAGAAGACAGACATCAGAATCAGGTGTCACGCTGCGATCCAGTCAGCCCTGACACATTTCCACATAAAGTGGGCCATGAAAGCTGGAGAAGAGCCACTACAGCAGAAAACCTTCAAGGTTATTTTGCATAACACTATGCAAATTCTTCACAAAGCTATTTGCTTATCAACTTTCGCCAGCACTAAAACTCACGTAACTAACCTTAGAAGACAGCATGTTATTCTGAACCATATTGCTGAAGAAACAGGTGAATAAAATCAATTACTTGCTCAAGGGATTTTTCAGCCATACATTTCCTTAATTATTGTCAGAAATGTAGGTCAACAAAAAGGAAGATTAATTTCTAGATAAATGGTATAACTGTGTGTGAAAAGACAAATTGTTAATTAAAGCTTTTTAACGCTCATTTTATTGAAATGATGGGAATATTCAGGAAGCACTTACAGTCAAGAACCTGTACACATCCCCATCTGCCCATCAATGGCACAACACAACCACCTCTCCGGTCTTTATCTTCTTACCACTAACACCTTGCCGATCAGGAGGCATTCCTTCTTGCCTAGCCATATATTTGTACTGATTAATGTAATACTAATATAATGACTATGCTGTTTGCATCAACATTGTTAGAACAAATTGACATTAGCTGGAAAATTCAAGTAAGTCTTATTTGTTGTGACCCAGTGCCGTCATCTCATCTGTTCACTGGGACATCCTGTGCCCCAAACTGGCCCTCAGCACCCAAAAAGCAAAGTAACTCCAGATCTGTCCCTGTAGAGAATCAGGGAGGTGAAATAACATGTTTTAGTTTGTTAACAGGCTCATTTCTGTAGTGTGCAAAAACTTCCCAGCAGTGCCTAAAGCAACACAACCAACAATCATCATTCATTGTTTCCTCCGGGAGAAAAATTTCTGCAATTCAGTGCCTTGATTTGCTAGGGAGTTTTGGTCTGTTTCCTGGTAGATTTTTTTTCAGGCTTTTGTGTGGAGGAGGGAAATAGGTTATGCTTTAGGATTTTGGATTTCTTAGTGCTTCATCAGAGGAAGCGTAACAAACAAGAAAATGTCACCTTGCCCATTAAAGGAGTGGTTGAGACCTGCAGCGGTGCTCAGTTCTTAAGTTAAAAATGAAAACCCAAGTTAATTTCCCTCCAAGTTCTCTCCCACAAAACACTGGCTAGGAAATCTGCACTTCCAGCATCAGTCTGTCTATATTAGTACATAAAATATAGCTCAGCACCTATTCCCCACCCAGAGCAGAAGCACCATAAGGCAGCAGATCAAAGAGCCAGTAAGTTACACTCAACAAGCCTCTCACGATACACGTGCTCAAAACAATTTGTTGTGCTACACCCCTCCCTTTCTCAGTCCCTTCCGTAGCACACATCAATCAAAAGGTGGCAGCTGCAGCATTATTTCTTCTACACCTTCCCCTTGCTCCTTTCCAAATGTGCACTCTTCCATGGACAGGGGAGCTGTTATACCGGTGGGGGGCGGTGTGAGGAAGGGGAGATATGGGGCTGTGTGTGTGTGTAGACCTTCCACTCTGACAGGAAGGGAAGCCCCATATGAAAGGATCATAACCCATCCACGCTTTGTGAAAGCATGATAAATGTGAAGTCCTTGTATCCACACTATGGCTATGTATGGCTTTGTACTACAAAAGTTAAATATCCCTTCCAAAACAATACAGACGGGGTTAAAGACCATCTCACCCTAAAGACACCAGCATCCAGCATAAATTAAAATCAATTCCTGTGAAAGGAAAGCTGCTTAAAGGAGAGCAGACATTATAGGAAGTATGCATGTGTATATATAGTATATATAGCACGTATATATAGTACATATACCATCTGCAAGCATGCAGACGGTATACACATCTACATTCTAGTTTAAATTTCTAGTAGCAAATTCTAGGAAAAAAATACCAAACCAGCTACAGAGAGGAGCAAACAATGAATTAAATTCAATTCCTCTAGAGTAGCTTATTCAGTAAAATACAACACCACAGTGTCTATTGGCTTCTTAATTAAGTCTTAAATACTGACTCCTCACTAGGAACTTCAAAATTTTAGTGCTGCTTTTTTAAAGTTGTTCATGATTTTCTACCAGGGTGGCAAAGAGTTACCATAATGTTTACCAATTAAGTTTTTCCCATTGTATTGCTGTTGTCATTTATAGGTTGCTTCACATCAGAAATGTATTCTTAAGCACTTCCTCACTTGCATTATCAGAGATTATCATAGATAATGCAGGCAAGTTCCAAGGACAGCCTTAAGTGTCTGAAACAGGTAATGAATATTCTGTCTAGACAAGAAATGCAAACAACACTGTTTCTCTTCTCTCAGTCTGCCTGTTGCTAACAGCTCTGACAGTAAGCTGAGTACCTGTAAATGCCTGCTTCTCTTACATTAAGAAAAAAAAATAATAATTAGCCTTGTCTGAAGAGAGAACAAAATTAAACCCTACCGACATCTATTTAAGGATTAAACCCCCACTCTACTGATAGGTTAGAGGTGAGCAAAGCCAAGGACTATTTCACATTCCTATCTGACACAGATAAATCAGTGAGCTACAGATAACACTGTTCATGTGACACTCACCTGGTGTAGCTTCTGCCAAAATTCCGGTCCATCTTCCATTTTTCTTAAGCTTGGTGGAATGTACCAAAAGCAAACATTGGCATACTCTGGCTAAACAAGAAAACAAGTGATTGCTTATGAGATGTAATAAATGGGACATGAATACATAGCATAGCTTGTCAGAGCATTCTGCTTTAATTTTTTTGGGGGGGAGGGGGGAGGCAGTGGGAAAGCCATTGAGTTTATACCCTTTTCATTAAAACTTCCTTCTCCAATTCACTTTTTATTTCCCTTTTTTGAAACTAGAAATAGTTTTTGTATTATGCACTTCTCTTCCTGCTGTGATAAAAGGGAAACCTGTTGGGGTTCCTTTTTCATTCCTTCTTCCTATATACATATTTAACTCTGCTTTGCTCACTGAAAACTTTGGCTAGGAAAAAAAGTATAAGAGAGGCATAGAGAGGTAACTTACAGATTTCAAAATTAAAGCAACTTTAAAGAGAAAAAAAACACATTTTCTTTTTAGTGTTTTTTTTTTTTAATGGAAATTTCCCATAATGCATTTTACACAAAATAAACTCAATTTTTGTTACCATCTTACACTTGCACACCCAGGCTTTTTTTTACTGAACGATGCCAACCTCATTTTATATCATGTATCATACAGCACATTGCACAGTACTGGAGTTAACACGGGCTTTCTCAAGTCTTTAAGTATCTCAGGACCCCTTGCAGAGTATGTGGCATATCATGGATATCTCTTGTACAGTATCTAAGCAGGTCTTGAGCAAAGACTGAGACTCCACATCTCTGCCTCCCTCCAGAGAAATTTTGCCCTTAAAGTCAGCAGAGACTTAGCTGCAAGGATCCCAACAAGAATGGCTGTTCACCATGCATTATAAAATAAGGCATTTTGTGCTTATGAGGTTTCTGTTTCACATATGATGTTCCCAGCAGACCAGTACAGGATGTCTCTACATTTCCTGCTAATTTGGAATTATTTTGGTTTTTTTTTTAATCTGAACAGATAGCAATGACATGGGGAAGAGATGTGCCATCTAATCCCATCCAACACTACCCATAAAACCACTCAGCCAGTCTTGACCTACGTAATTTGCAACACAGTATTTAACTGGGGTCTAGAGTATAACATGGATTATAAACTCACACACCTCTCTTCCCTCCCACACGCCATTCTCATTAGTACTGATTGAAAGAAAAAAAAAAAAAGAAGCTAAAAGGGAGCTTGGTAGCTGGGTCACACTATCTCTTTGCCCCACTGTGAAAGTGGCTGCTATTACCATCCCAGGCAGTCTCCTGAATGAGGAGAGCCCACCAGCTGAGACATGTTCTTTCATGAAAGGGCACTGAGAACTGCTCATACCATTTTCCGCCTCGCTTCAAAGAATGCATTAAATACAATTTAATCATCAAGAAGAATATCGTTGTCAGCAGGAACAGAGCTGCAAACCTGCCACCTGCTGCCACTGAATGAAATAAAGCTCAGCTCTCAACGTCCCGTTTCTTTCCCCAAAGAGCATGCATTGAGTACACACATAAACACAGACCCGGAAAAGGCAGCGGCTTCCTCATGAGCACAAGCACTAGCTTGCTGTTACACAGTTTATTTTAAAACTGTTTAAAATCAGATGGCAGGACTAGACAGATGGCATATATTACCATGTTGTCATTGCCTATATTGCCTTCTTGATTATCTCAGTTTCCTTTCACACATCAAATACACCATCCCCCTCTGATAATACCATTCACCCTAAAAAAAAATCTTAACTACCCCCAGCCATGCTTCACTCTAGTTCTGGTTATCTTGTCACAGCTCTTACCCAAGCACATAAGCAATTATACCACAGAAGAGTTCAAGATGACTCAAGCATAAGCAGTATTCCCAGGCCATAGAGCAGTTCTCATTACAAGACTCTCCTGGACTGCATGTATCAGAAGATCATCTTCCTCAGCTTCTTGTCCAAAGTCCAACTTCCTTTCCGAAAGGGCTCGCATAACTGGGCCAGGCTGCCTCCCAGCAGTCTTTGAATTCTCATTGCTTGTCCCCCTGCACTCCTGAAAACTTTTTCTTAACCCTTGCTCAACTTCCTTCTCATAGCCCTCACTATAGCACTCCCTCCACTCCCACTTTTAACCCAGGTGTCCTGCTCCTGCAGGAACTAGACAGCAGCCTCTGCTCTCACCAACAGCTTTCACATCTACAGTAGATCTGGGCTCTCTGCTAAGCTCTACAATAACAAAAAATAGAGAGCTTTCAACAGACTTGCTACTTCAGTGACCCCCATTATGTGCTGCTGGCTCAAAAATCTGCTCTCAGAGTAAAGTTTTCCAGTATGCGCTTTCAAATTAGCGGTTTTCAAAGTTAAAGGGAAAAGTTTATATTGCATTAATAGCATAAAATATTTTTTATATTTCATATATCTTCTAGCCTAATCTGGAATGCTCATGGTATCAGCAAGTGTAAACCAAATCCACGTCATTATGGTTTATCTGTCTCCATGTGTGACATTCACAGTGTTTCCCTTCCTCCTCCATGTACTCTCTTCTTCCCCCCACGTACACTTCCAACAATGCAGAAAGTTTTTTCCAAAACTGACAGGTCTTTGCAACATCCCCAGACATTGGACTTATTAACCAAAGAGCTGAGGATAGATAGAAAAACAGCGCTTCACTTCTGCTTCCCTTACTCACTCTCCCCAAAGCAAGCTCACCAACAGGTAATAAGCTGCCAGGTTTAACAAAAATGAGTGAAAAACACAACTCTTGAGTAGTTTTTAGGAAGACGGGTGTAGAAACAGAGTTAAGGAAAACAAACATGGACTTTAATGATGAAAAGTCCATTTTTAGGATCAAAATATTCTTCCACCCAGCACACAATCTTATCCATAAGTCTGGCAAGCACTGCTGTTTTGCAGCCAGAATCTTCATTTTCACAGAAAAGTACTCCATCTATTACCCTGAAGCAATGCAGGCCCAGATGCTAGGAAGATAGGTAGACTGATGGTAGGGAATACAGAGCAGGTTATGTGTGTTCTATCGTATCTGTGTATCTCTAATACACAAAACTTGTTAAATTACATACTTCAAATACAAATTGGCAATTGACTAAAAAGAACAAAAACAAACAATCAACACCCTCCCAGTAACAATAACAATTCAGTTCCATTTTCACTTACCTCCAAAAGAAGCTGAAATCCATCTCTTTTCTTGATTTCCTCCACTAAGTATCTGTAATTAAAAATGCAGGGGTGTAAAGCACAGAACAGAACAATACATACAGAAAACAACAACAACAAAGTTCTTGGACATGTATATGCCTTTTTTCCTTTTTTTTTTCCTTTTTTTTTTCTTTTTTTTTTTCCCCTGACGAAACCGCACAGTTAAACCTCATTTCTACCTGCTGTGAAAATGCAGTAGCTATCAGTTTGTGGAAACAAATGAAGGCTACATCCAGCCAAGGAGCACTGAGGAGAGGCCAAATTCTGTCCTCGGGCACAGATTTCCAGTGGAGCCACATGGCACAAATTGATCCTATTTGCATTAGGCTGCAAACTTTCCCAATACAAATTTCCAGTGATGTTGCTCTCTACAAATTAATGCCTCCATCTCTTTTTTCTCAAGTACTGATGCTGTGCTGCCATGTTATTTCACGGTCACACTGACATCTCTTGCACAGCTATCGTCACAGGGACCTCTTATTTAGCCCAGAATTTAAAAGTTTTCCAGAATTTAAAAGAATGTAATTGCTTCAAGGCTAGCAATTTTCCCATCACCATCCTTGTTGCACACTGTACACAACAGTACACACTTCCATTCAGTGAGTCACTACTGATACACAATAATCCCTGGGTATCCTATGCCAACAATGCATTAAAATAAGTACTTCTTTTCTCTTTCACTGTCAATATGAAAAACACAGAAGCCTTCAATGGGAAGATGGGTTTGAATCAAAACCTTGGATCCAACTAGCTTCAATTTATAAATTTTTTTAAAACATGACCTCAACTTTGCCATGGCACACATCACACAGGGATTGTGCCATGCCAAAGAGGACACTTTGCCATAGCTGGGACTCCTATTTATTCCTCTGTCTCAAAGCCCCAAGGAAAACTCCAAAGAAATCACCTGAAATACACACAGCTTTTCCATTTTAACAGAATTTTAGTCTTCTACACAAAGATTTTGTTGTCTAAAACTGAAACAGTTAAAGTACTGATCATGTACAAATCTGTTCTTTTGTTGCATTTATTTGGCATTTTCCTGCCCGCAGCTGCATTACCGGTCATCACACAAATAATTCTTTTATCCACTACTTGAGGAAGAAAAATATTGTCAAAATAACCCCCCTTGGTCCTATCCACATGCTTGAAACCTGTCCCTGCAGGGACACCTCTAGCACAGTTGTATCTGCAACGCCTGCTCTTCGGCAGATGTGCTTCAGAAGCAGGTTGGCTGGGGAGGCAGTAAACAATACCCTAGATGGCACACATTTTTCAAAACAGAGCATGGGGAGTTGTCACGCTGTTTATCATTAACAAGTACTGCACGCGTGACTCATTACCTCTTAGCACACATCCCTGCAAAATGGTTGCTGTGGTAGAGTCAGTTCCCACAACGCTCTACGAGTTGTTGCAGCTCTATGAGTTGTGTCACACTGTGCACCGTTGAGATGTTTCATGATAACATGTTGAGGTTCTGGGTCTTTTCTGCCATGAATATTTAGATCCTACTGCATGCATTTGTTTGTCACCTGGCTGTTTGTGCCCGCACTACTCTTTAGGTTGAAAGAGTTATACTGAAAGGTAAGTAGGAGGCTAGATATCATGTGAGTGGGTTTGGGGGAACCCCTTTCTGTAGGGGAATTGTCTTAAGTAAAACAAGCTCATTGCTTTTGTCCTGTTGATTAGAAGATACATGTCTGTGCCATAAAATTCAGCAAGAAATTCTGAATTTTCTGAATAAAATTTACCAAAAAATTGAAAATTCAGCATAAAATTCTGTGCCAAAATTCAGCAAAATCAGCAGGCTATTCACAAGACAATAGCCCTCAATTTATTTTTTTTAATATCTATTTAAGATCTCTGTATGATCACTTTTATTTTTTTAGGTTTAGACTTGTTAGAGCTATTTTACAACACTTAATACCCTTCTGTCTTACCACAAGTACCTTGTTTTTATACTACCATCTGATATAGGATATCTGATGTCGGTCAAGCTCACAACACTGTTAATCAAGTTCTTAACTACATTGCCAATTGTCTAAGAAGGCAGCCATTAGAAAATCCATCACCCATGATTTATCTCGCCAGGACCATTTGATGGCAGCGGAGCAATTTACTCTGCATCTTTCCACAGTTGACAGTGGAGTTCTATTATCATGTCATGGTTGTAGAACATCAGAAGGGCTTGAGTCTCAGGGAGTATTGGAGTGCACAGAGAAGTGGTATTTGCTATGATTAAGCCTTGCAGAAAATGAGGGGTGGAGATCTGCAGTGAAAGTAGACATATGTCTGCTAAGAGTGGGTGTCAGAAAAGGAATCGGGAAGAAAAACTGCAAAGATGCTGAAGCTTAAAATGCAGAGGTGATTATAGTTGTATTCTAAAAGCAGTTTACTTCGATTTTCTTTTTAGTGTACTTCATAAAGAAACATCCCTGTATCAAAAATAATTTTGAAAAAAAAAAAACAGCAAAAAATTTTCCAAAGTGATCAGCCGGATGCTCTTCTGTAGCATTTTAAAAATAAGTCTTTCCAAAGGGGTAGCATCACAATGTTCCACAATGTTATTTTAAAAATAAGTCTTTCCGAATAGGTAGCATCACAATGTTCCTGGGATACCTAATACACCGAAAACATGATTCATCTCCAGAACAAGAAGAAATTAATGGAACAGCCAATAGCCAAAGTTTGACGCAACAGAAATACATGCCTACAATCACCCTAAAACCTTAAATTCTATAGTCAGTGGTCTCATTCGAGAATTAATCCAGGTCTGTGTTTAGGAACGATGAAATATCACCTTTGCAACATCAAAGTAAAACCTACTGTAACACATGAGGAGAAAGGCTGCGCAGCTGTTGAGTGGTTGGGAAAGCTGGCAGAGCGCCCAGCAAACCTGATGGCTCAGCTGCAGAGTGCCCATCTTCATGCAGACTCAAGAGAGAAATGCAGCTACTGTAAAGAATATACTTCATCAGATAATGACTAAGAATCACAGAATCACAGAATCACAGAATTGTGGTGGTTGGAAGGGACCTCAGAGATCATCGAGTCCAACCACA
>JAOQGH010000012.1:40718880-40732463 GCA_025769975.1 Gallinago jamesoni
GGCCACCTGGGCACACTGCTGGCTCATGTTCAGCCGACAGTCGACCAACACCCCCAGGTCCTTTTCTGCCAGGCAGCAGAATTAAATTTCTTCTTAAAGGAAAAAAAAATATAAATATAAATATATAAAATATATTATAATATTATTATATTATAATATATATATAAATATATAAAATATAAAGGAAAAAAAAATATAAATAAATAAAGGACAACCCTCCTTAGAAGTGTTACCAGCTGAATCCTAACATTCAAAGAAAACATCGATCCCAGAAAGGTCATTAATCACTACACTCAGTCAAACGACCTTGGCCAGTGACCTTGATAAGGCTGAATTCTCCTACTGATAGTGGAATGAATTACTTACTCATACAGACACAGAACAGTATAATGCTTCAGAACAAAAACAAGGTGCAATTTAACCAGAAGTTATTAAGGAACACTTAGCCAGCCAAACAATGAGTGGCTTTAAAGAATTGAAATAGAGAAAAAAAAAAGCCAAAGCTCCTTTGAGCTCTTCTGGTTTTGCTTCTTTCTTTTTAGTCCTTTCTAATCCACTCTGGGTTTAGTTAATGCACATTTTTAATGAAGTCACTTAAAGAAAAAGTGAGACTATTCCTTTAATTTTCACTGGAGTAAACATTCAATTCTTCTCAACTTGGTAGCTCATATCAACAATGGTAATATGATACAGGTGGATGTTTTTAAATATTAATGATTTGACTTTTGGTAGTGTTTAGTTAGCCCAGGAATAGGTGGCTTATCTTACATAAATTCGGAACAAACATGATGCTTCAAGTGAATTGCTTTTAATGAGCCGTTATTTCAATACTATTTCTTCTATCAGAAAACAAAACAACCTGTGAATGGAAGTTTCTTCGCAGAAACTGTGACATTACCATCACTTTAGAAACACCTTCTAGCAAGAATTTTGCAGAATTCAGTTGTGAAATTCAATGCTGCAAGACCAAAAACTACGTAAAACTGAACAGCATGGGTGAGGGGAAGATTACAAGAAAAAGGTGCTTCAGTCCCTAACAGGACACACCATAAGCATTAAGAACTTCAGCAAAGTTGTGGAGAAAAAAATAAAAAGCTGTATCTCAGAACAATATGCCTTTATATTTCTCTACTACATCCTAACATCAATAGTGTCCTCATACAAATTTCCCCACATCATCGGCTTTCTGTGTTTCCTCAGTCATGAGGAATGAAGTGAACAAAAGAATGGCTAATTCACTTCTTGCAGGACACAATGGTTATTGCTAAAAGTAATAATTACTATTAAATATTGTAGCAAATGTAATAAAACTAATTATAATTGCTACTAGTTCCTCTTATTATACACAAACAAAAGGAGAGGGGGCGGGAAAGTGACAATATGGTCTATTCCAGAGATGGTGTATCAGCAGTGTCAACATCTCTGTCAATTAAACAGACTAGGCATATCCAGGGTTGTGAGGCAGTACCTTGCCAAAGCCAGTGCCCTGTTCACTCTCTCCTCGAGACCTGTGGTTCCCAGTGCTTTCCACATCAGCCAGAACTTGAATGCATCTGGACGCCTGCTGCACTGAATGGACTTGTCACCGGTGTCATAGCTGACATCGTAGAACTTGTCCTGCTGGAACAGGTACGCAGCCTTGGCAGAGTAACAGTTCTTCAGGAGGCCCTATTAGAAACACAACAGAGACTTAGATTGCTGACAAGCATTTTGAAACCTCCTTATCTTCACAAGCCAAAGCCTTTTTTCTTTTTCTCCTTTCTGTATCAACTGCTGAGTGAAACAGAACTGGATATGCTGGAAACTATCCAAATCTTACAGTGTGGTTTAAGAACCCTGGATGAACCTGAACCCAGTGAAGTCAGCAGTGACAAGGAAACTTTTTTTATTGTTTCCTTCATAACGTCCCTGAAGAGAAGCAGGCTGAAGAGGAATTCTGACTCTGATCTCAAGAAACCACGGGAGGGGGTACCACAGAAACAGTTGCCCAAAGACATACATGGGTGGGAAAGAGGGAGGAGAAGGATAAGCTTATGTCCACTGCTCCAGTCTATAGATAGGAAGGACAGCCCCTGAGGAGCTTCCTACAGGTTCACAAATGGTTCAATCCATTCATTCTTTGTCAAACGAAGAACTTCATATATCGCACAGTGAGTTGCGGGTAGGGAAGATTTTAGCCCCAAGAAATAAATGTTAGCTCTTACCAGAAAATAAAGTCACTGAGGATTTAGGATCTGACTTTGAATAGAAACACCATGAGGAGATTAATACAATCCCAATTTTTGTCTCTTTTCACAGTTCAGACAATTTTTACATTTGAAAATAAACTCAGAAAAGGTACTTTAGCATATCCCAATTACGGTTTGCTAACAAAATTATTTTTATTCGGCAGTCTCCAGCCTCTAACTTCTAAGAGACTGCCTGGGCAGAGATGAGCAGCAGAAAACAGACAAAGATAAACAAGTAATGTGGCAAGATCCAGCAAAGAAAAAAGCTGGGAAACAGAATGCACAGTGGCTGTTATAGACTTAAAGTGCAGGGGAAGAGAAGAGGCATAGGACTGGCCATTGGCTGAAGAATGAAATATCAAAGTATGCTCTGTAATACTGTGAAGTAGAGAGAAGAGCTGACAGAAAGCAGGTTACAAGACCACAGATGAGGGTGGCCCTACAAGGACCCCAGGAGACAGAGAAGGTTGTAGATTTGTCCATGGTATTAAAACTGATAAAACATAAAAAATGATAAACCACAGTCTGTAAGACAACGCTAGAATATACATTCAGATGAGGCTAAAAACATGGCTACAGCATCTGATTCAGATCTGCAAACATGTCTTTCAGTGACAGTAGAACCAGAAGTCTTCCATGCAGAACAGATCAAGGAACAGAACTGGACAGCATGACAGAACTTGCTAAACAGTATCTCAAAGAACCCAATTCATTTTCCAATTCAATATCACTCTTCAATTTGAACCAACGGAAAAAGCATTTCACATTTCATCCTTTTTCTCTTCATCTGCTGCAAGTCTGAGTTTAAAATGGCAGACAGGGTCTGACATCACTCCTAATCAAAGTGTCATATTCCCATAACAGAGCTACAACTCTTGATCTACATTACAAAACACTAGTGATAACTTCGGAATTGGTAGTAAAATAGAAAAAAAAAAAGGTCAAGGCAAAAAAGCCAATGGAGAAATAATCCACTGGCAGAATAAGTCTCCTTGTCTCCTAGCTTTCTCAATTACATACATCAATAAGAATAACAAAACAAAAAAAACCAACCCACACACCTATTCGTCAAGCACAAAAGGAGAATAATACCAAAGGTTCTTTCACTACTTCCATAGGGGTTTGACAATCCCGTTGTAACATTGCTGGCTTGCAAAACAGACAGCGAGTTCAATCTGAACTCTTTAGCCACAGGACCAGCACATTCAGCCATGTGAAGACAGTTTATGTGACAGCTCGGGGCAAAAAGGGGCAGCGGCTGCTCTCCTTCTGCAGTCACCAGTGATGATGTGCTGCTGCAGCACACAGTAGCTGCAGCTGAAAAGCCAACGCTGGGCACAGATTTTTTGCAGTATATAAGACTCTCACACCTGCTTTCCAACTTTCTCAGCAAAAGAAAGGCAAGATGACAACAGTGGAAACCAAAGAAAAGTCAAGCATTGAAGCATGCATTCTTTACAGTTTTTGTACAGCTTTGTGCTCTCTGGCTAGCAGCTGCACAACAGGAACAGGAGTCTGTTTGTCAAGTCATTGTGCCCTATTCATTTAGACCGCCATACCTTGATTTTCAGGGGAAATACAAGTTTACTAGTCTTGGCTTTAAAAAAAAAAAAAAAGGCAGCAAAATCCACAAATTTTTATTTATAGGAATATATATATAAAGAATTGCTTTGTCTCTTACTGGCTTTAAAATTTTGCAGTGTTTCTGCAGTGAGCGTACAGCAGGGTTGATCAACATGGGACTATCTTCTGCCTTATCAGAATGTAATACAGCTGCACAATAGAGGATATCACAGGATATTAGTTCCCCTCATGCCTGTTTTCTGAGAAATAATAACTTACGTTTGTCACAAGAAACCTAAACTCAGTTGGTAATATTACAGAAAGACTGAGAAGTTCACTTAAGATCACAGTACAGCTGCAGAGTTTTGTAGTTTAAAAACAAATGCTCCAGAGTGAAATGCAACAGGGACAAATAGTTCAATATCTCTGAGTGAACTCAAATTCCTGGGAACATATTTCATTACCAAAAATAAGAAAAACGTAAGTACTGTCCTACTCGCCTGCTGCATCCAAGGCTGACAAGATGTGCTGGCTTGATGATCCTTTTCCATCTGCTTATCTTACTAATAGCACAACACACTCAAGAAAGCCTGATGAAAATATTGCCTACTGTCAATCTCCAGAAGCAGGTATGGTGACACTCTCCAGCATGTCACCAGCACAGACAGGAGAAAAAACAAAAATCATGCTTTGTGAGAAAGAAATAAATATGCCAGACCAATGCAAGAAGCAAGGTGGAGAAGGAAAGAGAAAGGGAACATTGCAGAACAGAATTTGGGCGGGGAGGGCAGCAGAAGAGGGGAAAAAGAAAATCCAAGATAAATTTTATGCTCAAGAAAGCAGTCACTCCTTGATCACTGCTGTCTCAAAAGTAATAGACTCAAACAAGCCGAAGACACAAAAAGTCATCTCAGTTTTCCTAGACAAATGATGGACAAGTAGAAAGGAAAAAAAAATAAATTATCCTTTATAACTCAACATTCTCAGTCCCAGGAAGACCCCAACAGTCTTCCACACAGTAACTGAGTTGCCCCATCTGTTCAGAAGAATTCAAAAATTTCATTATAACTGCCTCATTTGACAAGTTTGAGGTTCTTTCTTCAGCATCTTTTATCTTTCTACCCTTTGTACAGAGACTCATGGTAGTATTCTGCCTTACATTGGGGCTGTTAAAGTTTAGAAAATGGAAACACTATTTTCATAGAGGCCCCAGTATACTATGAAGTTTCAAATAGCCTTTGGTTTCCATGAAGTCTATGGATAGTTGCTGTGTGTTCTATTTAAAGGCAAATAAATGAATAATTATTGATACCAAAATCAATATATGAGTTCCAGTTTCATAACTCATATTTTTTCTCATTGAACACACCTACAGCAAGCCTTCTGATCTTTCATTTCCACTGCTAGTTAAAAGTGAAGTTCATTTTCATTAACAAAAGATCTTCCCCAAGACAAAGATCTTCCTGATTTGCCTCATCTGATGCAATAAGGACACTCTCTTGAATGGCGTACTTGAAAAGTCTCAAAAGTAGTGCTGTGCAAAAGTTCACCCCTGTAATTCATTTCAAGAGGTGAGAAGGAGCTCTCACTTGTGCTAACCCCAAGCAGAAAGCAATGCGAACAGAGTATTTCCTACAGCCACCCTGAAAGAAATCAGGGAAGTAAATATCTTTGTGATACTGCTAATGATGAAGAAGAGATTACACTGTAGATGGCTACCATCATCACCTCAATTATATCCTGTGCTAAGCAGGGCCTTCATTAGCTACATTCTTTGAGATTATTTTTAACTACTAAGTGAAAATTCTGGTCATTACTTAGAATTGGTTACTAATTACCTAACCTAGTGCTACACTTGCATGAGTCATAGAACTCCGACATCTGTGTTAAATATTAGTTCTCTATATGGTGATAATATTCACATGTATATGGATAGCAAGAACAAATCAGAGTAGCTCCATGGTCCTAAAGGAGTATGTACAACCCAAGACTGATTCATAGCCTTTTAAGAACGCATAAGAACAGAGTTGATTCACTAATGTTTTGAGAATATCGGTCCATCTAGCTTTGTGTTTAAACAGTTACTGCCATCCACACCACAGCAATACATTTTCTGACTCATTCCATCTCACTACAAAAGTGATGAAAGTTACTCAGGGTACGGCAGTGAAAAAGGGATACCTGTGCATTTCGTGAGTGCTTTAAGCACTGAAGAACTGCTGTAATTGCCAGTCTTTCTTCCCCTTTGGTGAAAACATTTCTCCCTTCTAATCAAGTCAAATGTGCATTTCTCTATTCTATCTCTACCTCCTTTGGAAATCATTCCAATTTTGTTTCACTAAGTCTGAAAGGCACTCTTTTATTGGCATCTCAGTGCAGTTTATTCCTTTTTAAAAAAAAAAAAAAATCTGTCTAGCAAAATATTTAAATACAATGTTTCATTCTAATAACGTAGCCTTAAACCTACTAACACTACTAAACCATGTAGCTTTATTGATTCCATGCGGCAAAAAACCCTAAACCAGGCAAAACCAGTAACTATTACTTTTGCTTGTGGGAAATCAGGGTGTTATCACTACATCAGAAATTGACGATTCCTTCTAAAGCTTATCTTTTCATATATAAAGTAAAATACAAAGCTTGAGCTGGTTAAACAATCTATTCCTATATACATATGAAAAACCGAAGGGGTCTATTTATAGAATCACAGAATCATTTGGGTTGGAAAAGACCTTTAAGATCATTGACTCCAACCATAGACCTAAGACTGCCAAGTCCACCATTAAACCATGTCCCTAGCACTACATCTACACATCTTTTAACTAACACCAGGGATAGTGACTCAACCCTTCCCTGTTCCAATGCCTAGCACTATATCTACAGGTCTTTTAAATACCTCCAGGGATAGTGACTCAACCCTTCCCTATCCCAATGCCTGATAACCCTTTCATTTGTCCACTTATAATCATCTAACCCTAATCCTGAGGAAGCCCATAGTTTCCAAACGGACTCCAAAGCAAATGGAAAGACAGGCTAGTGAAACTTCCTTAATCAGACCGTCAAAGGGCGCTAGGGCTTGATTCATAAGTGGTACTTAACACCTGTGCTTAACGTTCTGCTGATGATTTCTTGCAGAATTCACCACTTCAGAAACTACCTGAGGTTCCTTGCACATTCACTAGCACAGCAACATGTGCCAAACTTTTCCAAATCCCACCTCAGGATCCAGCTCCCACTGAAGCATCCTAACCACAGTGAGAAGGAATTATGTTCAGATATAAATGTGTGCTTAATCTGCAGCCATGGGTGTTTATGTAATTTAGAAGCAGTAGAACAAGTTCCAAAGTGAGGAACGGACCGATACATTTACTTTTCCTTACTGTTACTGGTATTAAAATAGCATTTTTAATGGAAAACTGGGTCCAGCTGCCTGCTTCAGATCTGCTATGGAGAGGATCAAAGTGAAGCAAGGTCTTTCTGCCAAAATATCTTAAATATGCATTTGATCTTTTTTCTTAAAGATTTATATTCCAACAGTTTTAAAAAGCTGATAAGAAAGTACTCAAATTTATATGTGCTTCTGTTTGCATATAAAGACTATGCTGGCACATACACAAAACATGTAAGTGCCAATTTTCCAGGAATTAAAGACAAAGTAAAACGCCCTCTCCTCCCTATGCAGAGAAATCTTCTACTTCCCAGAACATGTCTCACTGTACAATAGAATCTGATTGTATGATCAGTAATACATATTTTCACCATTCAACAGCCTGGGATTCAGCTGTTTCCCACACAATATTGCCTGGCTGTGATTTTGAAGTGGAATAGGATTGCTCTACCAGACATTACACTCGACAGAAGGAGAAAACAGAAAGGCTGCCAGAGCCCTGAAGTTGGAACAGAGTTTGTAAAGTGACTATAAATGCCATGACAGCTAGAATATTTCATCCCTCTCCATTTCTTTCCTCTTTCTTCCTTAGAAATTTCCACTATGCAGCCCAAGTAGACTAATCATTACCTGGGGCTATATCTAGGTACTGGGCCTAATTAGTTAAAAATATAGCACTGAATTCCTCCCAAGCCTGCAATTAAGATACCACGTTAATCTTAGTCAATAACTTCATTCTGCTTGTTTTTCATCCTGGAATAAAGATAAAGTGATGGACGGGTAGTCCTGGAGTCTAATCCTCTTTAATCCCACAGATACTAGTCTATGGGAATGAGGAGGCACACTTCTTGCTGTCCTGTCATGTCTCACCCCTGACTTGGAGCAATCAGCTCCAAGAGAGCACCAATTAGCATCTATGTTCTCTGGTCCTTATCAGTTCTTACTACCAGAAGTTAGTAACCAATTACATGGATAGCTAAGGACTAGCAGCAGAATAGAAACTATCAGCTGTTTGGACAGAGATTTATAAAAGTGTTTTACAAACCATTGCCACAAAATAGTGATGCAAACCTCAGGGGCTCCATATTTTCATGATGTTCAGTCATTCGTAACCTATGAAGCATAAGCTAGAACTCACTCCTGGTGATGGACAACGGGCATAAATTTTAGCAGGCTGAGTTTGAAATTGGGCTTGAAATAATTGACCTCTTACTGTTTTTCTCATTAAGATAGAATTCCACAAAGATATAAACAGGGACTTCTATCACATATCAGACTCATCTCACTTTTGTGCCACTTGAGATCAGAGCTCTCTTGTTTGCTTGCTAGACCTTTTAATCAGTCAAGGCTTTTGGAAAGCTGAAGTCACCCTGGTGATAAGGAAGAGCTAGTAGGGTGAGGAAAAAAGGCTCAGCACATTTTCCTGCTTGTGATCCAGCTCCTAACCCTCTCGTTTTCCACTCTGGTGCACCCACGTAAGGGGATGCGAAGAGGAGCTCTGCATACTTTAAAGGGAGATGCAGTGCTGCTGCAGTCCAAATGGATGACAGCTATTCTGAGGACTTTGACAAGCTTGGTGTTTAGTGCTGTAAACCCAGGTGACAAAATACTCAACTCTGAAAGCAAACCAGGTACAGAAGTTAACTAGCAAGAGCACCAGCTGCAAAGTTTGATGACTGGTGAGTACAGTGACTTGGATCAGTTTTACCTCGCTCTCTTATTCACCTTTATTAATTTTGTGGTGAAATTCAAGATAATATCGTTCAGCCTGTGCCTTGCAGTGTAGTAAAACTGATGTGTAATTGTTTTCTAATTATTTCCACTTCCATATTACAGCAATGGCAGCCTACCACGTTAAAAGAAAGGGAAAAAAAAAAAAAAAAGACAGGAGGACTTACAGAGTTGTCTTTCACCAGAAGAGCACAGCACTGGATTCCTGCCAACAGCATTTTATGAGGATTCCAGGCGACAGAATCAGCCCTGCAAAATTTATAAATAGAGGGAGGTGGAAATTGAACCTATAATCATGGGTACTAGAGAATCAAACACAGCCAACACAATCCAACCAGACAAATTGGATTTTCCATTTTTTTCACCCAAACCCCCATAGATTCAGGTATCTCTCTAATTACTATTAATACGTATTTTGGAAAATGCAGCTTTCATGGAGGCCAACAGGCCACACAACTTCCACCTCAGTCTCTGGTAAATGTGCCTATGAACTAAACTGACTCACCTATGGATGCCATGAAGAAGTCTGCAGTGCTTCCTCGATATCAAAGCTGAGCCACCCCAAGAAGCCTGTTGGAACATGTACAGAGCCAAGACAATGTTATTTGTAAAAGTTCTATTGATAAGGTTTCAATTATTAATTTCTGAAGATGTTTTATCTCATTTAAAATTTAGTTTACTACACAGTCAGTGGGCTAAATTTTGCCTTTAGTATCATCTATTGAAATAAAGAGAGCAGCCTGGGGCTATGCCTAAAATAGTGGCACAAACCATCAGCTCCTCTGTGAGCCACAGACTACATGGTCCCTTCTCAGTAAGCAACTTCCACAACCAGACCCATTTCTGATAATGAATCAGAGGTGCTTCTTTTCCCCCAGCCTAAACCTAAGCAGTGAGAGCAGAAAGCCTCCTTTTTCATATCTTCTTCCTGCTAGCCATTTCCTTTCTCAGGCATTCACAAGGGGAACAGTAGAGAATGACAATCTCTAGTCAGATTTTCCACAGAGTTTGGATAGGAAAAGAGAAGTCAGTGAGTAGGAAACAGCAGCATTTCTGTTACCAGCAATCCAACTAATGCTCAAATGGAGTAAGACTCATCACATCCCCTTCAGCTCAACCAAGTGTGTGGTCTAAGAGTCATGTAAGTTATTCCTTTGTAGTGAGGAGCTCTCCACTGAACCCCCTTTATTGAGCATCATCTATTCTAGATACCTGTCTTTGGGTGACACCTTTTGCAGAGGTCTCTATCCATAGACTACAGAAGGAACCCAGGTAACAAGTTTTTATTACACAAGTTTAATTTCTGGCCAACTGGTTAGGGAAGGTGATCCTCACTCATGAATTCTGCAAGGATCAGATTTCACCCACCAGGTGCTGTGAATCTTTGGTTCTCAAACAACAGTACTGTTTGAGAATACTGTTCTCAATATACTCTAGGGGAGAACATGGACATGTCAATGCAGCACATTTAAGAAATCATTATTAAATAAGAAAAAAAAAGGATTTTCAATGTTCATGCAGCCAGAATCCACTTAAGCAAATTCCCTGTGAAGTACGCAAGGCTCCTCAGAGACGCACAAGAGGCATTAGTCCACAAAACATCTGGACTCAGCTTATTTTAAAAAAAGATTAATATATTTGGGTTAATAAAGAAGAAAAAAAAAAAGAAAAAAGAAAAAAGAAAATCACAATGGAAAGATTCCTGACCTAAGCATGGAGAATACACATTTATTTGGGTTTTTTTTCTTTTTTTTTTTCTTGAAAGAAACAGGTATAATAGTTGATCTATGAATTTAGCATCAGTATTTGATTCATAGGCCATACATTAGGAATAAGATCTGGAAGACAGGAATCATAAAGGCTGACAAAGGAAATGAAAGGTTAATAACTTGTCTTAACATGTCATTCTCATTGATGCAGTACATTAATGCACCACATCATATTTTATGTTGTTACGCTCATAACATCCTTGCTGAAGAAAGGGCTGCTGCTCAATCTACAGCTGGGACCTAAGGTAGGAAATTATTTGCCTCAAACTTCACAGTAATCCTGTGGCATACCTGCCGTGGTCAGGGGAATAGATTATTCGTTTTCTTTTTGCAGCAGCTTTTAAATCATCTGTAGAATATAAATTATTGTCTGTTTGTCTTTTCTACTTTAAATAACATGAGTGCTTTCAACCTTTCCTCATTGGTCATAATTTCTCGATATGGTTTATGTTTCTGGGTATGTTTGTCTTCACTGCTCTACTTTTTCTTTATCTTTCTCCTGTAGGTCCTTAACCTTCTTGAAACACAGCTTTTTTTTATTTTGACACAATCTAGATAAAGCAGATGCAGCACCAAGCAGAAAGAGACAATTATTTTATGTATCTTCTCTATTCAATTCTGAAAGACATTTAACTCTCTCTGAAAAGGCTTACGATTGCTGATCTGTGATGTACTGCAAGGCCCAGATCTTCTTCTGAAGACCTGCTGTCTAGTCAACAATCCCCAGCCTGTGTTTGTGCAGTTGATTATTACAGCTTAAACTCAGAGCTCTGTCTTTATTGAACTGTAGCCTACTTTCTCCACTTTTTTCTCCAAACTGTCAAGATCTCTTTGATTTCTAATCCTGTCCTCCCACTGCCTCTTGCAGTTTTATGTCATCTTCAAATTTAGTCAGCATATTCTTTTTCATCTCCAGTTAATAATTAAAATACCTTCTAACCTAGAATGGACCTATGTGGAATCCTGCTCAAAGTTTTCTCCCCTTTCAGCAGTGAACCACTGGTAACTGCTCTCTGGGTGCAATTTCCAGCCAGATTTTCACTGACTACCACAGCTGCAGCTTGGCAGCGTTTCTCTGGCTTTCAGATGAGATATTGCCAAAACACAATAAATTTAACTGCTTCTCCTCCATCCATGAGACTAGAGAAGGGAGGTATATTGATCAAACTAGATCAATGTATTTTGTTTATGACAAATCCAGCAGAGAGCAATGTAGCTCAAAACACAAAGTTAATTATTATAACTGCATCCCATGTAATGTAATGGTAACTAGGCGTGAGAAAATGACTATGTTTCATATACAACAAACCACTGAACAATGGGAATCACAGTCTTTGCAGTGTGATTAAACTACCTACCTAAGCACAGGCTAATAGGTCAAACCTCATTTTCTGTACTGGTCTAGCCATAGGAATAAAAAAGTCAAAGTAAGGCCCAGCAGGGAAGTATTCATACATAGTATTTAAAGCTACATGAATACAATACATGGCATACATAAGTGCTTGAGCTCGAGTGCATATTGATGATGCAAAACGAGTCATTAAGAAAGGCATCACAGATGTATAATAGAATGCAATAAGCAACTGGAATATGGGCATGACTACTATAACGTAGCGAATGTACTATAACGTACTATAATGTAACGAAATAAGCCTGGCTATAGCCTCTGCTCTTAGGCTGTTGAGTGGCTTGACTGTTGAGACAGTTTGGGCTTACTGGTATTATCTTCTTAAAACAACTTTTCCCTTAACTCCCTTTTCATCTTTGGGTTTGTCTCCATGTGAGAGCTTATCTACTATTTCTGACTTCTGACTTTATTGAAATTTATCTTCCCGAAGCCCACTGATTTTATGTTGATGTTCTCCCTTTTGCCCTCCCTAATAATCAAGAGCTTTATCATTTCATATTTAATGAAAAAAGTCTCCCTAAGGCAAATATATCAACGTTCAGGATCAGAAAATATTCTGAAATGAGACACATCACTGCAAATCTGGGAACACCACCACTGACATTCATATAAGATATTCTTATAAACAGCTCTTGAGAACATTTCTAGTAGATAATCCTGATTCCCATCAACGATACAGGAAAATTCCTAAATTAGACAGAACTTCCCATTTTGAATCTTTGTAGGAAAAAAAGATACAATACAATCAAAACAAAGTTACAGCTGGCCCAAATGGCAGTACTCACTTGCTATAACTCAGACTGCATAAAGTGTAAATCATTCAACAAGAAGCCAAGCCTTTCAGAGGAATGTAGATCCTCAAATCTTTCAAAAATATTATATTCTTGCCTATAAGGCTAGAAAGCGTTAGGTTTGCTTAAAAACAAAGAAAAAAATCCAACTCTTAACTATGTTTCTTGTACACTATTTCTGAATGGCAGATGCCTGGTCTCACTATACATTTTTGCATATTACTCTGATAAACCTACTTCTAATGGAGCTGTGAGTGAAAAAAGGTCACATGAATTACAGTCTGTTCATTTTACTATAGCACATTAGTATATACATGTATGCCTGACAAAACTTCTGTGGAAAGCTTTCAGTATCTTCCCCATACTCTGTTCTCACATAAACACAGCTAGAAACTATAAACAAAAAATAAGAAACAGCCATCCATTCAACTCTTCATAGAGGGAGAAAGGAAAGATGGAAAAAAATACTGACAGAACTCAAAAGAACTCTTGAGAGGTTCATAAGCTGAATCGCATCTTAACAGAACAATTGGTCTTTCAGACTATAAATGCAATTTATTACTGTACCTATGTCCTTCTGCTAGGAATCATAGAATGGTTTGGTTTGGAAGGGACCTTAAAGATCACGTAGTTCCAACCCCCCTGCCATGGGCAGGGACACCTCCCACCACACCAGGTTGCTCAAAGCCCCATCCAGCCTGGCCT
>JAOQGH010000012.1:40732563-40843793 GCA_025769975.1 Gallinago jamesoni
GTTTAAAATATCCACTGATATTTTTACCTTAGCTTATCATAAGGCAAACCTGGAAGATGAAAGTTAATTCTTTACAAAATGCTATCAACTGTCTATGAAGTACAGTTCAGAATATTGTCCAGGCTCATCCCACCTAACTTTCGTTATTTAGCTACAGGGAGGAGGTTAGGAGACTACCCACTGTCCTCCTGCAGCCATTGGAGACAGCTCCAGCCATGTCTATTCAACTCACCCAAGATCCAACACAGATTCCGAATACATACCTCTTTCCATCAACTATATTCAGACATACAAGAGACTGACGCCTATATGTAAATGCTGCACGTCTGCTGAAAATCTGCTGCCTTACTCTCGCCAACACACAGACACAAGGAGGCTTTGCAGGCACTTTAATTACTAGGGCTAAATTCTGCATCTTTACCTCCAAGTCAATAAGAAAACTTTTGACTCGCATATACAGTGACTTTATTTATTAATGTCTGAGTCATTTACTTGAAACACACATCCCTGCCTACGTGGTTTTTCTTTAAATACTCAACATTAAACAAACACTTGAAATATTTAGAGCGGGTCTAAAAATCTCCATTAATGTTGCTCCAGGTTCTTTCATTGCTCCATGGCTTTTAGTTTAGCCATTCTGGATTTGTGGTATTGCAATTATAAAGAGAACGCAATTTCAGACAACATGAAGAGACCAAGTTTTAGAAAAATACATTTACAGCTAACTCTTTCAGGTAATAAAAAGGCTCAATGATTATTCCAAAAAGATTTATCACTGGATTTTAATATCCAAACCTAAAATTATAAAGAAACGAGAAAAGAAAAATTCCTGAACAATTTAGGAAAATTTAAGGAGATCTACAAGAAACTCAAACCTGTAAATATGAAATAGAATAATTTATGACTGGTTGAGTCAGAAATATATCTTTATTTTAACCAATATGAACCATATACCACAATTCTAATGTGTCCACTCTCCAACAGAATGTGTAATGAATCTGAAGTTATTATTGTATATAATCACCCTTGAAGCATTTTTAGGAGGTAGTAAGAAGGAAGAAGAAATTGATTTTGAAATCATTTTGAAATATAACCTGACAATGGAAAAATAGCTTTGACTGCCTGTCACAACCAAATTATTTGCTGGTTTTCAACACCTAGAACAGAGACAAATCAGAAAGTATTTCTGTTCTCTATGCAAAAAAAAAAAAGTTATTAGAACCCAACTTGCTCCTACAGAGAAATACCAACAGTCAAAGAAAAACGGCATTTATAAAAAAGCAATGCTAAACAAAACTATACAGTATACAAACTCACATCAACATGAAGCCAGAGGCCATACTTTTCACATATATCGGCAATTTTATCCAGAGGATCAAATGCTCCCAGCACTGTTGTGCCTGCCGTAGCACAGACAAGAAATGGTGCTGACCCCTGCAACAGGATTCAAAACAAAAAATTGTCATTTGCACTGCTCATTTCCTCCAGTATGTCTGCAAAGCTAAAAAATAAAAAGGACTAGGAATACAGAACAAAGATGTGACAGTCTACATTTTAGTTTCCTAGCAGAAGGTACTACATTTAAAAGTGCTGACTTTAAAATAAATTTTTAAAAAGCATTTTCCATTTCCAGTTAACACCATCCTCTCAGGGCAGATTTCACCAGCTTCAGACTGTTTTGACAGATGCTAGTTTTGTCACAATCAAAACATAAGAGATATTTGACATCTCTCTCTATACACTGATTTTCATTTCTCAGTCTTCTACATTTTACTACCATATTTGCTGTCGACTGAAAAATAAAGCTACTAACTCAGCCAGCAGGCTGCTCATGCAAGGAAAGGGCTCGTTCCTCTAGGGGTTCCACCTGCATTGTCTATACAATGCCCCAATTCTCTGCCTGGTGAAGAGGAACCTTTAGTCAGGGAACATGATTTGCCTTAGGCAGCACTGGCACAGCACATACAGCCACTGGGACAGTCATCGCTATCTGACCCCAATGCCTGGTCTACAGCAAAGCTCTTGCTCCTACTCCTGTCTAGAGAACAGGAAGGGCTGTAGACAGGAACTGAGCATCAGGAGAGAGATCACTGGAAATATCAGACAGTTTTGAAGTTAGACAGCTGGGATAAGGAAAACTATCATCAGGTTGCAGAATCAGACAATTTTCACAAGCCATCCATTTTGGTTTCAGTGGCTTTGCTCACGGCTTTCCCATTCAACTAATACCAGGGACGCAATGACAATAGCAGACGAGGTCATATACCCCTGCGGATGTATGTGTCTGTGCCTTGGGAGCAGAAACTGAAACAACGAAAAGAATTGGTGGCACCTATAACAACTCCATGAAATTAAGGGTATCAGCCCAAGCAATGACTGTGTGCTCTCACTTGCTGTGAGATACATGCTGAAGGAACTCCTCTACACGTTTCATCATCTGGTCCACAGTATGTCAACGCAGTTACTGAAAAGGCACTAAAGTTGTATTAAATTGTACAGTCTGGGATCCCTGGAGTTCATTTGCCATGAATTAAATCTCTCAGATGATGTAAGTCTCTCTGATGATGTAATTTAATGTAGCTTCACTGAAAGCAGACATCAGCTGAAAAATCAAATTCTACACAAGTCTTATGCATCTTCAGCTGAAATCCGATCTCTCTTATTTAAAAAAAAAAAAAAAAGTTGTCACTTTTGAACATCTACCTATAGTGACAGGCTTGATTCACATTTACACTGACAGTTTTATACTTCTTTAACAGTATAGAAGACTGTCAGAATGGTTCATAATTATGATTTATTTGTATTCTAAAATTTGTTTACAAATTGCTGAAGCAGTGAAAAGTAACCTTGGAGTGAGTTTAAATTAATCCCATACATTCACAAAGAATTACCAGCCTATAATTCTCTTCTTGGTCATTCATTCCTAGTACAACCTACCACAAAAGTCAATCAAACTTACAAACCAGCCAGAAGCTCAAGTATAAAATGCTTGCAAGTGACACAGGGATATATTTCCTGCACCTAGTTTCTGTTAGCTTTCTCATCAATTTTCTCCCACAGCTATACCAAAGTCAAAGGTCCCCAGCAGCCAGTAGGTAACATGACTGAGTACGGGGACAAGTCTAGGATCTCCACAAATTCCAAAGACTGTTACAATTACATTTTTCCTGCAAAGAAGGGAATTATACTTTTATTCTTATTAACAATATAGTTAAATAAATCTTCCTGACTAAATTCTCTAAAGAGGCCTAAGATTCTTTCTATCATAGTCAGTGATCATTTTGTGCTCCTAACACTAGCTAATGCATCCTCTGTTGTCTGGAGTCATTAGATTATTTACTGTAGTTCACTGAAGTGTCTTTCTATAAAAGTTGTAATGTAGCGCTTTATCAAGGACAGACACACTTACTGAAGCTCTGATGAAATCAGAGTTCGAAAACAAAACCTTTCAAAATACCTGTAACTTCCATTAAAATGCAAGTGAAATAGTACTCTCCTGTAAGCCCAGCTTTATAATATAGAACATTAGTTTTTAAATTGCAGAGCACCATACTGAGGGTGACCATTTTATTAAAAAAAAAATATAAAAAAATTCATGAATATCAGATGATTTCTTTCAAAGAACCATTAAATTCATTGATACATCAACAAATAAGAATTCTGTTTTTGCAAGAACAAAGAGCTTGTTCTCCTGTCAGCCTGCTTCCTCTTGCTCTATTTTACTTCAGTCCTTCTCCCCCACCCCGACCAGGTTGCTCAAATGAGAAAGTACAGGTTGTCTTCCACAGACAATGTGAAATATAGAAAGAGGCAAGCATGAGAGTTTGCTAGGTCATTAGGGCCACCAAGTATCAATAGTTACTCTATCTACCATGAACCTCAAAGAAGAGATGGTTGTTTGGCAGATGATATATCTAAACCAGATCTTAGTGAAAGCTGTTGTGGCCATGCCAGTGTGTGACAGGACAGCACTGCCTTGGCTTTTCTATCAGCCACAAAAGTAGGTTTCTCAAGGTAGCATTCCACAGTAGGCATCATCCACACCATGGACATTACACTAATTGCTTGGTATTCACAGATTGTGGACTAAGGGCTGAGATCTGAGTCTTACTGCTCTGATGGACAAACTGGAAGTGAGAAATAAGGTGAGGTAATCAAGCAAAAAGAAGATGCTCTATGTCTTAGGATTCACATTCAATCCTCCAAAGTCTCTAAGTAAATTATGTTGACTGCAGTAAGCGGTGTCTTACATATTGTGTGAATGTATCTTAATGTTGTCAAAATATACACATGAGTACATTGCTGGCCTTTGACTCTTTACTTGGTAAAGTTCCTGGGGGAAAAAGAGGCACAAGATGGCATCTCAGCACTCTTCCTACAATGCTAGAAAGGACTAAATTTAGCACTTTTAGCTTGTATCATAGTTTTAGAGACTAAGCCACATGCTACAGATCTTGCTCACTGTAGAGGACAATAGCTGATAGAATTAACTGAAAAAAACCTACAGTTTTCATTTACCATTTAAGGAAAACAAATACTGTACCCATTTAAAAAAAAATGGATCAAGGGCAAAAAGAGATCCTAGAAGAAACAAGGTAAATACTTCAGAACAGTGTTGTACTCAGGACTTTCATTAGTAGTAAATACCCTGCAGAATTTTTCTCTCTCATAAGAGTGTAGAACTTAAAAGTCTTGGCATTTTCCACAAGTTTGTGGCAAAAATATTGCACCTGTAAGAAAGACACTGTTACATTAACTGCCCTATTTTTAAGATTTCGCTCACTCAGTTTTCCTTCCTTTCACTCAGACAGAGGCACACAGTCTGCATACACTCTTCCTCTCTCCTTCATGCTCTTTCTCCCCCTCTCACCTCTTTCCTCGCCCGCTGGACTTGTTTCTCCAGTTCCTCAGGTATCATCTTACCTCTAAGGGACACAGATTTAAAACTTTTTCAGTTACATTCAAATAGGTTGGTTATGTACAGCACTACTGCATTTTAAAAAGCCTTAGAGAACACAGCCATGGCTTTTGCTTGCTTACCTTTCATCTGTTTTGACGAAGTAAACATTCTCCGTACCAATACCCAGGAAGGAGGCTGCCTTCTTCATGGAGTAATGACACTGTAAATGAAAGAAGAAGAACAAAAAAGTGAGTACGCAACTAAAATGAAAGAATTCCTTAGTATAGGGAACAGTGACACTGAAAGCTAACAGTCATGACAACAGCATAACCTAACACAAAAAGTAAACTGACAAAGCTACACAGCACTAAGACTATCTTCTATTTAAGAATTAATGACATACACTGAAGGCTGGGGAAAATAAAATACAAAAATGTGAGCTTAAAAAAGAAAGCTCTGTTCCATACAATTTTTTTTAAAGCTAGTTCTACATTAGAATTAAAAATAGAAGTGTTGAAGTGTCATCAGGGAAGAATTAATTGTTTCAAGATGTTTTAATAGAACTGAGTCAAAAGTATCAATTAATGTAAGAGTCAGGAAATGCATGGGAAGAAAGGTCCAAAGCCTGCTGAACTCAATAGCCTAGAAGCAACATATAGGTCTGAAACTCCAAAAGCACCACTCCATGGAAAATGGATCCCTAATTAGGATGTATTTATGATATATCTAAGACCTCTCTCACTTTATCCTTGTAATTTTTCTATATGCTTTCTTTAAACATCAGCTGTTTTCCACTGCCTAAGACGATACTACGCTAAACTGACCCTTGGTCTGATCCAGCAACTTTGTTCATAGGATCAAGGAGCTCAAGTCCCAGTACTTACCAAAGTCTTGTGGTGCAGTTGGGACTTGCAAGGCTTTCAAAGCCCTATCTCTACAGAAGGACCCAAAAATCTTGGTGTTTAGATATCAAGGTTGTTCAACTGAATGTGGATCTTAGAAGCCATTACAAAAGCAAGCAGACTTTAGACAGGGCGCAAGCACATCTTCAAAAGTCTTTAAATAAATAAGGATTTTGCAAAAGGTTTGAGTCTGGACCAGTCTGCATTTTCCAGACAATGAAGTTACTGTTTCAGCAAACTATTTATCTGGGTTTTGTCACAAAGGCATCTTTGAATGATTACAAATATACACAGCCCACTTTGCATTGAATAAAGGGCATTAGTGTATGAAACCTTGAAGTGAGTGTAAAGGAAGAGACCCCTTTACCTGCTCAAACAATGTTAGAAATAGGTGTTTTATTAAATCAGATTGTGGTAAAATGGCTCTGGTGAGAAGCACACCCAAGCGTTCAGTACAATCCATATTTTTTTACAAGTTTTTCTTCTGTTAAACAAATATTCAAGGTATATCTTACCATATTTGCAACATCCACTTCTATAAGGACCTGCTCTATGGTAGACACTATTAATCTAGCATAAGAACATTTTATCCTAATCCAGAATAAGAGTATGTAGATCTCAATTTAATCCATCTTCAAGATTAGCCTGGGAACTCAAGATACAGTAACCGTCTTAACCTGGAGTTATTTCTAAATGTCAAAACCACTGTGAACAACCTGCAGCATGCCAAATGTCTACTCATTCACAGCAATAGAGTCAGTTTTGAGACTACGCAGCACTTCATAAGACTACACACTTCTCAGAATCAAGATTATCCAAGCCTTGGTTTACCACTGCTCTTCTAAAAAAAAAAAAAAAAAAAAAAAAAAGGCTCTTTTTCCCATTATTACTGAAGAGTTAAAACAACCATATTCCAGCAACTGTGAAGATGTCTAGAATTGTTACTTTTCATACAGGAGGTGAAGCCAGGTGGTTAATTAATTCCGTTTTCTTCCAGAGAGTTCACACAAATGCAGTTACTGCAGAACATAATTATGAAAAATGTACAACATTTTAATGTGTGGGTATGAATATATTAACGGTATTAAAGCCTGTCACGCTTATTTTGTTGAGATGGATGATCTCAAAGGGCTCTTTTTCTTTTTGACAAGAAGGTTTCCCCCACTATCACCTACTTTTAAAATAAAGGCATATAAAATACTACCTGATACTATAAGGTAGTTTTAAGAAAGCTTATTTTTGTAACATGACACATCCATGAGCCCTCAGTGCTCATTCATTTAGACTTCAGAATAATAAGATACATAGGTGGATAATTAGTCTTACATTACATCAAATTAAATCAGTAACAGTAATAATGATTGTAGAGCTGCTGTGTGTTGTTCAGATGAGTTTGGAAATGTTTTCAACCGATTAGTGAACCACTTAAAATACAAGTTGCCTCCATCACTGATTTCTACCCATTAGATACAAATGAAAGGTATGAATCACCAGGAATAATAAGTTTGCTCCAAATTGAGAAACAGTAGACCTGCAAATTCAGTACACTAGTAAACAGGCAACCACCAAATCATGTATTTTATTATAAAAAATGGTATGGGAGACTGGGAGAAATATAAAAGAGGCTTGAGCCTCTTTTGAGAGATCATACCAAAAAACAGAGGGAAAGGCAAGAATAAAGGGAATATCAAAACAAAACAGGCTGCTACCTCCACAGGTACTTCCACACCTGTTGGAAAATATTGTCAGGTCTTCAGTAGGACAGAAAAGGGACAAGAATTATAATGCTAAATAGACTTTAAATATGCTGTCTTTCATGAAAAAAGTAGTCTTTCAATTGTATTGATTGAAAACAGACAAGAATTTCTTTTTTTTTTTCCTGCTATCATTACTAAAACCCATTCTGCTAAATTACAACACAGCATTTTAAGAAAAAAATAATCCAGAGAATATTTAGCAGTGCCAACTAATTCCCTTCTTCATAATTCTCTTTCAAAAAAAAAAAGGTATTATTTGTATCTAGATTATATACATAATTTTAAATAACAAGTTTAAATACTCTGAGTTCAGTTCTTGCCTTGCCTTTTGCAGTTTTGCTTCTTTGGATGCATTATTAAATCTGTTGCCATTTGTAGTAAGAAATGAATGCCTTTGAGCACAAGATCAAATTGGAATAGTGCATTTAAGATGTGCGGCCATACTATTTTCACTATAGCTAAACATAGTTTTCTTGTCCTGATAACATTTGCAAACACAAGGTACTTTCCCCATGCACTCATTAAAACAGAAGATAAATTTGTATTTTCTTGATTTTGAAAAGTTTCCTAGAAACATGACTGCATAAAGCAATTACACTATTATGAGATTGTTTTATTACTTATTTTTGTCTGTTGTAATTTCAACAGGGGACAGGATGGTGAATTAATGTTGTGTTATTTCACTTTATTACTTTCATGATCAAGTTGCACTGGGGAGGAATTTAGTTTCATTGCATCTGAAAAACTGCTCATATCAGCATGCACATTTCAACTGTTTACACATCCTCTTCTACCCTCAGTTACCTCAAATTTAGCAGATTTCTACCTTTCAGATCAACGCAATACATTCTTGGGTCAGAATGAAGTTCAGATGAGACTGAAATAGCAAAAAGTGATAAAAAGGTAGGCTAACTACAACTGTATTCAGCTCCTACGGAGCCACAAATCATGCCTCAACAAAGTGGAATATAGCATTTTCTCTACTACTGCTACTGTCTCAAGAGGAATCACTCTGTAATGGTCCAGCAAGAGAACTATGGAGTAGTAGTATAAACATCATTCATCGTGTATCACCATAATTTTAAGGAGCTAAGCATTTTACTTGCAGGAACAAAGAGTATTTTTGTTCCTGAAGACCAAACAGAGCATATGAGGATCTTGGGTGGGCCACACATTAACCAGACACCTGCACGTTATCCAAGAACATGCAAAAAATACAGCTCCAGATCACATAAAATTAAGTCACTGGCAAGTCTGTGCATTCCCCTGCTCTACAGCAAGGAATTCTTTCAGTCTGCGAGATGCCAGACTGAAACTTTGGGACTTGGCAACTCAAGGCAAAAATAATTTCATTTGAGCATAGTGTTGAAGCCAAGCCCTAAAATGACACAAGCGCCTTAAGCAGCCACGTGTTTTGACCCCTCATCGATACTCTCCATTCATTACAGCCTGGTGCCTTTTCCAAGCCAACACTGTTATCCTGACTCACTTCAAAGGAAAACACCAACACCAGGATGATTTTTTTCATCATTTGCCTGACCAGTGCAAAACACATCTATGTCCTCCAGGACAAACTCATAAAAAAACCATAACCCAAAATAAAAATAAAAAATATAAAATGAAGAGTGTGGCGCAAGCACTTATATACTTCTTTTCAGTGTGGGCCATTCACTAAATATATTCTCAATAATATGATATATCTGAACTAAACAAACTTCTAAAAGGCAAAGTTAACTTGGACTCCGTACAAGTGGATCTAAAATAAGCATGCATAAATATGCACATCTCGTCCCTCACAACCATGAATAAATACTAAGGATCTTAGGCAATAGCCCCAACTACTAAAAATGGCAGTTTTATAGCAAGTGATTACTGAGTACAGAAGACAATATGATTTTGTGAATCAAGCAAATCATTAGAGATCAAAGGCATTGCCTTACAAATAATTTATTGATTTGTTTTTCCTTGTCAGTTGTATGTTTTATGGTTTTGGTGTTTCTGGTGAAGCAAAAATGCCAAAATAAATTTATTCCACGAGTCAAAATTTCTTTTGTCATTAAATTAAATGCTTGTTTATTTTGGAGTAAGAGGGTGTATTTTTTTATTTAAATTTCGAAATGAAATCTTGCAACTTCCTGACAAAAATTCTATGTGCCTCATCTCAAAAGCATTAAATGTTTCAACCTCACTTTTTCTTCCTTAGCTATTTTTTAAGATGTAGCATGATGGATTAAGTATGAACTGGCACGTCATTTCATATACACAATTTTCAGAAAGAAAAAAAACTAAATATATTTTGCCTGGAAAAAAATCCCTTTATTTAGGACATTTGGATTCCATTCTAAAATATGTGCTGTCTTGGACAACTTATACAATGCCTTCATCCCTCAGGCTTCTTCAAAATAAGCCTCTCTTGTCTATTTTATACTGCAAACTGTTTGGAGCATAAACTTAAAGCTAAAATTATTTTGGTAACTATATACTCCCTACTACAATAAGGTTCTCACTTCCACTGGGACCTTTATAAAGGAAAGTCAGAATTAATAACAACTCTGTGCTAATCAAATGATAAACTCTTAAAATTGCAGGTTAGAGAAGAAAAGCCTATTAAAAAAATAGCTTTGGAATAAATGCATGAATGTAACTCAACTTTCCAGTTGAGTTACAGATTAAACAGATATCATTCCAAAACTTTAACACTAGTCACAATTATTTAAAGAAGAACTGTTTAAAGATCCAGCAGGCTTTTCCAAAATACTTTACAGTGGTTTTGGTTCTCTACCACAGCCAGTCTGTACTCGGACATAGGGCAGAGCAGAAGCTGCAGAGAGCTGTCTCACAGGTCCACAAGTGCTCAGCTTATTCCAAATTAAGCCTTCAGGAAAAAAACTCTGACATCCAAAATCTGCTTATGATTCCTACTAGACTTTATGCTATGGGAAATCAAATGCTGCAGACTTCCACAACATCCCACATATATTCTGCTACGGGTTTGCCCCACGTACAACCAATTCTTACATCAGCAATTTCCAAGAGCAGGAACATCTGTGTTTGTGTTCTGCAGGCAAGGAAGCTTCTGCAGGGAAATTTACCATCGGACTTCTCCACATAGCTCTAATATTCCACACCATACGCTGATGACAAATTTATTGTACCAGTCCTCCATCAGATATGCAAACAATATAATTTTGCAGCCATTGAAAAATAAAGTTCAAAAATGTCTTTTTGTTTTCTTTTGTTACCTCTTCTGAAGTGAACAGGACTAGTCTTGGCAAAGCTGAAAGCCCTTTTTCCTTTATCTCAGGACAAAACCTGTATCTTGCTAAGTTCATAGCATACATATTAGAAACGGAGCCACCTGCAGAGACATACAAATATCAGATTAGCCATAGTCCCAGCACCTGTCTTGTCTCTGAGTGCTTGACCTATTGCGGGAGGCTTAGGGGGGGGGGAACAAACAATACAGGATTAGTCCTTAGCGTGCATCATAGCTCATTTCCTCCTCAAGAGCCTACAGACATAAAAAGAACTTTGGGGTCTGCAGCATGCATGGAAACACAGTGGGTTTGAACACTCTTTGGGGATATTTCCTGAAGTGTGCCCAAACAGAGCGCTCCACGAGAGAGAACACCCTGCAGCAGCTCCTTCCCAGTTACACTGAAGCGGTACGAGTTCGGCTGCCCCCACCAAGCTCAGCTGCACGGAGTCTAGGAGAACTTTTGAGCAACCAGGCCTCAGAGTGTTATAGGGAGAAAAAAAAAAAAAAAAGTGAGTGAAACCAGAAGATCTGCAAGGTAAGATCTGGACAGGTTTTATTCACTTATAAGAGCAAAATAATAAGAAAAAGCCTTAAATAAAACTAGTACAAAAAGTACAATTCATTTATCTTTTGACAGTATCTCAGTAAGTTTTAATTAAGAAATTTTGCAGTAAAAGCAAGGAGTCTACTGAAAACACAAATCAAATCTGACATGAAAAAAATCCATATCATTAATATATTTTAAAAAAAAGGGGGAGGATTTTAGTTTGTTTATTTTTCTACTACTCACATGTAGGCTAGCATTACTGACTTTGTTTTGGTTGTGGAGGAGGGGGTTAAATCAATTTGCTCATTTAATTTCTCTTCTCACCCACAAATTAGAAAAGCTTCACATCTCGCCTAATGTTATCCGAATAATCTGTGGACTAATATTATTACACTTCATTATATCTATGCAGTGAGCTGGAATGCTGCATTACAGAACATTTTAAAACTGTGGCTTATCAAGGAACTCAAGAAATATTTTTTTGGTTGGCATTATCATAACATTTCAAAAAACTATCAAAACTCAAGAGTTAAGCTCATGACACTCCCACAAAGATAAACTCTGGCTCCCACAGTTGATAGGCAGGATACACAGATCAGTGCCCTCAGGCATCACTGGCTGATGTCAAGCTCATAAATCAGCTCCCTGTCTGTCAACCAATTTGACTCAGTCCAATGAGGCTGTTCATACTGCTGTTAATAAGGTCAGGAAGGGCATCAGTTACAAACAATTAATTTCCACATCATTATATTTAATGTAGATCTGTTTTCATAGAATCACAGAATAGGTTGGAAGGGACCTTTAAGATCATCTAGTCCAACCATCAACCTAACTCTGCTTAAAGGTTGTGGAGAGGTGGATGTTGGCCTCTTCTCCCAAGTGAATAATGACAGGACCAGAGGAAACGGTCTGAAGTTATGGAAGTGGTATATATAAAGTGGTAAGGGGCCCAAAACTAGACACAGTACTTTCATTCATCTACTGATCGGATTCACAGAATTATTACTAGAAACACACAGCATAAACCTGGATGAAATAGTTGCACATATGTGCATCATTGGATTTTTGCATGCATTTTCAAATATTCTCTACGAATCAAATGTTCACAAAATTACTGTATTAGTTGATTTTTAATGACTCAGCCTGAAGTCTGAACTCTTCCTACCTGGATTAAATATGCCATCACCTTCTTCCCAGCCTATGAACTCAATCATTTTCTTGATGACTGCTTCTTCCACCAACAGAAACACAGGGGATACTTCATATGTATATCTGAACAAAAATAAAAGCACCATGAATGGTATTAAGACTACAGAACTCATGCCACAGAATATTGTTAAAATTAGGTAAATGTTTCTTCCACCTTTCTCCAATCTATCAGAAACTGACCACCCATGCATCAGCAGTAAAACTCCAAACTAAAAACACTATAGATTTGACCCTCAGAAGGTTAGCTCCTGAGGGCATCACATTGACACTTTCATTCTCAAAGTAATACATCAGAATATGCATTTAATGTAGGTCACACACTTAAATTTCAGCTATAATGACCTATTGTAAGCAACAGTTACTCTTTGTTTAGGGTTTATATTTGCAAGTAAACAGTGGACAGGTAACCATTTGCATTCAACTCTGTGCAGAATCCTTCAAAGGAAACAAACTGAGTAAGTCTGATTAATTCATTTTTATGCACTAAGATAAAAAAAAAAACCAAAACAACACCAAAGTCTAGGTTTAAAACTGTTAATACCAAAGATGTCTCCTCTTAAGCCGTACCTCACAAACTAGAAAAAAGGGGGAAAGCTGTTATTCCAAAATGCATGCTAATTCGTCATCAAGAAGACAGAGAACTGCACTTACACACTTGGATTCAGTGCTTCTGTAATGAAACGAGCCACCAATGAGTAATAATCTATCCCAGCGTACAGCTGATTGAAAAATCTTGGATGACCTGAAAATACAGATGAAAAGCAAGCAATGACAGGATATACATGAAAAGAGAATATATAACAGGCCCTGTCAGCTGGACGCTGATCACTGCAAACCACAATTCACTCCATCATTCTCTCAGTATATTCTGGACTTACTTTCCTTTTCTTAGATTAGACAATCCTTTGAAAATAAATATAATAACCACTTTCAGGTCCCCAAACAAGGTTTGAGAGATGTAAGTAGTGCACTGAATGAGTGTGGGTTCTTCACAAGTTTTAGAAATCAAAAAAAGAAAAGGAACTGACAACTGAGTACACACAGTGACTTTTAACAGTGGTCTTGAGAGGCCACAATAGATGCTCAGCCAAATTTTGCTGAGCAGTAGAATACAGCAACCTGCCAGTCCCAGGCAGCTGTGCCTGCGCTCCCACCAAAGTCTCAATACTTTGGTATTGGTGGAGGGAGGCAGTATTACAGCTTGGAAAACCTTGCTGCAGATTTAAAATGACAAGTTCATAGAATTTGTTTACCTGCCTTGAAACTGCAAGTTATAACTAATTATGAGAAAAGTCTACACTATTGCTGACTATAAAAGGAAGTCAGTTCAGCAGCGGGATCATCACCTAAATTTTAATCAACAGCACACTGCTTTTACATGCAAAATCAGGTAAACTGTATGGCTCCATTTATATTATATCTGGGGCTTCAATAAATGTTTATACTTAGATTAAAGACTATTTGCACAGCGTATTTTTATATACAATATCCTTTCTAAGGTGACATAGTGTAACAAATAAAATTCTGAAGGCAATTTGCAAAACTAAGATAAACTGAACACCTTCCAGTAACTCAGTAATTATATCTGCATATTATTAGCACACTCCCCCTGTAAGTCAGTATTGCTGCTTCTCCATGGTTTTCAAAGGCATGTGTGCACTTGCAACATTATTTATGGTTTTACTTTGTAGCAATAGTGATTGTAGCAGGGAATATGCCCTGAAAACACACAACTAACTATATCGATTCTCACTTTCGAAAACACAGCCTAAGCTATGGCACATCTGAAATCCTGAGCTACTGATCCACAGGACTGTTCCCTGAGCAGATGTTATTCATCCCTTTTTGCTAAGGCTGAATTATACTACACATGCTGCAGAAAGGTTAGCCGTAGAGAACTAATCCTGCAGAGTTATGGCATACTGTCTCTGAAATACTGCAGGCTCTCTTCTCACAGTGTCTGGAACAGGTATTACTGCCTATCGGCAAATTAACACCCTACAAGAGTATTGCTCAAAAAGAGCAATAGTAAACATAGGGTAATCATCACTAAGAATGTATGAGGGCAATGATGGTGGCTCCACTCCTCACCACTCAGAATGCAGGAAATCACACACAAAGTTCCTTCTCCTGCTTGTTCTGCTAGACTGTTTTATCATACCCGTCTAAGTGACTTTCACAAGACTTCAAAATGACAGAATCTACCACTAATGTCAATGTCATTGCAGGAATTAGTTTTCGATTAGTTTGCCACAATTACACATTTTAGTCAAACCTATGGTGACCAGCGTTCAGTCAAACAACTGAAACACAGCCAAATGTTTGCATACTTGTATAGGCAGGCAGAAAACAAACATTCAACCCCCTAGCTCCCTGAAAGGTGACAGAACTTCGTAAACATTATCCTGCCTTCCTAGGTTAGCATACAAAATAACTTCACTAGAAATCACATTCCTACTGGTTTTGACGCTGTATTGTATAACATCCCGGCAGACTTGCAAGAGTTTCTGATGAGATTCCCCGGTGTCCCGCATTTCCAGGTCGAGAATCTGCTTCAATGTTTCAGGGTCTTGCCATTCACAAACCTAGTGATGAGGAGGGAGGCAGGGAGACACCAGCAGTGAAGAGGTTAGACAAGAAAAAGAGGCTATAAAGGTACAAGGTAAGCACCACATTCAGCACTGGTTTCACAGCTCTGCCCATTGCAGTGCAGCATGCCAGAAAATATCTCTGGTAAACTGGTCTCTCGGGATCTTGGTTGTATTGTGTCTCAGACATTGCTTGACCATAAAAGTCAGAGTAGGGAATGCTGGAAGGCAGAAAAGCAAGAGGCCTGCAGGTCACATTAGCTAAGGATTTGTAATCACAGTATTTTCAGATGCTGTTCTGCCAAGCAGTGGGAGCAACCAGTGCATGACCAAAGGCAAGTACATTTTATTTTCAACCCCTCTTCCCACACAGCCCATAAGCAGAGGTTTTGCAAAACCCATAGAAAACTCGTAACGTTGCCCTTTCACAGCGGTACCGCATGTGCTGTTCCTCCTCCAATACTAGTGACTCTGAGGAAAATAGGAGTAGCTCGACTGACCCCAAACCAGAAAACACTGCATCCATTTGTCATATCAAAGAAACTGACCATTGTATTCTGAGACCAAAAAAACCTCATCATTTTCTGGCAAATATGTATGCTAATTATGTTATTGAAAGGTTTTAGAATGTGATCTTTCTTAATTTGGAAGGCTGCCTTTTTATTTAAGAGCCAGGCATGAAATAGAAGCAATTCTAAGGTTACTTAAACTACAATAAAATACATCTTGGAAAAAAATACTTTACTGTTCACTATCTCTGTTACAAATTCTCAACAACATTTTTTTTTTGCTTTACCTTTTCTGTTACATCATCAGCTTTCTGGATGATTTCTTCCATTATAATCTTACAAGCCTCTTCCACAAACTTCTCTCCTGCCTTTGCGTCCATTATCGGACCATTTAGGACAACCCCATCCACTAAAACAGCATTCTTCTTCTTCTGGAGCATCTCCTGTTTGCAATTACCAACTGTAAGGTAAATAACTTACTATTAGAGCAAGGCCTAGACAACTAAATCATAAACTAAAAAAACATTCTTCCATTGCTGAAGATTTAGTCAACTTAAGAAAAAAAATTCACATAGACTTTTCACATGCACATTCTTTGGTGAAAGAATCTTCACGGACAAAAAAACCCAACGTGTTACTTCAAACCTAGATTGTTATTATATAGGAAATAATAGCCTACACTATTGTATCTACTGCTTTCTGTAGCATACAAAAGCATGCAAGGCACCTTCCAAACACAGAGGAAAATACATTTCTGTCCTAGAATATGATATAGCTGGATAAACAGAAAAAAGTGCAAGATAGTAGGTATTTTTCTTAGCTGAAAATGTTTCCCTCCAAATCATCCCTCCTACTCCCCTTTCTTCATTAAATAATTTCCAGCTTCATTTCCTTGATCTTTATGCTGCTTTTTCCCACCAGACAGTCCTATTGCTCTGAGTCTTCTGCATCCTCTGTGAAGTGTTTCACTGACCCAAACTCCATGAAAATAAAACCTTTTGAGATTGCTGTCAGTATCACACACCTGTACTTCTCTCCTTTCTCGCCTTCTGCTATTAAGTGCCCTCAGCCACTAATTACAGTAATTTGCTGTGTAGATTATCTTGTTTGTTCATTTCAGCCGTGCTCTTTCTTGTCCCTCACCCATCCACAAGAAACACTCTCCTGATGTGTTCCATGGACACATTGCTACTTCCTTCTTTACATTACTTCTGAAAGCACATCCAAGATGCTTATAAGACACTGGGCAACAGCAGGAACCACGTATCCATTTCATGTATTGATTTCAATACGGCAAGATCAGGACTCCAGTTTTAATCAATGTAAGGATAAAGACGAAAGTGAGACATTTGGAGGTACCAAGGGAACAGACACTTGAAACAGCACAGCACTGAAAGGAGAAGCGGTAACTACTATATCCAAATTATCTGGGTTACAGACAGCACCTGTCCACTGATCTCGCCCTAGAATAGCTAAAATCTGCAAAGCCAGGCAGCATGGCTTTGGAGGATCTTCTTTAGCCACAGTGAGGATGGTGGAAGAGTAAAGATGTACAAAGGAGAAAGCTTTATGCCTGAAACACAATGTTATGCCTTTATCTTCTGCTTTACTTTTTGCTCCACTTATAAATTACAGAAGAAAGGCAGCTTTTTCACAGGCCTAAACAAACAACTGGATTTCCAGAAGACTGCCAGACACTGCAGTCCGACACATTCATCATATTTATCACAATTACAGTCCCTCGTGTGCTCAACAATATGTAACAGCAGGAATGTAGCCTAGGAAAGTGGGTGATTTGAGGTTCATTGATTGAAAGAAACACTGTCCATCCCATGAGCTTTTATTTACTGATGACTCAGAAAAGCTATTCAGTTCACTTTCACCTATGAGGACAGATATGACAAACAAGATCAAATTCTAACATGAGGTGGAACCACGGGCTTCCCATAGAGCTAAAGGACAAAAATGAGACCCTCACACTCTGCATTTCTGAAATTACTTCTAATTTTAATCAAAAGCAGCACTATACTAAATTTCACTGAGCAGATTAGCCTTCAGTACAATGTTACTGTAGGAGAGGCATAAGCATTCTTGTGCAATGGATACAGAACAAGCAGATAAACAGTACTCTATCTTCAACAGGCAAAGAGGGAAAATCCCAGACATCACAAATGTCAATTCTCATCATGCTTCCCAGCACACTGCAGCACAGGCACTGTACAGAAATTGCAGCTTTGAAAAAGTCTTAGAGTTTTCTCTCTGAAAACATAAACTAGTAGGTCATGTTTACGAGACTTAAAACTCCAGGTATTAATAAGGAACTGGATGGCACCAGATCTTTGGACAGACAGAACAGGGACTAATTTTGGATTAAGAGCTGGTTATTTGATACATAAACAGCTGCCTTAAAAAAATAATATCTCAGCCTTGCCACCTCCTGGAAATGCTACCATTTCCATGTGTGTCAAAGATGTATGTTTCTATGAAAAAGAGGACAGGATCTGAAAAAAACGTTATAGGAGATTAATGTCTACCACAGAGCACAGATACCGATACTTCCTTTTGTTACAGGAAGAAGAAACAGAAGAGCAAGAGAACTTACTAACTTCTTTCTTTGCTCTGCTCCACCCCTTAGATCTCTGCTAGAACTAGAGCTGTGCAAAAGCTTTCTAATGGCAATTCCATCAGCCCTATTTCTGATACTTTTGCACAGAGATGCAGTGCAGTACTTCCATGACTTTACAGAGATCTCTTCCAGTGATTCTGCAATGAGCAAAAGCAGAACTTTACATTACTTTTTCTACCCAGGTCTTCAGGGGGTTGGGTGATGTGTCTAACAACAGTTCCCTATTTGAAGCACATCTATTCCCCCTCTACACATAGTTTTACAGTCTCCATAGGACACTTTGAGGAGCCTGAGAAAGAAGATACCCTCTGGAAAATGAACGACAGCCTAAACCTAGATCCAGCACATCTGGTTTGGGCCTCAGGCAGAGTCTATGAAACAGCAAGACAAAGCAGAAGGGTCAGAAAGGAGGGGAAAAGAGCCTTTACATTAACGGCAATTTACCTGTGTAAGGCAAAGAGATCAAGACTTAGCCAACAATATATTTCATTAAATAGTACACCTTGCAGTTATTTACCACTTTCTGAATAATTTTTTTTGTTATCACTTGCCATTTCAATCTGAACTTGCTGACCTAAATTCTGCCTGAAACATACCACTGGACTATTACTGGAGATTAACATGAACTACTATTTCACAATCAGCAGCTAAATCAAGGCCCAAACATACACATTTTCTGAGGTAAAGGTGTCCAGGTTGTGCAAGTCACTATTTAAGAAACAGACTCCTAAGCAGACTCAGAAAACAGACTTTCAGAAAGTATATCAAATGCAATTTCAGCCAAATGGCTCCAGGCTTGAAACAGCACTAAAACTTTACCAAATGGAAGTGCTTCAAACAGGGAAATGAAGGATTATTGACTGTTTAAGACATCCTTCTGCAAAAGAGAAGCCTCGATCCTGCTCCATTTGAAGGTAATTGGGCATTTAGCCACTGGCTTCAGCAGCAGCAGAACCAAGCCCGTAATTCTCATGTTTCATCCTGAATGAAATATTCTATTACAGAAGCCTAAGGATTTCCAACCAGCATTTCATTTTTATGATCAATATTATTTTCCTCGCAGAAAACAAATTAATTGGAGCTGAAATTATGTACAGAAAAATAAACATTTTTCAGATGTTTCTATATCTTTATGTACGCACCATCAAGTATTTTAAAACCTGCATCTGTGTTTCCATAAACACAGAGAAACTTCCACTGCTAAATTCTCGCACGACAAAAAGAAACTAGAGCCTTGTACTTGGCACGTTCTGACAGCATTTGGGAGAGTAGAATAAAATGCCCAGAAAGATTTACTGCTTGCAAGGAAAAGGCAGAAACAGAAGGGGGTGGTTGTGGAGGAGTAGCTTGTGCTTGAATGCCAGAGCCAAATCCTGCTCAGTTTACACTGTACTAGCACTACTATAATCAAAAGCAAAAGGCTGACTTTGACCAAAGGTTGATTTCTGCTTTGTAACGAATGCAGTAATAGTTGTCAGCATTAATCAGAAACAAACTTTAAATTTCTCATCTTGTATGATCTAGTCATTGTTCCTCTTTCAGAAGACCTTGGTATTTTCTTTGTGTCCCAAAAAAAAAACCAAAAAACAAAAAACAAACCAAGAGAACTTCAATCAAGACTCCACACCACCACGTTTAATGGATTACTGTGACGCCATACCATGTATCAAAGCATTAACACATATACCTATCTGATACTATGCAGCTATTTGAGTCCCCTGGCATACATAATCTTTACAGGCACTTTTGTGTCTTTAATCACTCTTTCTGTATGTTTACAACTGAAGTAAAGCCACTCCACTTTTAAGGCAAAATACATTGTTTGTTAGTAAACTGCTTTCCCAGGCCAAGTAAAGGCAATGCAGGTTTCTTAGAATCCAGTATACAAGTTGATTTGGTATCCTGGGAAAGCCATTCCTGTGAAAAAAAAAAAGCAGGCTCATGCAATTGCCCCTGTACTACATGCTCCTATTATGGAGATTTATGGACAAGGCTGCGGACAGGGATCAAGCTGGGTTCTTCCCTTCAGAAGGTCTGCAACAGACCCCACACACAGGAATCCTCCGACTGTGAAAATGCAAACGTGACCTTTATAGAGCAGGACGTGAGGAAAACAAAAGCACTTGTGTCCAAGCTCAACGGCCCCTGAATAGACTCTTTGAGCACACTGCTAGCACTGAACCGCCACAGTGCAACAAACAGGTCCTATTCTCCATCCCACACCTGAATTTCCCATTCTGAAAGGAAAGGTTGGGAGGAGAAAAAGAAATCTTGAGAGGAGCACCAGAAATGACAGGGAATGCAAGGTCTGCACTAGGAGAGAGGTTCTGCTTTCAGAGATGTTTCCGGAGACCTGAGGGAGCACCCTTATCGGTTGAATGCTCATGACCTGTGCCAATTCGCTGTGTGTCAATACTAGGGAGGATATGCTAAAAAAAAAAAAAAAAAGCAAGCAAACAAATAAAAATAATAAAAGCAGCATACAGGAGTTAAGAAACAAGAATCAGGAATTTTTATGCATCCAAACCTCAGGAACTGATGTTAATATTTAATAACAACTTCTCAGTGCCCTAACCAATTACCTGCAGGAATGATTCATGCTGTAACATTTCCAATTAGGAAGAAAGGCTGTGGAGAATTAGAATTCACCTTGATGCAAAACATGTACATTTCCAGCTATGAAATGGAAATCCCTACTCCTTGACCCCAATGAGATTCTCTCAGCTCACATGCTCTAATTTTTAACATCTGCCAACAGTGTAAGAAGCTTTTCTTTTAATTAGAAGGTGCACATTGATAATGAACATTTAATGAATGTTCCTTTTTCTGTGGGAAAGTGAATATATTTGCAACATCCAAGTCAATCACAGGCACTGTGCATGGGATCCCAAAGTTAACAATTTCACGAGGCTGAGTTCAGGCAGAAGTGATGCATATATGTGTGACCCACATAGAATATAAAGAAACCCGGAGACTTCTCTGCTTCCCACTGGAAAAAACTGAAGTGAAAATACAATTGGTTTTTTTTTTTTTTCCAAATGGAAGTCCTGCAACTTGATTTAAGAGAGTCCATGACAGCCTGTAATTTCATGCAAGAACTATACTTTTAGTCATAATATAAAAACAATTTTTAACTCCAGTCTTTCAAAAATCAACTAAGCAAGCAGTAATTTATTAAAACTGAGTTTTCTGGCATTCAACACAAACTAAAATGTAAAAATAGATGAAAAAGCTACATTTCATTTTAGGAAGTTTTACCTCTACATTCAGGTTACAGTCAAAACAACTTTTTCCCTCTTGCTTTTTCTTAACATCATGAACACTTCTATATTTTCTGTTTCCTACAAAGGAATTCCAATTACTGCTCACTAACTTATTTCTAGAACATTGCTCTGAGATATACCCTTATTTGCTAACACAGGGAAGCTACAGCATAGTAAATCAGGATGTAACTTTCCATCCACTAGGTCCTCTGAACTAGTTCTTATGTGGACATTCTTTATTTATTAGCATATTATGTATAGCAAAGTAGTTCCATCTACTTTCAAAATGGAGCAAGCTGCTTTGCACACACCATTATACTGTTGCCGGTCACACCAGCAGAAACCAGTCACACAGATGAGGAACCCGACAGGGCTCTGGAGCCATCACTTCAAATCCTGCCTGCCTTGATTTTCCTATGTGGGTTTGAGAAACCACTCCTGAGCTAGAAGAGACTCAACTGCTGGGTGTCAAGTACCAGCAGAAGAAACTGGTAGTCCTTCTCAAGAGAAGCAGCCTGGATGATGCCTGGTAGAAGCACAGATCAGACCATGCTATCCATGCTAGGGTTCACCAATGAGACCATGCGATCCCTGCCCCAGCAAGGCAACTGAAAGAGGCCCAAACAGAGCCCACGCCACCTGCAGTGATCCCAGTCTTCCATTTTTCCTCTATGAAAGGCAGATCATGGATAACATATTTGAAGGTTTTTTTGACCATGCCAAAACTTTAATCAGTCATTTGAGATCAGCATCAGCACTGCAACCGAATACCAGTTACATACAGCATTTGTTGCTTGCTCTTTCCCCTTCAGCCAGGTGTAACAGATTTTTAACATGATATATTGGCCCCAAAGCGGGTCAGTAATCCCAGATGAATGGAGCAGGCCTGTTTGAGAAAAATGAGTTTAAGCAGCTCAATGAGACATAAGCTGTCTTGCAGTGTAACTAGCGGGGATGCCAAGCCACTTATGAGACAACCTTTCTTATTGAAACCCTGACATTTGCCAATGGATAAGATCATATTTATGAGGCTTTTCAGTTTACATAAGATGAGACATGGCAAAGGGCAGGGACATCCAAGCTTTAGAGCCAAAAGCTCTTCCAAACTATCTAGATTTAGCCGACTACTGTGTAGAGTTATTGCTACTTTACTGACAAAAGACCTTGGTTCCTGAGAACCACTTCCCTCATCATATTTACAGCAGTGAAAAAACTCTGGTCCAGTGACTTTTCTTTAAAGACACTTCTATTTGCTGACACTTAACAAGTTTTTCATTTCAAAAAATCAAGATTACATATACTGAAGAAACCGTAATAGACATGGACATACATAAATTTGAACCAGGTCAAAGTCACCTTTTATTACCCTTAGACTAGCCCTGACAATAATCATCAACAGGAACAACCTCCGCTGACGTGCCACAAAGCAACAACCATTTTGCCTTTTAAACGTATTATTCCCTCATTGTACATGTGTAAATCCCATTAATGTTAAAATAAGATAACCTGTGTGCACAGATCAGAGGATTTAAAAAAAGAGGGAAATGGCCCTAATTTTGCCATGTCCTGCTGAGCATCCTCGAGTTATCAATGCTTTACAAACAACTACCTCCAACAACCTCTACAGTTTGTGACAGGAGACAAAGCAAAAAAGGTCGTGAGATATTTAACTTTTGATTTTTGCAAAGCCTGAAGATGTAGTTTCTGTAAACATTTGGGATGAGCATTAGGACTATCCCAGATAGTCCTAATGTAACTGCAGGGAGGGAGTGGGGGCAAGTCCGAGAAATACAAAGACATCTATTTCAATGTGTCCATTTTGTCTGTCTTGAACATATAATAAATGCTTATGGAATACAAATGGTCTTTATAAAAAAGCAGGCTGCTTAAAATAATCAAGGGCAGAGAAATTAAGGCACATGAAATCTAAACTGTTTAATAGGCAGTAATAGCTGAATCAGTATGCATCAAGATGTCCCAATGCGTTAAAAAGTGACAATTCTTGGTTGTACAAGTGACAGCTTAAAAGATGCCTTAATCAAGAACGAGAAATTATTTACTGAACTTCTCAAATGTCAAATTAAGCTTCTTAAATGTTCATTAACTGCCAAGAAAATTCTTATTAATTTTAAATCACAATGAACGCACTCACACAGAGGGCTTTACTTGATGCAAACTTCTTTTCTTGCAAACCTCTGTTTTCTTCCTCTGATGAAGTGGTATTACCACAGATCCTCCACAGATCTTTTTTATCAGATAGATTTATGACATAGGAGAGATCCTATCCCTCTGCTCTGACCAAAATACTAACCTGAGTATCACATTACCAGAGCCACAAAGTCACCCTAACTTCCAGTATGTTTTACCAGGCTTCCCGTTACACCTGTTTGAGATAGCAACACAGCAACATCTTACATTAAATAAATGCTCGCTGACTCATCTCCCTCCCTACTCTGCTGGCAGACACAAACCACATAATGCCCCAAACATACCAGATACACACCAAGCTACCTGCCAGAAATTAAAAAGCAGCTTATTACATAAATGCTGGCTGCTTCCTTCCTCTTGTGGTTTCCAGCTACAACTCTGTTTGCTGCACTTGATGAGCTAGTAACTTGCTTGAGACTCTGCTTAATAGACTCAGCCTTTATGTCCCACAAGGGAACATCTCACCTTTTTTTTTTTTTTTCTCCTCCAAGTACAGAATTCTCCAGGCTTTCCCTACACCAAGACGACCTTGGAAAGCCACCCTGATGCCAAATGACTGAAGAACATATGCAGTCAAGACCCATTTCTGTCACTAGGAATAGGAGTCTACAACTTGGTCTCCACTCATACATGGAATTTTGCTATCTTTTGTGCCAGTGAAGACATAGCCTAAAGAATCCTCTTACCTACTCCTGTCTTAAGTGTGGATGCACATTTGTTAGAAAAAAAGCTTTCAGAAGGTAGCAAAGACCTTACAATCTCAAGAACCTGAGATTCATTTCTCCTAGTGGCTCTCAATAACGAACAAAATCTTTCCCAGATCCCAAATCACCTAAATCCACAAATAACCAGAGTACAATCAACATCCCCAGCAAAGGCTGCAGTACAGCGCAACTTCCTTCACCTGATGTGAAGTTCATTCACCAGACAGAAAACACAGCAAATCACCAAAGGTAAAGAGAAGAACAGGGGACAGGGAGACTAATGAATTTCTGATGAGAGGGAAGCAGGCAGAAATTATACATGCTACTCATAAGGAACGCAGAGGTACCAAAAAACCTGCAGCAACAAGGGTAGGGATCGTATTAGCACTGGACTCACTCTGTCTTATCAGCATAAGACAATGGTTTTGGAAGGAAATCAGACTTTTGGTAGTATACTTGTGACAATATTTGAACCAGAAGACTTACTCAGCTGAAGGGAACACCAGGATCTCAGTGACTTAGAGAAGCTTATCTTTGATGTTGTCTTGGCAGAGGACACTGCCTCTGAAGGGTATCACTTTCAGAGGTGCTGCCACTCATACAGTAGCACTGCTGGGACTTGCACAGTACAGCCTTAAGCTACTGTGTACCCTAGAACATATCTACTGCATACTACGGTTCTCATGTAACTTTACAAAGCTCATTCAATTTACAGCAAATTAAGAAACATGTAATTTTTGTCCTTCAATATTAAGTTTCTGGAGTTCTTACATTCTCTCCATTTCAAATATACTATTTCCATTTGGAGATTTTCCACTGGTAGAGTGCTAATGTCACCCACCAAGGTGAGGCACTGAACTTTTGGGAGACAAGCTAGGAGTTTCCCAATCTACAACTAAAATCTTTTGTTAATATTTCATCCATTCTTAGGGTAAAACTAAAAGAAGCATACTAGACTGCTCTCATAAAAGATTCCTAATTTGGGATAAGTGGAGAAACTCTTATCCAGAATATTGATCCTGTGGGAGAGAGGACTGCCATCTGCAAACACTTTTACTATTTTCTGACTTAGCAACCAGTTTCCACCACAAGACAAAGGAATTGCTCATTTCCTAACCTTGCAAATCGTGGCATACCTGAGGCAAGGCATACCACAATTTAGCCTCTTTTCATTTTCAATGCTTCCAGAGAAGTCTCATGATTGTAGCAGCCATTGGACTTCCATGTCGCCAACTTTCATATACATCATGCTCAGCTTTTATTTTTCAACACATAATGAGAAAAAGGCCTTCCTGTTAACCCTGGTAAAGAAGTTAGCTTGATAAGAGATTTATAAAACAAGATTAACTTATTCATTCCTCAGATCTTTTGCTCCAAGGCAAGCCATCATACTGCCATGTCTGTTTTATTCTGGTGCCTGAAAGAAAATTAAACAAATAAAAGGCACCACTCTTTAAAGACTATATATTTTAACAATATAGTGCTGCAAGGCTTCTATAACACTTGTTACAAACTCTGTACCTTATTAAATTGTTCTGGCACGTAATCGCCACACTTTAACAAAAGGAGGTTATAGATATTCGATAGATATTTCTACAGGCCTCTCTCCTCATCTCCACAGGTTACCGGGGAAGCCTGGGAGCCGGCGGGAGCCCTTCCCCACGGCAGCCCTGCCCCTCCCGCACCTCGGCTGCCTCCTCCTTCCGCTGCCCCGACGTCCCCCTCCTCCCCGCTGGTAGCCGCGGCGACTAAACCCCGGGAGCCCCCGCCAACCGGCAGAGGAAGGGATTAAAAACCTCGAGGGGGTCAGAGATCGAGGTGCTTCCCTCCCCCGAGCCCCTCCGCCCGGCCGAGCGGGGCGGCCACCGCCTGAGGCGCGGCGGGAGGGAGAAGGAGGGGTTCTGGCCCCGTTTTACCCTCCATCTCGCTTTCGCGGTGGGAGCCGGCTGCGGACCGCAGGCACCTCCCCGGCCTGGCCCTGGGCCGCTCCCGCGTCGAGCCGTCCTGTGCCGAGCCGAGCCCCGCAGCCCTCGCCCCGCACACCCGCAGCCGCCCGGCCGCTGCCTCCCGGCCGCCTATTAATACCCTCGGCGCCGCTGGCCCGCCGCCAGCCGCCTCCTCCAGCGGGGAAGGGAGGGGGGTAACGGGGCACGGCCGGGCTCACCGGAGGGCGAGGAGCCGCCCGCAGGGTTTCCCTTGCCCGGGTGCGGTACATACAGGAAGGTGTTTTTAATGCCCGGGAGCCCTTATTCCCCAAGTCGGGGGTTCGTAGCCGTCGGGGTTTGTTTCGGTGCCTCAAAAGCCCGACCCGGTGCTTTTAAAAGCCGCCTCGGGGAGTGAGCGGCGGCAGCAGGGGCAAGCAAGCCGGCAGCGGGGACAGCACACCCCTGCCCGCCCACGCAAAGCCCGGCCGGGCACCACCAGTCACTAAGGACTATTTTAAGGCCTCCCAGTGAATTGTGGCTGACCTCCTTATTCCAGTTTATTTATCCCAGGACACCATCCATATTCAGCGCCACACGGGCCTTCTTAATGCTCATTCCTTTCTTACAAAAGGCATTAGTGCTGTTGTCACAGGAAGATCTGAAAGTGTCCAAAAATTCGCTACCAAAGGCCCCTAAAGCTCGTGTCCTCTGTTAAAATTCAGTCCCGATTAAAGTTTGGCAAAGATTTTTGGAAGCTGGTGAAATACTCAGGCATGAATTGAATGCTCATTCATGCAGTGATAGTACAAGGGGTAATGGCTTGAAACTGAAAGATGGGAAATTTAGATTAGATATTAGAAAGAAATTCTTTACTGTGAGGGTGGTGAGGCTCTAGACCAAGTTGCCCGGAGAAGCTGTGGATGCCCTGTCCCTGAAGTGTTCAAGGCCAGGTTGGTTGGGGCTTTGAGCAACCTGGTCTGGTGGGAGGTGTCCCTGCCCGTGGCAGGGGGTTGGAACTCAATGATCTTTAAGGTCCCTTCCAACCCAAACCAATCTATGATTCTATATAATATCCTAATTTTCTTTGTTCACGAGGGAACAAATGTAGCCCTTTTCTAGCTTCAGCTGCAGCCTCTACTGCATTACTACTAAGTCATTAATAACTTCTCCAACTTGCAGAAGGTAATTTTGTAGCCCAATAGATATCCTACACTGCAAGAGATAAGTATGTGAACCTCATTGTGGTTGATAAAAATGGTAGATATCACTAAATTAAAAGTTCGTAGTTGCCTGGGAACAAGTGATCATGGCCTGATTGCATTCCTCATGGGTAAATGAAGGACAGCCCCAATTAAAACTACATATTTCTGCTGCTTCAAAACAGCTAATTTCCAGAAATTGAGAAGAACAGTAAGAGGAACTTACAGGGCAAAATGGTGAGAACATCAAAAAAAGGGGCTCTCTTAAAGAATCTATAAAACAGCAAAACCACTATGATTTTGAAATCAAGGAAGGCAGTAACTTTCCCATAAAAGCTCAAAGGTGGCAGTTAGAAATAAAGTGGAAAACAAAGAAATTGTATAAATTACAGTTGATATAAATGACAAGTTACAATACTGAAAATTGATACGGGAAGTTAACAGTCAGAAAAAAAAAGTCTGTGATTGTGAAAGCTAGACAAATGAGACATTTTAAGTCTGTTAGGAATAGAAGAAAACCCAGTGGTGATACTGGTCCATCAATGAATGTAGTTTGTAAGTGGGTTTGTGCTCATGTGGAAAACGTAAATATGTTCAATAAGTACTTCTGTGCTACAAAAGAAACAAGTAGATGGATCTCAAGGGGACTATGAAGAACTGTTCCAGCCTGCTAGTAATTAAGAAATACAGGATTCATGACCATTGTCTTATAAATAAACTTAGATAACTGTTACTTCTAGTCCTAGAATAGATACTTGGGCTCTTTCACCCTTTTCAGTAAACTTTGGAATACTTGTGAAATTCCAAAAGAGTGCTAATGTCATAGTAGTCAAAAAAGGGTTATTGCAACGACAGGAAAGTACAGGCCAACATCAGAACCCTAAGTAATAATGGGAATAACAGATGTAATTTAAAAACATTTCAAATATGGGAATAGAAATAATTCCAGACTTTTTTAGGAAGACCAGGTCTAATCAAACTTCTCTAAATTCAATCTCATCTTTCTTTGATGAGATTGCTCATTTGGGCAAGTGTATATTGATGATTTAGGCTTTTAAGATAGTCTGAAAGAAAACATAGTATCCCATGCTAACATTAAAGCACACGCTAAATTGACTAAGACTTGCCTAAATGATGGCAAACAGTAGCTGACAGTAAGGAACATTCACCGAACAAGTATATTTCTGTGAAAAGGGGGTCACATCTGAAAATGACACAAAGAAGAGAGAAATGGTAAAGTAATAAGGACCAAGCAACCACATGAAGTAGTCTGAATTGAGTGGCAAACTGGGCCGTGTCAAACGAGCTACATTTACTATAACTAAATCCCTGTAACAAGCATGAAGGATTGTAGGTGCTGTGTACTGAGAGGGAGACAGTACTTGCTGAAGAAGATTTAGGGGCTGTAGTCACCAACTCATCATAAGCGTTCACTTTGACACGAGTAACAGGAAGGATTAATCTGCATCAGGGTGGTAGGAAGTAGGGGGAGAGAATCTTGTCTCTGTATGTATCACTGATGAGACCAATCTTGTATGCTGTGTTCCTGCTCATGTTTTGAAAAAAAAATGTTGAAAAATTGTAGAGGGGGCAGATTAAGAGCTGAAAATGTGATTTGAGAATTGAAGAAAAATGCTGCTAAGTGAGACTTAAAGAGCTCAATCTGTTTATCGTATCAAAAAGATTGACTTGATTACAGCATATAAGTACCTCTGTGGAGAAAAAAGTACTGAATTCTGAAGAGCTCTTTAATCTAGTGGAGAATGCCATAACAAGAAGCTGTGTTAGAACTGAAGTCAGACAAATTCAAATGAAGCACAGAGTTTTTCTTCTTACAGTGAAAATACATCACTGGAACAAGCTAACAAAGACACCGAAAAATGTTAATGGTTTTATGTCCCCCAACTAGGAGAAGATTTCTTTCTGGAAGACCAGTTTTAACCAAATGCAGGCTAGTGCTAGTACATGTGTGAAATTTAATGACATAGAATACAGAGGAGATCAGACCATGTGATTAAATGGTCCCTTGTGATATTACTTCATTATTTCTTGTTAACCTAAGTAAATATAGGAAGGAGTAGCTACTGGTGAGCAACTGCTCAAGATTATATTCTTTGTCAACTGACTACAATCAATCTCTATGAAAAACATGACTATCCCGAGTGTGTAGGATTTTAAATAATCGCAGTACATGTGACGTTCTTGGCAAGCAGAGTATGAAATATCAGAAGACAATCAACGTTAGTCACCTATTTTCATTTGTCAGTGCGCTAAGCTGACAAGATTTCAATTCATTTGGGTCACAAAGGAGCTCAGAAGAGCTTAAGGAGAAGCTGGAGGAAAGGTAAGAAGCATGAATCCATTAAAAACACTGGCCATCAGACTTAGGTAACATAGTAATTAAACTGCAAGCTTTGAAACGCTGGCAGACAGACCAGACAACTAATTTTATATGCAATATTACACTAGTAAATATACATCAGTTTTAAATATTTATGGTTTCTTGCCCAGCTTGTGCATAAATGAATCAAGTTACCTCACCTGAAGCTATGATCCCCCATAATGAGCTGTGGATGCAATGAAGACTAAAAGGTTTGACACTGACAAGTAATACCTACCACTCTGAAAGCAGCCAGGACCACACAACTGAATTGTGTTCCACATAAACTATTGAAAACTGCTTTTAAACATTAATGAACTAACATTCTGCTTAAATTGTTGTATTTGGCAGGATGTGAACCTGCATCTTCTCTCATCTGTTCACAAAGTCGGCATGGCAGTGTTCAGCTCAGTGCCCTTTCTGCTCTTATCACCTGTCCCCCTCCCTGAACTCTGTTACGTGCCGACACAACCTTTTCAGCAAGGAACCTCCTCTAAACTATGTAGAAAACTGATGGTCATAAACAACTAGTTAAAACTAAACAGTAGAATAAAAATGCTTTTCTTGCTGAAGGAACAATAAAGTGGGAGGAGAGTTAATTTTGGAGTTTTTTTATTTTGCTACACCCAAAATTCAAAAAAAGGAAGCTTTTCAAACAAGAAAATATTATTCAAAAGGGACTCAAAGCCTTTGAACTGCCTAATTTTAGTACGCAAACCTTAATACCCTGTGGTTACACCCTGGTTAACAACCTGACTTCTAGAAATTATATACAAAAATGCTAGGCCCTTTAGAGGGTTTTAAAGACAGAAGTTTTCAAAATCACCAGATCCATTTGGAAATCTAATCTGGAAGCTGCATAAAGTAGGGTCTCAGCTCTTTCTCTGTCTTTTCCCCAGGAGAAGCTGTGGGGTCCATTTTTAGAATTACAAAGAATTCCCAAGTCCAAATGAAGTAAACAAAAGCTGCAGGATCCCTGCACTTGTGAAAATCAGATCCTGGGGCATGAATGCTTGAAGTGTCATGGTTACCTCTATTGGTATCAACATCAGCTATGGAACTCAAACATTAGTAGTCTGGTGCAGGTAACTGAGACAGGGAAGAAAAAGCATTAAGAGGTTGAAGGGCATTCATCACCTTTTTGAGGCCCAGAGAAATAATGTTGCTGTGCTATCAGGGGCCAATCAACAGTGCAGACTGATCATTCTATACAGTAAAGTGAGGTAGTCAGGCTCTCAAGTTGCAGCATCTGATGCCTTCAAAGGAACAATACTACATCAGCTGCCTGGCAAAACACATTGTTCAGATCACCAAGGCTCAAAACAAGACAACATCACTAGGTGAGGCTTGGACCCTAAAGGCATCAGCAAAGACAACAAAGCCAGCAGAATTCAAGCAGCAAAACGTGGCTAGAGAACACTTTCTGGAGATTATATTCTGCATATAGAGGTGATAAAATGTCATTCTCTCGAGACACACATAGGCATCATACATACTATGAAGAGTCTAGATTGGAAGAAAGCATGGGGAGCAGTTCACAAGCATAAAAAGCCTCTGCATCCTTAGGAGGCAGGGCAAGGACCTGCTGGTGGTGCCAGGGGCAGGATGAACAGGAGACATCAGCTTGAAAGAGTCAGAGGCACTGAAAGGACATCCAGCTTGGGCCTGTGGCAACCTCACGTTGCTAGCTTTATCCCCACTTGCTGCTCAAACAGAAGCTCACTCAAATTGCTGGCAAGTTTTTTGTGGTTTCATAAACCCAGTTTAGATACCCACATTGTGTATTTAAATCTATTAAATCATCTCTATTTTCTTGAAAAAAAAATAAAGTACTGAGATCCAAATAGGGCTATTTATAACCCTTGAACATGCAACCTTTCAAGACTGACTTTTGTTATTCAAGTCGATAATGATAATTATAAATCTGGCTGTTATTATTCCCATGTTTAATAAAAGAAATCTTGCAACATACATTATTAAAAGGTAGACTACCTAAGGTAGCTGATCTCAAAATTGTAACACTATTTTTGAATAACTGATATGTCTTCTACATTTGCCTTTAATCAGTGTTGGCAAAGCGGGTCATGTCATATCCCTTTTCTAACACTGATTTTGGTGGGAGACAAAAGAATTTAAAACCTCATAGGAGGAAGAACCTTGCAGGATTTGGGAATCAGCATACTCTTTCACCCATTATGTTTTAATCAAATATTTTCCTGGCGTAGATATGTGCTCTAGGAAAGATCCTCATGATAAAGTAATGCTTAACAAATCTCATTACTTGGGTTTATGAAGTCACTTGCCCCTTCTGTAATTCAGAGGGATTAAATCACTTCTGCAAATTAAAAATAGGACGATCAACCGATTAGAGCAGGGCTTCTGTTTGCTATTTGAATCAGGCAGACAAAAAAAGGAGCAGAAGCAATACGGAAATCATGTTCAAGAACAAATAAATGAGGATATTTCAAATCTCAGATTCTAATTTTATCTCAAGATCTCATTGATTACAAAGAAAAAGACTATAAAAACTTCTTTCTTCTGGTTTACAATGTTACCAAAATCTTTTCATAGCCATGAAATTCATATTTGCCTGTTTCATTGTGTTCTAGACAGAGAAGCCTAGGGGAAAATGGCTAATAAAAGCAAGGTGTTTTCATCCTTATTATGTGTCTGTACTTGATGGTTTTTAATAAACAAAAAGATACTAGAAGTGCACATAGATTTTTTTTTTTCCTTCACCCCTTTTTTTTTTTAAATGCAAGCATCTCTAACATTCTATTTTAAAGCATAGAAAGAGAAAGGGAATCACAGAGGCGGGATAGAGAAATATTAGAGAAACACCAGACACTGCTCTACTGTGGTCACTGCAGCAAGTGTGGGCATGTATGAGCTATCTTTAAGCTAGCAAGCTTGGATATTGCTAAAGAAGCAGCAAAAGCAACACAATGCTCAAGGCAAGCTGCAAACTCTTCCTCAAGGCTGGATATTTGGCACGTGGCCCACACGGAGCTACACATTGCTGCAGCCACAGTGCTGTCGTCCTCAGGGCTGTAACAGATGAGCATATGTGACAGATCAAAGATCAGTCCTTGGTTTATCTTGGAAGTTAGGAGGTAAAATCCACGTATGAAGATTACAAAAGCTGAACGTGCAAAAAGACAGGGTTTCACTCACCAGTCAACTGCATCAGTTAGACTCTCCCACAATGGAGCTTTTCCAAACATCTTTTCCAAAATCCTTCATAGATACTTTCAAATCAGGCTTCACCAGATATTCTGGAGACAATAAACTCCAAAGAGCCCAACAGTAGAGAAGGGGCAAACTCTACATTTTCATATGTAGTGTAAGAAATCTTAAGAAACTTTATATACCTGGTTTTCCACATGAAGTAGCTTGCATGTTTGTTCCCCACCTAAAAAAAAAAATAAAAAAACCTCTTGTGATTTTCCCAAATAATAAAAACTAGGAAATTTTGAGCAGCCTAAGCATATGTCATCCTGGAATATCTTTGTGTCAAATGCCGTAACTGTCACATTAGCAAGACATAAAATAAAAGGCATGAGTATTGTTTCTAGAATCAGGATTTTTATTCTTCGTAATTTGCAGCCACCAGAAGGTAACATGAACACAAGAAATGCCCTCAAACAGGTCTAATTCAGGGCCCTAATGCAGGGCATTGTGATACTGTTTGGAGGCAGATACAGATACCACACAGTGTAAGCAGAACACATCTACATTGCCTTCCAGAGCATGTAACCATGTTAAGTAAGGAGGGCTGATGCACGAGTTCCCATCTCTGTAAACATCAAGAATGAAGTTTATATCAATTCAACACACATTTTATATGAATTCTTTCCTTTTGCAAAACAGGAGTCACGGACCACATAACATTCAGAAGGATGCAAAGCAGCAGGCAATTTCAGAACCATACTGAACAGTGTTATTTAGCAAAAAAGGAGCCTGTGGGTTCTGCAAATGAAATTACTCCAACACTCACTTGCACAGCAAATATAGAATTCTGTGTACAAACAGTGTACACTGAGCACCATGAAACTGCAAAAAAGAAAGCTTCTTTGAGCCATCTTCTGTATCTGATGTGACCTTGTACAACTTTACTGCATTGAGCACTATATATTGCATTTGTGCGAGGACCTGTTATGGCTAAAGAAGTCTGAGGTAAAATGAAATCTGCCGAATACAGGGACTATCATAGTGGATGTCATGGCTGGGATACAGAGATTAGACACAGGCAAGAAGCAAACAGATGTCACCAACCCACACCCAGAACAAGGTATTTTTTAATGGCATTATATTTTAAATAATGTAAATACTGCTTGTAGATTAGAGAACCAGTTTCCATTAGGTGCCTTACTACTCCTCCGTCTTCCAGGAGAAATGAAGCAGCAATAGGGAGGGTATTAACTTCTTCAGGACAGTATTAGCTATATTAAACCAGAAGGGCACTTCTGGCTTATGTCAACTCTCTCATGAAAGCAGAGGCAGAAATTAAGTAGTTCAGTGTCTTTTGTCTGTCTGTATACTGTTGGTTAAAAAGCACAGCTATGCCAAACATCATTATTGTGATAACTGGAAACGGTTTTAGTATCTGGGTCCCCGTGCAGAAAGTAGAGCGACCAGTTACTTCCAATTGACACACATTCAACTGCAATTCAAGTCTGTCCTGATGCATCTGAGTTTCGTACAACTTTTGCAACACTGAACTACATCATCCACTACAAATAAGTAATGTATGTGACAAACTGGCCGTGCAAATTCAAGCTTAAGACCAAGAAACAGAGATGACTGGGAGTTAGGCACTGTACAGTGCGTATCAGTAATGTCTGCAACTTCTTTTTTTTTTCAGTTATTTCTCCAGCAACCCTTTTATAGTGAAGAAAAAGGTTAGTTTATGACAAAGCATCTTTTCTGAGATCAAAGGAGATAAACAAGACATACAAGCACCTCTCAGGACAAGAATTATGCTAAGCAGATCAGTCCTCTTGGCATCTTCAGCTCTTACATAACTTTTCAGAAGTCTCTATTGCTAGATTAAAGAAAACAGCTTGCATACAGAAACTATGGTGTACAGAAAGGTCAAGTCAATGCCAATGTCTTGCTGAAAGTTACCTGCTACACTCCTGAGAGAGCAAGGATCTGAACTCCCATCTCCGGCACCCACCATAGTGCCCTGCATATGAAATACATTCACATTTTGAGGCTGAGAACGAGCCAATGTTTTAAAACTATTACACAGCAAAAAGAAGTGGAAGTCCCAGCCTCTAACTTTAATGAAAGCCTATCCTTGCTGCTGAAATACTGTAACCCAAGTTTATGCTTCTTAAGGACTAGGAAGGCCCCTTCCTCCAAAGACAACACCCGTGAAAAGCATCAGCTGTGTCTGCTGTTAGAGCTGAGGGAAAGCTAGGACAGGTCTACCTGAGAAAGCTGCTGATAACATAAAATGTGGTAGTTAATGGGTACAGCACAACCTTTATTCTGCAGGAGAATTTGGACATGTATACCTACACTTTGACCTTTTCCAATAGGATCAGTATATTAATAAAAAAAGAAAATAGAGTTTCCAGTATAGGCATGGCAGCACGTAAACAAATGACAGAATAGAAGAACTTTGAAAGAAAAGGGCCTTTTGACCATTTTTAGCCACCTTTTCACTTTGACAAGGACATTCATAACTGAATAGCTGAACTGGAGCCTGTGCACTGCTTTTTCTTTCACCATCAATCACTTTGGGAGCACCATTAGACATTAGAATTAAGCGAAGTAGTCTCTTGAAAGCAGCCATTCACACAGTATTTTTGAGAATTTTTTTAGGAAGAAAATTAGTGAAAAACTTAGCTGCAAACCAAAAATTACAACTTCAGGGAAATGGTCCAAAATTCAGAATCTTTCATGAGGTGTGCTGGTATTGGGCTGACCAGGCAGGAAGAAGCATTCATTATTTCCAATAATATTTTTTTATTTAATCGTTCAGAACTGATTTTCTCCTGAGACACCCTCCATTCAAACGTGTAAGGCATCCTTTGCCAAGACATCTTTTCTCTTGGGGTCTCTTTGGATTTCACACATAAAGAAATCCAGACTGTGATTGCTCACTCAATCAGTTGTATTCAAAATAGTAGAGATGACAAGACCACATAGTCTTCTGTACTTGACAACATGAAAGAATAGAGATACAAAGACTTACTCTACAGCCAGCAGTGCAATGGAAAGAAATCAAAATGAATTTCCACATTGTCTTAGAAAAGATGCCACTACCAGAACTGATCTGTAGGGAATATCTGTCAAGTATATAAATCTAAAATGTACAAATATACATACTGTTAAAAATTAAACAAAGAGAAAATGTGTCATTTTAACATAGGCTTTTAGTGCCTACTTACGTAAAGCAGTACACAGTGCTATATAACACATTTAGGGATAAAGATACCATTAAATTATATACTTCACAACCAACTGTGCTCCATTAAAACCAGTTACATTCTCTCCTGAATCATAAGTACCTTCAAACATTTAATGTCAACAGCAACATAAAACCAAAATTTGTAATTTTACATCTTCTGTGTTGTCTCCTGCACACCAGCAACTTATTTCTAAAGGTTTGTCCAGACACGGCTTTGGTGTCAGTGTGGCAGTTCAGACATAGAAAAATTAACACATTCACTAAAACAGATTCTCTTACCTCTGGTATTTAGAAGTGCTAAATCAGTAGCTGAAATGAGCATATTGCCTTTTAAAGTAGGGCTACTTATACTGATATAGATAATTCTTCTTAGTCGTGTAGCTATTTGATTCTTCTTCAAAGGTCAATCCCTATAGTTTAGAACTTTTCAATTAAATTTCAATAATATAGTCCCCTAACATAAATTGACTCACTGTAACAAAATTAGGTATCTCAGATTACTTCCAATTTTTCAAGATGACCCTTTAAGACCATTTGCTTTTTATTACAGTATTTGATCATCAAAAGACAACACCACTACTATTTTTGACCCTTTCTGTAAATCCATTAATATATTCTTAAATACTAGTCCCTTGTTACTCAGTTTATTTGCAGGGACAGAGTGGCAATAAGGTGGGTTTTTTCCATTCTGAAAGCTTTGGTTCCTTTTCAGATGTCGAACAAATTCATGAGTATTCCCACTAGTAGAAGGAAGGTAATAATCCTGCCATTAGTTTTCAAACAGAAACCTCTATTAATAGACAACTGGACTTTGTCTTTAACAATTCCAGTCCTGAGTATCTTTTACATTTTACTGCTCCTATGTTCTCAGAGGCTAGCTTAAAGAACTGGTGCAGTAACAGAACTTCAAGTATACCAAAGAGTAATTTCTTTTCTTTTTCTTTTCCAAAGAAAATGAAATTTTGGGGGGAAGAAATACATAAGTGTCTGACCTAATACAGAACCATTAGAAAAATCTCATATTTTTAATTTTGTTACTCTGAGGCTTTTTTCAGCATTCTAATTCTCACAACAATAAAAGTCAGACAGTAATTAGTTTTATAATAAGGCAAGCTATCAAAAATGGAAAGCTCTAAGTAGTATTTCTCCCTTACCAATCAAAAAACCTCAATTCAATAAAAAGGTTACAGCAAAACCTAATAGGACTGCATTCAGGTTTTTTTTCAGGATCTACTCAGCGCTAAAAAGAATATGGAACTTTCGGTATATTAAGGCATTATAAACCCAACCTTTCCCACCCATTGGGAGCTATGCAAGAGACTTTCAAAGGTTTGCAACTCAAAATTCAGTTTGTCTGTTTAGAAAATACCTGGTGATTTGTGTTTCTGCCCCGGGACAACATAACTACTAATGGACTCTCTCACAGCCCCCTCTTTGCTCTGCCCTGCTCCAAAATGTTACGTACAACCTTTTGGTGTAAAAAAAAATGGGCTGAAGCTTTCACTTGATTTCTCATTTACAATGTCTACACATCTGTTTTCTTCTGGTTTGTTTAAATGCTAGGAGCTTACAGCCCTTACTGGCCTTGAAATCCCATAGGGTAATTTTAAGAGACATTGTCTATGTTAAAGAGTCTAAAAGTTAACCTAGTTTGACAGCAGTCCCACCTGGAGGGGTTTAATTTATAAAAATGCATAGGAAAGGCCAGATTTTCTATCTGATCCTTGCTACTGCAGACAACAACAGTGAAAAAGAAGATAGACACATATGGTGGTAACATAGGAATGCAAACCGACAAGACTCCTGTGCCAGTCTCTAATGAGCCCTTTCTCCTTCACCCTACAGGAAGGTCTAAGCAGGAAAACAAACCAAAAAAACAGACCAAAACCAAACACAAGAAGAAAGTTAGCTCATTTGTAGAGTGTTGTTTGTTGTTTTTTTTTTTTTCCACAAGATTTTACAAGATCTCTGTAATGATGGGTGGTCAACATAAAATGGGTCCGAAAGTCTGTGTCCAGTCAGTTTCTAGTGTGACTCACTATTGCTATTGATATTAATGGAGATCCTAATTGATACTGATGGAGAACCTCCTTAGGTGTCTCAGAACACAGAAACCAGTGAGAAAAATTAATGGACGTGGAAGAGAAACAGTTGTCCCAATCATGAGGCATCTTGCTCAGGCATCAAGGGTTAAGCTGGTTGCCAGGTTTGGGGCCAAAAAATTCTTTCAGAGCAGATTGGCAAGGAAGGTTGGAAGGTTTTGATCTCTGTCAATAGTGTGAGCATTTGTTTACTTTGTAGGATCTTTAGACTTACTTAGGGAACAAATTCCCCTGTTACTTTAGAGTCTGAACACAATGGTAATGTCCCAGTCTCTTCTGCTGTTTTCCTGTGGTGTGATGTGCTTTGGTGGTTCTGCCTGTTGTATAACAGGTTTTTATGTTTTTATAAGTTTGGGGGAAGTGTTGAGTGGCTCCTGGGATACACACAGAGTAGCATTTCTGGTGACTTATCTGTACTAAACATTCATCACAGGGCTGCCTCCTACTGCAAAGAACTAAATTTGATGGCTGAGGTGCTTTCTTCAAGATCCCTGTTGGGGGTGGCCCTTCCAGTTTATGCATTAGCCAACTTAATGGGCAGTTCCCAGAAAGCGTGCTCCAAATATGCCCTGCCTGGCCAGCGAGAAGAAAATTAGACAGTCTCTAGAGCCATCAACATAACATAAGCTCAATATTGCTGTTAAAATAAACAACAAAAGCAGAGATTTCTCACTCTGACTGCAGCTGCACCATCTCCTTTCTCACCCCAGGGAATCAAACTTCGCACTGCAGATGTTTTCACAATACGTCCTCCTGCCCGGCTGCCTGATATATTAACACCAGACTCAAAACAACACAGGTTTTCCATCTACCTCTTTCTCTAGCTGATTGTAATCCTTGGTCTGCAGATTTTAGTCCTTTCTCTCCTGAAATTTGTCATCTTATTTCAGACATTTTTTTAACCTCTAGCAACCTACTGTCATTGCCACACACACAATTCCAGAGCCAAATAGTAAAGAGCAGCGCTGAGGACAAATAGCATAATCAATGTGTTACCTAGATCCTGCCCTGAACTAGCTTAGGAATTACAAGGAGAAATGCTGTCCCCATACAAGTCAAGAAAATGAATTACTATTAACCGTAACAGAGTCTGATTTTTCAGCCACGGTGACTAAAGTTCCAAGTAAAGCACTTTATACTGAAAGCTCCCACTATGACTACTGCCAGAGGATAGCAAGGTATTTGGAGGAAAATATGAAGACAAAAGTAGATCCATATTTATACATGTGCTCACAGACACCCTCCTTCATCCATTCTCCTCCAATTCATCAATATACCTGACCCACTTTCTAAATCCCTCTTGTTGCAGATGTTGCTGATGCAAAGCCTGTTTCAGCTTATCAGGAAGATACATTCATCAGAAAAATAATGCAGTGCAGCAGTGTCTTCTTCTGTCAGGAGCAGCTGGAATTATTGCTTACTTGGTCACCCCGAGGCATTCATAATTGGGAGGCAGAAGATGCGTGTGCCAAGATAGGCTGTAAAAGACACATTTTATGCCAAAAGCACGTTGGGAATGTCTTTGTAAGTACAGCAAATGGTTTCATTTATACCTTAATGAAGGCAATTTTCTTGAATTTCATTTTCGTGGTTTGCATAGAAGCATTTGATCTGGTGCTATAAAGATTCAAGTAACATACATTTATGATGGCACAGTACCAAAACCTGTTACTTCTGTCTGCAACAAATTCATGATTCCATGATAAAGAAAAAAAATCTCCACAACAGCTCACATTTCTGAGCATTCAGATATGAATCTGAGGATTAACTTCACAATGACGTTACATTAGTTGAACCAAAACATGATTTTCAATTAATGTAATTTAAAATTTAAGTTAATTTAAACATGAAGCGTGTTAGTTTAAACTCTCTCACCAAGTTTAAACCAAAATCCCCTTATCTCCCAATGCACCTGATAGCTTGCAATACCAAAGAATGTGGGTTTTCCCTAAGATGCCAGACTGAACGGGAGTGCGGGAGGCATGGTTACACGTTTCCCTCTGCCAGGTCTCTTACAGGAATCCTAACTACTGGCAGAGGGAGGGTAGCAAACAGCAAAGAGTCTAGACGAGCTTAAACCAGTGCAGCTGTTTTCTTAGCAACTGACTTAGCCTTAACTGCAAACACACAGAGTTCTAGCAGCCTCACCAAATAGGTGATCAGTTGTTTTCACTTGTTCACATTCCTTTGCTTGGCCACAGTCTGAGAGGAACTACCTGTGATGAGAGGAAATTAGTAGTCTAGCTCCTGATGAAGAAGTTTTGTGGGCAAGGCTGCATCTCTCTACTCCTTCAGCTATACTGCATCCAGCTCAGGTTCCCCACCAGGACTATGCTCTGCAGTTTCCCAGTGGGGCACCTCGCTGTCCTCTTCTTCCTTCAGGGGCAGGCTGAATAGACCAATTTGTCAGTCTCTGAGCAAGCCTGCCAGGAGCCTCCCCCTTGTCAGAAGGAATTATCACTTCCTTTTAATACAGTTAAAGTGGATTGCAAGTAGAATTTTCAGTAACATTGTCATATGCGTATGTGACTTTGAGATCTTTGACCCTACCTGTCTACATATCCTACAGCTAATAGTTATCTCTTGATATAGTCAAGGTACATGCTGTTGCTGCAGAGGGAAAAATCAGTAAGAAATCTAGTTGGCATGTGGCAGCTTACCCTTATTCCAGCAGTACTGGCATCAGTATGTACTTCATCTATGTATTGAAGCTCATATCTCAGTTCAATTTAATAATCAGAGATAGTTTTTATCAAGGTATTCTTTGCATGCATGTGATATACATACACACAGACATTTAAGCACAAGTGTGTATACATGCCAAGTGGTATATATAAACACATATACGCGTATATATAAATACACACTTTGAGAAAGTTCAGAATATACTGTTAAGATGGATAAGGACTAGGAAGTACTTGGAATAGCAGATCCTTCCCTCCATTCTGCTAGTGCCTCTGTCGACAGAGAAGAGGCTGGTGTTTTCTTTTCCACCAGGCTTCCTTGTGCTCCATGACTGGGAGTATGACCCTCACCTAACCCAGTAAGCATCACATCATCTTGATACTAACTACTTACTACAGTTTGTTACCTATTACTAAAGCATACAGAATCTGTGCATGGATGGAGCATGGAGAAGGGACCTTTCACTTCTGGCTGAGTCCAGGTCAAAGTCAGAGTGGATTGCAGGACTATCCCTATGCATTTGACTACACTTTGGCCATTCCTGTGAATAACTCAGTTGGAAACTGGAAGTGCTACAGAAGTCTTCAGTGTGGCACATTGTAGATCATTGACTCTCAACCTTTTTAGTCTAGGCCTCACTTCAGTGAACTCTTTTGCATCTGATAATAAGCAGTGGCTCTTCAGCAGTGTTGCTTGACTGAGGATAGCATCTCTGCAATATCTGCATGTGTGAGAGCAGGTCAGTGGTACCCCTGAGGTCTATGCGTTGAGTTACATTACATAATACAGAGGTCCTCCATGACCTCAAGTGCCTCTGTACAGCATTCAGAGAAGTCCCTCTGCAAAGATCAAGTTGCAGGATTGGAGCCAAAGACAATCACACGCAAATCTGCACCATAATAAACTCTTTCCTCATGCCTCTTCCTGGTTAAATAAAACTTACTTCCAAACGATCAAATATAACTAAAAAAAAACAAAACAAAAAACACATATCTCAAAGATATTATCAACTTTGTTGTTTATCAGAAAACATTTTAACTGAAATTTTCCAGCAAAAAATATTACCTGAAATTCCCAGATACCTTTATATTTTAACCTGAGTGGATGATCATTATTCTTCTAAAAGCAAAAAATAAATTAAGATAACAGGCACGGAGCAGAGGAAAAGAACACTGATCCATTTTGACACTTATGACTTTCAGATCAGAGACCTAAGAAAACAGTAGTCCTGTCAAGATATAAAAAAAAAATGAACTGGGTGAAAATCACCTAGGGAATGCTAATTAGGCCTATGCTTCTCTGTCCATCCCTGACATGCCATGTGTTGAACGTCTGCTTCTTTCCTCTGCAAGGGAAAGAGTGAAATTTCTGACATTTGTTGCAGGGCTGCACTGACCATTAAACAAACAGATGAGGTTACAGGAGATATGTTTGTTAGGTCATCTTATAACTGAGCTGGAAAACATGCATTTTTAGGAATAAAAAGGAAGTCCTGTACTGAAGCACAGGATTATGGCTACATGGTCAGAACTGTACAGGACAGAGCACCTCAAGGCAAAAGCCTGAAAGAACTTGGCTGAAAGCAGCAATGTACAAATGTAGAGTTTCCATGGGAATAAACTATTTTGGTCCAAAACGAAGCTACTTAGGATTCAAACTGGGGCAACACTTCTAAGGCAAGGGCACCATATGGTCATCACTTTTTTCCCTTGAGCGAGCAAAGGTTTTTCAATCTTATCCCACTTACACATCCATAGTCACAGAATAAGAAACCATATCAAAGTAGGATACACATTCACACCTTTTCTTCATGAAGTTTCTTTACTATTGCTGGAAATAGTTAGCCATTAATAGCAAAGGTTCTTTTCCTTGCTGGTCAGTCTTACTGCTAAATGTCATCATTATGACCCTGCCATCATAGTGATCATCATTACAATGTGTAATACTGGAACTTAAAACAACCAAGAAGTTCAATCTTAACCATATACCGTAACCGAAGCAGGGCCAGGTACCGAGCTGCATTCTGGTCTCTAATCATCAATGTCATTTAAGTGTTAACATGTTCCCCGCCCAGTTCTTATGCTAACTGCCAGTCTCCCACATCCCACCTGGCTTCAATTTTGAGGATGGAACAGATTGGTATGTCCTTGTTAAGCTATTTGGGCTCAGTCATCATGTTTGAAGAGGGAATTCAGCCACATGAACACGAGCTAGGCTACACTACCCGGCCTAAGAAGAGAGAATAGTCACAGGCCTGTTTTCTCCAGCATTAGAGATGATCTTTACAGTATTTTGTAGCAAAGGCTCATCTTAAGGCCAGATTGCGACACTGGAAAACTGGGGGCCGGGGGGGGGAGAAGAAAATCAAAAGCAAGGTTTCTCAGAAATCCCATTCCCTGCAATATCAGTGACCTACGCAGATCACAATCAGGTCAGAATCCTTACAACCTTACAACGCCAGAGAGCAAGGGATGGGCCTGTTGTCCCAGAGATCCAAGATGAAGACAGATCTCAGGAAAGAAGAACATACCACTCCAAAGGCTAAAGGTCAAAGGAAGCAGGCAGAGGGCCAAGTTCAGGTCTCTCAGCCAAAACAATCCAAAAGAGCAAATTCCAAGTCCCAGAATATCAGATGAGGATCCCTAAACAGAGATACCATTTAGGAGCACATAAGGACATAGTATCCATTGGGTATGTGCACACAGATGGAGAGGCCAAGACTGTCAAGCTCAGAATCAAATTCCCAGAATTCACTGTTTAGGGTATCAGTGCTCAGGCATAACGGGAAAGAGACACAGTCATGAATCAAAGAGCCTGGATTTAATTTCTGGCAGCCAACTGAAGGAACTCAAGGTCTCATTGCTACAGCCTCTGGACCTGAAAAAATAAATCAATTTTTTTTTGAAAGTTTGTATGTCAGACAGCTATGTGCAAGATCAATTTGCAAAAGGGAAATAAACGCTATTTTCTAAAGGGGAACAGGGGACACTGGCAATACACTCAAATTCTGTGATTTATGCAGCCAAAGTACCAGTTTTCTGTGCATTATGCCTTCAGACTTCTTAGCGTAGCAAACTTTTTGTATCAGAGACACTTCTGGCTATTAAGAAAGGCATTCACATAGCTTTAACTGAAGGTTTGGTTTTGTTTGGGTTTTTTGTAGTCTTTGCAAACTGCTTTTTTCCCAGTATTCTGTGTGTGACAGTGCATTGGATCTGGTAACCCCGTGACAGGGAGGTATCTTGGTAAAAGGCTCCTGATGAAGAAGTTCTGAAAGTCTCTTTGAATACTGGATCTCATAAGAGGGCGTATCTGTGCTTCATGTTAGCACCATGGCCTTGCCCCATCACCAATCTATGCACCAGGTGCCACTACGACCAAATTACAGATCACATTGCTCAGGCACATCCTCCATCATCAGATTCCACAAAGCAGGAGTAAGGTGTTATATAGTGGATGGCTAAGGCAAAGAGCAGGTAGGTGAGGAAAATGAGTTGCAATGCCATGGCAGGAGCCTTTTGAACAATCATTTTGGCAGGTCTATGATTTCCTTAATCTAAAATAAAAAGTACACATTATCCTTTTAGAAGGAAAAGAGCTCGGGGTGCTTAATCCTAAAGACAATCATCCTAATAACATCCTAAAAATAATCCTGATAACAACCCGCAATAACTGAAATGTCAAAGAAGGATTGCTACTAGGTTTAACTAAGAAAATACACTTAAAGATTCAATTAATGATATCCAAGTGCCTTAAACAGTTCTTTGGGCTCTCGAGCACATCTCAGAAGGCGTTCACTGGGCTTCCCCCCCCAACCTGCAGGGAAGGAATTGGTGATAGTCACCAAAGAGCCAAATGTGCAGACACCAGCATAATGAGTCAGCCTGAGCTGCCTATACTTTATTATAGCCCTCAGGTATTTGCAGCGATGAACTCTGTGGGGGTTAGGTTTTAGTTTCTCAGACCACTTGCCAAGCAGGAGACACTCACAATGAAGCATACAAAGAGGGAAAAACAGGACAAGAGGCTTCCTTGGTGGAAAGCGTCTGATCAGATTTCTCCAGTATCAAAAGTGTTATACAAACAGATCTTTCCGTATTCATCTTGTCAATAATTTACAATAAAATTAGCATATCCTTAAAATCTCCTACACACAGATGGACCAGAAAACTTCCATGAAGCATTACACAATCAAGAGAGCAAGTGGATGTTAGATGCAAGAGATCAGGGATCAAGAGCAGGAGCTGCAGCCAGTACAGAGAGAAGGGTCTAAAAACCGACTCGCACTGACACTGACTGAAGCTTCAGCTGGCAGCAGAGAGCAGCAGCAGGAAGCCACCATTGAATGGAACTTGCTTTCTGATGTTCAACTAAGAAAGGAGACAACTGACAGGACTGAAACGGGTTCTGTCACAGTTAAGGGACCAACTTTATTCTCTCACTGGTGCTATAAATATTCCCTTGGTTTAACTGGTTTCCAACAGTAAGTGCACAGACACGTCAGGAGAGAGATACTGTCTTTTTTAGCAGGATTTCAAAATCCCAGTCTCAATGACTCGCTTTTAGGGGGGCATGTAAGTGCCAATCCAGATTGGAAAATTATGTTTTTAAACAGCCTCCTTTGAAGTCCCACGCACGTAGGTAGCACATCTTGACAGGCAGAAGAGAATTATGGTATTTACCAATGTCCAAAAATGCACTGTTGCCTAGAAATATGTATACTAACATTTTTGCTTTATAGTGTATTGATAGAAAGTGAAAAATATCACCAAGTGCTCAGCTAGCCTTATACACTGTGAAATTCACTGCGTGCTGTTCTGCTTTCCTGTGCATAGTAGGCTAACAGCTCCCCATGCAAAGCACAGAGATGTTCTGTACTGCATGTGACATTCTCACCTACCTCGCACATTTGAACATACATTGTACTGAGCCTGCTACAACTATCCAAGATTACAGTAAAGGTCATGTAGATTTCTACAGTGACAAATTCAAAAATAAAACTGTTGTAAGAACTGTATGAAGAAAAAGAAGTTCAATATGAAACTTCCTAGCCTGCAATGAAATAGCACATCCAATATCCAAAGCAGCGTGCGTGAGCTGGAGCTGTCTGAGGATGCTGGATTTTCAACAACTTCACTATATCATCAAAACTTGCATATGAAAGCATCCCATAAAAAAACACACTTCAATGCAATCAAACGTTACAATCTGGAGTCCTACTAATTAAGCCTTGCAGGTGAAAAAAAAAATCCCCTGCAGAAATCATTCAGATTTTCTAAACTTTTCTCTAACTAGTTTTCTTTGTGTAACTCGTACAGCTGGCACAAACATACATTACTGTGGTTTTCTTGGCATGAGGTTGCAGTGGCAGAAGGCCATGTTGTTCAAGTGATAAAGCTACTAAGTACCAGATGCACAAAAAGGCTAGGGCAGCTACATTTCACTTGACTCTGTATTTACCACCCAGCCCTGAAGCTGAGATACATAAAACTGCTGGCTGCCTCCTTCCCCAGCTGGCACGTAAAACCTGAAGTCCCTCAAGAGACCCAAGTGGAAACGTGAGTTTTCCCCAAGTAGCTCAAGTACTTCTGACCACACAGATACTTAACATCATGTGGGAATCAAGTGCAAAGCCCTGCTGGGCCGTTGGTGTTCCAGTTGATGGGGTGACCCAGGTGGTTGTCTATCAGCATGTCTGAAGGAAGAGCGTTATCCCTGCCTTTTGAAGCACAGCTACTACTCTTCCCCCTTTTGTGCCACAATACAGCAGTAAATTCAGCAAATGAAGTGACAGAAAATACTCATTCAAAGACATCTTCTGTCTGATAGGATTCAAATTGGTCTCCCCAGAAAACTTTTCATATCACAAGTGTCTGTGTATCTTAAGGGGCAGGAGGCCTTACCGTCTCTTTGGCTAAGCCTGCTTCACTTTGCATAAAATATTAAAAGCTCATTGGGTGAAGGAAGGTAACTTGACTCTGTCACCTGGTGCTCAGGGTTCTCCCCAGGGAGTTCTCACTCCTAGGCCTAGAGAAGTTACTACAAATTTTACAGTGAAATCAGCGTTGGTGAAGGTGATGGTGTCCCCAGGCTCTCCAGGGGGAAAATCACTGACTAAAAAGCATAATCCCCAAATCTTTAATTATTTTACAAAAAAAAAACCAGAATGAGGGGGTATAAGAGAAGTAGCGTCCCTTCAGGGATCAGATCAGGGCAGTTTCATCAAGAAAAATGGGTTAAATCCCATCCGTCAGAGCAGAGTTTAGTGCCCCAGTGTCTTTGTGTGCTGATTCTAGTCTCTGAGCTGTTGTGATGCTGCATCATTCTTTAAACAAAAATTACCAACGCAAATGCAGGCTTTAAGAAAAATGCATACTGCAAGCCAAAGGGTGGCTGAAACAATAAATCTCACACTCTTACAGAATACTGATCTGTATTCTAGCACTTGTACCCAGGGGCACTGAGAGCCTCTGAGTTTAGTTAGCTTGCCATCCAGCAACCATTTTACACATGAAAAGGACACCTGGAGAGTCACTGTACTGTACTGTTTAGACAACCATCTTCTGCTTGTTTTCTTTCACAGAGAGAAATCTCTGACTCATCAGCATCATTACTGACTCCTTTTTTGCTTACCTAGCCTCATTAAAAGATTAGACTGATCAGCAAGGGGCAGCAATTTAACCAGTGCATACTTTACAAACAAAGCTTCACCAATTTCTTCCATCTCCTCTGATATTTTTATCACCTGAAGAAACACTGTGGCCTGATTGTTCCTACATAGGGCTTCTGTTCTTGAAGAGGCAGTATTTATTGTTTGCTGTCTCTAATACAAAAAGTGTACATGTTTTAATCCCTCCCATCAGCATAACATCTCTATCTATAGTAAGTCTAAGATGCTTATCATTCTATTGGCTAAGTAACTGCTAAGTAACTGCCTGGTACATGGCAGAGAACATTAAAAGCTCCTTAAATCCCATTACAGCCAGAGGAAGAGGAGTCACTGAGTGGCAATTAAAATAAACATGGCATTGAAGTTGTTTTCAGTGACTACTGCACAAAGCCTGTGGAAAAAGTCAGGATGAGTGACACCAAGAAAGAGTCTATTGGCAAAATCTGTCTCTTTTCAAAATAAGGTAATAATAGTGGCTGAGATTAATGATCTAGAGATCACATAGCATATGTGTGCTTATACGGAAATAAGCCGCAAACTTCTCTGAAATGCAATGAAAGCCACTTTGAAAAGCTGTCATATGGTACAGAGCAATGTTAGGGGACACAAGAGTCTACTCTTCTCATGCAGCTGAAGGATAGATTTGGCCAGGGAACAAAAAAAGTGAAGCCTGTTCTACTTCAACAATAAAACTAATATAATGGCTACGGGTAATGACAACCCTTCCCTTCAGTAAGGAATTTAGCCTAGTTCTCTTTCCTAGCCTGCTAGGGCACCACTTAGTGCTGTCCTGGAAGGGGGACTACCACCTATTGCCCTGAAAAGCACTTCATTTCAGGAGAAAATTATTCTAGTTTACTATTTGAGCAGGCATCCTGCCTGGCCTGCCAATCTACCTGTAAGCAGCTAGTAAGTCTGATGTGATACCAGTGTTTTATAGTCGAGGACAGCAGCAGAGAATTCTTTACCTGTGGGTTTCACTAAGCTGATACTTGCATCTCTCAAGTGAATGCTGAAGTCCTTATTCCTCTCATCTCAATGGGATCTCTGCCAGAGAGGTATCAAAGCATAAGGATGCAGCTCTCAGGATTTCTGCTCTTCTAAGCAGCAACTTAAAATTCTACAGCTATTGTTAAAGAAAAACTAATGAATAAGATTTGGCACAAAGAGGGCAGGATTTAGATCTTCTGCTTATTGCATTTCATTTAGCGAACTTCCTTGCATGGGATTTAAGGCGCAGCTTTCTACAGCAGCAGCAAATATTTTGATTTCTAATAAAAAAAAAAATCATGTTGATTATTCAGGCCAATGGATCCACAGCAACCATGACATTAGTTGTGACAAGTGATGGGAACACTGGCTATTTTTTGCTAGAGATAGTAAATAGGGAGACAGCTGAAAAATGGAGCAACCACTGGAAGTGATTAATGAGAAACTAAATGATTTACAAGTACCATGTCCTCATTTGACTGGGAATTAGATAAATTAACCAAAAAAATCAATGCTCTAATGAAGCCGAAGAACAACTCCACAAACATCACAAATGGACTTAGAGACGACGGGAGGAAAAGAGAGGAGGGAGAAAGAAAGTGAAGAAAGCAATGAGAGCCTACATTTAGAATGTGCTTAGCAACCCAATGGAAATGGTAACAATTCAAGCAGAAGCCCTTAATGTTGTTTCCTAAGGGTGACAAGCAGGGAAGGAGAAACTGCTATATAGTAATCTTCATCTAAGATAGTTGATACAACTGTTAAAAAGAGTATTTATGTGGGAGAGTCTTATAAGGGAACAGGAACATGCTACCCAAAATGTAGGCAGAAGTTTAATTTTAAACATAATCGTCTTGCTGGACAGAGGAGATCTATAAATGCTGGCCTAAAGGCTGGCTAGGGGGAAAATCAGTCTTTATCAAGTAACAGGCTTTTGTCGATCTTCCAGGATACATCTCACAACAACAAAAATATGTAAAAGCCATGCAATTTTTCTACTTCAGCAAACTTTCACAGCCACAAGATGAAAAGTATTGATTCTGCACCAAAGATAAGGTTCTATATGAAAAGGAATACTTTTTGGGAACCTGCAAAACATTTCTGCATAGCAGGATGTTAACAAAGGAAACAGCACAGCTGGCTTTTGATAATTATCATCACCAGATCCATGCAGGCACTGAATTCTATCTCGTTCTGGCCATCGCCAGAAAAGGGGCTACAGCTGCAGCAGAGGATGGCCATCCATTTACATGTTAATGGTTCTTCCGCCAGCCTCTTGTTTTAGTGACAGAATTTTCACTGAACCTGGACTTCAGGCCTAGTCAGTACTTGGTTTATCTTAATTATTTTAACAGGCCAACTTCTTGGTTTGTTTACTATGTCCAGGTTCCTGGAAAACTGGAAAATGATTCACAAAAGATGTTTATAGACCAGGTCTGTTACCCCCCCCCCAATTCATTAAGGTGATTCTCTATCTTGTTAATTAAAAGTCTGTAAGATTTTACATCAGTTTTACCTTTGGTGGGAGCTTGTAGCTGAAGTAGCTATGTCTGCATAATATACTCTAATTAAACTAGTGTTTAACCTGCTTAAATCTCCTTTTTCTAGCACTTAATAGTACACATTATAACTAATATGTACATTACTAAAAGCATATTCTTCTGAAGCTCTTTCCAGTCATAAATAAAAAGCAAAAGTATCCAATTTTTCTGGTTCATCCAAGAAACGAAAAAAATATTTTGACTCAACACTAAACATTTTGTTTTCAATTTAAAAATTATCTTTAATAGAGGGCATATTCAAATTTTCATTTGACAAGATAAGGACAGTGAGAATCACTCTGGATGGTTTTGGGTCTTGTAAAGTACACTACCTCGTCTTCCTTATCTGCTACAATAAATGCTTCTGTATTACTTGTGCAATAAAAATCTTAAAGCAGGAGTCAGCACACAACGTCCTAGAGATGAGAACAAGGGCTGTTCCAAGAAGTGAGAACCACTCTTGTGATTTAGGTTCAGCTTAGGTTAAAACCTTTGCCAACTAAAACCCCGCCAAGAACCGCTGGAATATGGGCTACTAATGGAGAAAAGGAAGGCACCACCCTCTTCTTCATTGTTGCAAGTGGTAACTAAGTTCCTTTCTGAATCAAATCCCTAATGCTGAAATGCTCATGTTTGAAAATATCAAAACTATTTCTCCTTTTTAGTTAGTTTGTTTGTTTCAGCCAACAAAATTTGCTGAATTAATCTTAAATTCAAGACTTCTTCTGACCAACCAAATATGACCTATTTGTTATTGAAGGAAGACAGCAAGCAAGCAAGATGCAATTCTGCTATGGGTAAAGGCATTTTATAGGTACTGTATGTGTAAAAAGGTTAAGGAACATCACAGGGACCATGAGATGAGCTGTCCCTTCAGTGTGACATATAGCCAATTCTAACAGCATACTTAGAACTACTGGAGAATGAAATTCATCTCCGTACAGAAAATTGCACTTAAGCCTTCAAAACAAGGCTTTAAGTGGGACATAAATGATTGTCTACACCTTTTTCTGGTTTTTGAATGGAGCTGAAATTCCTCCCAAGACATTAGGATAAATATAAATACTCTTCTGGAAAACTACAGAAACACACCAGTAAGTAGAAAATACTTGTTTTAATGAAGAATTCAAAACAGAGCAGAAACATAGTATCCAAAAAATATCATGGGCACATGAAGTAGGGTTAGGTGTGCTGCTTCAAACAAGTGTGGTTCATGAGAGATTCAGAATTTATTTCAGTTCAAAAAGGTACACTGACTTTGACAGACATATAACCACAATCAGTGCTTTCAGTAGGGCATTACTGAAAGATTCATAGATATTCTAAAAGTGAGATCCATTTATTGAAAGCACATTATTTTCCAAGAATTTGAATGTGAAAATAATGTTGCCATGGAGCAGCACAAAATAATATTTTTCCAACATGACATCCAAGCATCCATTAAGATCCAGTTTTGCCAGGTGCTGAGTAATCTGACGAGAGCCGAAATTGTCTCTGTGCTTTGCACAAAGGTTCTCAGTTTATGGCAGCAGGATCAAACCAAAGAGAAAACAATAGGAAGATGGTAAGAGAAAAAGGAAAACAGTACCCTCCTATTCTGCCTTAAAGATATTTGCTATCAATGTTGATAGTGTTGCAATGAAATTAAATCTATTCTACAATGCTCTATCCTCAAAACAAACACTTACTGATTTATTTTCTTCATATAAACAGTATCTGCCTGTCTCGCAGAATCGGTGTTGTAAAAGGAGTAACTTCCGAGACACAGGGAACTTGTTATGTTCTTCCTAGATCTCTCTGAACATACACAATAATCTGAACTGTCAGTCTCAGTAGGCAGGCAATGAAGGAGCACTAAAGCCACTGCTCCACTGGTAGGGAAATTACTGATCTCTGCGTGCAAGGTCAGCAGTGCTCCTTCGCCTCTCTCTGAAGGAGGACACCCCACCTGCCGGGACACACCAGGTAGCAAGAAAACTACTCCAGCACAAATCACCACCAAGTGGGCGCTTACCGGCAGAGTGCAGAGCACATAAAGAATTTCAGGGACTGCTGAGGGGACAGAATGCCTGCAAGAAAACACAAGTGCATTTGATAAGGAGGCAGAGGAAGGAAGAGGGGAAAGGACACCACCATCTACAAGGTCAGAGGTGCAAGAGAAGAGACATTTGTAGTTCCACCTGGAGTACCTTTGAGATTCTTTCTAGCAAATTCAGTGGAAACAAAATGTTTCCTGGACTTTTTAAAGATAAATTGGAATAAATTGGAAGCTGTGAGACAAGCCTCAGTATAAAATCACTCTGATAAACTAGTAAACTCTAAAAGGAAGAAAGTCAGGTTCTGATTGAATGAATGAAAAACTCCAGATGCCATTCCATCAGTACACTAAATGAGCCATCCTTACTCTCCTCTGGCCCCAGGACAAGTGGCAGAGATGCTGGCAGTTTCAGAGGAGTTCCAGCTACACATAACATACACCTGCGACTCCTTCTCCTGTGGATGACCCAGGGCTAATCTCTGAACTACTGCATGACACTGCCAGAACATCCCAAACCATTGCAACCACAGGAAACCAATTTTTTAAAACAAAAATGGAGATCAAAAGGAGGAAACCCCGAGGAGAAATTATTTGAAGTATTTCAGCACCCCACTGTATTCATTTTATTATGAAGATCACAAACAGTATTTGAGGGAGCAAACAAAGGTGCCAAAGTGTAAGACGTTCACTTCACTATTAAATTTTAAAGCTTTAATTTTAAAAATACCTGACCAACTCTAACTGGCACCTTTACCTTCATTATAAAGAGAACAAGAAGCAAGGGGACTTAAGAGACTAAAGTACTCTTTCATTCCTTTAGATCAGCCTTTTGGATAAAGGCAAAGGCATAAATCTTGTAATTTAGAGGGAGTTTGAACTGCCACTGTTTGAGCTAGACAAACTCAATTTGTCTTGTGTGTAAGCAGGGGCTTATAACCTTGGTATGAAAGTTAGGACACACACTCATTAGAGTCTGTCTCGATCTATAATACAGATATTTCTGTACATGTCTGCATCTTTCATTCTCCAGTCACAGGCTTTGAAAACTGGCCTTTATTGGCTGCCACCTGCCTTCTCATCCATTCGGGAAACCATACTCTGTGGACTCAATGCCAACTTCATGCAGAGGGATGGCACATGGTCTACAGACTATTTGAAGCAGAAAGGAAACTCAGATGATACACAGTCCTTGCGCTAATCCTCCAAACATGCACAACATCTCTCCCTTGTGACTACACGGATATTAAGTGAATACTAAGAAATATTCAATGTAGCTGGAATACAGTAATGCAGTAGCAGTCATGGCAGGTGTGAGCAGAGGACCTTCCCATCAGAATCCATTCTCTGACAAGGGCCCAAATTGGATGCTTAGAGAAAACAAGAATAGGACATGTAGAGAAACTGTCCCAAAGTACCATGCCAACCATCAACAATTTACAGCTTCCTGAACCACTGAAGATATATTTTTATTTTTTAGTCCACACATTTGTCCTGTCACTTTTGGAACCTGCACAAACTTTTCTGAAACTGCTTCATTAAAACTACTGAACACTTCCCCCAGACAGGCCTAATTTTACCTAACTTCTGCTGTGTAGATCTTGAATGTCTAGTACAAGCCATTTTTTCTTTCCTCTATCAGCTGGGAGAAGCAGGTTTTCCAGAGGGAAATTCCACTCATCCTGAAATTAGGTATTAAAGATGTTGGGCCTAAGTTGCCTTCTGAAGATGCTGTTTCTTCATCTATTAACTTAGCAAGGAGCCTGATTAATACCAAGCTTCTGACACCTATAGTTAGGCGACACATAATCATTGCCAAAAGCACGCCCCTGGAATGCAAAAATATCATTGCTATAAATGGTTGATCCAAGAAACCCAGAAAATAGAGTTAGAAGGGACCTTAAGAGAGTCCTTTTAATTATACAGAGATTCTCCGCCCTCTGGTCTGAGTGATCCCATTGCTCTTTAGGATGGAGCTGGTTATTGGAATGACCTACTCACAGTATGCATTTTCTTAATAATGTCCAGGGTTGTGACAAAAGAAACTGAAATAAGTACAATATTTGACAACATACTTGACATTTCCAAGAGAATGCACTATCTAACAACAACAACAATTTTAAAAATGTTTCAGAAAAGCTGAGTCTGATTATGTGGTGAACTGCTAAACTGGAAGCTGAACAGAATTTTTAAAGGAGAGATAATTAGGCAAATGTTCAAGAAACAGAGTCTTATATGAATGTCAAATGTCACAATTATCCATTTACTTGATAAAACAAGTACTCTGTTGATTAAATTTTATTGCTCTTACTGCTTCCTGCTTTAAAGATTAAAACATGAGAATCAATTCTAAAACATCATGTTTGTAAGAAACAGGGGGAAGGCTGCTGTGGCAGCAGAACTACTCAAATTCTGAGCTACTTTAGAGGGCCTGTAATGTCCACTGTCTTTCACATGCCTTAGTTTTGCTGCCTGCACTGAAGGGATGGGTAGAGGCCACAGTTTTGTTTTACATCAGGTTGTAGTAAGGTGGGAGTCAGTCTCTTCTCCAAAGTGATAAGGGATAGGACAAGAGGAAACGACCTCAAGTTGCACCAGTGGAGGTTTAGATTGGATATTAGAGAAAAATTCTTCACCAAAAGGGTTGCCAAGGATTGGAACAGGCTGCACGGGGCAGTGGTTGAGTCACCACTCCTGGAGGTATTTAGAAGACCTGTAGATGGGATGCTTAGAGCCATGGTGCAGTGGTGGACTTGGCAGTGCTAGGTTAATGGTTGGACCTGATGATCTTAAAGGTCTTTTCCAACCTAAACTATTCCATGATCATGTGTCAGCAGAAACCTGGAGTGACACAGGAGTTATTCCAGTCCTGGCTATTTAGAGCTCCTCAGAGATGAGCCGTGTGTGTTACAGTAGGTCCACTTATGTAAGAGGGGGACCTTGTGATTTACAGCTCGTGCCTGAGTTTGGAAAGGCCAGCTGGCCAGCTGCTTTGGGTCTGTATTACACTGCTGCTGGCTCTAGCAGGAAACTGTCCCATCAGTTTTGGCAAACCCTCTGTTTCTACATGGGGCTATTTCTACATCTTGCTAATCATGTGTAGCAACAACAGCTACTGTCCCTGCCACCAAATCCAGACTTGCTGACTCCAGTCTTCTGGCGTGGTTAATCAGTGCCATCACTGAGCCATCCTCTGCATGGTGTGGAAGGATGCTGCCTTACTATATGGTCTCCTAGCTTCTTGACTCAAGCTTTCAGTGGACGAGGAACAACTTTAAGCTTATCAAATACCTTCTTGCTCCATCTCTACAATGGAAAAAAAGAGTGGGGTCTGTACAGTAATACTGGCTAACTAGTATCAGCTGTAATGCTAATATCTAAGGAGACGCCCAGAGAGATAAAGCAAGTGTGAGGAAGGGAAGGGAGGAAGTAGGACCTCCTTCAATCACATCTTCTTTTGGTACATACAGATGTAGGGGATCAGGAGCTGAAGAATGCTTGGCCTGACATGACAAAGTATCTGCCAAAGGACAACGAATACAGAATTACAGAACAGCAGGGGTTGGAAGGGACCTTTGGGGATCAGCTACCATTATCTCTACCATCATCTACCAGCTACCATCAGATATCATTATCTCTACTCTGCTACATGTTTTGTCCTTTGTGGCAAAATTTAAAAAACCCTGAAGACTTGGGCCAGAGTTTTCAGAAACAGAAACCTGAAGTTAGAACTACTTTGAGACACTGGCATCAAATGGTCACTGGTGACTGCTGCACGCTCAGAAGCTGTCAACCTGCCCGTGTCTCAACACAAACTTGGCTGCTCAGGCCAGTGCTTCTATTTCTGAAACCCTTGTGTGGTGAACCCACTTCCATCACATGCCAAATCCCAGCCCTGCCTGCTCATTAGCTTCTGATTCAGTATCCTGCCAACTAGCCTTATGTTCAGATGAGCTACACACAATTCTTTCAGAGCCTGCTATCACCTTTCACTGTGATTTCAGCAGCTGGGCAGATTAACATTCAGAGGGCACAAACAACTATATTTTGTTTCATTACTTTTAAGTAATAAATGAAATGGATTCTGAAAGTTCTCCCAACTTGTTCCTCGGTCTTTATTGCTTTGATATACTAAACCACAGTGTCCCAACCAAGGCATATTTTTCTTACATTCAGCTTATTTCACCGTGAAATGGCTCAATTCAGCAAGAGGGTTTGAAATACACACCGAAGGCAGTGTAAAACAGCACCCTTACCAAGTGTGGAAAAAGAAATCTAGTTCATAAGCAGAGTAGAAAGCATATTTAAAACAACTTCTAATGAACTCCAGAGACAGCAGAGCTTGAACCAGGCAACATAGCCCTGACGTCAGCATCAGCTTTCAAAAAATCACATTGTCCATGGGTCATATATTTCACTGCGTCTTTGAAGAAATGTTAAATCAATAAAATACCTAAAGGTTGCTGGCGAATCAGACAGTGTTCTATAAAAAGCCAACCATTATTGCTGAGGGGCAACATAAGAGCTGAAGAAATATTTGCAAGGAAAAGGCCATCCCTCCCACTGGAGCCTATTCATATTCGGTCATCTGACACATTCCAGCGGACACCAGCGAGCAGTACCAGGAGCTGGAATCGTATCAGCCCGCTGACTTTGCTTCAGCAGCTTTCTTTGATGATATAGGGTCTCGCACACTGTCAGTTTGATTTTTCGAGTGCTTTCTCTCCCTGAGCCTGCTTTTTAGCAACACAACGAGAACTCGAGCATTGGCAAGACATTCACTAATTAATGTTTGTGGTACATCCGTACCCATTTTTCCAGATTGCACATTCTATATTCAGCCTTCAAAATTATCCATAACTCAGAACTGTGAAATCAGATCTGGGCACTTTTTAATGACCCACAGTAGATCTTTGTTTATGTATGTACCACAGGGATGCAGCATTCTTGCTGAGGAAAATATAGAGAGAAGAATAAAACACTCAGTGAAAGCAAGCTTTGATATTCTGTTGCGAATTCAGAAATTTAGTCTATTGGTGTCATAGAAGACTTTTGCTTCTTGTTTCCTTCATATGCTGACACCCATCTTAATAGACACAGAGTAGAGTCCTTAGAAAAATCAGACTACTATACTCATCTGCCTCAGTTTTTACAGCAGTAAATATAAATGTAGGTGTCTACTTCCTGAACTCCTGCAAAGCACTTTGATCTTTTCAGGCTAGCAATTTTAAAAGAGGGCAAAGCAGTCAAAAAGCCAAACCAGTGTTGACGGAGAGGCTAAGCACTACCAGAATTACAATTATTTTAAATTTCTTGCAAAAGCTGGAACTAGAACCTATATCTCCTGTTGTTAACATTATTCAAAGCCCTCCCTTCAGTCACGGTAGCATACAACTCTGCAGTAGTTTCAGAAAATAATAATTAGTTCCAGAAGAAGTGTATATTACATATATTATGTCTTGGCAACACAGTTCTCTATCCTGCTTTCCTGTTGCTAAAAATACAAATTGTTCACAAGCATGCCTTCAATATCCATTTAATATTTGCAAACAGGGTGTCTTTGACAAGCAGGGTTTTTGGCTAGGCTTCAATGAGCACTCTGTTCAGCTCCATTACCTACAGTATCACAGCCCTCTGAAGATACATCCTCCCACTGTTGCCACCAACATAGACAAAAAATAGGGGTCTTATTCTCCTCACAGTCACTCTCCTGCAAGTTTCACATTTTGAAAGGCTAATCTCACCTACATTTCATTACTCACCTCAAAGAGTTTGCCAGTTCAGGGAAAGCTTTATATTTGACTTCCTCTAAAATGTTTAAGTTTTACCTTTACCAAACCTTTACCTCTCTTCCCCTATACACTTCCATGCTGGATTCGCTTCTAATAAGCGCTCGTTCAGAGATACAGACACCTAGCAATGCCAAAGACAACACTATCAAGCAGATGACTTTGTGGGTGGCCAAATGCTCACCATCCAAACGTACATCAAAATTGTTTTCATTAGTTTATAGGAATGCAGCCCAGAAAGACTTATGGATTCCAAAATGTTTACCACTACGTGCATTTCAACATTGTGCTTGCTAACAGATGTTTATTAAAAGCTTATTTTCACTTACTGGTTCTGTAGAACACTTATTTACAATACATCAGATTTTTCTCTCTCCCCTGATAAACTCACTTGATCCTCACAATTTACGGGTTACAAATCTTTTCCATTTCTTCATACCTTTGCTAAGTTAGACTTTGAGATACTGGGCAACGAGTAGCCATTTCAGCTACAGCTTGTGTCTTTCGTTGTAAATATATCAGACATTTCCATTTAGCATTGCAGTGATTTTTATCCCCTTCAAATTATCCTTTTAATTCCAATTGCTTTCTATCATTCTCCTGAGCAGAGCATTTATTTTATGATATTTTTGAACAAGTTTCTGGAAAACAGTCATCCTTTTAGCTCTAATACAAAAAAATAAAGTCACCTGCTACACAGTATTTTTTGTGATTACACTGTGTCCCTTTCGTACAACACTGATTTCTTGTTCATATTCAAACCCGACATAACGACATAAGTGGGAGGGATGACGAGCCCAATTCAGTCCATGCCTCTTTTCAACGACAAGGAGATTAAACCAAAATTAATTAGGCCTAAGTAAGGATCTACTGCAGGAATGACAAAACAGAGCATTTCGAATATTAAGTCTGTTGCTTAGGAAGGCACATTTACAAAAGATCAACAAATATGGAGAAACATCTTCGTTTTCACAAATTCTGATTCCCAGAAAGCCATTAACAGCACTAACTCACTAAGTTTAACAAAGATAGATGTTCTTGTCAGATCCTCATTGAACATAATGTTTTTATCCTTCACTCAGAGCCATTAGTATTTACACAATACCACAATCCCACAAAATAACTGCAGATTAATTTGCCTTGTTCAACATTTAACAGGCTCTACAAAGAGCCCAGATCATACCTGGAGTGGATTTTTCCTCCCTAAATTTCTGTGGAGCCTGTCTTGTGGTTTTTATTGTGGTAGGAGGAGAAAGCTATGGGGTACACCTTAAAAACGGTCTTTGAGATGAGCAATGCCTACGTATACAAACTGCTAACATTAGGGTGAAGCTTACCACTGCTTTCTAAAGCTGTTAGGCAAACCCTAAGAAGTAGGCTGAACAGATTCCCATTTCTTCCTCGTGAGCCCCAATAATGCTGGGCACAGCATGACTCCTCTTGTTCGAGTGTTAAATGGAGGCTGGAAAAAGCAGCTGGCTCTTTGTTACTTGGATGCTGAGGGTACTACAGGGAAAAGACAGTTAAGGATCTAACTTAGTCAACATTTCTGTAGCAAAAAATTGAGAGTAAAACGTGTGCAACTTTTATAGCATTATTTGTATTCCTTCAGGCTTGGGATATGGTATTGTAGGAATATCACCTCTCTGCCTGAAGTGTGTCAAATCTAAAGTGTATAGATTTTGAAAGAAACTGACTATTAAAAAAGATCTATGAATGGTGAAATCTTTAAACAGTTGATGATTATACCTACAAGACCTTTTTAGATAAAATATTATGCCACATATCTGCATATTTTTCACCTAATGCTATTCAAAATTTTAAAAACGTCTCTGATTATGATTTGAATCCAAGCTAAGAATATAGAGGCTGAGCCGCTAACGCTCCTTTAGCCAGCTTCTCAGTAGGTGTAAATTCAGGTTATTCTATTGCATTTTTGAGGCTGAGGTTTGCTTTCCATCTCCAGAAGAATGCTGCTCTTACAGGTGATGATTCGGAAATGTGTTCTGGTAGCAGAATCAAGGCAAAATAGTAGGCAGAATTTACAAGTGCCAAGGGCAGACAAATTTTGGACCATGCTCCAGGAATGAACTGCCTGGGCTCACACTGCATTACTGGACAGGGCGCAGAAAAGACTGGCTCCCCCTAGAACCTCACATCAGATCCTGCTGATGGGACTGTAAAGAATTAAGTCCTTCCAGTGCATTCAGACAAGCAAGGTCAGAAAGAGGAAAATGAATGTCACATTACACTTGGTCTTCTCTGCTAAGCACAGTCCACAGTGTCACTCGGGTTCTGTTTCAAATGAAGTTGTGTCAGGAGGGCTCAGGTCATTGAACTCTTCTAACCACTCTTCTTGTCTGATTAATTTTGCTTATTACTTGACAGCTTTTAGGTATCGTGGAGTTTGCTGAAAACCTCTGGCCACTGTTGTATTGAATAATGCACTATAATTTTGTCATTTCATTTTAAATCTCAGCTGAAAACACCTGTTCCCTGAGCCTACAGCATGCTGTGACTGTCTCCTTCTGCTGTTATTTATCTCAGTAGCTGTATTATTGAACTTTGTGAAGCACATTGGAATACAGTTTATCTAGAGAACACTATTAAGTGCAAAATGAAGTGGTACTCTTAAATCAGATTTTACTGATTGCTTTGAAAAGCTTCTAAAAATTCTCACCTGATGCTCCCTGTGCAGTCATTCTTTATCCATCTGTTCCATAACACAACATGGAAGGAATTTTATGTTGCGGTCCTTCTACTTTCTGACTCTGGCAGCTTCTGAAAATCTTTCAGATTGAAGAATGAATGACAGTTAGTCATCTCTGTAATGATGCATTTTTAAAAGGTATAGCTAGTGCAAGAAGTTACACGTACCTTTTCTGCATCAGTGCATCTTTCCAATTAAGTACGATTCCCTGTTGCTGCAGGCTCGACTGGTCAGATAACAGACTGCAGTGAGACACGTACTGAGCTGAATGCTGCAACATGAACAAAATTAATGCTGGGAGAAAAATAATATGAGAAGCAAAATTAAGTGGAATGATCGTAATGCAACAGTGTAATTCATTTCTAAATTGTGATAAAAATAAGAAATGTGATTCTATTAATATTTAATGAGCCAAATTAATCCCTAATTTATAGAGTCTGTTAAAATCCAATAGGAAAGTGGGAAAAAAAAATCTTGTGAAAACCATTTGAGCAAGCTGCAGAAGTTTGGTTGAAATGTATATTCTTACTACACAATACTACAGGATTTTTTTTTCTAGGATATAAAAAAGGATACATTTCATAAAGACCGATCTGTTGCTGCAAGGCTTTCCTATTTAGGGAATTCCAGCCAGTCTATTCCTGCCTGGTGGAGACCGAATCTCTATTTGTCCCCTGACTGCTGGGTAACATACAACGAATTCTGTCGCTGTTCTCCAATAGCTTCCCTTCCTATTTTTCAGATATCTGGTCAATTTAAATTGAAAATTTCCTGAGTCCAGGACTGGCACTGATTGCATCTATTTACAGTAACAATTCTACTGGTGTGCCCGTTGTGACATGATCTTTACTTCCTCTTCAGCAGGAAGAATAAAATAGGAGAAGTGTGGAAAATTGACTGTGATTGCCTTTTACTTCAGCAACGTATGTGCATGATGAGAAACTAGACTGATTAGTAGGCCCTGGGCCAAGGAGACACTGTTCGCATGCAGTGTGAGCAGTGACCCAGAACAGTCTCAGCATCCTACTCTTGGCCACATTATCCCACAACCGTGCCACAGAAAGGCAGGCTCCCCAAAAAGTCTGGCCAGTTTTCAAGTTGAAGGAGTTCAAACTGCAATACACACTCACGATACCAGATCAAAGCACCTACTGATCAACCATTGTGATCAGTAGCTTCTCTGATATATAACTAGACACAGATTTCAAGATCTTAAAAGGAGCAAAGGGTCTTAAACATTCTTTGTGAGAAGAAAAAATGCAAATGAATGAGTCATAACTTCAATTACCATCAAGTGCGCTCTAATGGCCAGCTTCATTCTGTTTGATTCATCATTTAGAGCTACATATACTACTCCAGAATTAACAACTACGGATTCACTAGTACAGTCAATTCAACTTGCAGAGTACCTATGCTGGTTTAGGATGTGAAAGCACTATAAGCCCATGACTGTCATGACACACAAAGATTCAGGGTTTATAGATACCCAGGGCAGCCCACCGCATCCCCAAATACACCTGTCCAAGAAGATGTGGCTGTGATGGGTATTTCACTAAACTAGTCTTTGAGCAAATAAGCCTCTTTATGAGATGCGTATAACAATAAAATACTATAAATAGGACGAGAAAATTATCTACATGGAGGAATGTTCTACGTAGAGAACCATTTCAGAATGGAAGAATTTCAGAAAAATAGTATATAGTTAATCAATACCTCTTTAATCCTATAACTCCCTTTTAGTAAGTTTTTGATACGGAGAGGCAAGGACTGTACATTGACACTGTTGTCAGACCATTTCCTCTTCGCAATGAACAGATAATTTTGGCCTAATGGTTAATGAACTTCAAAATACTAAAAGCCATACAATTTCCCTTTATTACTTCCTGCATCAAGTCTAATGATTATGTGCAATTGAACTAGATCAAATCTTTCAAAAAAAAAACCAACATTGAATCTTGATTTTAAAAATCAGCAATTGTCTAGGTCCCTCAGCTATTCTACACTATTATTGTACATAAATGGTTTCCAATGATTAATTATCTTCTTTGTTAAAGAGGTTTACCTTATTTTCTGAATCCTAGATCATGGATAACTACTACAAAATTATCTTTTTAGGATCCTTTCAGGTGTAAACACAGAGCTCTAGCAGGAAAACCAACTGATATCACGAACTGGACAAAATAGATCCAACGCACAGCTTACACCTTATATTTATACCAATGGCTGAACAAGAGACTAAATGTTTCCATCTCATTAGAGATATGAATGTAAAATCAGTTGCTATAATCTTTTTCATTCAGGAATGAAGAAAGTTATTTTTCTGCCCTAAGCAGCAAAAAAGAATGACAAAAAAAAAACAGTTTTGGTTTTATTTTTAACCAACAATTATTCACTAAAATGGGACAAAGATGAACACAGCACTTGAGCACCAAGGAAGTGCTACCAAGTAAAAATTCACAGATCCTCAACAAGGAAATAGTCTGATTCAGCAATAGGGGCAGACCTAAATGATTTTGTGGATACTATTGTTTTACAAGCTAAAATACAACACTAAAAAATGATGTACGTATACGTTTTATATCATATCACAACAATTCACAGAACTATTCAGCCAAATTATCTGCCAATTTCAATTCACAGAATAGATTTCAGTAAAGATATGCAACCTTCCACCAGCAGATACCACAGCCCATTTTCTAGAGCCAAACAGAAATTAAGATGCTTCCAGATAAACGTATACACTGAAAATGACCATCCTACCATTTACCAGTATTAAAATTCTTGACTGTTATTTGTCTGTCAGGATTTAAACTCTCAGAAGTCAAAGACTTTCTTCAGAAGTAAAAGACATCCATGAAGAAAGATCGAGTCTGAGAAAGAGAATGATCAGTGGTGAGCCAAAAACTCGCCCGTTCATCCTGGGCTGATGCTGTAGCGATTGGGAATATCGAATGTATTGGAAAATTGCAAGGCTCACTACCCCTTCACTGAATCTCTTCTTACTGAATGGCCAGCTAAAGGGATGTCGTCATTTCTTCGATAGCACTCCTGACAATTAGCCTCTGCTTTGGGCCAGGGGACAGAGTTGTACAAGGTTGTGCTAGGGATCAAGAGACATTTGGATAAGGGTGCCAAGTCAGGATAATTATACAAATCATTGATTTCATCTCATCTCAGGCAAAGTATTTCTAACAGACTCCAACATTCACATTTATTCAGCCAGTTTCCTCACAGATTTCTCAAGTATTCACATGACAGGAAGACAGCAAGTAGTCAAAATGAAATTTACTTCTAAACCAAGCATTACTCCCCCTCAGCTCCTTCTCACTTTTCACCATTATTTACCTTGCTCAACTACAGAGAATTTACAGCAATCTGTTAAAAAACAGAAAGAAAAAACAAAAACCCAACAGCTCAGTTCCCTTATTTCATGTTAGAAAAAGACAAGGTGGTGTGTACAATCCAAATACCCTTCTTTTTCCAGGAACAATAAAGCCAGTCTACCTAAGTTTGCATTGCTTTGGTCATATGAGGTCGAGAGGGGCTAGACTTTGCTTTGTTCCACCTTTGGCATGGAAATTCCTATGCATCCTAAATTTTACTAACAGATGAAACATGGACAGCAAGACATTGTTTGTGGCTAAATCCCACTGCTGCTAGGCAACCTGCCTTAAGCACAGTGTGAATAACATTAGTCAAGTTTGTAGTTCAATGGGATGTATTTTCTGTGAGCAAAATTTGGTAGCAGACTTGCTCTCACTCTTGACTCCAAGTTTCTCCTTACTCTGCACCTCTCCCACTCTATACTTGGTCAACTGTTTGTCAGTTTTGAGATACTGCAAGGATGAAGCATCTCCTTACAGAGGCTGATGCTCTGGTCAACACAGCCATCATGGGAGAGGCTGAATATTGTAATGCATTTAAGCCTAGTAACCCGCTGAATGTTCTGCCATACTGAACGTACATTGTGCAAACTCTTGGCAGATGCTGGGACAGGGCAGGCAAAATACACTAAATGCGAATAGATGGCCGTGACTGCTACAAGATTACACCCCTTACACCAGGTCACATCCAAGGGCAGGCTGATGAAAACCATCCAGAGCTACCAAAAAAAACTGTGTTTTTTCCAGCTCCCTGTATCTGGTGCATGAGACCACAGGAATCTGTAACAGTGCAAGGAATATGCACAGTACCACTGCCACAAGCAGAGATATGGTAGAAGCAGAGAAATGGAGGCTTTACTGTTAGTAAGTGACTCCTGGGCCAAGGGACAAGTAATTTCATAGTAATTTCACGTTCTGGGCCCAGATTCACCCCAAGTAACTTCAGGTCCTCCATTGAGGCATCTAATCTTTTGGCTCCCTCTGTGCTTGCCCTTCATCAGGCAGTTCAGATAGTCTCTGGAAGGAAGTAAGCTGTTCTGCCACTAGCCACGTACTTCAACTGAGTGTCTGTGATGAAGCAATGTGAATAAAGAGCATGGAGTCCTTTCTTAATAACTAATTGATTAGTAGCAGTGCAGTAGTTGCACTATAGTGCACTGCAGCCTGATTCAGTGGTGACTTGATGTCCCTTAACTCCTGCTAACAGCAGGTGTAGTAGCGACTGCTTGAATTGCTCCGATAGCTTAGGATCCTGCATTCAACTCTATGAGAAAAAAACAAACTTTAAATAACGCTTTTCAGTTTATATGTCTAACTTTCCAAAACACAAATGTCCTGAAGATATGGATAGTTAAGAAGAATAGATTACCTGTCAAAACTACCCAAATTCTTACTTGTTTTGACACTGGATCTAGATATATATTATATAATGAGTACACGGCGTGTGAAAATATATATACGACCAAATACTAATCCTTGCTACTGTGTGGCAAAATTGATCAAGAAGGCTTTTGATCTAACTTAAAAATAATGCAAGCAATGAAGTATGTCTATGCATTTTAATTAGGCTGAATGCATAACAGGTTTTTTTTCATTATTTCTTATACGCAATACAGATGAGTTGAGCATATTCAGAATAGATCAGTTCTATTTGCTTGAACTCCCAGAAAAGTTGCACATTATGGAATGAATATTATGTTTTATTCAGATTATTTTCCCCACTTTCAACAGAGTTAGTTGTCACGTTCATGTTTAAAACAAGTTGGGCCATGAAGTCTTTAGATAAAAAAAAACACAACAGTAGCCATCCTTGCTATAAAGCTGTACCTGGTAGACTTTCTTATGAGAAGTGTTTCCTGAAAGCCATTGGACAGAATACAGAGGACAACGAAAGTAGTTTGCAAAACGAGAACAAGTCCAAGAAGTAACATACACAAAAGCCCCCCTGTTCAGATGGCTGAAACACTCACTGTTACAGTTTGGGTACCTGAAATCTTTATAAAGTCAAACAAAACAATTTAAGCTAGTGGCTGTATGTTATCTAAACTCCATCATTACAGGATAGAGGTCGCTTTTTTTAACTACCAGATGGTTGCTGCTCCAGTTGTGCTAGCCTAGATACATGCTGACATCTAGTGGTCCTTTATAGAATAAATAGAGTCCAAACGTTTTATTAATTAGCAATGAAGATTAACAACCTTAGATTCAAAAAACACATTTTCCCATTTCTCTCCGTTTTTCCTCACAGTGTGTTTAATATTCTTTATAGATAAATGAATTCTAGAAAATATTGTCTTTTTCTATATTTGTTCAAGCTGAGGTTTTCTAAAGCACTATTCCCACCGACATCATGCTGAATCCTTTGGAAAATCCACCTGGAGGCATTTCTTGACTGACAATCACTACAGTATTTAAGCAGAGACTGAAAAACTGAAAAAAGAAATAGATAGGAGTACAGTTCTGAATGTCTGGAGCCACAGATCTGTATTACAACTGATTTCATCAGAGACTCCTTAAGCTATTAGTACTAAATTCAAATCAAAATTGGGCCTAAAACTAGTAGTGTGAGAAAATGGCTACAAATAGACTTTAAATGATAATTCAGTTTACTACTCCACTGAAAAATATCTGACTGATTATAGACCCTAATGAATACTTACAAGATGGCAGTCAAAATTCTACTTAGAAATCCTCTTCCCACACCATTTATTCCTTCTTCATTTAGCACATATTTCTGTTCATTTGCAAAGCCATGCATGCAGCGCACCCCCTGCTCAGGATAACCAAATTGGGAAGAAAACATTAGAGCTTTAGTCACTGACTCGGAGCAGACTGAAAGAGGAAACAAAACCAGAAAAATGCACTGCCTTTAGGAAGAATCGATTCAGGAGACCAAAAACTACTGCTTAGGTTTCAGTTGATTTTACAGTCCCCATCACTGAGAAAGGCTATTATTACTTTACAAATAAGGTAACTGGAGGTTTTCCAGTTATGTGCCTGGCCAGAGAACTCTGATCTCCGAATGGCATATTCAAATACCTAAAAAGAAGTCCTACACCACCTCCAAGGGGTTCCCCCCGAGGCCACTTTTTAACCTGCTTTGATTTCCGGGAGATAGAGTATAGTCTTCCAGGGTAAAGAAATAGGATGCTGCAGAAGACCCCAGGTCAGAGAGAAGGGAGAGGAATGATGTGCTGAACTAGCACTGAAGAGATTTATTTTGACAGAAGGAAAAGGAAGCCGATCAGAAAATGGCCTGATAGCTTGCGTTCATGTGCTGTCACCGTTTCACACAGTGATCACCAATGTATCTTTAGCATTCCATGGTGTATCCACCAGTGTTCCTAACAACCCAGTGTACTCAATTCCTCATGAGGAGATCATTACTTATCACCTTTGCATGATGTTCATTTTGGGGGTATTACAATTCAAGTGGCTGGTCAGCTGGTACCCTATAAAGCATCTTTCTACAAAATGTTATTTTTCATTTTTCATGTCGGTGCAAGACCTGCTCATGATTTATTGGCTGTAGCAAAGCACAAAGCCATCATTTTCTTTTATTGAACTCACTCTGGGTACCCATCACTCTGCAGAAATGCAGATGGTCATCTTATTCTTAGTGACAGGATGAATGCCACAACTCTGCTGACAAAGACAGCAAAGCAGTCATTTATAATATTAAGAGGAGCATTCAATTTAATATCTGTGTTAACTGCACATAGTTAGGCATTTTGGACACAGATTTTATAGGATCCTGCTCTACAGTGTTAGAGCACATTTGCTTAGCATATATGCTGGCATCCAGTTGTAATTTCTGTGCTTACAGCAAAAGAAACTGAACTAAACAATGCAGAAAAAGTCAGCCCCCAATTGAAGTCTGATTATAGTTGGGTTTTATTTTGTGTATTTGAAATCCTGAAGTTTAACAGTTTGTCTCTCTCTTCCTTTAATTCACACTTCAATTCTCAGGGTCATCCACACTGTAGATGAAATTCTGTATCTGAACATATGAGCCTGAGTGAATGAATGTATTTCTTTAACTAGTTCATTGTCAATGGAATGAAGAAGATGGCTTGCAGCTTCCCTTCTGGCTCATAAAATGTGGATTTAGGGACTTGCTGGGGCCAGTATGATGCACAAAGTGCACTTCCTCCATTCTGGGGTGAGAAGAGCGGCGGTGAATAATTCACAGCACCTACTAGAGTGCCCAGAGACATGCCCTGTGATGACCAGCGAGTTTGTGGAGAAAGAAAATATGGTGTTGAATATTAAACGGAAAAGGATCAGGTGTCTTTTAATAAGCACCCTGCCTGATCCTGCCAAAGGACCCCCATACAGACCTTGATGGCTGAATCTGAAACGTGCTTCATTTCATCACAGAACTAGCTATCGCTACAGCAACAGCACTTGGAGAATAATTCAAAGAAACAAAACAGAGATGCAAGTCAAATCCAGGGGATTAGAGTATTTAATTTAGAAATAAGGGGAGCTTTACCTAGAATATTCAGTGAACAGATTCAGAGCAAAACTACATCCAAAATCTGCTAATGCCATGGTTTAGTATTGCCTCTTCAATCAGAGTAAATTATATATCTTAAGTGTTCATACAACCAATTAGTCTCTCCTGAATCAGATCTGCATATTAGTTGTTTGAAATAGGCTTAATATAGTCATAATTGTCTAAAACAGGAATACCATTTTTCATAATAAGGTAGTCACGTTGCCTTTTCTTTCAAGTTGCCTAAATGTTTATATGTACATTAGAAGTTAGCCCTTAAATCTTATCCATACATCTCTCAGTTACTCCATTTCTCTGTCTAGAGCATTTTCTTTTTAAGGCACCAAATCTGTGCAAAGTATAGCTGTTCAATATGCAGTGTATTAATTTCCTCAGAGGCATATTTGAAAGGGTTGGAACATTTTTATCAGGAGTGTAGCAATAGGATGAGGGGGTAACAGTTTTAAACTGAAAGAGGGTAGATTTAGATTAGCTATTAGGAAGAATTTCTTCACTCAGTGGTGGGACATTGGAACAGGCTGCCAGAGAAGTTGTGGCTCACAGAATTGTAGGGGTTGGAAGGGACCTTCAGAGATCATCTAGTCCAAGCCTCCCGCTAAAAGAAGGTTCACCTAGAGCAGGCTGGATAGGAACACATCCAGGCAGATTTTTAATCTCTCCAGAGAAGATTCAACAACTTCTCTGGGCAGGCTGCTCCAGTGCTCTGTCACCCTCAAAGTAAAGTTTTTCCTCACATTGAGACGGAACTTCCTGTGTTCCAGCTTGTGTCTGTTGCCCCTTGTCCCGTCACCAGGCACCACTGAGAAGGGCCTGATCCCGTCCTCTTGACACCCACCCTTTCAATATTTATAAGCACTGATAAGGTCCCCTCACAGTCTTCTCCACCTAAACAGATTCAGGTCTCTCATCCTTTCCTCATAAGAGAGGTGTTCCATTCCCTTGATCATCTTAGTAGCCCTCTGCTGGACTCTTTCCAGTAGTTTCCTGTCCTTCTTGAACTTGGGGGCCCAGAACTGGACACAGTACTCCAGATGCAGCCTCACCAGGGCAGAATAGAGGGGGAGGATGATCTCCCTCGATCTGCTGGCCACACTCTTTTTTAACGCACCCCAGGAGACCATTGGCCTTCTTGGCCACAAGGGCTCATTGCTGGCTCATGGTCAACTTGTTGTCCACCAGGACTCCAAAGTCTCTCTCTAAAGAGCGGCTCTCCAGCAGGTCAGCCCCTAAGCTGTAGTAGTGTAGGAGGTTGTTCCTCCCTAGGTGCAGGACCCAACACTTGCCCTGTTGAACTTCATCAGGTTTCTCTCCACCCTGTCTCATTGAATGGCAGCACAGCCTTCTGGTGTGTCAGCCTACTCCTCCCAGTTTTGTATCACCAGTGAACTTGCCGAGAGTACACTCTGTCCCCTTATCCAGATCATTGTTAATATATTGAACAAGGCTGGACCCAGTACTGAGCTCTGGGGAACACTGCTAGTTACAGGCTTCCAACTGGACTCTGCACCACTGATCACAACCCTCTGAGCTCTGCCACTCAGCCAGTTCTCAATCCACCTCACTGACAATTCATCTAATCCACACTTCCTAAACTTACCTATGAGGATGTTATGGGAGACAGTGTCAAAAGCCTTGCTGAAGTCAAGGCAGAGACTATCCCTGAAGGTAGATGCCTCATCCCTGGAAATGTTCAAGGCCAGGTTGGATGGGGCTTTGAGCAACATGACCTAGTGGAAGTTGCCCCTTCCATGGCAGGGTGGGGGTGGAACTAGATGATCTTTAAGGTCCCTTCCAACCTAAACCATTCTATGATTCTGTTCCAGCAAGTGCATGGCAAGGAAATACGTAAGATATTTCCCACTTTGTAAAAGACTCAGTAAGAGGAATAAGGCACACCGACTGTCAGATCATTTCCTTGCAAGGTGAGAGCGGGACAGGAGTTTGCTGTAAGAGGGCCATGGAGCCTTGCAAGGAAACTGCATTGTGCTGAAACTACCCAAGCATTATAATGCTGTTCCATAGCACAGTTTGATCGCCTTATTTCCTACAAAGTAAGACCCCAAAAGTCACAAGGACATAATTACTCTGACCTCTGGTTGCTGGAAGTTGATAGAGAGAGAGTTGATAGCAGTACTATGAACTGTCCTCATGTTTCATTTGCCGATGTGCTGTAAACCTTTGACTTGCTGCCAAAATTTAAGGTTGCCTTATGAGATAATCCCAGCTAAGAAGTTCAGTTTATATGCATCTTCCTGCCCTTCTGCTGGAGACAGGGGCATGATGCAGTTAGCTAAGAAAAGAAACACAAAAACTCCTGGGCTATGAATAATGATCTTGAGTAAGTTCTTGGATTTGCAATATGATGATAATACTATTTACTCTCGTATTAAATTTATAGAATACTTCTCCCCTGCTGGAGTCTCTAAATCCCTGATTAGACCACCAACTATTCCCTTGTACATTTCCTGCTGGTTTTAATCACCTATCCCCATCTTTTAAGGATATTTTCCCCAAAGAAAAAAGCAGAAGCTCTGCATTCAGAAACAAACAGTTCCAGCTGCAGTCAGGAATTGTCCGAGAGTTGGCTTGCAATAATAACTTTAAAGATACTGTAAATGCTTTATTAATCCATGCTGTTGACAGCTTTGAATGCCAAATTATCTGTGTTGCTCTGAGCCATGAAACTATCCCATGAGGTACTAAGTCCACCTTGAGACAGCAGTGAAGCCAAAGCTTTGATCCTCAAGGCTGACTTGTGTAAATCATTATTTTTAAACTCTTTAATCCCTCATGCATCCATAACACATCATTTTAGTAATGCATTTGACTTAAATTTCTTATTACTTCAGAATTCAGTCCAACTTGTAGTGCAAATGAAGTCAGAGCTCCCAGAGGCTCCAGAGAGCCGAACTAGTCCTGCTCTACTACAATTCTCCATTGAACTGACGAGAAGACAGAAAAAATAGGTCATCAGGAACCACAGTTTTACCTTCTTTGGATGCTTTTTTCCCCTCTTTTACTGTATTTCAGTGATGCATTTTATGGAGATGAGGAGCACAAGGACTGGAATTCTGGATGTCCTAAATTTCAGTTTTTGCTCCACCAGTTTGTGAGATTCTAGCTTAACTCAGAGTATTTTTCAGAAGCAGAGGTGAGCACCTTGACCTGAAGTGACCACCTTACCACCTTTGTGTGACTGCTAGAAAATTACAAGTAACACACTTCATACTAGACGGCATCTTACATCAGCTCAGCTATACTAAGCTGAAGATTTGGACTTTATCCATATCACTAAAGAAGGCTCAAGGCCCTGAGTGGCATTGCCTGGATGCTCTACATAATGTTTGGCCCAGGGTTTCCCTTTGGTCCCCTGTAGTCACCTCATAGCCTGAATACACAAATACTATTTCATTGCATATTATTCTCAGTTCAGAGCATTTTGAATAATGTGATGGCTGTGTCACAACTCATCAAAATGCCTTTTTATCAGTATGAAATTGAGGCTATAGGTTGCATACTCTGTGATGTAGCAGAATCCTTGAATATGCAAAGCATCCTAGGATACCATTTGAGAGTGGGGAAAACAAACCTGGTCCTGACAACACAAAGCAGTGTTAGGCTTCGAAACAAGTATTAAGCATGACAGACAATGAGCAGCCCCAGGAATCCATTCCCTGGCCCTAGTCTCTCCTGCAGTATATACACAGCCATTGAGCACTATGTGCTCCAGCTGCCCCAGTCCCTACTACTCTCTACCCCCTACAGACTGTACAGGGCTGCCTCAGGCTGCTCCTCCCTGTAGACATACCTCTCATGCAGCTGAATACAAACTCAGTTCCTGCCTGTAACTCAGTGATAACAACATTTGCCCAATTACTTTCTGTAAAGTTCACCTTATCATATGCCAATACACCATTCACTGTATTGAGGAAAAATATATTTTTTTTGTGAATAAATACCCTGAATTAAGAAAGCAAACAGAGAGGCGTTTTATGTCACCGCAATTGCAAAGTTTACCTGTGAGTCAGGCATTCATCGAATGCTGTGAAACACACCCAGTCCTGAAACTGCCCCATCTATTTACTGTTAGCTCAAAATCAAAGGCCAAACAAGCCCCTTCTGGAAAAAAAACGATCAGTGCTCTCTCTGCAATTCCTGGAAGGACAGTTTGGAAAGGGAGCCAGGGGTGCTCAGCTCCAGGATTGCCCCCACAGACGCTGCCTATGAAAGGTATCACCAGCAAAACTGAAAGGAGCTGTACATGACTAATCAGAAATCCTGCATACTTCTTGCTTGGCTGACCTAAATGGTCTTTGATTTTTACGGTGCTACTGTAACCCAAACATCATTCCAGTTGAAAAAAAGCTTATTTTTTTATGATACACAGTGTCTTGGAAGAAAGTCTGTTACTACTGTCTCAAGCTTATATTGCTACCAAGAGTCAATGAATCTTAGTGAATTTCACAATGTCTTTTGAAAAGAAATTTCTTACTGCTCAGAGAAGTGTCACGCGCTTAGTTTGGGATTGATAAAACAATTCCGTGCTTTGCCTGCTCTGCTCAGTTCTTTAAGTCTTCAAAAATCTCCTTGCTGGAAAAATTGAGATGCAATCTGGATGATGCTTTTCTGTCTACCAGGGGTATATACTGCACATGTATGCCAGTGAACCTGTTCTCTAAATAGGATTAAAAAAAAAAAAATCACAGCCAGCTAAATGTTTCAAGTTTTTGCTCCCCCTTTAAGGGAAGCTAGATGAAGAGACAAGGCAAGGCAGAAAAAAAAAAAAAAAGAAAAGTCAAATTTACTGGCATAGAACACCATCATTAATCAGCGAACACTGTTTCCATTTACTACTGCACACGTGGCAAGGGCAACAAGTCCAAGGGCAACAGACCAAGCAAGGCAAAGCAGGGAACGTACTATTTCACCCATCACTCTTCAAGAGATATGAATGCTGGCCCTCTGGGTTATGTCCAGCAAATATTATCCCCTTATGACAAACTTGTTTACATATGCTGCAAAAAATGGCATTTATCTACCACCACCAAAAAACAGCCCACAATAGACACCTCCAAGCTACAGCCCGCACCTCACTTTTGACTGCTGAATGTAGCATGCTTCAGGGAGAGGGAAACAGCAGACACCTTCCTATGCACAAAGTTCTCAGTGAGCAGCTTGGTGTGCTCACTTTTAGGTGCTTCTGAGGCTGTATCTCCCTGTATATTTGTAATAAAAGCCTCATTTCTACCACAAGAAACTTCTCTACAATAAGATGCATGCTTTCATGGGCTGCCTGTCTGTTGGTCCTTTTGTCCCTAACTACTACTGCAGAAAATGCAAAAAAAAAAATCAGTGCTAATAATTCTGACAACAATGTAATTTCAGTACATGGCAGACCTTTATGCTTAGACACCTGTAGCTTAGCAGCACTGTGCAGACTAGCTTTGCAGAGGATTAACAACATGACCTCTGAATCACACTTACTTGGCTAACAGACCAAGAGCTAAATGGGAGACACGAGTCAGAGCTATCCAGAAGTTTGACATGATGAATTTCCATACTGATGTTATTGAAAAAAAATAGAAACAGAAAGGAAAAAAATACAGTGAAACTGTCCTTCCACAGTTAAAATGAGCCATAAAATAATTGCCAATGAAGATCATACACTATGAATACAGAATAAGCAAGTGTAATTCTTACAAGAGAATAAGTTAAGATCAGCAAAACAGTAGCAATATATAATTTGATATAAAAAAATAATCCTCAACGGCCCATTAACATTGAAAATAATGTGTCATTAACATTACTTTAGAAAACATTATTGAAATGTTTGTGTATATCTATATATTTATGTTATCTGGGTATTTGTAAGTTCTTACTACTATAGAATATGAGCACCTTAGAACTTCCCAAGGAAGTCCATTGCTTTTTATTTACTTTTCTTAAAGGATGGGAGAATATGGAGATAATTAAAGATAGTGAAAATGCTCTATATTTTGTCTACAGCTCTGCTTATTTTTTGAAGAGATAAACATAATTCTAATCTTCCTGGTATAATGTCAACCAAAAGCTCCACTATTTTTATAAGAATAAAAAACCACACAACCAGCAACTGTTGAAACCAATTGAGAGAAATAAACATGGCTCTAGATTCTACTTCCACGTAGAGACTCTCCAACAAACACAGCAAGGAGCAAGCTTGTTTGTACAAGGAGGTACCTACCTGCCAAGGCACAGCAAAAGCTTCATCCTACTGCATTCTATGCAGAAAGGGACAGTGCAACCTGCCAGTCAAAACAATGCTTTGGAACTGAAGGCAACTATGGGATTTTGGAAAAACAAAGGGGTTATATAAACTAGTTTATTATGAAAGGCAAAGAAAGTGTCTATGCAATTATCGTAACAGTCAGACAAGCTACAGATTCACAGCCATATGAAGCCCAATTGCAGCCACGTGCTGAATGGAAAGGACTGAAGACCGGGGAGATTTCTTCTGCTGTCAGGTAGAAATCAATGACCTCAACAACACTATTGAAGAGTACTGAATGTCAACCAGAACATGTAGATTCCATTTCAGGAAGACTAAGCTGGAAAGAAGTGACACATTTTCATAATGAAAAGGCATGAGCATGGGCAGCAGGAGAAGAAATTCTATAAAACTTCTCCCAATTTCCTTATCATATCATCTCTACTTCCCATGTAATTTTGCCTATTTGAAATACTCTCTCCTTCCGGTCTTTGTCCTTTGTCATTCCTTCTCCTAACAAATGCTTCAGTCTTTTCAAGTCCACAGAATCCAACATGAGCTAAGAAATTAAACACATGCACCTTGGAGAAGAAAGAAGTCGGAAGCCAGAGGCAGAGAACCATCTAAATAAGGAAAAAATGCTGCTTGTAGAATTGGAAAGTGAGCAAGCATATCCCTCTCCTAAAAATCCATGCACTTCCCAGCATCCCCTTCAATTCAGACTGCCTCTTATGTCTGCTCTTTCCATCTAATAAATCATAGACTTCCTCTACAAAATGTTATCACCATCACTCCCACAAACCTTCTCAAATATACAGTAGCTTCTACAGTCTTTGTAGTATGCTTCCTAGAAAACAAACATACTACATTATGTTAACTTGGGAGATCAGAAAGATAGGGTGAATAGGGACATTCTTCACATTAATATTTCGTCAGCTGAAGTTAAAAACCAGTACATGCAGAAATACAAAAAAAGATTTGAAACACTGACTTGTGAATTTTAAACCATTACAGAAAGTCACATGGAATTATAAATTTTCTCTATTGACATGAATAAATACATAAGTCATGCTATTCTATCAGAACCACCCCATAAATAAAATCAGACTCACAGACGCGTTGACATGCCTTATTCAAAAATCAATAAGTAATTTAGTAATAACACATTCTGAGGTGTGTGAGCTCTGTAAAAGGCAGCGTACAGAAACCGGGTAATATCCTTTTAAGCAGTCTGTGAGCCCTTTGATGATCTTCACTCTTGTTCTGTGTCCAGAAGGCTCACAAAAGCAGCTGCATACAAAAGGAACTAGCCTTTGCCTGCTCTGTATGATTAATACCTACATTTATCAGTTATTTGGTTAAATATCTTACTATAATTATGCGTACAGGCAAAATCCTGTTCTGCTTGTGCAAATTCTTATCAGGCTTATGCATAGTGAGATGACTGTATCATGCTAATATAACAGACTACAGCTAATATGATTACAAATATATGGTAAATATAGTTAATATAATTTATATTTCAGGTATACATATAAATACAGTGTCACCCAGTTCCAGATATCAGTGTTTCCTTTGAGCTGTTCATGTTTGCTTGGAAAGGGCGTTCCTGAGGCTATTCTAAACTACAGTCTCAGGTTTTTTTATGTCTCGCATCTTGGCTCCCGACATACCCTTGCATCTCAAGCACACCACAGGATTCCACAATCTGGGAAGAGTTATCATTTCTCGTTAAAAGGCATCAAGATAAACTGGGCTTTCTGCTGAACTATAGCATAGTACAGGAATCATTCTGTATCCATGCAAGTACAGACAAGTACAGGTCTAGTGGAATACGTTGTCATCCTTTGACTATGAAAGAATAGTATAATGGAGGATGGTAAAGTTTCTAGTTCACTACTGGATGGGCAGAAACAAAGTATGGCATCTTTTGACACATAGGAGATATACAACCTGCATAGCATTATGTAGGTATTCTATAGTCTACACTAGAAGTTTGTCTGATGCAATATAACATGAGTAGATCTGAGATTTATGGTCTACAGATTGCATTTAGGCAACCAGATATAGAAGTAAAGCGAAGCTGGGCTTTTAATGGTGTTTGGGGCATTATGTAATTGTATTCTGTGAACTACGTATTTGAAGTTGAAACTTCTAATATAGTATTAGCATACTTCTCATTTCAAAGCAAGCCATGACCTGTAACTGATAACATTCAGAAGACATTTATACGCCCACTTGCAACATGCACAGATAAAACTTACACAAATATAATACAGTGTTTAAGATTCTAATGCATACATATCTTAAAATGGAGTACTGTAGAAAAGAGACATATGGAAAAGAGAATAATTTCTTTCAAATGCCATAAATTCTTATATTGGCATGAAAATATTGCATACTGTCTGTGCAAGATACTAAAGTCATACTATTTTATATATATACAAATATTTCATCGCTTTGTTAATTTAAAAGATTTCTCCCTCTCTACATTTCCCAATTATTAAAGTGAATCAATTACTTACATTGACAGTACTTTTCACACAAGACCAAGAACTACCTTCTTTACTTTCTTAAGCATCTACATTGTTTATTGGGACCTAAGTGGCCCAAAAATGGCAATGATTGAGGCTAGATTTGAGCCAGGTAATCTCTTCACAACTTGGCAGTAAGTCCCAATCTGAGAATAGATGATGGACACACCTACTTTGTCTGCTTTGTGCAGTTGAGATTCTAGCCCTGGGCCGGTACAGATGTCTGACCAGCAGAGTAAAGCATGCTGACGCAACAGCTATTCCCCACCTCTTTCACAGAAAAAGCAGCCAGCCTCATGGAAACATCCCACATCCTCCCATCCACTCTACAAATGCAACAGCAGAATCGTGCAGCTTTTGGACTGGCAACACTAAAGTATGCCTGCAATTTTATGCATGTGAACTAAGGAGACCTATCCACAGTACTCTGCTAAGTGAGATAATACAACAGTATTGAGAGCATATAAAAAAATTCCCAAACCATCGCATCAACATGCCACAACTTTGGCACAGAAACACTAAAGCAAAAGAGTTATTCAAGCTCCACGGGTATTCAACCTTTAGCTGTTTTGCTTACGATTTCCAGAGAACTGATAATTTTACTAGCACATTTGTTTTTCATTAGTGAACAGGCTGACACCATATCAGTCACCTACCAGCTATCAAAGATTACAAGCTCCATTTCAACTGGTATAGGCCACCTTTTAGCTGACTTTGATATCAATGTCTCAGGTTATTATATGCAACAGCACATACACAAAGCACATCTTCATTAGATTCCCAAACCGTGCACCAAGGCTGCATTCAGGATCCCAGAAAAAATGCAGCCACTTCAGAAACCGAAGATACATTGCCACAGTAGGAAATACAATACAGTCAATGCTGAGAGAAGGAGAAAAAGAAGTCAGTAGGGTTAAATTAAAAGTTCAGTCCAAATGCTTAGCAGTGTGAATGCAGTTGTCTGTCAGACAAAGAGCATAGTTTCCAATACTGTCAGTCATTTACCATAGAAAACTACAAAGTTGCTTTTTGAACTGGTCAGAGCCCAGGAGACTTCACATGAAATGAAAAGCAGAATGAAGAAATGCCAAGGAGGCAGTGAACTGTTTAAACATCTTTCTGTTAAAGAAAAAGAGAGAAATAGAGAGGGAGATTTTTTAAGCTAAAAAAAAAAAAGGCCAGAAAAGACATATAATTTTAAATAATTTCTTATGTGCAAACATTCCAATTGGTCTTGAGCACAAGATAATCTCCTAAGTACTGTCAAATAGAGCTCATCAGTGAAAGCACTTCCCAAGCTTTATTGCAATTCCTTAAATTTTATGGAGGCAGTTAAAAGGGATGTCAAGCAAAGGAAGTATTCTCTTAGCTTTTTATGACAGGCCTCACAAATTGTTATATGCTAAGGAAATAGCTGTACCTATTTCCTACTGTATACAATAATGATGCCTAGAAAATAGTTACTTCAGTAAAATAAATTGTAAACCAAGATTTTTATTTTATATCCGTATTGGTCTCCAAAGTTATTGCCAGCATTAAATCCCTGACATTTCTTGGCCATGTAGAAAATTAGCAACAGGTAGTCATATCATGCTGCTGTACCTCTAGAATTACTACAAAAGACTTAACAGGACTGGGAAAAAAAAATGAATTGTAGGAGAAAAAAAGCTATTTAATCCAGAAACATATTCAGAGAGATAGCTCTGGTTTTGGAGGAATGATTTAAGATCTAGTCTTTCCTTTATATTTAGCTAGTCATTAGAGAGAAAAATGTTTCTGGAATATCTTTACAGAACATAAAATCAAAGCAGAGGTGAATAGCAAATCCAAACAAAAGAAGAAAGTGTTTGCTATTCAGATCTGTATCTCTGTAAGGAAGAGACACTCATTATTCCAGGATGTGTGCACCAGATGAATGTTAATCTCTGCCTTGTTAAGATATCTGGCCAAGTTTTCTTACAGGTGCCCCAAATAATACGACTCTAATTTGCAGACACAGCACCTTACACAGGCATTCAGGCAAGGATTTCCAGAAGGTCAAACAAAGGAGATGCCAGCTTCTGCTGAATTTTAGCAAGAAGTGGATGCCTAACTCGTCTAGATGTCTTGGCAAATCCAGTATGGATATTTCAGTCGTATATGGCAACGAAACTTTTGAAAGGTCATGTTTGAAGAGGTGCCTGTACAGTTCAGCATTAGCTGTTCAAAGTTTCGCCATTATTTCTTTTACAATCAATCAACAGTTATACATATTCTAATTAACTATTAAAAAGGCATCAGTCTTCATAAGGGTATTTTTCTTAGCAAGTGGAATTTGTATTTAGATAGAGCTTGTTACCTCAAAAACAGAGAATATTTCTCAATCACAGCAGTGATATTGATTCCTGGACACAAAAATAGAAAGAATAGCTGTATCATGCTGGATGTCTGCCATACCATCAACTCTGCCACTGGCCAGTGCCACTCTGCCTGGAGCAGAGCAGAAGAAAATAAATATTTATTCACAACACTGCCCCAGCTTCCTGCAGTTTGAGGCAGAAGTAAGAGCTTTTTGTTAAGCAACCCTCCTTGGATTCTCTTCCATGAATCTGTCAACTGCTCCATAAATCTACAAAGGTTTTCAGCATCTTGTGGTGATAACTTTCTTGACTGAACTACACATTACACACAGAAGGGCCTTTTTTTGCTATGAAACTAACACCTAATTTCATTTGAGGTCTTCTATGTTTTACACTAGACAGCACATTGAACTGTTTCTCTACTCACTTTCTTTATGTCAAGCTTTATGGACTTCTGTCATGGTGTCCCTTAGTCAGCTTTTCTCTGGGCTAAATAGTAGGAGCATACTTAACTTCTTCATATTATGGAAATTTTTCAATATCCATGATTATCTTTGTTATTCATCTCTCTAAATTTTAAAGTTATTTTACATTTTCAAAGGGAGGAACCAGAACTGTTTAAAGTATTCAAGATTCAAACCTAATGTGGATTTATACAGCAGTATAATAATGTTTCCTCTAAACCATAAAGACAGCTTGCTTTCACCATAAAAAAGATAGAGAGATAAAGCATCAGGACTTCGAATTCAGTATCTGCAAGTGGATTTAGACAATATTTTAAAATATCCTTACTGTATTAAGGGCAATCTTATTTTCATATATATCCAAGAGAATATACACATCACTACAATCCAATAACTAACAGATTGACCTGCATTACTTCTTGTTTTATTCATAAGGCAGAATCATAATCCTTCAGCTAACACCCATATGGTAGTTGCTACTAATTCTGCCACATTATTAAGAGATAACACAAGGATCAGCACATTAGAAGAACCCAGATAAAACCAGGCAGAAGACTAATAACTCAATTTACTTTTTACCTGTCCAGTGCTGAGGTCAAACATGGGAATGGCATGAAGAATTACTTCTCCTTTTGAGGAAACAATTAATCAAGTTCATCCAAGTTTGCAAAGTGCACCAATAAGTTCCCTTTGCATTGAAGCCCTCCACCAGATAGGTGGCAAAACACATGTGAAGTTCTCAATTTGGTTCTTCCAGATACTTGCATAACAGAAACAAATGTTATATGACTGTCGTAGCCTGTGCTCTGTAGCAGCAGCAGAGTGGGTAATGCTCCATGCTGAGGTGGTTTGGCTGTGAAATTCCCCATGACAACCTGATGAAAGTTGTTATATCTCCTTTAACAACTCTGATGGCAGAAAACTACGTCTTCCTCTTTGAATGTTGTAAAAGTGGTATCAGGTTGCATGGGATATTCCATTTCAAAAGCAGAAGACGGGTAAGTGAGGTGATAGAAGCAGAGTGCAACTTCTCTTCCCTGGTTCACTTCCTCACAACAAAGTGTCTACTGAATTGTGTGTTGACAAGTCTCTTCAGACTGAAAAGGGGACAAGACAAAGTTGTTCCTTCCTCTTTAAAATTGTCATTTGGTTATCAAGCCCACAGCAAATCACAGCAGGAATAACCAAGGGGCTTAAGGCTTTATGCTGGAGGGAAAAGACTAGAGTTGCACTAACATACACATATAGATGGTGTTCACACATTTCTGACACATCCAAATTTAGGTTGCCAACTGGTCTGCAAGAAGTAACACCAGACGATGGTGTTCCAGGTTACAAGGTCAGCCAACAAATATCCTGGGAACAACTCCACAACACTGCAGAAAAATCAAAGGGAAAATTAAGTAGCATTTTTCAGCTCCTATGAGCTGTTCAAAATTGTTTTATGTAGGGACGTACATCATTCCTTCTTTAAGGAATATCTATGGTACCAATTTCCTACTGACACTATACAAACTGAGACAAGAGGCAAGTACCTGGAACTCGATATATATTAGTTGGCTGAGCAGATCAAATGCAATAAAACCAACTTGACTCTCAAGAGTATTTTAGTTATTGTATATATCACCTTTAACCACTTCTCAGTCTTTCTTCCAAGAATTTAATATGAGTTCAAAGCTTTATGGGTTTAAAAAAAAAAAAGTAAGATTAAGATTAGCACTAGGAGAATGTTTTCTAGAAAAAGGAATGTCAGGCTACATTGCAGGATGTTCTCACTGAGATGTTTAACAAATAAGGACTTATTTTTGGATAAAGCACTGCAGTGGAACTCAGAATACTTACATTTAATCTGCAGCACTGCCATCAACTTCCTGCATTACCTAAGGCTAGTCAGTAAATCACTCTTTTATTCTTGTCAGTGAGGACAATAATAGTTAGTTTTTCCTACTTGTGCTTATTTAGACAGGAAGCTATTTGAGGCAGAGACTCTTTCTACCCCCATGTATAAAAAGCACCTATTGCAAAAGAACTCTGATCATTTTCACTGCTGTAATAGGAGTAATTGCATGTATTACTTCCTCCAGATATTCCCCTGTTCTTTGAAAGCAAATTCCTGGATTTACAGGACAGCTATGCAGTCACCACTAGAGGCAGGGTAAAACTGGGTATAAAAGATGCCCTGAAGTTATGCGAGTATGAAGATATTTATGTGTTCATATTGTATACAACTGAACAACTCTTGGCAAGACATTCCAGTTCATTTAAGCACAGAATTATCCCTGATTAACAGTCAACTTGTGATAACAAATACCATCTATTTAATTAAGCTATTCTGTAAATTACCTGTAGTAAGAACTGTTGTGCCTAAGACGACAAGATGTAGCAACAGCAGAGAGACTCTCTTAGAATAGTGATTATTGCACAAAGACATGATATACGGAGATATCACAATTACATGGGACTTCGGGTTTTGTATAATTGCTATGCATAAAAAACAGAGAGCAAGTCCTAAAAATTGACCTTCTGGTTAAAGTATAGTCCTTGCTTTGTAGTATCTGCCCTTTTCTAAAGTATAGTCAACCAATGTTCTTTTATGATCCTGAAGAAATCTTTAGTGTTACTCTGAAGGGTAACTATTACAGAAGAAACTCTTGCCAACCACACAACAGAGCACTGAAAAGTGTTCACAAGACTGTCTCCTGCATGTAGAAAATTAAATAAATGATATGAAGTATCTCAGATAAAAGACTGGGAAAAAAGGAAAAACAGATTCTTAAAATGTATCAGCATGATTTTATGTATGACTCAGCTGCCTTTACTTTTTGTTCCACCTCCTCTTCTGTGGAAGCCCAATCCCTCTCAAATGTCTGAGAAGTTGAATGGTCTAAATAGGCATATTTAGAGTGGTCAGAAAATTGCCTGTATAGACATTATCTTGTCATCAGCACAAACATGCAGGACTCTGGAATATATCTGCAATGTCAGTCAAAACTAAAAGAAACTAACAGAAAGGTGAAAAGAAAAAAGATGGAATACTATACTTAAAACTGTATATGATATGGCATGATTTAATACCACCAACAATTTGCAAGAGTTTCACAAGCATTTGTACTTTGATTCCTACAGAAGAATCACAGTATTTTGGCTGAGGACTGAAATTAAAATGCAGCCGATATGAATTCTGTGATAACATGTTTGTCAAGTGTAGGATATATTATTGACAATTGACCTTTACATTTAATGATTTTTAGTTCTGCTGATACATTTCAAAAACCTAGTATAAAATGTACATATAGAAAATCTTTTCCTTGTGAATTATCACTAGTGGATGCCAAAATCTGGATCCTGAGAGTTTGTTCATTCCTTCATCTGCTTCTCAACTAGTCTGTGACTGACTCTTTCATCAGAATTTATATAAGCTACACATTGGATCTAAAAAGCAGAAGATCACACCATATTTTCTGAAACTATTCCTTAAATAACCCTTCACTAGGATATTTTATCTGATGTGTTTGTGATACTAATATAGATTATAAGTTGTGAAGTGAACTTTAGCGTTCAAGCACTGCTTCTATATCCTACAAAGGGCAGTGTTTGGAATGCGAACAAAATTATGGTCTGTCACTACAAAATGACATTGTGTTATCAAGTAATATCTGGCAAGATGAAGAAGTTGGATGAGGTTCTAAACACTTTTGATATTCATCCAAAGTGAAGAAAATCATATCTGCTCTGACTGGTTGAAAATTGGTTTGAGCAATTTATCAGACTATTGATGCCACTGTTAGTGTTTTGAAGCACAGATTGAGATAGTAATTTTGGTCTGGAAGACGAACTTTAATTCCAGTATTAAGAAAACATAATATTAACACACATTGTTGTAATTCAGACAGCTGTCAAGTTAGTCGTGCCATGAAATGAGCTTTGAGAGACATTAAAGCGCCAAGATACTTTTATAATTACTTCAATAGTAGATGATGCACCAAGTATGCCTAGCAATGAAAGCATCCATTACAGAAAGCTGTAACTTGGTGTAAACTAATACTGTTTGTTTCATCTGAACAGCTCTCTCACTGGAAACAGCTGACATACACAATCAAAACCTGGCATCAGAAAAGTTGCTTCAACTGTTACTTATGCAGCTGATCACAGACCATTTTTTGGATGTAAAACTTGTATTTTATATATTTATATGAAAAATTAATGCAATACTCTGGGAAAATAAGGTGCCACTACAAATGATGACCTGATAATCAATGGAACAGAAGAATTGCCTGACCGCAAAGGATTAACAATAGTGATGCTAAAAGATAACAATTTTTCCATTTTTCCCTGGATAGGCCATAGCTACATACAAACAGAATTAGGTTTAAATCAGAAGATACAGTGTTACATGCTTGGTAGGAGAAATGAACTGAGGTTCATGTGATCATCACAATCATAGATTATTTCACATTTCCCACACAGTTACATTTCCTACCATCTCCTTTGGCCATGTACAGTTTTTCCTGTTTCTGGTGCTGTTGAAGAAAGTTCTCTGCTCTGCTCTCCAGTTGCACTCACCGTCCCTTCCCAGCTCAGCAAACTCAGCCCCATTACACAACTGGTTGAAACTCCATCACTTCACTATCAGCCTGGTTTGGGTTGTTTCGCTTGCCTGTATCATGGTTCTCACTACACCACCCTTTAAAATTTCTTTCCATTAAATGCATTCCAGTGTAGCTTCAGGATTTTTTTTTTTTTCCACATTTGTCATTCTCTTAGAACCCACAACCTCTGGGCTTTTTCCTAATGGTTCTCCATACTCCTGCCCACCTCTAGAATGTTACATACCTTCCATCATGCCAAACAGCACCATTTTGTTCTTCCTAATCCCATTGCAAACATACCTTCTACTGCTACCACCTACCCATCTAATTTTCTCTTTTCTCTCTTCATTACTTAAAATAGCACTCCTACATAGAAGACAAGAAAACTAAAATACCTTGAAATTAACAGAATGTTAATTTATCCTGCTTATATTCCATACCTTTGGTCCCACCCACTTCCCTCCAAAGTTATTTTTTTGCTACCTCTTTCTGCTCTGCTACACGGAAATACCAAGATCAACTAGAATACCTCTATGTCACCACTGGTAGCTTACTTTTCACATACTAATTCACATTGTCAGACTGCATACTCATTGAAGCAAGTTGGTTTTTGGTTTTTTGTGTTTTGTTTGGTTTTTTTTTTTAAATACCTTTTGAAGGTTTTCTGGTCTCAATTCTTCTCTCCCATGCCCTGACTCTCTACCCTGTCTAACATCATGCAGCCCTTAGTTACTACCACCATCTCTTTCCTCTCTCTCAGAAGCACTAAGAATGTTTGTTTTTTGTTTTGGTTTGGTTTTAGTCAAAGGTTCATTCTTATTGGCATTATCTACCCAATGCAATCGAGACCAAGCATTACAACATAAAACAGCTGCAGTATTTAAATTATATAAAACAAATTATCATGAACTGCTGACCCAAATTTCTGACCCAAAGATTCAAAAATTATGTACAGTCACACACACCTTCCCTGCCCTAAAATGGCCAAATCTATGAGGTTATATTGGTCCACTGGAACCAGTTATACAATTCAAGTCTGGTTTGTATAAAATTCTGGCCAACAAATGTGTAAATTTAGATCAGAGTTTGAGGCTGGGTTCAGTTATGTCACTAATGAACAATGAGATGACATGAAATAGATCAAAAGCCATCTTGAACTGAATGAGGTGTTCTCATTCTCTTTTTCTTTCACGGTTTTACAAAACATCTCTCAAATTAACAGCCATAGATATAATGATAAAAATATACAAAGGAAAAACAAACAGATCACAGTCAGCACACAGAGAAACGTACTGCACTCAGTGTTTCAATTTTGAGTTACACTTCTAAGCCTGACATCTTACAATATCCACTACTGCACTCCTTTATCTCATGAACAGAATGAGAACCAGTTCCTCCATGTTTGAACCAGTTTCTTAGAAGTTATTTTGGAGCAGAAATTACAACATACTTCTTTTTCTTTAGATTAGTCCACAATGTCTTTTAATTTTTATTAAGGTGAAACAGTATTAAATACTGTTTATTATATTAAATTCAGCCTGCAAGGCAACTGAGTTTGATCAAACCTGATGATCATGAGATCTATAACCTTTACCTGTTCTAATCTCAATTTCTGATCTATAAAATAATGTCTTCATGAATTCTTACTGATTGCTAACAATACTTTTTTTTTTTTAAAACGAGTTTATTTTCAGCATGCCTTTAATTGCAGTGCTCACATACACTGCAAGGACATTGAGCACTCTGAAATCCCCAACTCTTTTTTTCTTTTTAGGCCAGTCCTGTAGTGTGTTCTCCAGAAAAGCTCAGGAGTGTTTTAAAAGAGAGAAAGTTTTTCTCTGTTGTTCAGTCTTTGATTTTTGTCTGCTCAGTAGAGCCACTGATATGCCTTGTCTCACGTAGGTTTTGAAGAGTTGAACATCAGAGTTCAGAGTCAAAGCATGGAAGATTAACACAGACTATTTCTATTGAACTCTTTCTGTAGGCACCAAGTACAGAAGCACAGCCAGATGTTTTGTTCTCAGTTTTCAGAGCCTGTTTATAGGCATATGTCTATATAAGCATTTCAAAATATCCAATGCTTTCAGGTGCTTTACTAACCCCACATTTCATGGGGGACTATCCTTTTCAAATTTACCCAAAGTATTTTTTTTTTTGTATGGTGTGTAAATAACTTTCTGCAAGAAGACAACAGGGTCTTCCCTGAGAATTTAGTTGAAGTTCTTATATCACTCTTATACCCTAGGTCTCTAATTGTCTGTGCTACACATCACTACACACAGGGATTCTAATGGACATCTCATGAACTATTGCCAGATCTAGAATACATGCATTATCAGATCTTCTTTGTTCTCTTTATAGAGGGCACAGTAGTGACTTCACTTATTGAACAGGAGAAGATCTATAAGAGCATCACCTCAAACTAGACCTGGGAATTTATTTTTTTCTCTTCTGACTACTCTTTGGCCTGACACTCTACATTGGACTTGACCCAAAACTTGAAAATAGACAACTACATTTAGCAACAAAGCACGCTCAGATCACCAGGTTCAGAGCAGATCATAGACTAGCAATCAAGACAAAGGAACCAATAAAACAACTTAATACTTTGCACTACTTTCCAATTTAAATCTGCAGCCCAATACAGGTAATTTATCAGAGCATCCAGAGCTATGACAGATGAGGCAAAATGCTATCAACTATAGATCTCAGACTCATAGCTAGGAATTCTTAGAAAAACAGTGTTTGAGAAGCAGCAGAAAAAGAAAAAAAAAAAACAAGCAAAGGAGATTGGATTTCTCTGTCACAGGAGAGAAGCGGAACAGGAGAAACATGAGATTACGAACCATATACTTTGCATAACGAAGTCCCATTCTTTCCCTAGAGTAAGGATGACAGTCAAAGTTCATTCACTAATGACATATGGTGAGTCAACTGTATGACTTTACTTCTTATGTTAATAGAGGCAAGATAGGTAAGAAATAGAAAGCTACAAATACATATACCTCAAGATATCTCTTCTGATCAAAGTCACCAGAAGGAAACGTAGATGTATTAGCAAAATAAGATACAAGTGAAATCACTATCAGTTCATAAAACCTCTCTTCTACCTCCTGCACCTGCAAGGATCCAGGGCAGACAGGAATTTGTGGAAATCAGTGAAACAGAATAACTCTAGAGTCATTGTCAACCTTCCAGTCCTCCTCTCTATCACGTAAACAACCCTTTGCAATCCTGTTACCTTCTTCAGTACAGCCAATCTACTCCTAAGAGAGGTCTGAGGACAAGGCCAGGACCTCTGCCCAAATGCAATTAAAAAAAAAAAACAACAGGAAAAGTTTTATCCTGTAGTCTGAGAGTTCATCTAGGGGAAATATCCATTATTCTCGCTGATAACAAGGAGTTAGCTCTATTCCAGTCCCTCAGACTGAACCAACTTGTTTCTTCCAAAACAAGTTCTGAGAATAGTTCGCTTCAGGAGCTACTCTGCATATGTAATACTGACAAATCCACATAGATTTGGCTTCCTTCATCCTCTTACATCATACTGAGGACATGCAACAGAAATTCTTTGTCCCACATTACAAATCAAGAACTGTAATGGGCTGTAACACAGCCCGTATGCTATTTCATGGAATCTGAACTGTGGACAAAAAGGAAAAAGAAATAAAAATCAGGATGTCTTCTGGAATCCAGAAGAGACAGAGGCCAAGTGTCCAATAGGATGGGCTAACCCTGAGGAGAGCATACTCACCATACTCTGTACAATATGGTAGGCCTTCTGAAATGCTGAAGGAATAAAGGGCAGCACTTTCCACGTATATTTTTTTTTTTTAAGTCTCAGCATATACTCATGATCCCTGAAAGGCCAGGGCAGACTATCCTGTCTAGATTACCACCCGCTCCTGCCAAAGCTTCTCATAGCGCTCACATAACTCGTATCAGTACCCCAGGTAGCATCTGGTTGCAATGGACAGACAGGATTTAAGGAAGCAAAAAGACTACCTGGATGATCCCCATTGTTGTTATACATCTCTGCAAGGTCAGACAAGCACAGTATGACCTAGAGACATTAACATTGTGCCAGCTGTTCTCTTATTCCAGGAAAATAATCTTGCTTTAATCTTATTTGCAGGAGTCTGATAAAAGAGAATCATTTATCATCCACTTTAAATGAATAAATCTCATTTAAAAAAATCATTGTGATGCAGCTTATATGCTATCTATATTGTTAACTTATCACTGCGAAAGCTGACAGGCCTAAAATTAGATCGCCCAGCTGCATATGGATATGGGGAAGTAAGATTGAACACCACCCTGTCCCTCTACTTCACTCTGCTCTATGGTGGCGAGGAAGAGAGAACTCAGAAACAAGCACAGCAGAGAGCAGGATCCTTGCAGATTTCATTCCTTTGAAAGGTGTTTCAGGGCCCTCCTGGCACACAAGGAAAAGATGCTGTGGAGAACAAAAGATCACTGAAGAAGTCAGTAGTGTATGTTTGTGTGCATGGTAGTGATGGCTAGTTGTCAGAAAAGCTAAGTTGTTCCCCTGTGTTATAGCTGCGTTCTATTTGTGTATAGAACTCAATTTTCAGGAGCTATAGGATAAAAGGTTCTTCTGCTTGTGGGTTTTTTGGGGGGGGGGTTGTGTTGTTTTTTTAAGTGTCACAGGAGTTTTAAGACCATGTATACATTGGACATGTCAGCCTTGAAAATGTCGCTGTAAAGCAGCACGTGAAATGAACTATGTGTCAGGACCTCAAGACTACTAAACCCATGGATTGCTGAACATAAGGGTTCAGAAGAACGTGAATTTCCTGATAACTATACAATTCATTGACAAGTTACATCTCATTTTTGGGCTTGGTAAAAATAATACAATAAAATATTATCTACAACACCCAGAGACCTTTCCTGAGAAAATGATGGTAAGGATCAAAATTACTTGTTTACTTAGTGATTTGTGCTCTGTGTGATCTGACCCTTCCCTCTTTTTGTCCTGTGTGCACACACAGGCACAGAGTGGTTGAAGTTGTCAGGTGTGTGTAAGTACACAGGCACTCTCTATGGAAAGAAAATTACACAAACAAGGATGCCAGGACTTCAAAACGTCAATACAAGTTTCATGAATTCCTGTTTTGACCATTACACTTGTTAAGATTGCAAACAATCTTATGTACAGAAACATCTAGGAAAAAATTGATTATCTGAGGAATCCAGGAACAGCCTCAATGCAAATGCAAATGACTGAATGCAAAGACAACCACTGCCTTGTGGAAGACCTCTGTGTCTTTGTGTATATCACTCTACTGTGAAAACTAATGGAGGATGCTTAATGTTGTATTTATCTGTCTATAAGATAGAAATCCTGCGCAGTGGAAAGTTACCAGAGAAAGTGTTAAAAAGGAGGTCTGTAACATAGGAAGCCTTGGGGAGATGAAGAGAAAGCTTTTTGAAGGAGATAAGAGGAACATTCTTTCATAGCAGGGATGCTTTTCTAGCTCCAGGAATGACTGGGGTTAAAGAGGAGCTAAGCTGGAAAGATTCAGTGGCTCATGAGACCAGTCATGAGATACAAGAAAGCAACTGTGGCCCATCCCAAAGGGACTGAACCAAGAGCCCAAAGGACATTTCAGTGTAGTAAGAATATTGAGTCATAGGAACATATCCAGGATGTATTGTTTTGCTAGCTCCGTTCTTTCCCATGCAATTAAAAGTAGTGGCACTTCTGAAAGGCATCTGCATAGCATTTACCCAAGCTTCCCTGAAGCATTATACTATAGTAGCCCAAGGTTAGGCTCAAATGGAGTTGAAATTGTGAGAAAGCGTGCTAAAGGTACACAGATGTTTGCAGACATCAGGACCAGTTCTAGACCTAAGCTAGTAAGGCATCAGAGGTATAAGGGAAGAAATAGCACTATAGTTCATTGGTACACAACTGTGAGCACATGAGCTTAATAGAACAGACCCCAGTACAGCGCTCTGCCGAGTGTCAGTACTGCAAAGACTGATTCAGACCCCTGATAAATCATTAGGCACATCTCTCCAAGCCAGGCAGGCTCTGCATTCTATGTCTACACAGTTAACACAGACTCAGAAATACTCTCGATTACCTTTCAGGCACATACAATGCTCTGTCATTTAACAAGCACTCCCACTCAACTTTTTACATTAATATTTTGTGTAAGCATTATAAGAATATCAGGAACACAAAATTATGCAAGCCTGTCTCTTTGTGTCTTTCTATCAGATATCTGTGCTACTTATTTCCACTATACACCTAGTATACAGTTTCATTTTTTGATAATTTCTGTTGTTCTTGCTGTCCATGCTCTCTTGAAATCATTTTGCTATTCAACAAATATCTGCGCTGCCCTGTACAACACTGCATTCTAGGAAAACTAGGATACCAAAGCAACCCATGGTAATCTTTCACTCCAGCCACTCTAATTTTACACACAAATATCACATGCAATACAGATATACTCTCAGCTCCATTTTCTTGGGTATTTAGCCTTGCTCTGATGCTGGTAACAACTTAGTTTCTGACTGAGTTCACATCAAATAAAATGCTTGTCAGTAGAAATGAGGTTTTTTGGAGTGCATGTAGTATAAAAGGTACAAATTCCCGGCACAGTAGCCACTCAATTTTAATTCCCTTTGCAAACACTCTACACAAAGCAGGAGGTAGCCTTCTCCATCTCACATAAGCCAACTCATATTAGATAAGTGCATACTTGAATGGTCGCCCAGAGACAGCACAGCATACCTATTGCACTTTATCCTCATAGCCTTCACACTAACTTCTCACATAGAGAAGCTCTAAGACACATCAGGTGTGGACTAGAAATAAGAGAAATAACATGATAACAGATTATTCATGATCTAAACAAGAACAGGTCTATAGAGTACAGTTTGAGACCTACCGTCTTGTACAACTCCTTTTAATCTAGTTTTGCCAAGTTAAATAGTTGTTAGCAAATCTCTAGACAAAATTTGAGAAAAAAAATTAAAAAATGCAGGTTAGGGTCTCGTTGATAGCCTGCATACATCATTAAAAAAATAAAAATACTATACATTCAAGAAATGAGACAAAAAAGAACAGTGTGTTTTCCTTTGACTTCAACATCAGATGAATGTTATTTACTTTCTTATTAGCTTCACTGTTTGAATCTGAGATCAAAAATAGCACTTCTGAGACAAGGCCAAGATCATGCTCCGTCTTGTTGTTAAGGAAACAGCACACAAGGTCAGAACTTGTATCTTGTTGAGATTCTACTTTCTCATTGCAAGGTCCCTATTACCACAGCTTCTGATAGCATAATGCTTCATAAAGAAACTACTGAAATGACTGCACGTGGAAATCAATACATTTCAATCATCTGTATCAGTGGTGAAAGAAATGCTCTCTCATAGGAAAAAAAAAGTGAAAGAGTACAGACTAGAGAGAAAGTAAAACCTTTACGTAGTGCCAAAAATCTTGGCATGTGCAAAAAGATCATGAACACAGTATAAAAGAAAGTTCGGACTAATCAAGAACCGAGGTCATGAATGCAACAAAATCCAAGAACAGCAGGCACTCAAGCACCCCAGCCTAATGGGCAGGGCATGAAGACACAGTAACAGATTATTTTTGTTATTTTGTCTTTACATTTAATTAGTGCCTTTTGCCAACTAAATCCAGTTGAAACTGTCGCAGAAGCAAGTTTAAAGTTTAAGATCCTGAAATACTTAGAAGCATGAGAGAATAAAAGGAAAAAAGAATGTCTCTAAGAAAAAAAAAATCTCTCTTAAGCGATCTTTTAATGATGCATTAAATTTCTGCATAGTGCTGAAACCTAGCAATTAGGCAATTTAAGAAATGAACAGATAAAAATGGAGTTGTCATGATGCCAAATAGCATTGACACCAAGAGCACAAATATCAGCAAGACAGGCTTTATAGTTCTGTTATTCTCATTAATATTCCAGTCAGTCTTTCTGGTCTATTGCACCTAGGCAGGTCAGTTTTACATGTTTATATGCAAAATGAAAGAGAATAGTTATAAATCAAAACCATAATAATTGACAGGAGTTTGGCTGAAAGGCAGCCATGGTTTTATTTTTCTGATCAATACCACCTAAAATGAGCTCCAGACTTTCCTGTAGTCTAAATATGAACTCCTCTGCTCCCAACTCTAAGTTTTAATAGTCTACACTCTAGGAGAAAACAAGTATTGATGTTAAAAACAAACAAAAAACCCACAAAAAAACCCAAACTGAAGCAATGAAATAGAGCTCCTAAGTTTAGGGACCATCCAGAGATTTGTTTCAGTTTATGAAGATATGCATGTGCAGCCCAAAGCAAGACTGTACGGGAATACTTGAGTTATTCCTATTTAGACACATCAGCAAGGCTAAGCAGCTCTGGCAAAGTTATAGTATATTGCTTCCAGTAGCCCTAGTAACTCATGGGTCCTAGAGGCATATCCTTATGATATCTTTGGTGGTTTCATTACAGTATGAATGTAACAGCGGCCCATTCCATTAGTTAGATAATATTCAGGCTGTTATGCCTTAGAGCATACTCCACTATTTGGGTTCTTCTGGAAATCAGAAACTGGAAGTATACAGTACTCTTCTTATATCATACCTTCTTACTCAAATGGACAAGGTTTCCTTTGATGAATGAGAAGCTTTTCTTCTGCTGTCTTTCTTCATATCACCACACAGCAGGGGAAACATCTAGATATTGGTGGGGACAACTCAGCACTCGGGCAGGATACAGCAGTCCGCGAGCCACTGGGCTAAACAATGTTCCAACTGATATAGAGGAAAAAATTAGATAAAATCCAGATGCCACTTAGCCTCAAGGCAGCTTCTTCAGAAAAGATCTCCCCCGAAAAAGAAAATGCCACAAAAATCAGGTGGAATAATTAAGTTACCTACACTCTAAGAATAATCAATAGGACTGGAATAAATTGGGCCCTGAGACTGCACTTTATTCCCTTTGGTAAACCTTCAAGCAAGGAAATCCCCTGAAAAGAAATGGCACTCCACGAAGGCAGGCATCTTTTCATGTGCCTTTAAGACAGAGAAGAAATAGCTTAAGATGCAAGTGATCCAAAATTTATGATGCAGTAAAAGCAAACTATTATTTTTGAGGGAAGAGAGGACCTGTTTGTTCGCTTGCCAACTCACATGATTCAAAGAATCAGTGACAAAGATTATGTGATTATGGAGCTGAATAACCTAATAGCAAATGCATCTTAAATTTGGTTGAATGCAGAATAATGAAAGGAACAAGATGAATGCCTTGCATACTCTGATGGTCTGTACCCATAACAATTTAGACCAAAAAAAAAAGACTTTTCTGGAAAGCACAGTGTCCAGGGGCAGTATAAAAACCACAAGTAACTTTTTGGCCTTTAATGAAGGAAGGGATAACAAGCAATGTAGAAAATATCAAAGTGCCATTATATGAAATTAATGGTACAATCACATTTCAGTTCTGGTCATACAATTTCACAAATGAAAAAAACAAAAACAAACACAAAGCAGAAATATTAAGGGACAGGAAAGAGCAATAAAAACAACTAAAGACACAGAAATATTTCCATATTGGAACAGATTAAAAGCAAAGAAATAGGAAGATTATCATTCTTGTTTGGAAAGAAAAACACCCCTGGGAATACAACAGATCTATAAAGCAAATAACATCAAGAAAAATGCAACAATGGGATCCTAGCTAATAACAAAACACAGGAGATCAGAAGAGATTTTTAAAACTGAAAAATCATGAAACTCAGTTCCACAAGATACTTTTGAAAGAAAAAGTTCAGTAGGATTAAAAAGGGGAGGTATTGCTCCAGGCACAAGAAATTCTCCATCCGATGCTACCTAAAATAAATATATTTCAGTAACAACAACCTGCTTGCTTTCAGATGTTATTGTGTAGAGGGATATTGCAGCAAAATTGTCCATTATATTTTATTCTCTCTCTAAAAGATGTGGTATTGGCTATTGCTGGCCTCTGGAAATGCAGCTCTAGATAAATCTTGAGTCTAATCAATTACAGTAACCACTGTTACTTTTGAAACTGAATAGCATAATGTTTCCACTAATAAATTAGTGCATAAACACTTAAATTGACTATTTACCTCAAGGAAAAAAAAAGTTAAATGCAAGAGGGAATTATTTGTAAAAGAGGGAAATAAAGCAATAACAACAAGAAAACTAACACAAACCAAAACCAAAGTACCAGGGACATGATGCGTATCAATGAAGGTGTTGTGCCTTTGAATCGCTTAGCACAAATTTTGCCAATCAGTTCAAGGGCTGCAAATGCTAAAAACTTCTGAAATTTTTTTCTGAACAACTTCTGCAACTACAGTGCTTTAGCTAGGTGTTACAAAGGCTAATCATTTCTCATGCTTCCCCAGCCAAGGTTAGCAGTTGATCTCACCCATAATCGAGCTGCTACACCAGGAAGTGAAGCACTCTCTGAAGGTATTCAACTTTGTATGAAAGATCAGGACAAGGTTTAATGACTCTAGGTTTTTTTCCCCCCTTTTGGCTCACAGTACAAAGTTTCACACAGTATAATTGAAATAAATGAGATATTAAACCCTAAATGTTAATGTACAGGTAATTAAAATCTAATCACTGTTCACTTCAGCTACCTGCTAGGACAATCTTTTAAGTCTCAAAAGCAACACCATTTTGAGCGACTCATTTCTCTCTGCCCTTTATTTACAAATTACCAGCATTATTGAAGTATGTCTGCTTTGATTATTCCACAGACACTGCCTAATAGAGAGGTTTGAGCTTTCCAAGATGATTTGACAGAGGTCCACAGATCAGACTCAAACCAAGGTCCCTGAGATAAAACGCACTTATTTAGCCACTAAAGCCAACTACTGGAAAATCAATCTCTCAGATGTAATGAGTTGTAAGACAAGGAAATTAGAGTACGGATTACTCTGTCATTTGGAACACATAACTTTCCTCTGTAATTAAGTATTTCATATGTGGTGCATCACATTTGGCACTGGTTTCTTTGTCTAATTACTGTACATTTTATTTTAAATTAACAAGAAATTTCCTAAAATACCTTGGCTTCCATATCCAAAGGTGCATGAGCCAAAACAGAGGCTCTGGAATAACCAGAAAAATTTTCTGCTTTAGAAGGAGCTGGCATTGAGATAAAGTGTGCTGTATAATTAATGTGCCTGTCCTTTCTCACTCCAGCCCTGTTACTGATATGAAAAGAGTTACTCTAGAATCCTCTAATCATCACTTATCCTAGTCACAGAAGAGTGCGGCTATGGAAAGCAACATGAAAAATTAGAGCTCAAATCCATAACTAAAGAAATATTTCTATTTAAAAATGCAGCTGAGAAGAATACACAATTACTTCATTTGTTCTTAAAACATCCATTGACTAAGAGCGTGCAAACCCTGCTCAGGTTTGCAGATGGCTGAAGCATCTAAAACCTGCTACACCTGTACTGACACAGGAATATGCTATGAGTTCAGGACATACCCAGGCAACAACATCAACTTTGGAAGAAGGCGGCCTTAATCATTGAATTGTCTAGGTTGGAAGGGATCTTTAAGATCAAGTCCAACCATCAACCTAACACTGCCAAAACCACCACTAATCCTTCTCCCTCAGCACCATGTCTAGTCATCTCTTAAATACCTCCAGGGATGGCAACTCAACCATTTCCCTGGGCAGCCTGTTCCAATGTTTTATAACCCCTTCTGTGAAGAAATTTTTCCTAATATCCACCCTAAACCTCCCCTGGCACAACTTGAGGCTGTTTCCTCTTGTCCTATCACTTGTTACTTGGGAGAAGAGACTGACACCAAGCTTGCTACAACCTCCTTTCAGGTAGTTGCAGAGAGTGATAAAGCCTCCCCGAGCCTCCTTTTCTCCAGGCTAAACAATTCCAGTTCCCTCAAACACGCCTCCTAAGACTTGTGCTCTATGCCTCAGAGTGGGGTGGAATCCTGGACAAACCCAGAATATTCTGAATGCTTGATAAGCCTATACCCTAGCTAAAGTCCCCACACTGTTTAAGATAAAGGAAGAGTTTGGAGTTCATTCATGCTACAACAGTAACATGGAGGACGAGCAGTCCTGAGCTCCGAGAGACTGAGACTCTTAAGTTGTACAAAGCTCTGCTCTCAGGATGGAGATACCAGAAAGAATACATTATCTGCATCCCAAGAGTATGCCTGCAGACTTATGGATATGAGTAGTGCCCAGACTCTTAGATTCAAGAGGAGTATGAAAGTTTGGTTCAGTTCAACTAGCTCTAACAGGAGCTGAACAGAAGGCTGATAAATACTATGTTTGCATTTGAACAGATCTGAGACTTACAACTGTTTTTTTAAAAAAGGGCTAGGAGACCACATGTGCATAGTTGTGGAAGATCATATACCAGAAGGGCCCACTGGAAATCCCACATCACCATGTAGGCACTGCTTTATTTTTTTAAAAGACATTTTGTATTATTCTGCGATTTGCAGGTACTGTATATATAAAGGTTTTGCTCACTCTAAGAATAAAAAAAAGGACTGTGTTGTCTGTAGTTCTAAAGAACATCTTTGTGGACAGAGATAAAAAGTTCACATTTTTATGTTGTTCATTTGTTCTTCAGTTCCTTTCTTTCCTCTGCTGCATCTGATCCACTACCCAGAGAAATCAAAGGAAGATTTTTCTGATCAGTGCTCCTCTGTTGGTGTCAGATACAATCAAAGACTTGGAGTTTATTACATTACAAAGTGTTGGGATTTAGTGACAGATCAGATCAAATCGGCTAGGGGAAAATACCACAGATCAACATTTAAAGTGCATTGCCTTTTTCTTGAGTAAAACCCAGCCTGTTGTTAAGGAAGAAAACTTTTCATATTTTGATGCTCACTTTGTCCTTTCAAACAAAGTCATATTAAAAAAACCCATAAATGTATGAGAAAATAGTTAATTGTTTGGACTGTCTATTAAGTGGGAATTACTAGGATTTCTTATTTAACATGCACTAGAGAGAAGATACTTTATTGCCAAGGAACCCAAAATTATTCTGGACCAAAGCCCTCCTGTGCTACCAGGAGATAATTTACATAAGCATGAGCTATACTTACTTTTATTCTACATTACCCGAGTGATGTAAAAAGGTCATGGTTTTAATGAAGGTAAGGTCATTTCCCTTCTAAAACTTTTACCCAAACATTCTCTAGACATTTAGTTGGTAGCTCAGGTATCTCTTTCAGGACTATCTACACCATGGAATGAAGTAGTACACAAGAGTCTCAGGCAGTAAATCTAAACGGCACAACACAGAGCTGTGTGTGGTAACTAGCTCAGGTCAAGAAGCTGTGTCTGATAAGCTTGTGCACCACAACTGGAACAACATGCCCATCCTGCTCCTGAGATGACTGGCTCAAATAACTCTGACATAACCTCAAAAATTTTCACAAGGCAGGCACCTGTCTTATTCTTTCAAACCCTCTCACAATCAAAAGTAATCCACTTCCAGCAACAGAAATATACACTAATAAAGCAAGAACAGTTTTAAGATGCTTTTGTGAATCATGTTTAAGCAGATCTAAAAAAGTAGCAGCACAGTTGTGCATTATAATTGAGCTGACAAGACTCAGGACTTCGTCCCATGACAAGTCCCATCAAAATCAGAAAGATCACAAGGACTTTAGGTGCTGATATTGCAAATGACAGCACACAGACAAACTGCTGAGACTACACATTGTCCCAACAAAAATCAATAGAGATGCTTTGAAATCCCTTTTTCTACCCCGGCACTACCAGTTGATGAATTTGAGCTATGTTTTGCAGTCAGATATTCAGATAGGGTCAAACACACAGAAAGAAAATAACTCACCTGCTTATGTTTTTAAATATTCTGCACTTCTGAGCTCTAGTCAGTAAACTGCATCACACAGAAACTTTCCACAATAAACATGCTATCGGTACATATACACTGTGCTAAGGAGCTTATACTGTAATTTTCAACTTCATACCCAGTATATGCGACTCCTTTTTAAAGTAAGACAACTAGCTTTACATGATTGAACTATGAAAACAAACAAACAAAAATTACAATGGAAACAACATTAGTTTTCTTTTGGGTTTTTTTTAGGGGGTATTTTTTGGTTAGTTGTTTTTTTTTTTTTTAAAACGAGAAGATAACTAGGCAAAGCCATAGCAGATAAGGCTTGCCACAGGCCGACCACATGAAAAGCCGAAGTTCCTAGTACTTTGTCTCCCTCGGGATCAGACCAACAAAAAGTAAAAAAGCCATACTCCTTAGAGCAAAAACACAGGAGACAGAGGTTCTTCCACTCTCACAGACAAGCCATGGAGCTGGCACACAGAGTGATCTCTCCACCTGGGCAGCCACCAGCTCAAAGTCTGTGTACAACAGAGAGGAGCTTCAGAACTTTCCCAGTTATTCAGCACTCAGCAGGACTCCAGGCACAACTCACCTGCTGACCTTAAATAGTAGAAAACCATATTACATGAGGAGAATCATAACAACTTTAGAGTACGATGATCCTAGAACAATAAGAAATCAGGTGATTCAACCTGCCAGCCTTTATGTGACTCTTCCATCCAGTTTGCTGCTAAAATTAGATGCCTTTGTCACCCTGTTTGTAGGCATCCACAGTATAAACATTGAAGAGATGGAAGATGCATAATTTTGCACGTAAAACTGCATAAATATCCATTCACTTTATTCCTAGTAGTCATGCAGACATTTTTTCCTGAGTATCCATCATAGGATTTAATTGAGTGTTGGTTCAACCATGCCCTGAAATACTGAAGAAAGTACTGCTGCAGCCATTTCTGTTTTAATGCAAAAGGAACTAGGTGTGGGAGGATATTCAGGAAAAGTAATCTAAATTCACTTTTTAAGAAGATTAGTTAAACTGCATTAAGCTGGCAAGTGGATGCTTTTACTCAGAATGAAAGTGGCCTTAACTTGGTTTAGTTTAATTTGCTTTGGAAGAAGATCAGAAATTAATCTCATTTAACTAATCCACTTTAAATCCATTAATTACTTCTGATTCTTGAGTTTTCCAGTGCAGACAAACCCACTTTCATCTTAATTGTCAGAGTCTGAGCTAGCAAATCTAGATGGAACAGTTTAAGGAGCACATTCTATGTACAGGTTAGCATCTCCATGGCTAAACCTCATTAAATAATTTTGTGACCTTACCTAATACAATTCCATTGCAAAATAAAAGAGATATATCACCTTCATTGGTCTACAGAGTAGGCCATGTGTGCACTAAATACAATAGACTAATTAAAGGCAGGCTCACCAGATTTGTGTTGCTCAAGAGGCTTTTAACTGAAAATGATTGGAGGTTTTATGGGTCAAATTATTTTGTCAGCTGAACTGGTATATTGAAAATACTGAAAACTGGATCTCAAAAGGAAGAATATACAGAACCTTCCTCTCTGACCTTACATTAGCATTGGTCTCCTACCCAGGTTTATAAGAGTTCCTCCTAGACCAGTTGATATGTAGACACGGTAGATGTTCCGAGGTAGAAAATTTCAGGTGGCCCTGGGGCACCAATCCATCACCTGGAAATGATGCTGGTACATGCCTTGCTCAGCATTTTTAAAGATTTTCCATGTATCACCTAAAGGGAGGTGAAATATATTGATTATTTTACAAGGTTTCTGACGATGGAAATTATCCTTAGATTAGGGGCAATCTGAAAAAGCGACAAAAATGCAAATGGTAATATACTCCAGGATAAAGAGGCTAAAGTCAAGCCTGCTGCAGTTATTCATTTTGGGTTTGTGACACTTGTCATCCACGTATCACAACCTTGCTTCAGGGAACAAGTGGAGAACAACCCTATTGTTGTCAAACCAGCCCAAATATTACCTGCAGTTCTTAGTTGCAGGTATGGTTTTGGAATGAGAATTGCTTATGCTTCAGGGAGAACTCAGGCCTCCACAATTCTCACTGTTCCAGATCTCTTAGGGAAGAGCTGCTACTCTCCCTGCCCTATATCCCCCCACTGACCCCAGCAGGCAGGATTGAGCCTAACTGGGGCCAGCCACTTTCCAGAAGAACCGTTTAACCCAGGTAGAGACAGTAGCTTGGGGCAGGATACACTGAATCCATGGTAATGTTCCTTCCAGCCTCCAGGAAGAGGGACTGGGAGGTGTGGGCTCCAGAGCGAAACTCAGAAAAACATGAGGATATGGTACAGATGCCATTTTGCCCTAGGAGCAGAAATATCTTTGCATGGCGCGGTGTATAATTACCATCTCACTAAAGTAGTTAAGAAATTGACAGCAGAAATTGTCAGGTTTCAGATAGCACCTGAACAGCATATGAACCCAGCTCATACTCTGCTACACAGCAGCAGGACAGAGCCTCAATTTGTTTGTATTCTGCCTACACCAAACTAGACTTACTCTTAGCAGGAAAATTATCTCAAACCCATTCATGGCATGTTGGTTTCAGTCTATCATATCAAAAAGCCAGTATCATATGGCCATATCATGATGCCCAAAGCACAACTAATGAAACGTGTTTCACAGCTCAGAGGACCCACTCAATCACTAACAGTACAATAGCAGTCCTACCTGAACACTATCACATACTCTCCAGCCAGTTAAAAACACCACCAGCCACTGGCTGTGGCAGGCAGAAGGGGAGAAAGCCTCTAATCCTACCATGAGCTTCTACATCACCATGAGGCCTGGGAGATGCCTCAGCACTGGTTAGCTGAACCTGCAGGACACTTTCTTTCACGTTAGACTCTGCTTAGGTGCCCTCTAGAAGAGCAGAGCCAATGCAGCTGACCCACATTTTTACTAATCCCTTTTGACAAAATCCAGTTGCCACAGTAATAAAGCCACAACAACCTAGCCCCAGCTGATGAGAGTAACCTCACTTAGGAGTTTGAACAGATTCATCAAGAAAGTTAATCCTGGAAGGCTGTAACAAGCCTGGAAAAGAAGTAGTTTTGTGTAGTTAGCCTTCTCCAAGATTGTTAAGCTTCTACAACAGCAAAGCAGGTAAAACCCTAAAATTAACACTAAAAAGACTTTCTATTTTAAGGTATATTTATGACAATAAAAATTGCTATCTTCTACACATATGCAAGTGTTATTGTTAGGAGTTTCATATTGATTTAGGAACAGACACATTTTCCACTAACCAGACATTAGAGCAACAAAACAAAAACATCACACAATCTGTAAACAAAATGTATTAACCATAAAAGCCAAACTCAATGATGAGCATAGAAATAAAATCTTATGCCATAATCATATTATTACCTGACTGTCAGATACAGCAGACAACAACAAGATGTTCACAGTCTGTAGTGGACTACAGCAATGTACAGCCATATTTAAATGCAAGTGATATCTAATGGAATATATCTATCACCATCTTGTGCCTTGCCACTCTCCGCTCATCTAATTTGGGTTTTGATTAGAAGGGGAAGGAGAGGAAATCCATGATTAATGACATTTTCTAAGTATTCTGTTTTACATATATTTAGCTTCTCCACAGGAGCAAGAAAGTATAAGGGAAAGGGAAGAACCTCTCAGAAGTGCCGAGACAGATAATTCACAATGCACATTCTTCCCCACTATGGTTATTTATGTATGTTTCCAGTATCTTTTATATATATATAATTTTTTTAAAAAAAATCCAGACAACATAACACAACATGGAATTTTACACAAAGCTTTATAAGACCAAGTTAAGCAAGATAAAGAAAGATATAGGAAACTACTTCTGTAAGCAACTTGGACGCAATGATTTTTCACAAATTTTAACAGAATATAGTCTCAAGATAAAAAAGGGAAGATGATTTGCTTGCTGCTTCTCACTATACCATGCCTGAAAGAACCTGTGGTTCAGAGGCCCTGGACTTAGAGATGTAAAGAACAAACTTCACTCAAACTGTTCTTGCACTGTTTCAAGGAAACAGCAGAAACACAAACTACTTGGCTACTGCTCCAAAATCTACTCTGGCACAGCTGTGAGCCCATAACACAGCCAGAAAAATATCAGAACAGGAATCAAATTTCAGTTTAAGTCCAGGATTATATTGAAGCTACATTATGCGAAGGTCTTTCCTACTCACCTTCTTCCTTCTTAACAGCAGCTCTTCTCTTCCTCCTTTGCCCAGCCCTACCACCTTTTCCTGTAATTTAAGGAGTACAGGGCTTCTCCCTGAAGTGCCTAATCTCCACAGCCACCAGCCTGCCTGTGCATCCAGGTAACTCACCGGAGCTTCTGAGCCTCTTTTGTCATTACCTTTCTAGGTCCTCAAATTTACAAGAATATCAACTTTGCTTCTGACCAGATCTTTTCCAGGCTCCTTCCCTTCCATCACAAATTATACTGCTTGTACACCTTCCCATAGCCTACATTTCTTGCCAGTAATCCTTTTCTAGCAGCTCTTATGACCATATTTCCTTTACCATCAGCTTTTCCGTATTTCTTTAATGATGCTACCTACTTCCTACCTCTCTATTTTCTTCCTCACCTCTTTTTAGTACTTACAATTTCTGTCCTTTCTCCTCACAGATGGTTCAATATGTCCTTTCCTCACCTCTTCTACAAGCTGTATATGCTTCTCCTTCTCCATGCAGCCTACCCTCTGCTCTCTTACATTTGATTTTAAAGCTATATTCAACAAAATTTAAAAAAAAAAAAAGCAGAAAAGAAGAAAAAGCAAGCACTAGTAAAGCCCTAATCACAGGTCTATACATCCTCCAGCAAAGTTTAGCCCTAGCAGCCTTGCGAACAGTTTAAGGAGGGCCAATAGATCTCATTCATGTAACACACCTGGGAGCGGTAAATAACTGCGCTCAGCTGTCTTGGCTCGTTCTCTAATCACTAGCTCGGAGATATTGCTGTGCTCCAAGAAGCCAGGCATTACTCTCAGTGTATAATATAAACACTGCATAAGCAAGCAAAACTTAACACAGGACAAAACTACTTCATATTAGTAAAGCATTGTGGAAAATAAATTCCCGGAGGATTACTGCTCTTCCGGTTGTGTGGCCTGCAGCTTTATGCCTTTCAGCAATCCAGCTGAGGCAGTCAATAACCGATCTGAAAGACACTGCTGCCCAGGGTGAATTATTGCTTAATTAGATGGAGCTGGGATGTTCTATCACATGTGCAATGCTTTATGAATAAAATCAAGTGTATCCTGCTTTCTAAGCATTCATCTCACCACAGCACAAAATCTGGGAAGTGACAGCTTGCTACCAGGAGGAGATCCACCCAAAAAAGGTATCTGTTATGTTTCAAAAAAGGAGTGCAACTATGAACAGTTCAAACAGCTCAATAGTCTGCAGTGCTGTCAGTCATAAACGCTTATGTGGTGCGGGAGCAGAGAAAAGCTCCAGTCAATATCAAGACTCCACTGTGATGAGCTGCATCGATGTGGGAAAACAGCCTACCGAGATTTTCTCCACAAAAACAGCTCCATGGTCACTCCTCTTCCATGCTCAGTCTAATTCCCCACTAAGGATGCCTTTATACTAATCTGCTTCCAAACTAGTTTGAGGCAATTTCAGAAAGATCCTCTGTTTGGATTAAGAGCGGTCACATGAAGAGTTTGTGCAAATATAGCTGGCATGCTTTAAATTCACATTCTAGATTGTTTTGAAACAGCTTTCATGTACAAGTGTATACCTTGAACACAAAGTCTCTGCCTTGGAGGATTTATTATCCAAAAATCCAATCTCACAAACACTTATCACCTTCTCAGCTTGTGGTACACAATTAAACCCTTCCAGTGTGCTTTAAGAAGGTTGCATAAAGTTTCATGATCTAAAATGTTAGGAGTAGCTTTTAATTTCTGAGTTAATTGGAGGTGATCTCCCTTATGTCAAACTCCTAACAACAGGTCAATAAATTCAGTAGGAGGTCTTTTCAAGCAGTATTTAAATTTACAGTTCATAAGAGAAGACTCTAAAATCAGCATATACTTGAGTGAATACTGCACTTCTCAAGAGGCTAAAATTACTTAACACTTTCCACATTTCAAATGTTTTGTTAGATCTAATACTATAAAGACACATGTTAATACTTTAATTATTTGAGGGCTTTTTATACAAAATTGGCACAAAATTAATTCCCTGTATAATTTAGCTCTTTAAAAGGTAGTGCAAAGAGTGAGCAGAAGGATGAATGAAGATTGTAACTAATGCTAATGTAACTAATGAAGGGTTTTGTAATTTTTGCAGCAAAGTCCCTACAAACAAGACCTAAAGAAACATTACTTACCATGTATCTAGGGCTAGAAGTCCAGGGAAGCAGTAATAGCAGTCCAAATAAACCCAAAAATTACTTAAATAAATAGAGATGCTGTTAGTGGAAAGTGATTCCAACCCCCATTCAGTACAGGGTTGAGGGTAATAACCATCAGGTCTCACAAATGGGTGACACTTTCTGGAGAAGGGAGTAACCCAACTTAAAGAAAAGATGGTGTACTAGTTCCACCGAGTGGACCATTGAGACTAATGGGTCTCTGCAACAGATCTGTCTAGATGAATCTGCTGTTCTCCAAAGGAAGGCCTGAGGAAATGTAATCAGAGGCTCTAACTAATGAGTGGAAGATGGACTGGCACAAACACCAAAGGCAAACATGGGCAGTGCATATTGGACTAGTTATTGTTCTACAGTAACTGTCAGCATTGATGTGTCACATGTAATCTCCTTTGAAAGCTGGTAATGTACTGAAGACCACGAGCTTAGTGAATGTATGTGTAATTTGTCTCTTCTACAACATTAAATATGTGACATTGATAGCTCCAGCAGGATATGAAAGTATAAATTCCTCAGCCCACTCTGGACAAGAGCAGCCAACCAAGGCTAGCCCTCAATGTCTGCTTCCAGAAAAAGCCATCAAGCCCTCACATTTTTATTCCAAACCTCAATTCTCAAAGACATGGACCATATGTGATTGGAAATGCTAAAGCTTTTGAAAAAGAAAGGAGATGTTCCTACAGGGAGGAGGAAGAGTCTTATTGGCTACTCAGTGGAAACTTTGAAGCTGAGGCAGTGAAAATAAGTAGAGAATTACACTGGAGGTAGGCTGCCCAGAACACAGACACATTTAGGTTCTGGTTGAAAAAGGAGAAGCATGGATACCTACTTATTAAGATTAACTGTTTGTGTGTGTGTGTTTGTTACATTTCCTACCATTTTAGCAGGCAACAACAGTATGGCCTTGTTTGGCCAGTTAAGTTTCTCTGAAGTTGGCTTGGGAGAAAACCACTGAACTGAGCAGACAGTAAAAATTTCAGTGTGACAATGATCCTTGCAGACCTGCAAGCATTTTTAGGACACCCAGTGCTGAAGGGTACTTCCTGCTTCACTGCTAATGACCCTTATTTGCAGTTGGTATCACTGTTGCCAAACCTTAGAAAATAGTCCTACACAGCAAACATAAACCAGCATTTCTCTTGCAAAGAGCAGATGGGTGAGCAGCATCCTGGGACTCTAGGCAAAACTTGAGGCATAACACCTGAGAAATTTTCAGTTATCTTTTTTCCCCATTTCTATAATTTCAGGAGAGGTTAGAGAAGAAGCCAGACAAATACTGCCATAAGCTGAGTAACATTTCTGAAAGTCATACGGTAACCATACTGCTTTACTGGTTACACTATAAACTGGTCCTTTTTTGTTAATCAAGGCAACTGCTGAGTATCTTGTTTCACTTCAGTGGTGATAAATGCCTTTGGTTTTCATAAGCCCATAGTGAATGCTTGAGAGTAATGCAAATAAATCAGCTGGGATAGTGAGAAGAAAGAGGGGCAATAGCTGCTATTCTAGAGGCCAGTGGATTTAGTGTACTAGTCTCTTTCCTGATTTACACTTGTGTAATGTCACAACTTTCATACAGTGGGAGATATTCTGGACCAGCTGGTTGTCAAAGTAATTTGGGTTTGTATCTCACAGTCTGCAGCTGCCTGGTTTGGGTAGAGAGACACCATTCTCCAAGTAAGCCTTACCTTAAAATGAGCTTTTGTTATTTATCACATGTCATTCCTCAACAGCTACAGTCTTGGTTTCTTTAGGTTACAACAGCTCTGCCAGGTATGTGCTTTTCACGGGAACTTAGCACCAGCAGCCACACAGAAACAGTCTGCATGAAAAATTCATTTACGCCAAATCACTGCAGCTTCTATTTTATCAAAGCAAGTGCTTCTATCCTCAACCAGGGTAAGACGCATATGGGAGGTTTTAGGCAATCAGCTGCAAGATTAGGAAGAAATCCAAATATATGACCTGCTCGTGCATGTCTGAATTTAAAAACCAAATATCCAGTAGCACAGGAACAGTAGGCAGGAGGTCACTGCTGTCCATCAAATATTTTATCAACTTCAGTAATGGAACATAGATATTTATCTGGGAAGAAAACACGCTGCTGTATAGTCTGCTTTGATTAACTCGTCACATAAATCCTCTCTTACTGGAATTTTCAGGAGGTATTGAAAACATTATTAGAAATGTCAAGGCTACAACTGTCAGGAGCTACAGTGTAGGGGAGCCTCAATTGAAAAAGGCAGCACGTACCAAGAAGAAAACTCTCTGAATTAAAAATGTTTGATTAATTTAACTTTCTTATATGAAATCAAAACCCCAGTTTGTTTTCTAATCCTTCTCTCACTGACCAGAAAAGCATCTCCACTTTAGAGCATTATTTTGATTCAGTTTCCTGCTATGATTTACCCAAGCACCTTTGCCAATTGCATGTCTCAGGTCAGGTGAATTTTCATGAATGACTGGGCTGCTGATAAGTTTTAAGTTTCCTGTAGTTTTAATACTGCCTCCATAATTATACATCCCCCACATATCTAGAAATAAACATAATTTTTCAAATGGTTGATATCAGACAAAGCCAGTCCAGATTGAGTTGAAGTCCTTAGAGGAGCTGTGGATGATGAGAGGACATCACACAGACTGAAGAATGAACAATACTGTTTTGTCGTTCCTAAGAAATCCACAAAGACTGCAGAAACACCCGGAAAAGTCATTAGACTCTTGGAAGTAAATGGAATTTCTTGTGTTGTTGCTACTAGAAGACCCAAATAAAAATAAAATTAGAAATAAATTTTTGATAAGCTTCTCTCAATTTTTACTCCAAATCTCTTATAATTCCTAGATGTAATTTTCATGATGTTCATCTATTTTAGCAGCTACATTTTTACTAAACAATTTTCTGTCTTAGAAAATATTTACTTCATGTGCAAAAAAACACAAACAAAACCGAATATCATAAAGCTGGAAAGGTCTCAATTTTTGGTTTATATATGAAAACCTAACTATTTTATTTGGATGTTTCATTACAATATCTCATGGAAATCACACATGGGTTGCTGAATGCTCCCATTCTCCCCTGTGCATTGTACTCCCTGGCTGGAGCAATAATAGCAATTATTGCTATTATAATTTGAATAAAATAAATTTAAATAGGTCAAATTTAGTTTATTCAGTCAGAATTTGTTCTTCCCATAGGAACATCTGTGAGAGGGACTGTTGGAAAGAGAGACATGTATCTCATGCTTTATTCTGATTTCTTTTACTAAATTAAATATATTTAAGTGAACTAGGTGACTTTCAGCAGAGTAAATCCAGAGGACCACTGCAGCCAGTGAATGCTAAACTCTTTGCCCTCCCCAGAAGGAGAGCAAACAGAATCTGTTAGAAGCAGAAAATGAATGCCTGAGATTCCCTAGTATAAGGCAAGCATGCCCTTTAGGTCTGTTCCACATGTTGTTAAGTCACAAAGGTGTGATATTGCAAAGAGGGTGAAGAATGGTAAATTTGAAGGAACAATGTCATAATAAACCTACTAAGATTCCTTGCCTGTGTTAGTGCTACAACCACATCAGTTCTTAAAAAGATACATTTTTAAATGTTGTGCTTCTTAACATATATACTGCTCGCCTCCCTACTCGCACACACTTCACCAGGTAGTTTCTTTCTCTTGTCTTATTTCTCTTTCACCAGATGGTTTTCAGGAACAAGAACTGTGTTTGTGTTTTGAATTTATAGCACAGTAAGAACATATTGAATTTAAAGCCATAATCTAATGTAAAGACATTCAAATTGCTACAAATAATAAAAGGCGGATATAAATTGTCCTAGACTGCATAGTTCTGAATACAAGAAATATGATTCAAGATTAAGTTGTAGTGACATTTTAGCTGTCTCAATATAGACTAAACAGAGATGGAATGCCTGCTCTGATCTTCATAAATTGAAGTTCAGCTCCTGTGTAGAGTTTGAAACGCCATTTGCATATGCAAATGATACAATTGTTTATGTAAATTGGACATTTATTCACATAGCAGAGTAGAAAATGTGCAATAAGCCTATGCACAATTAGTGCAAGCAACTGTGCTATCCACATATACAAAAGAAACCCTAATTACAAGAAGCAGCTACCAAATAACTTCCAGGTCAATGCTACGCTTTCCATGCTTCAGCAGCATGCAGTTAGTGACATTACTTTAACAGCTATTTTTAGAAATTGCCAATAATCCAATAAGGAAAATAAATTAATTTTTAGATGTAATAATAGAAGATGGCAGTCACATCTCTCATACTGAGACAGGAAAAAAAGTAGAGACCATTTAATTTGGCATTCCTGAAAATACTGAGTGCAAGGGCTCTTGGAACTATTTTCAGGAATGCCAAATTAAATGGTCTCTACTTTTTTTCCTGTCTCAGTATGAGAGATGTGACTGCCATCTTCTCACCATCACAGGCCACTCACTGTTCTCTGATGACAGCAAATACTTCTCCAACATCTGCACACATATATGGTTGCAAACCAATAGATAAGCCAACAAGACACATACTCAAATTGCTGCAAAGTAATTCATCCTTCTGCTTCAGTTATTCATCCAAAAATATGCAGACTTCGAACACATCATGCAGGTCAAGTTTGGCAGGGAGGCTTTGATAAGTGAGTAAAACTATGAACAAAATCTCGTCTAGGAGAATAAAAGTTACCTCATGACAACTTTGAAAGTCTTTCTCATATTATCTTGTGATGAGATGCATTTCTTTATTCTCAATTTATTTCTCTGTAGGAGGTCCAGTCTGAAGCATAAGTAAAATGGCAGCCCCACAGAGAGAAAAGGAAGTAAGGAGGGAAAGTAAACGTCTTATTCAAGGAACAGAGATACTTAAACAATGACCAGAATGTCTGTGAATGAACACTGAAAGCACATTTTTGATCCGTGTTATTTAGTCTTATTTAAGGAAGATTGATACAGCTATCAAAGTTATCATATATAATTCCTGCCATTTTTCATAGAAATAAAGAGTGTTCATGAAGTCATTTGACTCTGCTAGTCCTTCTTTACTCCTAGTGAAATTGAGTAAGAACATGCTTTTAAGCTGAACAGAAGTCCCCCTAACCTCCCTTCTCCTCCCCAGCTATTCTTCTTGAGCACCCCTACAGGTCTATACACACTTTAGTCTTTACACTTTAGCAATAACACAGCTGTTCCACAAATGCATTCAACAACTGTTCTCTAATGCCATCAGTTTCATAGTGTAAACTGGCCCTAAAATAGCTGGAACATTATGTCCTTTACCATTATATCTCCCCACCTGGCTGCCAGATTGTTCTCTTTTCCTTTTTCGATGGATTAAGTAGAACCACAGCAATTTGTTGATTTGAAAACTAAGCAATCTCTTTAAACTGTCTCTGTGCTCATTCACTGCTGTCACTGACTCTACCTGAATTCATTTTGGAGCCTGTATTACAAAAGCTTTATTCATGAGGAATTTGCATATGCAAGCCGTGTTGATGAATCCAATAAAAGAGTCTCATTCCACATCTAAAGACATCTTTAAAGATTTACTTTTTTGGCTCAGTTGCTGACATTGGCTCCCTTCACTTGCCTTCTTGCCTGTCTTTTTAGGGACATAGGTTGATTCTGCAAACATTTCACTTGTAAGCGATGTCCTTTCAGAGATGCCCCTTTCACTGGACTGTGCAGAAATGCTAGCAATTATAGCACTCATCCAAGTTTTGTCAGCAGCAATGGGGCTCTATTCAAGTATCAGTGTGATTTTTTTTTGAAACCAGCAAAGAAAATAAGCCCAATTCCATTGTCAGAAACCAGAAAGAAAGAGACTTGACATTAGAAAGACATTCTTCTCCGTGACTTAAGAGCTCCCTTCTTCTCCATTGAGAGGTGTGGGGGA
>JAOQGH010000012.1:40851112-40876457 GCA_025769975.1 Gallinago jamesoni
AGGTTTTGATCCCAGACCCCAAAAAGACTTTTTGTAGGTAGTAACCAAGCTTATAATAAGAAACACATTTTGGAGGACATCCTTTAGGCTGCTGCTGCCCTGTAGCAAGGAAAAGACTTTAGTATCAGCGGTGGCTGTTGAATGCCTGGGAGCCTATTTGGGCATGTATTCTCTGACCACTGCATCCCTCAGGAGGTGTAATTTGATTTGCATTCTAACACGTCCTAACACATTCAGGAGAGGTAAAAGAAAGGATGAGACGGTGTGTTACTACATTGGGGATGCTAGTGAGACTTACTGCTGATTCTGCTGGAGAGCTAATACACTTTCAAAGCACAAACTGTCAGAGTTGTGGCTCACAACAGGACATAAGGCTTTGGCAGCCAGTTCTGTTCTGTTGATTCTCAGTCAATCATAAGTGTTGATAAAAGAAAAATGTGTTCAGGAAAAGCGCATTTTTTTCTGTCAAACAAGCAGCACAAGTAGAATGGAGTTGAAATGAGATACTTGAATGTTTCAAATCTTTTGTGGAGTGTGGAACTGAAATAAGTACAAAACCAAATCTAAATGTGTTCTCAAATAGATTTTAATTATTTACTGCTTGAAACTAAATTATTATATTCAAAAAACTATGTGATGTTGATTAAATTGCATGAAATTACATGGTTAGGATATTTCATAGTGCCTGTGGTATAATTTGCTGGCTTTTTAAGATCATAAAATGTTATATTGCGGGCAAATATATCTCATTATAACAATTTTTGGGCAAGATAAGCATCTCACAAATGACACAGGCAGAGAGCATTTACCTGTTACATATGTACATATAAGGTATTGATTTGCCAAGGACAGACAGGAATGAGTGAGGTCCTGGGAAGATGTAAATTAGATGTGAACTAAATCTGCATTTACCACGTTAGTGCACTACCGAGCTCATCTCATAAACTTTATGAAATTCGGTGTATACTTGTTTGAGTCTAGTAGCTATACTTCTCTCATAGATCAGTTCCCACCAGCTCAGAGCAGCAATAGAGATAACTCACAGCTGACAAAACATGCCAGGAAAGTTGCTGCTGATAAAACCTTGAACTTCTGTTCTTTTTAGAAACCTGTCCAGAACCTGTGTAATGCAAGGTGGCCAGGGATTCTCACTCCCCGCCAGCCAAAACTCCTTCTTCCACAATAGGGATCACAGTGGTAAGAGATGGACTTCTGTGTAAGTCTCTTTTGGGCTGCACGCAGTGCAAGAAAGGATTTGTCTTTACACCAGAATGAAATCAAGTTGTGACTCCAAAATCTCCCTTTCCTGTATACAACCCAAACCTTCCTTTTACCATATATATGACAAAGGCCTCCAACACAAGCTAGTTGGCTTGTAAGATGAGGGAACTGGATCAAATCAGCACAACTCAGCTGTTCACCCAATCATTCTGTACAGCTTATTTTGGTGTGGCTAAGGGCTAGTTTGCATCAGATGGGAGGGAAAAGAATGAAAACGTGGGATGTTCTAGTATTTTGCTTTCAGTTTGAAATCCCTGTAGCCTCGTGATGGAGTTCTCCTAAGTGAAGTAGTAAGCTTCTGCCAACTGGAGAACCTCTTTCAAAAGGGCACATTGATTTCATGATGACTTAAAGCAGGGGAAGGGAAAGTTCATACAGTTGCATCTGTATGTCAGATGTCCTTTTTAGACTTTGGCAGTCTTCCCGCTGCTGTCCTACACTTTGCTGTCTCACACCATGACCAGTCTGTCAGACTACTAGCTGCCCTGTAGTGCACCAGAGGCAAGCTGACCAGCTGCTAACTCACTGCTTTTAAAAGTTGGCATACAACTCCATGCACTCCACTGGTGGTCACACACTCCTAAAAGCTGATTATCCTATTTAGCATTACAGCAATCATGCATTGTGTAACTGCCTAACACTAAGCAGAAATCCTAGATTTCTCTGACACTTGGCCGAAGAAATTATTCTCCTTTCAAGTCTCTCACTGTAGCACAAAGAGCGATGAGCCTTGAGCAAATAGAGGTAGGACAGGGTATTTGCCTAAGACACATCTTAGGTAATGTTAAAAAGAGGTGTAACTTTTTAAATAGCACAAGAGAGAAAGACGTCTTCTAATAATTGTGCAAGTCCTCATCCTTACTCTGGACTGAACAGTATGGAAAACACTGAGACACTGAAGATACTAGAACTAGGACACTAATAAGTTAGAGATGAAAGTCAGAATAATTTTGCTATGAAGGAGCCAAAGAATAATAGAGAAACAGACAGAGAGAAAGAGAGAGAATGAGTCTCACACCCAACAGTGTTACGAAGGAGACCTGGCAGTATACGCTACAATAAAGTGTGTGAATGGATGATCTAAACAAAGACAGATCCTCTGTGCCTGACAGAGGCTGCATTTTAGGCAGGAGTTAGTGAAGACCCTTTCTGAACCTACTTGGCTCTATCCCCACATTCTCACATGTATGCTGGGAAATTCACATCAGCAGCAATTATTCTCCTTCTGTTTTCAGATCCTACAATCATCAGCTGCATTAGCACATACCCCTCAGCTGTCCCCTTCCATTTGGCTGGCATTCAGGGCATACGCCTTCTGCACTTCAAGTGACCTGTATAAGGCTTCATATGACAAAGCAACAGAGAATAAGTTGGAAACTGCAACACCAGTGATGGATTAATGAGCCTTTGGCAAACCTTTGTACCTTCTGTTTCAAGTGCAAGGCAAAGTCCTTTGATCTTTCCTTATTTACCATATTTATGTAGAAGCACGTAGACTGAAAGACCAAACAAATAAATAAAATAGCTCAGGACCACCAAAATAAGAGATATTCTAGGAGTTTTTCCTCCTAGAAGGAGAATCTGAGAAGAAGCATGTAACAGATATGTAAGGCTTAATGCACTAATGGAAGGCTCTCACATGCCACAGCGATGAGTGCAGCCTCACAGTCTAGGGAAAATGAAATTATCCTTAGTTAGCATAACTGCAAATGTTATCTTTAGATATATACTATGGGTGTGTACAGTATATATTTTATATACATATTATATATGTTTGTTTCCTGTTTTTTAGTCATGTAAGTGATTTTTCAAAATTGCCTAGGTGACTTTCCCACTTTAACTCAATTGCATAATTACTGAAGATGACAGCAAAAGGCCAAATGCTGCCCTTGAAATCATTTACTTCTCTAGGAATTACATGTATTCAGAAGACTACAGGGTTTTGCAGAGGCTGAATCTGCAAAGTCTGCATAATTGTACCAGCCTGGTCTGGCCTTTTGGATTTGGCAATCTGAATTATGCCTGCCCAGAGACTGTTGACAAAGCCTTCAACATAGACACCATTTGAAAAAAAAAAGAACCTCTTTAAAAGAAATAGTCCATTCTTCTCCAATTACCTGTGCTGGGCTTTTCTCAGCATTTCTCTATAATTTGGAGTGAGTGCCACAAATTATTTTAGGGCATGTGTTCCATTGCAAACTAGCAGAACTTCTTGATCCCTTTGTCTTCCCTGTGGCAGTGCCATTTCTGAATCCCTGCCAACCACATTGGAGAAACACTGCCATGGGCTGTGATTGTAATAGTTCTAACAAAGATCACTGAACATTTCCTTCTTTCATTTCCAGCCATGTGGCTTTAGCAGGTGTCAGTCCAGAAGGCTGTTGTGCAGAAAAAGTTGGGTGCCTTGTGATAGTTCCACCTGAATGAACTATTCCTGAAGTTTCTTAAGTGAGGTGGGAAAGCCAGGTGGGAAACCATCAGCTTTTATTAGGAAATTATGGTAATGTGGTTGTGATAGAATCCAATAGAAGGAAAGAAACAATTTGACAGAAGGAAAGAAACAAGCAGATTGTGCTTTGTATGTGGAGGGTACCACGTATCTACTTGCTTGTGCACTCCCTAACCTGCTTTAGCCACAATAACCACCTGAACATAAACAGTTTACATCATAAATGTAGATTGACTGGATCCATTTTGATAGAAGAGGGTTAGGCAATGCTGGCAGCCCTAAGTGAGTGACAGCTTCTCATACCACAAAGGGTGGTGATAAGCAGTTGCGGTATGAGCTACTGGTGGGATCTGTCGCAGCATGTCTCTACCAGCTTAAGAGCTAGCCCGTTTAAAACCGGAAAAACAGTGATAATGACCCTTTTTTTTTTTTAATGTGAAATGTCAAAGCACAAAACAGATGGCAGTGAGGCAGTGGTATTAGAACAAAGTGCAAAACCCCAGGTTATGGTACATTCTTGTATGCCACAAAGATGGGGGGAAAGCGATTCCAGCTTCTGAAGCATCTGATAATAACAAATGTGGAGTCTGAGTGGGAAACCAAATCCCAGCCTCCTTTACTCATGTGAGTAGTTTTGTGCTGAGCTATTCTTAAAATAATCATCAATTCCCACTCAGTGCTTCCCCCCATAAATTAGTTTCTAAGATGTATAACAGCCACTGAAAGAAGAATTGAACAGGGGAAATTAACTTGCTTTTCAGTCGCAGAAATTTATCAAGTCTACATTTTTTACTGGGACAAAACTAATTCATTTAAGCGTTGTCAAGATTCCTAATTAAAAATCCTCTACTCCCAATTGCAACTTACAAATACTGCGCTTAATTTGGAAGTTAATATTTCCACACATTTCTGCTATACACTGCTATAGTAGCTATGACTCTAGTCTGATAATAGGAGCACTTGTACCTGAGCCAGCAGTAACTTCCCTCATTTCTGTGTAAAAAAAGAAACGTTGTAGAAGGGGGATGGGGAGGTTTGAAGCTGTGTTTATTGTCTGTATTTCAGCTCTATTATATGAGATAAGAAAGATAAATCTCTTTTAGACTTAGGCTAATGCATCAGATATTGCAAGCCTGAAAAGCTTTGTTTTTTATATTGTGAATCAATCAGCTTTCATCAGGCTACCTGCTGCCTGGCAGATCTCCATTAGTGTTTGTGTGAGCAGTTCGGATCATAGCTCACACTAACAGAAGATCTACCCATGAGTAGAGCTCAACTCTATTTTTCATTAGCTGTGAGTTGGAGGAGACCTCTTCCTTTGAAGACTTTGGTAATGTAGACCTTCAGCATGTTCAAGGACCAATTTTCTGTTCTAAAAGAATATAAGCAAGATCATTCTGTTCTGTGATGGATGATTATGATTTCATAGGTAATCATTCAAGCCTGTAGTACTTTGGATTTTTTAATGCAAACTACAGTATGAACTTGAAAAAAAACCAACTCTCAGTCTTCATCAACACATAACAGTTCATCTTCCTCTACTTATAAAGGAGTATTACAATGAAGAACTTGAGATGTGACAAATCTCCAATAAGTAAAACTCAACACCTCTCTTACATGTCTCAAAAATGTTTTGCTTTGAGGCAAATCTTATTCTGCCTTTATTATACATCAGTGACACCATTTCCTTACACCATCTCATCTTTGTTTGCCTCCTTGCTTATACTATGTGAGACAAGAATGTGCACAAGAATAGTTGCTAATCACACAACACGGGTTCCACGAGGGTTTCTGTGCACAAGCAATCTCATTACCTCAGCAGCCACTTTGTTGCCAGAGTTCTTGGGGATATTGCTTAAAAATAGACAGTTCTAAGAAGAGATCTGAGAGAGAAGCAGGAGACAACTTTTCTGATTTTTCATAGGAAAGGTTTTTCTAATCATCAGGCCAGCACAGGGGAAACAGAAGCTGTGAGTTTTAAAAAGTCAAAGTATATGTAATGGAGGATGTGATGCCTGCCTAACCACAAGGTCATCATGAAGTTTGATTTAAACCATATCTTCCAATAAAACAACTGAAAACAACTGAAAATTGGACTTTCAGATGTTTACAAGCACTTTAAGAAAGAAGCATGAAAAGCCTTTTAAATGGAGAACCAGCCTTTCTGTTCTTAGTTTTGTATGAGTTAGATATAAATATATCCAACAGTCAAAAAGCAACTTAAGAAAAGACAGTATAAACATTAAGGGGGAAAAGCCTCAATACAATAATTTTGTCCTGTTTTTTAAAGGTGAATTAAAATACTATTATTTGTCCTTGACATTTCAGAGGCTTTTATTGTACACCTCTCAGTTTAACCACCTTATTTTTACTTACTCAAATTATATGACGCTTTTTTTTCCTGCTCTGTAAATGTAAGAAGAATAGATTATTGAGCTGACATCACTTGAGTAATTAGGCTGATGTTGGAAACCCATAATTTGACCTTCCGTGTGTTGCTAATGGTTGTAACTTTCGTTAGATAAAGCACAGTTAGACAGTTGTCATGAAAAAAAATATAACTGACAGAAACAGCAGAACTAACTTACGCAAGAGTATTTACCCAGTGACTCCCTAAAACACTGAAAGGACAAAAGCTCACAACAGCCCTCCAGCCAGCAAAGTTCAAACACTCTGGAGGATGCTCTCCACCTCATGAGACTGATTCACCTCACTCCAAAGAGGGAGTAGCACAACTCAGCCTCTGGGGATACTTGACCTGGGAGGATCTCCAGGGATCTCTGAGATGGAGATCATGCATCCCATGCACACTTAACACCCTCTTCTAAACTACTGACAACTGCTACTCAGGTGAGCAGCTCAAGTGGGAGTAAAGATAGCCCCATTCCTGTAACTTTGTCATCTTCTATGCATTAATAACCACTCTTTCACAGAGAGTAAATATCTAAACTTCTTCACACAGATCTAATTATCACATAGTATTTGATGCATGAGTTCAGTCCGTCTTGACGTAAACCACAATCACAGGAAATGGACTTCGAAACTCAATAGTCTCGTTGAATTTGAATTAATTCTCATGAGCACGCAAATAAGCAGGACTACTGACAGAAGGTTCAGAAAGTCTAGAAAGGTCTTCATTACCTGTTACAGCTATTGTAGAACATTAAATAAATAAATGCAAACATTCTTTCTACATATGAGATCCCATTAAAAAGAGTTCCAAAAGTCATCACTTCCTCTTCTAGTATTGTCATAGGGCTAGTGTCACAAATTTGGTTGCCCTGGAGATACAGGTTTGTTTTCTGGCCAGAGATTAAAGACTTACTGATACTGAAACAGCTTTAAATAAATTAATTTTACTCAACGCAAACTCGCATCTATAAAAACAGCAAAAATACCTATTTGCCATAAATTTTGTGAAATAATAATATATTTTCTTCTTTCAGACTTAAACCTATACCTAATCACTGCTCAGGAGGGCACCTAAAGTAAAGAACAAATTAGCCACATTCCTGTATGACATACGTGCTTTCTTCCACCTTCCCTCTGAAACATCTAGTGCCAGCTACCTTCAGAGACAAGTTTGCAGAGTAGATCGACATGAAAGCTAATTTGGTATGGCAAATCCTCTGGGACAAATTCCGCCATAGTGTGCAGATGTACCATGACTCTGAAGTCAACAAGGTTGCATAATTTATATCATTATAGATTTGTCCCAGGTTGGTTGTGTCTGGGTTTTGAGGTTTTGTAGCTGTTCTTTTTCCCCTTTTTAAGTAGCACTTTATTGGATTTTAAGAAATAAACATACAAAAAAATTGTTTCTTCTTTAGCATATTAACTCCTGGATATTGTGATGGGTTTTTTGTAAGGCTACTGAATTCAAAAAGGGAGAAACATCCCATTTCATGAGATGGTCACATCAGTCACGTCAAGAAGTATGATGCAGTACAATGGGCAGTGATCTTACATATGCAAGTGCCTATTCTCTAGATCTAACAGCACAGTTGTTGCTTCTTCACCAAGTGTTGCAAGGTCCTACAAGCAAAACTGATAATATTGTCTCCAGCTATATTACTCAACTTTAGGAACAATTCATCAATAAGAAACCTCTTGACCACCCGCCCCAACAGTCAGTTCTTTTCCCTTGTTCATAAATGCACACAGAAATGAATTTAAGTCAGAAGCAGTGATTTTTACCTGGAAACGATTTGAGAGCTTGTGACCTGTGCACACAGGGAATCCACTGATGGTCCAATTGGTCCTGGAAACAAAGGGAGACATGAGAGGAATGTATGGCCTTGTCATCAACCCCCTGTTCTCTGTCTTTTGAGTAGACACCTGTAGACTATTTGATTTCTTTCCTATTGATAAGTGATTTAATTTTACTCATTGCCTGCTAGAAAAGATTGTGTTCATGTGAGAATCAGCAAATACTTTTTTTTTTTTCTCCATGGGAACTACTATCCTTTTTCTCACGTTGTATTAAATAATCTTTTTTCCAGATTTTAACAAAGCACTAATGGTCACGCAACCATTCCCTCTGCAGAGCTTTGATTATATTTACATCAGGCAATGATAACTCCACAAAAAGGCTGTTATACAAAGGTAAACTTAAAAAACAATGAGTTTGCATAGTCAAGCTGGTGACAGACCTCTCATACCTGTTAGTATAGGTATGAATACATGAATACAATTTCAAGCTGTAGATACAATCAACCTACATTTTACTCTTTTTTTCCAGGACTTAAAATGGATTCCTTCATGCATCCTGAATCTAGCAAACACCGAGTATTTATTACAATCAATAGTGTATTATATTGTGACCTCTCAGCTGTAGCAGAAATCATTCTACGTGAATGGCCCTTGAGCACAAATTAAATGAAAGTAGACTGCAATTGAGGGAAATTATAGTCATAACTGCTGTAGAAATGAAGTCAACTCTTTCTCTGCATGACCACAGCAAACAGTGCAGATGCTCTCTGCTATCATCATTGATGCAGGTGCCAAAATTCCTTCCTGCTAAAAGAGTTTTACTAAAATGTCTTTATCCTTAAGGGATGTGTAATCGCTATTACACAAAAACAAAGACAGAAACAAGCCTTGTAAATACAATTTGGTGTACTAGTGCCATTATAATACAAATGAGTGTCTAATGACAGACATTACTCTTCAGGTGTGAATAAGAATCCATACATTGTCTGCCTAAGAGATGCGTGTGGAGTTGTACAAAACACACTTAAAGGTCTCCTGCCCCAAGGAGGCTAACAGAATCACACTCTGAGAAACCCTATACTTATTTAGAAAATGGAATGTTTTTTTTTTCCTTCCAACTGCTTCTTCTGCATAGATTTTGTAGTATATAATTTTTTCTCTACAAAGCTTATAAAAGCAAGTGATAGATCCTACAAAGTAGTAAATCATCAGAATCCAAGCTAGCTTGGCAATAGCCAAAAAGCTAAGAATACATAATGGAATCTGCTTGGCAACAGCCATCAATGTACAACACAAAATATTACTACATATGACCATATTTATCAGAGAAAACTCACTAGCTGGTATAACATACTACAGTCAATAAAGGATCACAGAAAGGGCAGAGATATTGTTCTTCTGAGCAGAGACAACAACTTCAGGGCTTTAAGCCTTTAAAGAGAAGATCAAATTTAGTGGAGATTCTGTGCTCTCTAGGAGAATAAATGGGCCTTTCATGAAGGTAGAAATCTCTGAGTTACCTAAATAAATGAATGCACAACCCACAGTTCTCTTTTAGGACTCAAGAACACTGAATATCACTGAAGGGGCAACAGGCCACTTTATTTCAAAGACACCAGGCAAAAAGGAAAAAACAAAAACAAAAAAAAAGAAATTTTAGGAAATGTTGGTAAAAAACTATTAAAGATACTTCTTCTTTAAAAATATATTTCACAAACATATCAATTTAATGAATCCTCCTTAAAAGCTAACTGCTATTACATGTCAAAGATTAACTTACAGTGCTGACTTCTCAAACACAAAAATGCAAATAAAACCAAAACGTGTTTTCTTAATTGAACCCTCCAGGAAACACACCCATTTACATCAATAACAAACAGCATCCTCTGAGGATGAGGACAGATGGATGATAGGCAAATTGTGAGAAGTCTGAACTGATCATCTCTAACATCACTTTAGGATTCCCTTCTCTTTGCATTCTGAAACTGTTAAAATGTGAGAAGAGGGGGAAAATATCAGAGGAAGGGAAACATCTTTTTTTCCCCATGAAAAATAATAAATGCACAAACATACTATCTTCTTTATTTATGGCATCAGCTCTTTATTGAGACAGCAAATATTTGCATATATATAGATATTTTTTTTTTTTGCCCATTAAAGATTTTGGAAAAATGTAATGGAAAGTCAAATTACTATTTGTCATAGTCCTGGCTAAGTCCCTTTCGAAGACAGTCATCAATCTGCTGTAATTGGACCCAACAGTTGCATCCCACACATTTCCAAGCCAGCTGGATCTGGAGAGATTCCAAATACTGTCATTACTCTGGGTCTCTCTAGCAAATTTCTAGATACAGAAATCCTGTGTGAAGTCCTCTGCAAGGGATCCCTTAGTCCAACTGCCCAAGGCCTGGGACCAGTGGTAAACCCCAACTCAACTCTGCTGTTAGGCACGTTCTCCCAGAATTACATCTACCTGTAGCTGATCTGGCTCATGTTCAAAAAAAAAACCAAACAGACATTCAAAGGAATTTCCTACAAACGTACTTTAATTTTAGCTAGTGCTAGAGCATTGCAATGTTTGTAAAACACACATGAAAAGATCTCCCTTTGGAGCATTTGGATTTGGTCTGTGTCCTTGAGGAAGGACATTCCACTTGCCCCTCGGCTCCTTCAGCTTTCTTTTTCCGGAAGTAGGTTGGACATACCTCCTTTTCTTTTATGGATATGTCTCCTTTACGGTATCAGAACACTCTTCTTTTTCTTCTTCCTCTATTTGAAATTTTCCTGTCTCTGCCCCCAGCCTCCCCTTCTTTATCAGCAGCTGAGCAGGGAACACATGAAAATCAGTGATTCTGCAGGTAGAAACCCTTTTATTCTACCACAGAAGAACAGTTGCTGAGACCTTGATTGGCCTTTTTCTGCTTCCCAGATGCATTCAGCACTACCATAAAATGGATATTCTTCTCTACATTGAAGGTAACAATCATAAATGATGCTCATAAAACAAAGAAGAATTCTTGTCCTGACAGGCATATTCCCTACACTGTCTCACTATTGCTCCTATCTTTACGTACCAGAGAATCAACAGACTGTTGAAAGAGAGCTACTGTAGCAGGGTATAAATAGCCTCCCTCAGCAGAGCACAGGCCATGTGTTATATTAACATGGTTGGGCTGTCTCCAATCCTCATCTAGCCACCTGTGGTAGACCTGTGTGTGCTGCTGCCCTGGTGGCTCCTGACCAACAAACTGCTGTTCCTCTTTGCTTTTGCTAATGGGCATTTATGGGAATGCATTTTGAATGCAATTAAAGAAGCATCTCTACCTATGGGCTTGCAATTTAAAACAATCATTTTGTGCTAATGTTTCTTTACAACGAGCATTGTCTCATATCATAATTCATCAGTACAAACATATAAACATGAAATTAAGGCATAAGGAGCCTCTCTAATGTAATGGCCCATGAAACAGATAACTTCACAAGATATTATTAAGGGTTTTCAGGCTGGAGAACAGAGATACTCCTTCTTAAAACAAGAATTCAATACTTATCCCTAGGCTCTTCATTTGTCAATTTCCTCTACAAATCCCTGTGTAGCTATAATGTGCGTCCAGTCTAATTTTGAAACATCTTGTAAACTGAACCTTGTCTCAAGCTGAGGTCTCCAGATCAGGTAGGGAGGTCAACCGAACATGCAAGCCCCCAGCTACACAATCAATCATGAAGTCAGGATTTCAGGCTGTGTGTATTTTAAAGTGTATTTTAAATAAAGCAACACTGAAACTCTCTTAACCACCTGACCTGTTGGTCCTGATAACAGATTACTCAGCCAAACCCTGCTGACACAAAGAGATCCATTTAAATTACAAAAAAAAACCCTTTCTTCCTCTTCTCATCAGCTACCACCTAATAGATCAGCCTGTAAAACATAAACCAAAGAGCAAGTCAGAGACAATTAAGGAAGATTTTTGTGCATGCTCAGAGGTGGCCACACATGAGATCTGAGAATAAAATTCTGAAAGATTGATCACACCACAAAGCAGGAAACCTGTATTCTTAACATTATAATTTCTTTTCCCTCCCTCCTAACAAGTCAATTTCTGATACGGATTAAGAATTGTATTTTTCCTTATGAATTACATACACAGAAATTTTTTGCACTCTCCATGTAGTACCTCCGAAGCCATATCTTGTCATTAGCTTCTTTCAGATTGCTCAGTATTTGCACCAATTGCTTCCATTCCTTGCTGCTGACTCTCATGACACTTGCCATTAATTTGTTGCCTAAAGAAATCATTCTGGAAATGTTCTTAAATAGCTCAGTGCATAAAATTAGGCACTTCTACAATAAAGGATGCAGCTTTATCAAACAGCCAAGTTCTAAACAGAAAGACTTGTGTCTTGATCTGATGCCTTTGGGCACTAGTCTGTCGTGTAAAGGAATCGTTAATAAAACAAGTATAATTTCTACACCTAGAACAATTCACTCTTCAGTTGGGAAAAAGGCATACCAAATCTTTTGAGCTAAATTCCCAAGAATCCCTGGGAAAAGGGCCAAGTAGCAAAAAAATCCATTTCAGCACAAGACCAAAGAAAGCAAAGTAGAACAGGTTTTCGATGTTATCCTCTAGATAACTGTTGACCTACAGCAAAACAAATAATAACCACTTCTAACTAATCAGGCTGCTGCCTTTTTCAGTCTTACTCTTTCTTTATCTATGCAGATATAGGGAGTTGACAGAATACTGGACTCCTTACTATGGTCACCTTATCCCACAACTTCAGACAGAATAAGAGAGCATTATTTTCATATGCAAACAACAAAGCAATATTATCTGAGAATTAACGTTTTTTACCTTAGGACAGAAGCAATCTCATGCCACCTTCTCCATACTAGAATTAGTAAATTACTTCAGCTATCTGAGAAGCTAAAACGTAATTTCGATGTTTCTAGGGAATAGGAAGAACAGGCCTATAAAATTCCTTCCATGCTGAACAGCAAAACCAGAAAAAGCAGCAGCTGCAAGTGGTATGAGTGGCTTTTTGGCAGAAAGGCATCCCGTCATGCATCAGACCCACACTCATTAGTATTAGTGAGCATTGCTGCAGTCAGAATTAGCTATTATCCACAGGACTCAAGGATAACTTAGACCCAAACAATGAGAAAGCATATGTATTTTAACATCAGAATTAATGGTGGCATCAGCTCAGCTGCTCTCTTAATAGTTTACAGAATGCAAAACTGACCCCATGCAGAATGCCATCCTGTTAATCTAGTTGAAGACTTCCAAAATATTAAATAGAAAATATAACACAGTGTTGTCATGAGACAAAATAAAGAATGTGAAAGAAAAAAAAACATAATTATTTGGACCTACTTCTGCACAGTACTGAGCACATGCTGAACTTCAAGCAGTAAGCATTACTAAGCATTAAGAGGTCTTATTACCATTCAAGTAGCATCAAACAGAATCAGGCCTCTTAGGAGGAGATAGTAGCTACAGCAAAGGTCATAGCAGCATTTTTCATCAGTATATCTCAAAGCACCACATCAGAGAGGCTGGTATCATTATACCCATTTTACAGATAAGGAAATTGAGGCAAAAAATCTGTGAATCAAGACTTGACAAGCTACTATTAGACCTAAAACCAGAATCCAGTTCTCTTAAATCCTCATCTACTCTAGTCATGAGCCTTCCAGAAGAAAAAGAAGACAGCTGTTCTTGCACAATGATAAAAAAACTGACTTTTCAGAGGTGCAGCCAGCAAGGCAGACAGATACTTGAAGCATATAGAAAAAAAAACCAACAAAAAAAAAACAAAAAAACCCACCACATATTTTTTCCCTTCTCATAGCCAACACAATCACCAGATCAATAAGCAGCCTGGAGTGCTAAGACCACATTTCTTGGCCTGATTTCAGATAGCATCCCAGACCAACAAATCCAGCTGCCCTCAAAGGGTTGCTCTGAACTGAGTGGGATTCCCTTCAGGCAGAGAAGTCACATGCACAGGACAAGTTATTGGATCAAGATATAATAGCATGCTGAATTATTAATTTTAAAATGTTTAAAATTGCAACATCCCTTTAAATATAAACTATTTCCTACACAGTCTTGACAGTACTCTCGTTAAATGCTAATAGATGGTTCTATAATAAACAGAAGCTTAAAAATTAATCACATTTATATACCTTGGGATGTCGTGAGTAACAGTGTTTTGCAACTTAGGAGTGCAGAGAATTTTTTTTTTTGATGCATTGACATCTCCTTCTTGGCATTGAGCAACACTTCATAACATCTTACATTATAATTTTATTTCTTTTGTAACAAAATTTGTAGTTGTTCTATAAATTCCAAATGTTAATTGTATAATTGTCTGAGGATACAAGAAAATCTCTTCAGATTCACCTTTTTTTATACATGCAGAGCAATCACTCCTTTGTGTGCCATAACAACGTGTGAGGTGTTTTTTCGTCTCAGCTAAAAGTAATATAACACTCCCCTCATTAGAAATATAAATATTTGGTTTGAAGAGAAGAACTGTAACCAAGCAATGTTTCCAGGAGGCCACATTTCTCATGACCTCCTGTCTAATCCTTCTCTAGGTGTGCACATCATAATCTATTCCAAGCAAAGATGCTGGCAATGCTGAGGTAACAGTTAATTAAATATTTGGTTGTAGGGAACTTTGAAATCCTTCAATCAAGGCACCATGCAATTTCAAATACTATTACATCCAAAATCACTGTTATCGGTTACTATAATAATATAAATTACATTAACACAGACTGCAGGCCTCTCAGTGCAAACAAACTTGAATTGCACAGGAGTGCTGAGATTCTGATGTTGGGACAGAGACCGGTGACCCAGCCATTAAAATGCACACTGTCTCAGCTTTTTTGCTTTGCAACAAAACCTTGGAGCCATACTACGGAGTACACCTCAATTCTGACTTAAAAAACCCCAAAGAAGCCAACAACTGTTTATTGCTGCTATTCACACTGTTCCAAGCTCATCTTAGCCACTTGCTAGGGAAACCACATGATGTCTGCATATTTGTGGTGTTCTAGCTGGAAATAATAGCAGGGCAAAATAAAAGGTTTTACATGAATATTATACTTGGAAATACCAAGGGAAAGAAAACAAGATGTGAACCAAATTATTTACTCGGGTACAAAAGGATGCATATATAGATCCATTTTTAGTAATAAGGTAAGTTATTAATATCAGTTGTGTAGAAAAGCAGACAAGCATAATATGTAAGCTCTGAAATCTAGGGGCAATGTTGATTTTAATTACCTGACAGTTGTTAATTACCTGATTTAATTATTAGTAGTCACCTTGCATGCAGGGCTACAGCATAAACATGAATCAGAAGACTTAATTTCCTCTTTCTTTACAAGTTCTAATTCTGTCTACTGTGGGGTTTTACACAAAGTGTTAGTATTGCTAGCTATGACAATGTGACAATCAAATAACTTATTTATTTTATTTGCTCATCTAGATTTTTGAAACTGGCAAAACACAAGTTTAATAGTAACTATCAAATAAGTTACATCAGTGCAAACTCCTAGAGGTTTGTGCATACAAACTACTGTGATCTAAAGCAAGGTATGAATTTAGAGATATAGTAGACTGACTGAAGGATTAAACCAGTGTATCTTAATTTGGGTATGTGCATGTTAACAGAAGACTATAGCTTCTATTTAATTTAGGCTAACATTTTAAAGGGATTTACTCAGGTACACAAAATAAACTCTATGGAAACTCTCAGAAATTGCCACACAGATAAATTACATTAGGCTACTATGTATCAGCTGATCTATGGCCATGGCCCATGTCAGTTTTCTTAGCCCCTAACAAATAGTGAGATAACCAAAGTTAGCTTAGCCATCTTTCCACAAAACCTAAAATAATTCAAATAATCTCTCATCTGTCTTGGACAGATGCACAGTCACTGTAGATCAGCTGATACGTGGTATCTTGTCAAGGCACTGCATTGGGTGAGGAACATGAGAATAGAGTAAAATTGGTGCAACTTCTGCACAACAAAAATAACTAAGTGACATAACGGAAATGGGATAAACTATATTTTGTTCCAGTTGCTGCATTTTTCAGGGATCTATGTCAGCCTAAACCAACTGAAAGTGATGCCAATTTTCTTTATCTAGATGGAAACCTACAGAGCTGTCTACAAAACATAGCACTAGTTTAACTAAGCATGCATTTAAAATGACTAAATGTCACTCAGTTCAAATCACCACTTTTAAAGTAGGTTTATTTTAATTTGCCTTAGATTGAGTAGGAATGGGTTTAAATTAAGCTAATATATTCTTAAATCAGCATGCTGGATCAGAACACAACAGCCATGCAGACATTTTCACCTATAAAGTTCTTAAAAATACTTTCTAACCTTCTCATCAGACAGGCCAAAATTAATACTGGTAAAGGTAGAAGAAAGTCCAATTAAGACCTCCATTTGTTGCCAAGAAGCTCTCAATTGCATTAGTCTTGTCAAATGACCCAAAGGTGGGAAGATCTGCATATACAAGGTTATTGTAAATATGTGATTTACTCCTAGCTAAAATTTAATCCTACCTGAGGAAATACTGTCAGGTATCCCAGAAAGAGTTAATTTTTACACTTGGAAGAAATTAAGTATTTCGACAGCTTTAAAAATCCAAATTAAAAATGTAAAACCTTTTGCTCCTCAGACTCAAGGACTACAGCTAATTAGACTGCATCATAATGCTCCCTTAAAACTAACGCATATTAAAAGAAGCGTATTTAAAAGGCTAGAAAAAAACAACATAAAGTAATGAAATTAGTAAATTCTTCATGATTCTGCAAATCAGTATCAAAGGGTTTGCTGTCATTATCTTTTAACATCAAACTGTATAAAAGAGAATTTCTGTACGTTTTGAAGCAGGAACATCTCAAAAGAGATTTACTGGATATATTGCTTTGGTCGGAAGTGCCAAAATATACAGAAAAAATATTACTGTCCAAGATGTCCAATCTGATTTCTAAATAAAAGAAGTAATAGCCTGAGTTTCATCCATTACAGGAATCCAATGGTTTGGGAATCACTTACACTAAAATGACAGAGCAAAACATCTCAGCACATACAGGAATAAACAGGGCCTTCATCCAGGAAACTGCTCCCTGCTGAGACTCCTTGAGATCAATTAGACTCGGGATTGACATAGGACATGGCTTATTCAGAGCAGTTTGCAAAACTGAGGCCAAAAATCTAAAGAAAAACTTGAACAGAAATTCCTTTCACTGCAACAAAAATCCCTTTCTGCATTTTTTCAATTTTCCATTTTTTGTTGTTCCTTCTATATCTTATTGTAAGATATTAGGAAGGCCGAGGTTTATTTCATTCATAACATTTTTCATTAGCAAAAAGGAATATTATCAATTTTTAAAAATATTTAAATAAATAATTTTCCATGTACCACTAATACTCAGTGATGACTTCATAGGTGGCCAAAATGTTTCTAAAGAGTTAGGAATTTTGAGGGGAAGGTGTTCCCCAAAAGTCAGCCCACAAATTCCTCTTGTCTCCCAGGTGCAAACTTCTTTTTCTTTTATTTTCATTAAAAAGTTGCTCAGCTTGTCCTTGGGAGTATAGGTGGCGTAAACTTGTGGTTATGGAGAAAGGTCATTCTGAGCTGTTGTGATTCAAGTGTTGCATACGTTCTAAAATAAAGCAACATTCTCAGTGCTATGATAAAGGCTGATTCTCCAGCGCTTCTGGGTTTGCTGCTATTGAATCTATTCCTGATGTACAGTGCTAGTTATTCTCAGCAATTCATATTAACCTTGGAAAATTGCAGACAAAATTGAGAAGGGTCCCACTTTACTTAAATATGGACAGTATATCTACAGTTTCTAATCCATTAGCTTAATAAAACTGAATTGATTTAAAAAAAATAAATATGTGATTCACCATAGAGCTTGTATGCTTTTCCTATTTTCACTGCACAAAGTGAAATGCAAGAGGGCAGACACTTTTGCAGCAGGGAATAGCACTGAGATATTTCATGGCTTTATAAAGTTTTAAATCAGAGGCCACCAGATCGTCCCATCTGCTTCAGATACATCACAATCCATTACATTTCATCCAGTCATCACTGCACTGAGCCTCCTCTGACTTGTGTTTGTTGAATGCCTGGCTACCAAAGTAGACACCTGGGAGTTTTGTTTCAGTCATTACCGTTAAACTGCGGTTTCCATGGCCCCTGCTGCAGCTGCAAATGAACCCATGGCAAACATGGCAAACAAAATGTCACAGCTTTGTGTGGTACTCTCTGCCAGGGCATTTCACACACATTGCAGCTCCTTGTGTTTACATGTGAGACAAGGCTGAGGTAAGGATGCGCAGCTACTTCTCAGTTCGTGGCACCTGAGGACCCTGACAGCAGAAGTGGCAGGTATGTCATGGTGTAGTGACAAAATCTGAAAAGACAGCTATTCTCCCTCCAGTAAACGCTGGTGCAGATGGCATTCTGAGTGACTGGCCATCAGACTCTTTCCTGAAAGACAGATGTGAGAGATTCCAGGACTATCAGTTCAAAAATGACTGGAGGACTGACACAACCCTAGCACCTGATCAGGTAAGAATAACTACAGAACAGTTTTATACAGCAATCAGAGGGCTCCTTCACTTTGCACCTATGCAGATCTTTGAAACTAGGACACTTGTAAAGACATTTATCTGTTCTATAGCTCCAGCACAGCCAATACTAGCAGTTAGCTTCAGGTAAACATAGGCTTCACTGTCTCCTCTTCCTCTGCCAGTTGCCCCTTAACTTTGACAGTGCACTTGTATAATTTGAACTTTCCTGTATCACTGACGCAACTGAAGCCTGCCAACTATTAACATACTTGAAGGCCTTTGAAGACAAGAGGCTACACTTTCTCAATCTGTTCAGCAACTGATGTAACCACAATCAGCATGACAATGCAGGTAGGCCCATGCAGAGGAGCATGTTCACCAACAGTAGGTGAAAATGGATGAATACGAACATGGCTGTCGAAATCAAAGTAATTCAAAGGACTTCTGAAGAAGTTGGAAGGAATTTAATGAAGGGATGTAGCCACTCCATCATTATATTCTTGAATGAGAACATGAGGAGACACAGCAGTGACATACTTTTCAAGTGTGAAAGAAGTGAATCTCCCACAGGGCCTAAGGAATGGAGAAGCCCTGATACCGAAATAAAAAGAAAGGGAAAAGCACAGATGTCCAGATAAAGAGTCCCACACAGTTCCTTCAACCAAGTGCAGTTGTGTTGTGCTGTGCCACAGAGGAAGAGCAGAACTGCTATCAAGTCTTTCAGAAGTGAGATGGAAAAAAAAACAATAAAGAAGAATCACATATTTCCTTACAGTTTGACTTTCTAGTTCTCAGCTGCATCACTGCGGCTGCACTACCTACAAACACAACAAGGGGACCTCTCTTCCTCTCTTTTTTTTTCCTGTAGTCAGTCATTTCTGCCTTTCCCTGAGGTGCCACTGAATTCTAAAACTCAAGGAAGAATTTTGTCAGCAAGTAGGTAGGAGTGTAAAGGAAAGAAGAGGGAATAGAAGGCAAATAAGCAGGTAAATGTCAAACCAAACAAGCAAAGGATCTATAGTACCAATATCAAAGCAGCAAAAGGCACAATGCCTGAGAACCTGAGGCTGATGTGATTTACCTTCATGCCTTAGGACATTCAGTTCCACATAATCCACTGTCAAAGTCAATTATAAATATTACAGTATCTGCTACTGGAACTGATCCAATGCATTCAGCAGAAAACATCAAATGCTGCCTGTAAGGTAGATGAGCACTTAATGACAAGGATAGACACCAAGATACGATCAAAATAAACAAGCTGTACAAAAAAGCAAACCAAAGCTAGGTTGCTTGTGTCTCTCGCTTTTCAATATCTGCACTTGATTTCTCAAGGGATTATTTTAAAATAATTTCTCCAAACGTAACAGCATTAGGAAACAAACAACAAAAGGTTTTTTAAGACTGGCCCATAAAGTTACTTTCCTAAGTCTATGTTAATATATCAAAATAGATGTAATTATTAGATTTTTAAAACACTCGGAGCCTGACACCTTCTGCTGAAATCAGTAACACTATCTATCTCTCACAACATGACTTTACCACTACTGAGAGGATGAGCCACCCTTGCATGTGATGAAGTAATGCTATTTGAAGCAGGAAACTGCTGGTAAGCATAGTGAGGTGCTTTGAAGAGTTTGAAATCAGGTTATACACTCTCTTTTTGTCTAAGATATACAGGCAGAACTGTTCATTTATTTAAACCAGAACTGCTCCCCGGATCTTTCCCCAGTTTTAGTTTTAGGACAGTTGAGCGAGTAATGATTTTCACTGTATCTGCTTGGCTACAAACAGCAGCCTGATGTGGCAAAAGAGGACCTCAGCCACATTTATTTCCATCTTTGCCTTTTATTGACTTGTGTACAGTTGCCTTGTATCTCAACACAAAGCCTCTAACATCTTAGAAATTCTAGCTGACGCAGAGCAGCATGCGCCCTCAGAAACACATTCTGCTATGAGTGCATCAAATCTATTCTTCTCATTTGAAAGTGGCCTCTCAACAGGCAACAAATGAAGCTCTAGTTCTACCAGATGACAGGGTGTCTAAAAGATTAACAAAACCTCCAAAATGAACATTATGATCAAAATCATCCCATGGCCCAAGCATGCATTATGGTATCAGTCCAACCCCACCACCCAGGCTGACTTTCTCTCACCTTCTTTTCTTCTAGCATTAACGCACGTAAGTAGGAATAGTATATATTTTAACTTAAAGTCCACTGCACATACTCTTTCTCTAAGAAACTATGGAGTGGGCAGAATAGTCATGCAGCCAGTACCCTGCCATATGAACAGGAAGTATAATGCCATACCAACTGGTGACATGGGTGGGAAAGGACTAGTGGATTGCTACGCACATCCTCATCTAGTGTATAAATTCAAGAGAGAGAAGCAAAATTACTGGGAAATATATAGAAGTGCATTCATCACAGAGAAGAATCACTCAACCCTACTGTAAAACCAGAAAGTAACAGAGGAGACTGGATCAAAGTTTAAATTCTAACTTCCAATACCTCATTGAGCCAGGTCTAGACAATTACGACGTGCTGATGCAACTCTAACTTGTGGGTAGCAAGCTGGTTTGCTGGATACATTTTCCTAGCAGATAAACCGCTATGGAACAGGCAGACTCAGGGAAAACAAAGCCTACAAGAACAGAAAGAATCCTCTGAGGTGATATTCCAAGTGATGGTGGATATCCTTTATGGAGCAAAATTCTGCTTTTACCATTCCTCTTGAGAACAGATGCAAGATTTGTTTCCAGGTCTGTTCATTTGACATCTGAGTACATTTGCAACATATTCCTATATTTCTCACTTATTTTTAATAAGAAGGATTTCAGTGAAAATTGTGGATAGCACAGGAAACTACTTCTAGACCACCTTTTTAGCACAGTAAAAATCTTTCTACACTATATAATTCCATTTGCTACAATGAATCATTATAAAGTCAGCTGAAGTGCAAGATAACATGTCTTAAGAACCTTCAAAGAAAAAAAATATAACGGTATCTACCTAATTATACATCAAAGAATATTTCAGGAATAAATTTTGTTATCTGCAATGTTAGAATTTTTTTTAGTGCTCTACTTTAGTAATAATATAAGAACATCACTGCTTAAATTAACCATACTGTATAACTGTGCTCACATATCAGGGGTGTCCAAATGGCCTTTCACATGTCCACTCTATTCTTACCATTAGAGATTCTCATTCCATATTTCCCACAAAAAATATCTAATTCTTAATGCAGAAGCACTTCCATTGTGGTCCTTTTTAATAATTTCAGTCTTGTCACAGTTCAGCATAATATTTTATAAAGCTTCTTTTTGAGCTAAAGGGCATGAAGTTCCAGTAATACCAGTAATGTATATTGCATTTGTATTTCAGTTTCCAATTATTTTCACGTTTCTATTACCACTTTCTGCACAAAAATGTTTATACGGGGGCAGTCTCATTTTACTCATAAGAATACACCTAATTCTGACATCCATCTGGTATGCTGTCTGGAAACTTTTATTATATTTGTCACAGCATATTTAGAGGTAAACTTACTCTGTGACATTTCAAGACATAACAGCATTTTCTCATGCACAGTAAAAAAAATCCTAAAAATCTCCTATACTATGTTGAAAATCTGCCCTAAATCATAGATACAATGTTTTCCAAGGTGCTTTGAATCTGCATGTTATTTTGCATCTAAAACATTTAATCAAAGTTGATCAGAGTTGTGGTTAGAAGGGACTTCTGGAGGTCATCTTGTCCAAATCCCCAGAACAAGCATGGCCACCTACAGCCAATTGCCAGCACCATGTCCAGACAGGTTTTGAGTATCTCCAAGGTGGGAGACTCCACAACCTCCCTGGGCAACCTGTGCCTCTGGGCTCAGCTGTTCACTCAGTTTTTAATCCCCTTCACTGCCTACTCATCTAGCCCATACTTAATCAGCTTCTCCATAAGCATCTTTCAGGAGGCAGTGTCGATTGCCTCACTGAAGTCAAGGTATACAATATACAGTGCTTTTAAGTTTACCAGAACCATGACTTCTGCTCATATTCTATTATTGTTCATTGATACATTAATATTCCTGATGTGCTACGGTTAACATTTTTAAAAGTGAGTCGGTCAGATGTTCAGCATTTATCAATTAGTTGATTGCCCCTGAAATAAGTAGTCCATTGCTGCTTCCCCATTAGACCAGGAATCAGCCTTTAATACTAGGGAAGAGAAAGCAAGAAACACAGAGCATTCAAGTTCATGTTTTCTTGTTTTGATTTTTTTAATCATTTTTTCTTTATAAATTCACTTTTCAGAGGCATCCTCGAGGATGTCTGAAAGCAGAGAGAATGTTGGGCTGCTAATCAGGATGGAAGAATGTCCTATACTCAGCAGTCCTTAAAAAAAAGAAACAGAAGAGAGGGATGTGAAAAGCTAATAGAACAAAAGAAGGGGTGGTGACACAATAACAGAGAATTCAGAGGCAACAGCTTCCATTGCTCCTCTGTTTTGATTAAACCCCAGAGCAGGCTCAGCTTGTGTAGTGAATGAGCCAAGGAATCCTTCGGAAAAAAAAAGCCTTGGTGGCACAGAACTAATTAAAAACTAACGGAAAACATATACTCAATGCAAAGTCATTAAGAACAGCTTAAAACTGTAGATTCCTTACATATTTTACATCAGTGCAGTTTCTTTCTTTCAAACAAACACCATATTCAAATTTAGATGTTTCCAAATTATTCACCCTTTTACATGCAAAATCCAAAATATTTTAAATAATCTTCATTAAAAGTAAAATTCCTTTGTTTTTTTAACGTGTTAATTCTCAGAGCACAGGTGTAATAGGAGACAATTACAAAATCTCAAAGTAAAATTCATCTTTCAAAGGGTAAAAAGTAGCACAGTTACATAATTAAAAAGGTAGAGTAATAAAATAGTAATAACACTGGCAACTTCTTTCTAAAGCTCTTTGAAAGCTGTACAAATATTGATGTAGATGGAAGCACCATGTTTTAGCTGGAAATTGGAAAATAGTTCTAGTTTCATTTCAAAGATTAATAAAGGCACACAAGGTTAACTAATTAGCTCAGGGTCACTCAGTTATACGATGGAATTTAAAAAGGGGATGCAGAACAGCTGTGCTTGGCCACTGTTTTAAAAACTGAAAACTGCTCTGAAGTCACATGTCTGCTACCTAGACTGCATTCCATTCAGGAGTACTATCTACCCAGAAAATGGATCACCTTGTGCTTTATACTAGCAAACAGAAGTTACAAATCTGCCAGTACAGTTCCTCAGTAATGAAACACGTATAACATACAGTATGGAACAAATGAAAACGCAAAGATCAGAAGATGTTTCGTCATTTTCTTACCTGCTTTTATTACTGCAGACAAATGAGAACAGGGTTGTGTGGAAAGACTAGATGATTAGAAGAAATGCAAAACAGAATCACCTGGATAAAATCAATTCTAGTATAAAAATGTGGCTGAGGATAGTAAAGTTGAAGGAAGAAGGTGCATGCTTACAGGCACTTGTTTGCTGGTTTTTAGGGTTTTTTTTTGTCAGTGTAGAACTGAATCTATTCTACAGCATTACGTACCAAGGTGAGAAATAATCAGATTCTATCCCACATCTATTTCCTCTAAAAATGTGGTAATGTATACCCAGGACAATACTGCAACACAATCAGCAACATCCTAGACTGGCTTCTTTAAAAGGGAAGCTTAAGAAGTATAATTCACTGGCATTATACTGAGATATTTCAATAGAGACACAAGAGAAATTAAACAAAAAATGGAAGGTGAAACTCTTCCTTGATATGGTATTAGTCACTGTCTTTACCTTTAAAGTAGGTGATAAGGGATGAGGCATTCCTAATGTTTGTTAATATCCTGTTTATGACCATTATACTGAATTTAGTTTTAAATTTACAATTCTGTTATTCCCAAAATGTCATGTATTTCTAGGTAACAAGAAGAATACCAGCTCCACATGACTGTACAACTTTCCCCAATGACAAGACCAAAACACCATGGGAATGGCAAGAAGTGCTTGGGAGAACCTAAACATTGAATATCCCAGGACAATTCAGATTCTATAATATGAATGTGGTTTACCTTCCATCAACAATGAACACACTGTTCTTTCTGTCCTTACATATCAAGCATCCTGATTTACTATTTTGTATTGCAATAGGACTAGATAATATCAGAATGATTCAATGGAAAATATTTTCATTTGTTTTAATGGTAATGTAAAGTTTTGACAGAACTCATACACCAAAGCTAAAAGGGTCTGTATTTTTAGAATGTATATGAAATTTTCATTTGCAGTAGTGTCAGTCTGCTAATCTTTATATCAATTCTTCATTTAAGCAACACATGTAGAAGATTAACACACCTACATATATTTCTTTGCTATAATTTTAGCCATTCCCCTAACCAAAAAGATAGAACCTCAAGTGCACTGTAGTTAGAATTGTATGGATCTTAACAGATCCAGAAGCATATCTTCATGGCCAAGAAATAAGAAATTAGGAAACAAAGCTATGAAGGCTATGGATGTAGAAATTTACAAATGCAGAGGTATTATTAAGGATTTATCTGAAGCTACATGATTTTTAATTTTTTTTTAAATCATAGAATCACAGAATCATCTGTGCCGGAAGGGACCTTCAAAGGCCATCTAGTCCAGCCCCCCTTCAGTCACAGGGACACCTCCAACTAGACCAGGTTGCCCAGGACCTCGTCGAGCCTCACCTTGAATGTCTCCAGGGAAG
>JAOQGH010000012.1:40886449-40978749 GCA_025769975.1 Gallinago jamesoni
CCGACCCCCCCCCCCGCAGTCAGCAGGGACACCCCCCAAACTAGACCAGGTTGCCCAGGGCTTCATGCTGCTTTCCGATGTCTGCCCTAAATCACACTGTCAGCCTCAATGTCTCCTACTTCCTGGTTTTCTTTACTTTGGGCGAGTAGATTGCTGGGGTTTTTTTCCCCCTAGTGTCGACTATTGCTTTGATAGTTTCCCTGGATAGCGCAATACTCTTGGTTATTGGAAGGTATGTGCTGGATGTATGTCTCTTGACAGTCTTCCCCTAGAAACTTGTCTCCCACACACAAGCCTGTCATTAACAAGGAATCTTTAACATTTCCAGAGTTTCATGGTGCTAGAAGAGTTCTCAGCTCTTGGTATAACTATTCCTTCTTCCGCCTGACTTTAAGTATAAAATAACAAAAACATCACAACAGCTTCTTGTCTGTGATCTTCTTCTGTGGGGTCACATTACTTACTGGGTACTTTTATCAGTCTTCCCCGTGTTTCAGGCACAATAGCAGCTTATTCGCTTCTCTTCCATCTTTTCCCAAAAGGATAGTAAAAAAACTTTTACTGACATTTTTTCATCTTTATCCCTTTGTGCATACACTCAATTACTTTTTTAACCACCTCCTTATTTGTGTAGGTTATTCTGACTGGAAATCCACTGTCACCTTTTCAAAAGTCCCTCCAGGCTATCTGTTTACTTTACTCCTAGCTTTATTTTCTAGTTAATCGTATTTGAAGGGGGAGGTGTGCCTCTCTGGAATTATTGCTGCTGACATGTTTCTGCATTGTGTACTGGACAATAATTCAAGAAGACTCCATGTTTATAACACTAACTTGTTTTTTTAATAAGCAAACTATTTACACAGATGCTGAGACTGCAATTAATACCAAAGCCACGTGCATGCAGATTAGCTTGTGTGGTCTTTCAGATCTCCCTGCAACCTACGTTCTTCACCCTGGTTCCACACAGATTGCTGTACTGACTTATATCTATTTACTTTCACAGCCTGAGGAATTGTATGTGATTTAACAGCAGCTAGAGAAGTCAGATGCTGAGCACTTATCAGTAGTCGAGGCAGCTGTTATTCCAATAAATCTGTCTTTTCTAGCTTGGCTTTATACTTAGGTACTCACTTAAGCAAGACTGAATCTATGTTAAACAGAATTCCTCTCAAAAAAAAAAAAAAGGTGGGGGTGAGGGGTATTTATTAAGTATTTGCTCTGGCAACTTTATGCATTTACTAGGAAAGCAAATTTTCAGAACTTCGTGCTCATGTTGCACATATTATACAGGCACATGCAAATAAAATTACCCATTTTGAGTATTGATGAGCTTTCATTAAATCCATCACTGGTCTTATACATCTTATCTCACTTGGACTGTGTCACCCATACACCCAAAGTCTGTGCCTAATAAAGCAGTGTATTATGCCGATAAAAAAGCCTTTAACATATTCAAATTTACTCTTTGATCATAGACTATGATGGTATTGCCAAGATAAGGATAAAAGGCACATTTAAAACTACTTTAGCTTAAATATTTAAACATTATTATTTCTAAATTAAAATATAAAAAGATGTTCTAAAACATATGAGCTACTAAAAATAAACTGTAAGCTCTTCCTATAGTTTTTTACTCAAGCAGCTAAACATGACAAAACATATCACAATATTTTGATAGGACATTAAAACACGACCGTTAAAATGTGGTATCTACTGTGGGGAGCTCTTCAGTTAATAACTCCTGTGTTAATCTAGAAACATCCTGTATTAGTTCATGCAAATCTGAGGGAAAAAATGGTAGTTCAGTACTTACAGTTAAAGCATTGTGTTATTTAGTGTAAATCAGCAATGAAAGATTCATTTCCCATTTAAGAATTACATAAACAGCTATAAATAGAAGATATGGCATCAAATACAAAATGAAGATTATATTGCCTTTAAAAAAATTGAGCTAATTTTCATTCGTAGGATGGCTGGAGTTGGAAGGGACCTTAAAGATCATCGAGTTCCAACCCCTGCCATGGGCAGGAACACCTCCCACTAGAGCAGGTTGCTCAAAGTCCCATCCAACCTGACCTTGAACACTTCCAGGGAAGGGATATCCACAGCTTCCTCAGGCAACCTGTTCCATTGTCTCACCACCCTCATAGTAAAGAATTTCTTCCTAGTATCTAACCTATTATGTCCCTTCTTTCAATTTAAAACCATTACCCCTCATCCTATCACTACACTCCCTGATAAAGAGTCCCTCCCCATCTTTCCTGTAGACCCCCTTTAGGTACTGGAAGGCTACTATAAGGTCTCCTTGGGGCCTTCTCTTCTCCAGGATTAACAACCTCAATTCTCTCAGCCTGTCTTCACAGGAGAGATGCTCCACCCCTCAGATCATCTTTATGGCCCTCCTCTGGACTCAATCCAGCAGGTGCACATCCTTCTTGTGCTGAGAACTCCAAATCTGGATGCAGTACTCCTGGTGGGGTCTCACAAGAGCAGAGGGGCAGAACCACCTCCCCCAACCTGCTGTCCACACTACTTTTGATGTAGCACAGGATGCAGTTGGCTTTCTGGACTGCAAGCAGATACTGCTGGCTCATATTGAGCTTCACATCCAGCCAAGTCCTTCTCCTCAGAGCTGCTTTCAATCCATTCTCCGCCCCACCTGTATTTGTGCTCGGGACTGCCCTGACCCATGTGCAGAACCTTGCACTTGGTCTTGTTGAACTTCACGAGGTTCGCATAGGCCCAAATGCATTCAGTCTTACTAAAAAAATTACATATATGTAGAGGTATATTGCATTTTTCCAGGCAGAGAGACATAAGTATGTTTTCTTACTTCACACTGCAGTAGAAGTGGCCACATCTGCTTACCTCAGAAAGCAGATGGATGTTCAAATACTGTATCAAAGTATATATTTCAAGGAGAAAATTTAACTGCCTGGGTGTCACATTTTAATTCAATATAGCTGAAGCAGGAAGATGGGAAATTTTTAAAAATTTCCCGAGTTAATTGATTGATGAAAAACAGCTTCCAAGAACAGACCTTTATTCATCTCATTTCAGATACCCTGATCTGAAATTCATTCAGATTACCTCAGGTCATAGAAAATGATAACTAAGGACACACTGAAGTGTGCACTGCACACTTGCAGTTTCTATTTTCTAGCATTTTCCCAGGATTTTAATTTACTGGAGGCACATGACCAGAATACCTATTTCCATACAACTACTTTTAGAGCTTCAGTCAAGAAACATTAAGAGCAAGTATTTCCCCACAGTGTTTCTGTGAAGAGCAGTAATAATCTGGTGCCACTTCCCCCTCTCAGGGGAGAGAAACTTTTTACAACTCTCAACCACAGACAAATGGGAAAGCTTCTCAGCTGCAATGATAAACATTTTTATAAAGATGGTTATTGATGCAAATGCTTCCATGTTTTCTGCCAGATTAGTTTTCCTGCCCAATAGCTTATACAGTTGAAGAGGTGTTTGCTACAATGATAGCTCCATAGATACAAACAATTTAACAATAAAAGAACACCAGCATGAATTCTGTAACATGAAATCTATACACATCATAAGTTATTGTGGATCTATCTAATTTTATCACTGCTGAATGGTTTTAAAATGTTGGATTCCTTTCACTTGTGCACCCACAGCAAGAATATAAGTGTCAACTCTTTCAATTATAGACACCTAATAGCAGGCAGCCAAATTGTCTAAATAGTAAAAAGGAAATTGAAGAAATTTAGGTTTTGAGATAGCAAGAGGCAATTACAAACATAATAAAAAGCATAGATCTTTGGAACGTAGTTCAAATTGCACCTTTTTAAAGAATGATCTATGACATATCATATTCAGCAGCTCCATAGCCTGTAGTACACCTTGTCTGAACTGGGTACAGGCCTAGACAGAACATATACATTTTTCATAGGGATACTATGAGATGGGATATTCCACACTGAGTGGGCATGCCACACAGCGACTACGTTTAGCCCTTCATGAGGCAGTAAATGGAAGACAAGGAAAAATACCTTTCTAGTCACCCAGACTGGGTGAATGAACAAACCTTCAATCTGTGAATAATTGAAGGAAAAATCAAAATTCATAGAGAACTTGGGGTTGTGTTTAGTGTAATCCTAAAATGTATGCTACTGACACAAATTTATATTAAAAAATGAATAGTTGTTCTTCAAAAATAAATAAACGTTTTGCAATAGAACTTCATCATCTCTGACACTGATGATAGTGGTTTTATTTTGTCATGAGAGTGATGGACTGTGACCAGTTTTAAGCAGGCCATATCAAGTAATTATTATCAACATCCACATATATCCAATTGGACAGGTAATGTTTTTTCCTCACTAATATTGGTTTCCATCAGTTCTGTGGATAGATTGTCTTTTTGTCTTCTGGAATGTTCATAATACTATTGGGAAATTGATTTCTAAATTAAAAACGAGGCATGGTCATTTATAGTAAACAGTGGTTTTTAAGATACGGGTTTTGGAAGTCAGTTTCTAACATTAATATGAACTGTCATTGCAAGGAGTTTGCTGAGTATAGCTACAGCAAATAGGACAAGCAAAGTACAGAAAAATAACATTATAGAAGAGGACATTATTAACAGAACAGATAAAATGGGATGCCAAAAAATACACATTGCAAGGAGTCAGAAGGTTTAAGAAACCATGAAGTTTAAATTATTGTTTCACTTATAGCTTGGTGCTGATAGTAAGTTGTCAACTAAATGGTGTCATCCAAACAAGTGGTTAGCTGGTTTTACTACCTATATATATAGGCAACTGTGTAGAAATAGCCTAAAGCCCAGGGTCAAGCTGAATTTGTCACTTCTCCGCAGTACTTTCCTACAAAAGCCTATTCAAGGGTCAGGTTTACAGCAACCCAACTAGTGCACCTAGGGGAGAAAGCCCGTGTACTTTTGAAAGCACATAAGGTTATGCTTACTTGCTACATGGATGCACTGTAGGATATTGTGACTTCTTTGTCCTCAGGTTGGCATCATGTCAAGGAGGTCAGCAAAACGAGACGGCTGAAGTTTCTTCCAGGAAGGCTCCACTGAGTCCTACTGCAAAGCCAAAAGGGATGTGTGAGCTCAATCTGCAGCTTGAGGAAAATTGCTTGTAACAGAGACGTAAATTTTCAAAGCTTTTTGGGGCCACCCAGCTCACATACAGTGTGTAGGTATGGCCAGAGGTTATTAACTGTTATGATATCTTTGTATCTGCCTGCTAAGTTACTTATATAACAAGTAGGACACATGACCAAATATCACTCTACATGTTCTGATGACTGTTACTCACACATTTGTCCTTCCTTAGCTTGTTGCATTGCCTCATTTAGGCAAAGAGCTCCAGGGCCTTATCATGAGAATGGTAATTAAGGCTCAAGACCTTACATTCAATTCTGCTTGGAACAGAGACTGTCTTGTGTTATAGGTCTGTATACAGGTTACATTCTCTCCAAAAGATTTCTTCTACACATTAACCTAGCAAGATTATTTGGAATTAGGTGGTCTGCAAAAGGTATTCCTCTGACCCTATCTTTCTTCTTTTTCCTGTTTTCTTCTTTGGAGTTGAGAAGGTACCCAGAAATGGGGTCTTGCCCACTTTAATCAGCTCTTCATTTCAGAATCAACCAAAGTCAGTACTATTGGCAAAGAAAAGAATATAACATTTCAAGAGAGAGTAATCTTACTTGCAAACCATCATTAATCTCATTTCCATTGCTTGTTTGCATTCTGGAAAGAACACTTTTATGTTGCCACTATACCTTGTAACAATTATCGTCTTCAGATGTCTTTTTTTTTTTTGTAAACTAATGATTTTTATTCATAAATAAAAGTTGGATTGAATGCTGGCAAAGCTACCAAAAGAAAAAGCCTTTGAAGCAAGACTATTCTGGTCATTGTTACCCTAAGAAACCATATTAAAGGCTTTCCCCAATATTCATCCTAACACTGGAAACAAGAGGTATCTGCTTCTGGAGAGCTGTGGAATGAAGGTGCCACAATATTAGCAGTATCACAGCAAGTAACAGACAGGCTCTGGTATGACAGAATAATAACAGAAAATACATCTATTTCAGGGAGAAAACATACTAATTTGTGATCAACTCCACACAGAGGAGATAGTGAAAACAACTTCTTAAACTAGCTTCCTAAGAAAGACGGTAGGATATTAGCTCACCCCCTCTTTCTCCTGAAAGAAAGTGCATTACACAGAAGATTGATGAATGCTGTTTTTAAAAAAGGGTAGTTAACTTTCTACTAATACTAATAACACTTGTCTCTTCATATAAAGTTTTCCATCTCACCTGCATCTCACAGCACTTTGCAAAAGTTGTGGTTTACACTCCCTTTCAGCCAGGGAATTCAAAAGCAAAGCATTATCAAAGTGGGGTCACCTCTGAGGAAACACCAAAGGAGCAAAAAACATGCCCAAACTGTTTCTGTTGCTGCCAAGAACATTCACCTCCTCTGTCCTCATCCTTGCAAGTTCACACCCAGAGGAGGCTGCACATCAGAGTTACAGAGGGAAGGGGTAAAGGTAAGCATGCTCACTCGAAATAAGCAGTGAGGGGAAAATAAGGGTCAGGAAAACCCTGGAGGAAGTACAGTTTGATATAACAGAATTTAGAAAGCTCACACAGTTGGGAGGGCCAAGACTCAGAGGTAAAGATGGTTCATTAATATTTATATAGACTGTCAACCACCTTGGGAAGTAGACCACAGATATGACAACCCTGTACTCCACTAAAAAGTTAATTCCAGTGGGGAATGTGGTATCTGTTGCATAATGAGTAACATTTCACCACAGTCTAGGGGACAAAATAAAGAATCATCTAACTGAAGCTACTCAGAAATTTAGTAGACAACAGGCAATTGTCTAAAAAAAAAATAAAAATTGTTTGCTTTTCCCACAAGTGCTAAATGAGAAAAGGCTCCCAGCTAGTGGAAGACAGTTGAGGTCCACCTATCTATATGAAGAAGTGTCTTTCTTTCCTTTATGTCACTCTTCTATAGAGGTCAAAGAATGCAAGAAAAACTCTCTCCTGTGCACTTGCTAGAACTGAGTACAGAGTTTCTCTTCCAAAATCCTTTAAGCAACACCTTCGCTTTGTATCCACCACTAGTACAATCTATAATCTACCATATGGAGCTCACAGTAGACACTCCATTGGCTCAGCAATTCTCTGAAAAACACCATTTCAGCCACTAAATCTACAGTTTTAATCATCTTACAAAACCAAATCATCCCCAGTGGTGAGCCACCACCTCCTCAAAGTTCAGGCTTCATGGAAACAGTGATTGCATCTGTCTCCCCAAAAGACCTACTCTTTCTTAGACAGGTGAATTTAGGCAAGATTTTAAATACGGAACAGTGCCCCAGTTGTTGCTTATTTGGACCAGAATTCCTGTGAACCATAAATAACAGGTTTGAAACAGAACTGTTATCTGTATTATCTGGTTCCTTGTTTGACCAGAGACTTCCATACTACTCCTACGATATGTTTTATGGGAACCCATCTAGTACAATTGAATTTCTTGCTACCATTTCCTTCACACCAAGGAAAAAAATAATAAAAAAGGCAGGAACCTCAGCAGTACAATTTCCAGATAAACCCACTGTTTAAATGAACAACAATGCCAAAACCTTTTATTTCTAAAATCTTTAATTCTAGCAACCCTTAAGCTTTGCAAAATCAATTGCATCCTAGAAAGAAAGTAAAATACAGTAGATCCTTTCCTCTTTTTCATAGCAGATCTCTATTCTGTGCAATGCTCCCCCCTTCCCACCTGTTTAGTGATGTGGGAAGGACTGCAATTCCCTGTTGTATCAATCCCAAGGAATGCAAGTCCCTGCTAAGAAACACAAGAGTTTTAGCTCTGCTAAAAATCCCTGTAACGAATATGACCTTTAGAAAAACAGCATGCAAGAGGCTTGAGGTGTTTAGTTACTACCTAGCCACATAGAATGTAGCACATAATTTTGAAAACCATCTTCTTTTCACCAGACATTAATTCTATAACCTCATATTAATTTTATCACCAGACATTTAACACTATCTGGCCAGACTCCCCTATGTCTTATCCCTGTGCAGCCATTTACACTTTTTCCAATTTAAAATAAAGAGTAGGTAAGGTGGCCATCCAGTACTCAACATCTGATTTGTAATAGCACAAGGTGATCTGCATTAAAGATCTTTTTAAAAATCCAAATTCTTAAATATTGTTATAGTACCACATAGAAAAATTAATTAAAATGTAAAGCAAAAATCCTACTCGGAGACAAATATTTTTTTCCTAGCAAACTGCAGTTTTAATCCAGGAGAAGCCTAAAACACATTGATAAAAATAATCTTTCCAGAGCAGACATAAACATTCAAGTAAACTTCTGTTTATTTTTACTATTGTTTGATCACTGTTGTCACCAAGAGCCATAGTCACAAACCGTGAAGTCACATTACCTTAACTATTAAAAAAATAATACTTACTAGGTAATTGAGCTTACTAGTACATTGTCAAAGGTTTCAGGGCAGAAAAATGGACAAAATTGAGACAGAAGTGTGGTGTCTACCCATAATACAGTGTAATCCAGTGCCATACTTCTGCAGTTAACAATACTATTGAAGAACACAAACCATATTTGCCACAGAATTTTGCTTTGTATCCCATATCTTAACTCCTTGTCTTGTCTGCATACTTTTATTGCCTTGTATAAAAGAACAATATCTACATCTTACTTCTTCTAAGGAGAAAACATCTGGGGTTTTTTGCCTTCCCTTCAAGTCTGAACTGTCTTTAGTTTAGTAGAGTTAAGATGCATGTGGGAAAAAAAAAAGAAAAACCTCAACATTATTCAACAGTGTTTGACACGTGTACAGAACTGGGAAAAAACATATCTCTGAAGAGCATGTGCTATCATACTGTGACATTATATTAACAGGTGGTGATAAAACATGACACTATGTGAAATGATGATACACCTTTGTCATAGAGAGAGTTAGCTGCTTTGGAATAGTATTGCTTGCTGGTCTGAGAAAGAAAAATTCTAAGTTATCAGGAAACTTACAGGAAGGCTGCATCCAACATTGAAGAAAATTACTTGAAAATAGTTTCAACTTCACTGCCCAGAGCATACATTAAATGCATTATCTGTATTGAGCTCTGCTGCAGCTCTAAATTTAGTGAAATGTGGTTTTCACTGAGGCTAATGAAATTGGTAATCCCTATGGAGAGCAAAATTTCAGCGTTTTCTTTATTCAGTGGCTTCTCATTTTCCAATCAGACCACCTCAGGCTATGATTTATCAGAGCTCAGAAGTTAAGGTTTGAGGGCCTTTCTAAATATGTGGATAGAAAACCTTTTTGGAAAACTTTGTGTTGAAGGAAGAAGCGCTAATGATACCATCACACTGCTATAAACTCAGAACAAGGGTAGTAGCTACCAAGTCACTGAAATTGCCTTCTTTTGGCTGAGATCTAAAATAGAAGTGTAATTAGCAAAAGCCTTTCAAAAGATTATTGGGTTTTTTGTTTGTTTTCTTTCTCCACAAGAGGAAATGCCACTACTCCTGTTTCAGTGGGATATGAAGCTACAGTATTGCATACTGCCAGGTCATGTAGCTGTAAACCTTCCTACCGGCTTAACTGGGCATGCCACCATAGTTATATTGAATTTGCTAGATGACACAACTTGGAGCTTACACTGGCTTCATGCTTTTGTGATAACTGTGTGTCATTATAGAAACACCTACTTCCCCCTAAAATTGGGGTGGTACAGATCATTCATATCCAACTGGCCCAAACTCAGCAGGAACAAAGCTAGCCCACTAAAACTTTTCAGAGCAGCCTAACCTAGCCATGTGAGTGGGGTTATTTTTGTCCTGTGTCCAGGGTGGTTTCCCTCCAAGACTAAAAGCTCTAATGTTGGATTTACTGTATCATCATGTAAACAGATCCAAAGATCAGAAAAAAACCCACCTGATGCTCAGTAAAGTTATGAGGATGGGACTTACCTCTAAATTAAAACATCTAAACAGAGGGTTCTACATGTGAGGTGGATGTCCTCACTCCCACTAGTGTAGTTAGTGTAGATCTAATCAATACAGCTGATAGAACCCAAAAGCAATTCAACTCAGAAGTCTGTTCTCAACTTGGCAGCTCATAAGGCCAGCATGGCTAAAAAGCACTGTTTCTGTGGTCAACTTCATACAAACGAATGATGCATCTGTCAACCTACTTCATTATTTCCGACTCTTGAACCCAAATGACCAAGGACCCACACATACCAGGATCAATCACACAGGTTTTTTTCACAAGGCTGAAATTCACAACTCTACATACCGTAAGGGACACTCCCACAGCGTCATCACTATCTGTGTCTGTACTTCATCTCGTTGTCTTTACTTCAAAGCACTTAAAAACAAAACAGAAGCGTAACAGTTCAGATTTGGTTTAACATCACAGCTGAAATGGCAAAATTTCCTATCAGCATTAAGTCCTCTTGGTGAAAGACATAATGGCATAATCTATGCAATGCATCTAAAATAACCTAAATGCCTGAGGTACTGAGCTGCCTGCTGAAACATACTGATCCTATACATCCTCTAGGCAGCCTTTCCTGACTGACACCTAAGAAATCCAGTCTGGAATTTAAATCTCCCCCTACATGAACTTCTCAAGATCTCTGTCCACTAATTACACCTTGGCATTACAGCAAGGTTCAAGCATCCTCTCACACATGACATTTAACTGAAAACGGTTCACACTTCAGGGAAAGCTTGGATGAAGATGCTAAAGATAGCCCCTGCAGATCAGCTTAAAAGCTTTTTAGCTTGGTTAATAGATGAGAGCCTGATTGTATTAGTACCAGCTAATTGATTTTGGGAACAAAAAATCATTGCCTTAGGTTTAGCCTATCTTACAACTGCCTTATAGTTTGCTGGTAAAACTGAATAGTCAGTGACCAAGTCTTACCAGATGCAGCAGAGACTGGAAATTGGATGTTTTCCAGCCCAGCAATTGGTATAGGCACTATCTGGATTACGCAGCCCCTTATTAAGAAGTGTCAAGGATTAGCCAGATGTAAAAACACATGTGGGATTAGGGATTTATTTATATAGGGACAATCAGGAAAGTGTATTAACTAAAAATGTTACTTTAAAGAGAAGCTGTAAAACTGCATTAAACCCTAATGTGGATGTTCTCCTTTAGAATTACATTTGAATGATCTAACTTCACTGTAGAAGTATATTAAATTAAATTAGGACCACTTGAATTCTGGATAAGAAGGTCCTTGGGGGTTTTAATGATGTCTAACTGATCTATTTCTAAATCACATCTTCAGTTGACTCACATTAATTTTCATGAATTGCTCCATGTAGATAAGTCTCAAGTTCCGAAATGAGGAAATCCTACAAAAGAGAAGTGACTGCTAAATTCATCGCAACAAAACACTTCTCAAAACAGTTGCAAAACAGCTTGTTCATTGGCAATGGCAACAGCACGTAATGACAAGGACTCTGGATCTGCATACCGAAGGACAAGATTTAGTAACAGATTCTCAAATAAGTCTTCTTGTGACAATGCCCAAGCAAGGCTCCCTCTACACTTCTCATATAGAAAGCTGCTTGCTCTATAATTGTTGTTTAGCTAGTTTTACACCAAGATTCTTGATTTTCAGAAACTCAAACTATTTTATAAGGCGTTTAGGCCAAGGTTAAGACTTATAATTAAAGAGCTGTAAACTATAGACATGTCAAGAAAGCAGCTTTCTTTTCTCTTTGGAAAACTCTTATGGAATTAAGACTTCAGCAATTTGGTTGATAATTTCTGATATTTTACCTATTACATCATCATTTTCAATAGAAAGGAAATGTAACTTGCCTATTTCGGAGCACTGAACAAACCAACAAAATGCAGGGGCTTGCATTTATGTACAAGGTAGAGAATGCAATCTGTCTCTGAACTTTCTGGAAAACACAAGGGGCTAGACACAGAGAATAAGGGGAAGAAAGCGTGCCAGCTTTGAAATTGAAGAGAAAGCAAATTTAACCCAGACTTCCCCAGTGTCTGTGAAACGCTAACATCCAAACAGACCTTTAAATGAAACAAACAACACTGCTTGTAAATTATTGTAGGGTGACATAGATTGCAAAGCTTCAGAGAGCATGATTCTGAGATTCTGGTGTGCTGTTGCCCATCAGAATATCCTGATTTTAATTTCCACTGTGAAAAATAAAATCAATTATTCCTTTTTTGGACCCTGAACTAGTAATGGTTTAAGCACATACCCAAATCTTTCTGATTTATAAACACTGTATGTTTTTCAGGACTGTGATTGTCCTTTTGTTATGTGTTTGTGCAGACCCTTCCATGACAAATATTACAAATAAAATTGCAAAAGCCTGTCTGGTTCAGCAGAAAACCCACCCTGCTTTCTGCTGACTTAACCAGCTGAATTAGCTCCAGAACAGCTGAACAAGTCACAGCGCCTGTAAAAAATAAGTTGGACCATGGGGCAGAAGAGGAAGCAGGGAAGAACAGAACCTGAAATCCTCCTTTCAGCAGTAGCAAATTGTTAAACGGATCTCATCTCTCTGCAGGTCTACAGACCCAAGTATGACACCTGAAAATAGGCAGGCCTCTCTGCCTTTTCCCTTGCTTTCCAGGGGCATAATTCTGCTAAATGTGTCAAAAGAGCTGTTATATATTGCAAGATTTCAGAAATTTTTCTTTTTGTTTTTTATGTTCAAGTATTTGTAGAAACTCCAGTGCATTGAACAAAGTCTTACAGGGAAAGTCCTACCCAGTTAATAATAACCCCAATGCTCTCTGATGCTACTCAAGAGTATGTCTCCAGACAAGACATTTTTGTAAGACTTTTCAAAAAGCAATGTCTTTTGCTGTAAAAATGAAAGCTATTTCTTTTCAGTTTCCATCCTCTCAAAAACAGCTTGTGCAGTTAAACTTGAGTTCTTTCCAAGTACCTTCTTTTGACTAGACATCGCACTCCAAAATTTAAAAGAAAAAAGGTCTCTTCTATGAAAGTCAATATTAAAAGCTTTTAATAAAAAAACATTTTACAACTTTAACTGTGAAACTGCTATGGGAAGACTATATTCTCAGGATGCACTGCAAAATATTTGGGGGGAGAGGTACAGAAATTTGTCTGGGTTTTTCTGTAAATAATTATCAATATGCGCTGGCAGACTTTGCTGTAATGCACTAAAATGCAGTAAAGAAGAAATGTTACCCTTTTCTATCTATATTTAAATTAGACTTTTGTTCAAAAGCCTATTTCAAATCAAAAGGTTTTTTTGCTTAAACCAACATGGGAAGAGAGGAACTATTTTAAAAAGAAATCCCCCCAAATGAAAAAGAGGATTATCCAATTTTATTTTCTACCCAGTTTTGATTAAAACTCAGTGATAAAAACCCTCATACGCTATCCTATGTAATAAATTGATATATAAGCAGCATCTGCAGAAATTAAATAAAATACAAGCATCTTTCAATGCATATTAAATATCACACACCAAACTCATCAGCCTTCCACTGCAAAATAATACAAATACAGGTATCACAAGATCCCATGTGACAGTCTTTCATACTGCCTTCTGCTCTTTTCCTGTGCTAGAAATACTCTCATGACAGGCTCTTTTACAAAATTTATCATAAACTGATAAAATTGATGGTATTTTCATTCTGAACATTACAGCTCCACACCCACAGTAGACTTGTACTGTGGTTTTATTTAAGCAGTAATGTATACCCATTTGCTATATCTTACCATTGATTGGAGAAAGGAAAACAGATGTGTGTGTGTGGAGGAAATGTAAGTGTAGGAGGGAAGGAAAGCAGAACCAAATGTGAACTCCTGCATACAAAAGACGGTGGTAGCAAGTAGGGGGTGTAACATATGATGAACACTGCTCTTAATCTAATTTTAACACTCTCTTGGACTGGTAAATTCATTACACTTACACCACTAAGATTCTCTTGCAAACAAGGATGGGAATGTAAGAGTAGAAGAATGGTAGGAAGGAACTACAGTTAGAGAGCATGCATGGACAAATCAGCAGATAGCAAGCAGGAATACAGAGATGGTTGGTGGATGAAAAGTGAGAAGGAAGGAGAAGCAGAGTGGCTAGTGACTCTCTAGAGCCTGAGACTGCCCTGCTGAGCTCTGCAGCAGTGGGACTGTGGCTACAGGACAGGTAGAGCTTACGCTGGGTATGATATGAAACAGCTGGAGACTGAAGAACAGAATCACATATGAGGAAATGTCATTTTACTCAAATACAGACATCCTGTCAGTTACCCTCCTCAGTTCCTATTTTCAGAGTAACACTTGATTCCCCTGTTCAAGGTAACAGAACAGGGAGGCATACCAAGAACCTTTGGAAATCAGAGTTGGACAATAAATAATTTAAAGACCAACAATTATGGATACTTTCCAAAGGCTAGCTGTTAAAGATCTTGTCTCAGCTTGTCTCTAAAACAGAGACAATATCTAGCTAGCTTACAGAATTCATTGAGTTATTGGCAGTAAAGCTCTTTTCTATACATGAGGTAATATAAAAGTGTTAAATATTATTATTGTTACTATTGCTAAGAAAAAACAATAAAATATAGTATTGAACAAAGGGTAGCACGCTGTAATATTGTTAAATCCTACTTGAAAAAGTATCTTTTTCTGTCAATAGTAATAAAAAATATACCATAAAAATGAAAACTTGTAAAAATACATCTCAGAGAAGTAATCTAAGGAAGGTGTGAGTGATATAAGAAATTGGCATTGGTTTGCTTGGTTGCTTTTATGCTAAATGACTTGGAGACTGGGTTGAATACTTTAGACTGCTATGAAATTCTCTGTTAAGGTTGATTTGTCCAAATTCATTGCTCTGTCAGAATTTGGTCATTTATGCATCTGCTGGGGAGAGAAATAAAATATTACAAACTCTTAAGACATTAATTCCTGCATTGTAATTTCTTCAGTTTGATGCCACCACAGACCACCTAGATGTTGTGAATCTCTTTACCGCCCCCACAGGTGTCTGGACCTTTCTTTACTGTATATAACTTTGAGAGGAACAAAGACTATGCTGGTTTGTCACTAAGCAGCATAGCTTGTATGTACATACCCGAGCTAATATAACTAACCTGCTTGGTGACTGATGTAGTTAGGTTTTAACAGTCTCTCTGAGACTCATCCTGCTCTGAGCTGGACTTTTGTCAAACAGCCTAAATGGAGCTCCAGACCCCTGTCTGGCTACACTATGCTTGGTACCCAAGGTAGTTGTTTTAAAGCCAGCTTAGGTGGATCACAAGGAGCTATAGATGCATCGCTAGATTGCAGTGTAGATGTATGATATGAGAGATGACTGTAGATATCCATCAACTTTAAAAATTAAAAAATGCTCAGCATGAGAGCAGGAAAGAGACAAAGACAAATTTTTAAAGGAAATAAGATTTTACTTTCTGGAAATTGCTATTTGGACATAAAGCCTGATTAATGACAATTTAGTAATGGTTTTAGCATCTAATCACATTTGCTCAGGGTGGTTTTGGCTCCTACCAGTGCTGGTTATTCAGTAAATTCCTAACCAGGGAAATACATGACATTTCCTCAGTCTTCCAAAACTTTGGTGGGAAGATTCCTCACAAGAAACTGATCCCACTCTAAGAGGTTCTTCTCAGGAATGCCACACAAATTTTGAAGATTTCTGTTTTTACTCTCCCAGTCAAAAAGTTTGCCGATTTGCTTCTTTAGCTCAGCATCTTCCACAAGCAAAAGTGGTAAAAGCCTCCTCAGATGGGAGCACTACATTTTTATGGATGCATTTTTCTCTCACTCCATGTTTTTACTTTCTTTAAGCAAAATATTCCCACAGGCATCCTACATATAAAACTCAAGTCCTTAGAAAAGAACGCAGACAAATGTCGAACCCAATTTATTTTAAAAGTCATTAAGTACTTAAAACATTTTAGCATGGACATAAGTCCCACCAGGATTTTTGGGAAGGGAAGGGAGCGGAGCAAGTCAATTTCTTAAGGATTTTATCATTATAGAGGGAAAGAGTCAGGAACTTTGTGTGTAATTAAGGGATGAAGGCCACAGGAGTATCAAACCCCTTTTTCAGTCATGAACTGATCTACAGCTATGTAGGCAATCATGTTATTTCATTAAGATGCAATTCATTGAGAAACTTAAGTCTGCCAAATTATAACCATGAATGATTCTATTACTAAGACAGAAATATTGGAAGCCTTTTATCTATTGGGATAATAGCTATTCAGAAAATGAATAAAGGTTTTATTTTAAAACTTTAAATATTTAATATGGATATAATTTTTAAATTAGATAGAATACTATCCTTAGTTTGATATGAACTGCTTTAGCAAGCTATCTTTATTTACTTAAACTGACCTGTTCTGAGATTTCTATTAATCATCCTCTTATTGTACAGTCTGACACAGCAAGTCATTCTTATCATGCAAATTACCCCAAAGAGGTGAGGAATCATTGCATTTCTGGGCAAATAGGTATACTACAATGTTTTAAAACACTTGAAATTATTTCTGTTCATATTCTAGCAGGAACAGTAACAGTTTCACCAAAGGGCAAAACAAAATGAAACTGAATGTGAGGTTTTTGTGCCTCTAGAATGTACTTTACTTGTTCTTTCAGTCTCTCTAAAAGATCAAGACCTGTGTAATTTGTTTCAATTATAACATTGTTAGTTCTGAAGTAATGTCTATAAAGATCTGCAGTGCTTAGCAGCAAGAATTATTAAGGACAGTAGGAAAGACATGTAGACATGAATTTAAAATAAAGAGATGTATTTTACAAATCTCATTTTGCTTAGTCTTTTGTCACTGCAATTAGCAGTATATTAAATGGCTGTGATAAGAAGTTATGGTAAGAGCTTTTTTAAAAATTTTGAAGTCAGGATATATTTGAAAGAATTTGTTTCAATAGTATATCTTCTCTCACTCTTCGGGGGGGAAGAGGGTGTGTGTGTGTGTGTGTGTGTGTGTGTCTTACTGCAACAAAATATATGTGAAAATATAAGGGCACTTTACTCCAACAAAATATATATGAAAACATAATTGCAAAACTGCAACATTTGTTAAGGCACTTGGGTATATTTGACATTGGACTGGAAAAGATTTTTTTTTTTTCCTCTCTACCTAGCCTAGAAAAGATCAGATAACAAATTGCTGTCCTTTAAAGTATATCTATATCCATCTATCTATATACGCATGATAAATATAAAGTAAAATATAACAAAATATTTTTGAATAAGTTGTTTAATAACTTCCCTAGGGAAGCAGTCAAAACCCTGTTATTTAAAACTAAAAGGCACAAAAATTTATGTTAGAGAACCATTTTGTAGTGGCAAGGTGATGGGCTACGTAACCTAATAGGTCTTTCCTATCTAGATTCTGTGATTCATACAGTACATGAAGGTGACCAATGACTTTTTTTTTTAACCAATAAAATTAAAAACATCATCTTACAAATACTCTGTCCATTATTCTGGGAGACAGTAAGGTTGAGAAGTCTGATAAGTCCACTAGTGGTTTAAAATTGTAACAAAATCAGTTATTTAGACTCATTTTAAGTACCTCTTCACAAGTACTGCATCATACTTATTCTTCCAAAATACTACATTTTCTGACATGTTTACATGTGATCATGATTGAACTTGCTGTATGACCAGAGCAAAGTGAAACAGTAAAGTCATACAGGTAAAGAAACCATATGCAATAAGAGTACTTAAGCCCAATCTGAGCTGTAAATCTACTAGTCAAGTTAGAGCAATAAATGATTGATCACATCGGTGAGAATTCCTGAAACAACACAGTGCCCTGGAGTCTTCCCAGCCTGACTTGGGGGATATTTACCAAAATGCCTAAAATTAACACTGTCACCTTGAGCTCTACTTGTAGCCAGTTAGGAGAAAGCTGTTCTGTCATGCAATGCAGGCCACTTACAACCCAAAAGAAAAGAGAACTAAGAGGGAGCCTCAGTTATTGATCCCTGCCCCAACAGGGAGTGTCTGAGACATTCCTTGGAGCCCAATTGCAAATCATTCCTTGGAAACATTAGCAGATAATGCTCTTCAAGACCCCAGCTACTTGCCTATTATAGCAGAGAGCTGTAGCTGACCCCACAGTGATACACAACCCAAGCTACTGCTTTTTCCTCTCAGCAGGGAACAGAAGGGTCGTATACTGGAACCATACAGAGTTTCTTACAGCACAGAAAGAATCATAATTGGGCCATGTGCTGGCTATGCCTACCAGCTACTCTTTATTACCATTGGGTGAATCTTGATTAACTTTGTGTTCCTCACATGCTCACCTCCCTCAGGCTACATCCCGTGCACCTTCTTGAGAGCATATACACCCCCAGGACCAAAAATAAAAAAATCCGAGATCCACTTCTGTGGGCTGATTCTTCCAAAACAAATTATGAATAGTTCTTACTGACAAGAGCAGCTTAATCCTGTTTGCAGAGCGATAATAGAGTTTCTTGAGCACAATGACTAGTATTATACTGGATGGGAGTAGGAGGGCAGGTGATGTCTTGCACTTTCTCTGTGCTTATGTAACAGCATGGAACAGTGCACAAATCCAGCCCTTAGGCTGTTCAAAAGTATCTTATTACTGTCCATCGTTTTATAAACGCTTAATAAAATAGTAGCATCGATGTATAGCATGATACGCTTACAAAATGCGACTTTGGGGGAGGGAGGAAGGGAAGGAAAAGATATTTGTGGCATGCTGCTTGCATCTGGGTTGCTGAACAGCAGAATTATATTAAAACTGCATGCAAGGGAAATGTATACTAAGTACATATAGAAAGCAAAAATATTCCCACCAAACCTCAGAACAATGCTCATATATTTAGATATATTTTTCTTTGCATGCATTAAATTCTCTAGGGACTCAATTCAGCAAAACACTTCAGCATAAGGTTAGCTCTATGCACTTTAATGGGGCTATTCACACGTTTACAGAGAAATACTAGCTTAAGTGCTCAACTTAAGGTTTAGACATATCAACAATTTTAAAATTATAGTCTTCAAATAAAACATTCCAACACAGATTTTATAAAAATGTATCTATAAAAATATTCCCAACTTGCAAGTTGTCTCCCATCATCCAGCATCTGCAGAGATGTCCTCACCTCATCCATTGCTAGAGAGAATTCTCAAATCCGACTCTTTTGTCATAACCAGACATATAACCGTATTACAAATACCCAATCTAATCTCTAGAGGGAGCACAATGATTTTTTTTCCAAATTTTTTCCTAGAAAAAATGAGATTTAAAACAATACACCTAGAAAACTGACAAGAAAGGTGCTTTCTTGATCCAATACCTAAACCAAAATGCTTCTGCAAGAAGTTCACTCTGATTCTGATTAATAGTCAGCAGCATCTTGCTGCATCTAGGAGGACAGGACATAAAAGACACAAGTCTAACACATACATCACCATAAGTGTGCTCTAGCAGCACTTCACCTCACCTCAATGGAAACCTTCACAGGAAAATCTACAGATTTTTCTCCTGTCACAGCCCTCATTCTTCTGTCATGGATTCAGCCCAGTCAGAATCCAAGCAACTATCTTCAAAAGAATTTGAAAACTCAGAGCAAGAAATGCTTAACTCTATTACTGTAGGCAAGTTGCTTAGATTGACTAGGTAGCTAAGCACCAGGAATGCTCCTGGTAATAAGGATTTCATATGTGCTCCTTAAGGCACTGGCATTTTTCTTTTCTTTCCACAATAGTCACAGGATAAAAGTTTCAGATTTAAAATACTTCTTACATTTCTCTACAACTGAAGTAAGGTCTTTCACAATTATCATCATAATTTTCTTCCTTACTGTTTCAGGTATCACAGTCAGTACCATTACAACACAGCTGAAGTGCAGGAATTAGTATTATTAATGGTTTAAGGATGGAAGATCAACTCCGTCAACCCAAAACATCTGTCAGTCTGCAGTATTCATCTTCAGAGCACTAAGAAACCTAGATTTTATTAGTTTTAGGGACAGACATTCAAAATAGATTCTAAAAAAGTAAAACACACTATCACATCCTTACAGTTCTTTTACTCTACGTGTAAACTCTCATTGTCAGGAGACAGGACTGGGGCAGCTCGTTGCTCACAGTAGGAGACCCTGCACTAGACCAAGAACATAAACATTACAACAGAATAGCTATTTTCAGTCCTTTTCAATTTTTATATGCCAAAAAGTTCTCCAACGAAGATCTAGTTCTCCACAGTCAACCTAAGGTCATTGGTATCGGGCTTCCTTTCGAAAACTCGTTATAGGTAGCCATGATGGGAATCCACTGACCACGTTTTGAAATCTGTAAGCAGTGTTGTTACCAAAAGAACTGGCTCCTGTGACTCTATTCCTCCAGCTGAAAAAAAATGCTCTGCCACATGCAAGTTAGGCCTAAGACTATTTTTCCAAAAATTCAGAGTTGACTAGACACATGTGTAGAAACACACAGTGTTTGTTTGCTCACAATGTATATATACTGATGAGCTTGTTTTGAACACTTAACATCTTGACTCTGCTAGCAGTGTATTATTTATAACTCCAGAGTATTTCTCAAGCCTGGCGGATGTCTGAAAATAAGGACTACATAAGCATAGGAAAGGAGGCAATGCCAGTAACTATGTACTAAGAGGCTCAGAAGAGCCATAATACCATTCTGGCCAATTTAAATATTCATTCTTTCCTTGTTAACATAAAGCCTCTCCACATTCAGTTTCTCAATTAAACAAGAGGTGAAGTGGTTTACATACCAGTGCTTTAGTGAGATGGAATCTAATTACAGTTAATCTCCCAATATACAAAAGAGTGGCTTCACAACAGTTAATAAAAAGTGATGCTTAGGAACGATGAGAGTACTGCTTCCAAAATGAACTTAAGATAAAGCACAAGAATATCTAATTTCCAAATTAAAAACCTGCATTGAGAGGTATTCTTTTCTCAAGCAAGGATGGGTGGAATAAGTTATGATTATATCTCTCATCTTGGAGGAAAAGAAAGCTTACCATACACGTTTCTTACAGACCCAGCTTGCACTAGTGCTTAGGAAGCTGAATGCTTTTGCTTCCTTATCAAGAAATTAGGCGACATGGTGTTGGCTCTATGAATAAAAGGATAATAATATCATATGGAGACAGAGGAACTGAAATATTTATTTTTCATTTTTTAATCCTACTGGGGATCTCTGGTTCTTCAGATTGTTCTAATATGTGACAGACAGAGAAAATTCTTTGCCATCACAAATTAATATGATTCAGGATTGCACACCTAAAAGCACTCAGGGCTCGACCTTGCGTTTCCAAATTTTTAGGAGTCTCTATAGTACTCCAAAACATAATTGTATTATGCTGACAGACAGGGCTTATAATACTCTGGAGGATCTGACTGATCTTCAGAAGCATACCTCTATCTCAACTAAAATAGAGAATTAAGTAAAAGACGGTCAGTCTTTGTACTTAATATTCACAGCTTTCCTAGTTTCTGGCTGTGAGAACCAGTGGTGACTGTATTAATAAAAAATTTCTCCTATCACATTACAAGAAAAGACATAAAACTTTCACTTGACAACTCAGGTTAGGACCGTTCACGCTAAGCTACAGGCCACAGTAGGGTGGAGGGACTACAGTGAAATGACACTGCATTTTTCCCCAAGCCTGAGAAAATAACTCGAATGCTGCTTTGAACACTGTCTTCTCCTTGTTGCTGCCTAACACAATGAGTTAATGAAGAAAACAAGAAAGTCATAGACTAATACAAGTCACGTTTCTCCCTAAAAGAAGGATAATTGTTGCAGAAATAAGAAAAGATTACCATGCCTAATAATTCAAATGCCAGTAATTAACAGCCCAATAAAAATTGCCTAGGATTTCCACACAAATCTTAACATCTGCCTGCAATAAAAACCATGGAGCGCATCTCTGCTTCAAGTGGAAGTCACATGAAGGAGATGTAAGTAGAACCAATTCAACAAATTTAAGAACCTTGTACGTCAAGATAATGGGGATGTTTGCTCTAAAAATGAGAACCATTATCTTAATAATTCCTGAATTTATTCTTAATATTAATAAATAAGATACTCTCAAAACAAAAAGTTGTGTGACTAAATAAATAGGTACAGTCTCCAAACATAATATTAAATGTGTGATGCTGTATAAACAAGAACAGTGTGTGATAAAAAGACCTTTCAGTAAAGTAAAAAAATTCTTGGTAAACAGCAAAAACATACCATGACGCAGGTAGCTTAGTCACATTCTGCATCCAGCTTGCCTGTGTGGACTTGGAAACCTGTATGAAGTGTATGTAGCAAGACTTTGGTAGTGGCGAGACTGCAGGGGCAGCCCCAGTATGAAGAGTTACGGGACTGCCCTGTGCTGGGCACCAATGGTTCCAGACAGCTCTGCAATGGATTTACTGCAGGTCAAATCTGAGCCAAGTTAGTGTCACTTTATGAAAACATTCCTAAGAAAGAAAAGAAAATGCCAGCTAGAGAGAGGAGGAGGAGGGAGGGAACATAAAGAGTTAGAAATAACAGAGGGAACACAAATATCAGAGGAAGAGGAGGAAGGGGAGGAATTGCTCCATGACAGATATTCTCTGCAGTCTGTGAGCCACTACCTTTATACCTTACTCTTGAAAGACTGTAACTACACTCAGAAAAACACATCTCTAAAATTAATATTGATAAGCTATTCACAAGATTGTGTGTCTGTTAGATGACCGAGGACAAGAGCAGGCATGGAAGCTGCCATACAGCTTGGATGTTAGTGCTGCCCTGGTGTGTCTGCCCCTGCATTAACGAGGCATACATTAACACGCTAGGTTATAGGTCTGAAAAGGCTCTCAGCACAAATCTTGAATACTGTAGATACTGGTCCACACTTCAGGCATCAGTACAGGGAACAGCTGGAAGATTTGTCCAGTTCTTACCCATATGATTTTGATGGTCAACAGTTTGGCTATTCTTACCACATGATCTCCATGGCAGAAAGAAGCTGTAGCAACTCTGAGCATAGTCCTTTGTGCAAAATGTATGTGCATCTGTTCTAGCTCAGAAAAGACTGAGATCAGAGTTACCACACAGTTCTCAGCAACTTTGGATAGTCTCAAGCAACACTGGCTCCATGCAAAATTGAGGGACAATATCAACAAGATGGGAGAAGGGAGGAGGCAGGCAGGGTGTATGAACATACTGGGGAGTAGTTATTAAACCATCATTTGTAAGGTACTTTCCTGTCTTCGTGTTAAAAACTATTTCATGCAACCACTCAAAGTGTTTTTAAATACAGAAGTACAGAGAATATAAGAGACAAAAACCAAGAACAAGTTCTAGAAGACAGAATTCACACCAGAAAACACCAAAGAGGCTTTTTTAACTTATGAGAGGGTTTGTTACATTAGGGTATATTACTCTAGCTGATTGCCACATCAAGGAAGGAAATAGTCGCATAATCTGCCCAGTATGTCCTGCAAGCATCTGCCTTCAACAGTGGCTCGGGTGCTTTGGCAGGAGATTTATCCTCTGGTCCTGTTTTTGCAGCAGCACTTCTATATAGTCAAATAAGTAAAGGGTCTATTTTTTTTTTCCTTAGATTTATGTGGCTGCTTTCCTTTAGCAATTAGAAAATCTCTTTTAGTGAATGAATTTGAAATACTAACTGGGTTAAGTCTGGGAGCACATATCAGTAACTGGCATAAGTATCAATAGGGATTTCAGTGTCCTAAGACCTATAAAAGTGGAACAAACATTTAAAGGAGATGCATAAAAAGAGAGTTTAGCCATAAGGATTAATTATTGTGGGATCAATTTCCTAAAGACAGGATTTTAAACATTAAGATTCATTGTTCCAGACACATCTGCAATTAAAAAAAAACAATAATAAAAAACACATGCCAGAAATTCGACTGGATAACAATAGATCTGGGATTTAAACACTACAGTCATCTACAAAAAGAGATGTGCTAAGAACTCAAGACCTACAGATTAGGTATCACAGGACATAATATCTCGGTTCACATGTGGATGGAAGTAATTAAATGCCTCTTAGTAACTTTTCTGCAATACAGCAGTTTTTTCATTTTTGAAGCCTCTAATCATTTGACGCTGCTACAGCAGCAGCCAAAATATTCAAGTAATATAAAGCCATAAAGTAGTCATTGCCAAATTCTCTTCTCAACAATGATGGAGTCCTCACTTTAGATCTGTATGTGAGAGTGGGTTGAAATTACACTATCCCAAAGCACCCATAAGTTCCTGGTTTGTATTGCATTGTGCATTTCGGCACAGCTCATTCCGCAAAAAAAATTACTTAAATTCTTTTGCAATTCTGATGCAGTTATTAATGCAGCAGTTGACTAGAAGAATATCTACAAGCAGTCTAGAAAAACAGCAAAGGGACAATAATTTGTCTGAATTGCTAGCAACCGAAAAGCATTAGAAACAATCCTTTGTAAAATAATTTCTCTTTCCTTTAGGCTATGCACATTTAGACTACAAAACCAATTATGGAAAAATACTGCACAATACTTACAGAGACATTTTCGGGCATGGGGAATTCTTTGCTGATATTATACTACACAATCTTCAAATTTTTTTCCAAATGAATTAGTTATCTTTGATACGGTAGAAGAACTTTCTAACTTAAACAACTTGCTCAAATTTATCAGCCAAACTAAAATCAGAAGAGCTAAGTTTTGATGAACTATGGTAATAGTTTACAGACAATGTGCAAACAATACCCTCTTCCCCTTCCTCTACATTCAGTTGCTACCAGGATTGTAGCTCTGGAATATTCTGGTGAGGAAGGCAGTGAAGAAAAATACAACTCACAGGTGATCAAAATCCTACCAACAAAAATCTTCACCTATTTCAACAAGCTTTAAACAACAGCATAAAAACAATTTTCCTTCCTCTCTGTCCCTGTTCTGTTTCCATACATCTTGCTCCGATGCTGTAACATGCAGCTGCTGTTACAGCTGACAGCAGAATGCCTCCTTCCTGTATTCTGCTCTCCCTTCTCACTTCAATCTAGTGACAAAATTAATCTTAATTGCAACTAAGCAGTAACAGATCCCATATATTTAAAATGGATAGATCTCTCACTTCACTCCCCAGAGGTTAGCTTTACCCTCCAGCTAGCTCCCTTAGCAGCTTTGCTGTTCCAACATGATATTTTAATAAGACCTAGTATCCACAACTTCTGGGGACTGAGCATTTACATGCTAAACATCACCCTTCAGCTATTTGATGGGCCATTTAGTGATGTCCCTGAAGAAAATGGCCTTTATTAAAATTTTATTTTTTTGCTGATCATCCCCAAGGCAGCACATTCCTTCTAACCAGAAGGAATAAAATGAAAGTTTTGCAAAAACACCTGGCTGCAGCGTTTGCCAAGAACAACTAAGTTCTGGCTAAGGTGCTTGCAAACACCAGAGATGACAAAACATAACACTTCAAGAAAGGTGCTTCAGAGGACCACGGGTTTTAAATGTTGCACAGCACTTATGCATGTGGGTAAGAATATATATGTGTATAATGTTGAGTATGGTATTTGTTTTATTTATTACAAATAAAGGCCCAGTGTGTGCTTCTCCCTCAGGTTTTCTAAAAAGGGATGGGGACTTTGCAGAGCTGGTACCAGCCCACCAGAGGGAAAAACCCCATTTCTCCACAAGAAGTGAAGACGAGGTTGATACAAAAGGCAACTGGTGGCAGAAGAATATACCAGGGGTTGGCTAGGGAGAACAAAAAAGCATTGTGATTCCTAGCAGGTCCGTGTGTGCAAACCAGAGCGATTTTTACCACTGTGCATGGCATGGGAAAGGGAGATTAAGCAGAATAATTAAGACAGGGGAAGCAGAGGAAGAACATCAACACGTTTAAATTATTGGAAAGGAAGAGAAGAAATCACCAGTAGAACACTGTGAGGAGGAAGCCAAGTTTCTACTGTTACTGAATTAAAAGCTATATGAAGGCCTTGTCTAAATACAACAGTTGCGCCATTTTATTTCAAATCAATTAAAAACCTCATTAAAGTTGCACAGGTGCAAAGCTCTTTGCAGACAACCCTGTATTGGTTTACAACTGGCTTAAGTGATTTACATATACCCACGAAGGGTTGCACCTGCTTAATTAAACTGATTTTAAAATTATTTTAAACTCATGTCACTTTGTCTATATGGAGACTAATAGACAGTTATTTTTTTTTAAATGCATTAAACTTCAGATTCTCTAGGATAATTATGTTTTCTCTCAATTAAACACTGTCATACATTTTTAAACAATGATCATCTGAGCACATAGCTGAAATCAAGCATCCTCCACCATATCAACTCATGCTCAACTATGATACTTAGACAGCCATATTCTTCAGCTCAGGAAGCATTGTATTATTAATTTCTAAAGCGATTGTCGAAAAAAAATCTTAACACCAACCATTAACTTGTTCACCTTCAGCAGCCCAAAGTTGGAAGGATTGTTTTAAGACACTTCTTTATTCACCTTAAGCCTGAGCTGCTCCTCAAACATCTTTCTAAACTAAGGTACTTACTCCTGTTAATAAACACTGCTGAACTTTTGCCAATAAAGTTTGGTGAAAAGTATGAATTGTCCCCACCTATTGTGAGTTCGCACTTCTGATTAATAATGTATTGCCTGGATGGGTCCATATGCAGTTTTTTTCATCACAAACTTCTTCTGCCATTCTTTCAACAGCAGCCTGAACATCAGTGATACATGAAAGCTGTGCTGAAGGATGAGGAGCTCCCATCTGACATTTTCCAGTATGCAGCTCCACAACTTTCAAGATACTCTGGTTTGTACAACCATAACATGAATTCTGCACTTGGCATTATCCCCTGAATAATTCCATTATTAAGGAAGCTTGAAAATGAAATGATCTTTTTTCCTTAAGGCATTTAGCTACTATTTTGCATGCTCAGAATCAGAAACTGAATGGTTCATAATCACCATGCGAAGTCAACTCCTCAGTCACTAATATGGACATTTTTGTGTTTTTTGTGTTAAAAAAACCCCACCATCACACAGAATGGAACAAATCAAACCAAATTATCTTAAAACAAATGGAAAAACACAAGAGGATAGGCGTGGGGGCAATATTTTTTTAAAATAAGAGATTAAAAAAAAAATCCCTGTCCCCATCAAACTATTAGTATGGGTTGAATACAGTTTTCAGTACATGTTTTGCAGCTCCTCTACAGAAATGTACTTTCCATTGCTGTCATGGCAGCATAGTATCAAAATCACTGAATCCTTCCATCTAACCATAGGAGCCTATGAATTTCCATCTGCGCGCATTTGTTTGATCCATTTTATTGTAAGGCTACTAAACCTTATTTAATTTGAAAATTTAAACAATGTATTTAGAGAAACATTAATAAAAGCTCTTACTAGAACTGTGCTTTTGCTGCCACTAAGTTTCATTGCCCAAGCTCTGAGGTATTCAACAGTACAGACTTTTGAACAGTTTGAAAATAAATAGGCAACAAAATCATTTGTTACCAATGACAAAGAAACACTTTACCACTAGTCAGCATTCAAATAAATCACTTTCTGCTGCGGCTTGTCCATGCTCAAAAAATTGTCTGATATACCTCCTGTCACTATAGTCAAAATGATATAAACTCCCTGTTGGATGTAAAAGTTATAACACTGAAATTTAAAGTAAACACCATATAACCTTACTCATACCATGATCTGCAATAATTTTTAAATAAACATGATTCCCAATCAAGGAAATTTAGCATTGATACTAAATTTTACATAAAGAGAAGTTTTGATATACACATCTTTTTCCAGTTGACATGCATCATCAATCCTTTTTAGCTCTTTTAACTTCTAGAAAAATAGTCAGACGGAGAGGGGGAATAAGAAAAGACAAAGGTATTCTACATACAATGCTAACATTTAACGCAGCTCCTCTACTGCTTTGTTCAGCTTGAACTGATCTTACCAAAACACAGGATCCCAACTGTGAGAATGAAAACACTTCATTGTCATTAGAAAAGTAGACCAGGATTGAGCCTGCTGCAAAAATCAGTCAATGCATTTTAGAAAACATTTGATAGTTGCAAATTTCTAGTCACATTTGCTCTTTGTTCATGGGCCAATTAAAAAAAAAAAAAGTCTTTCACTTGAAATGCCAGTTGGTCATCTCATCAGAAAAGCTGCATTGACAGCACTAGAAAATGGACAAACATCTGAGTTGATATTTAGCATGTGATTGGCCTATTTTAACAAGAATAAGAAAGAACACAGTATTAAAAAGCAAGCAAACAACCAAAACCCCATTAAACGAAAACACAGCAACATAGCCTTTTAAGAGCCAGATTCAGCAAAACTGAACCTCAAAATGTTCTAGAAGTCTTCCTAAGCCTTATTATTAAAAAAAAGCATGTAAAATGGAGCCCCTTAGGAGCAATAGTATATCAAAGTGCTCATCTTAAAACACACACACCTTACAACACAGTAACTCTGCTTTCAAACCCAGTGACCAAGTCACAGCTGTTGACGGACCCAACGATTAAAGAAAATAGTTACGTTCTCTACAAATGGTTAAACAGAGCTTTCCACTAAAAAACAGCTTCAATAGAAAGGCTTCCGCTTTGCTTACAATGAAACCTACTGCCTTCTTCCTCTGGCAAATAAAATTAAACCAGAGACAATAGCAAGGGCTAATTAGAATTATATTAGTTGGCTATGGCCCGGTGTAGTTCCTATTGATATTAGTGAAATTGAACTGCAGATCTTCAGGATCTCTAAAGAGCCATTTTTGTGCAGAGGGAACGCGTAGAGCTTGGACAACAAATCCCAAGCTATTTAATTTCAAAAAACCAGCCCTACATAGAAGTTGCAAAATGAGTTGTTGACGTAAACTGTGCAGACGACCATATACTTTTTATTTCACTTATGCTTAGTATCATACTTCTTCTAAAAGCAGCAGTCTCCTACCGTCTCAGAGCAGAATGAAGGTCAGCAGGCCCATTCACGACTGCAAAACTTCACTTTCTACTTGCAGGTTCCACTAAATATTTTGAGGAAGTTACAAGACTCCCAAGTAGCATTTCATCAAAAAAACTCACTTTGTGAGGAAAAAGAAAAAAAAAAGGAGGCCAAGGCTTCCATTTGCCAGTGTCTGCACCGGCCTGGAAGGGTTTACAGCAGTGGCAGGTGGGCCCAGACACCCTGCAGGTGGCCTCAGCGGGGCAAGAGCGGCCAGCTCTCCCAGGCCCCGCTTCCACCTACTCCTCCCAGCTGTCTGAGGGTCAAACTGTGGCACCGCGCTCGCTACAGGCGGCAGGACTTCCACCGGGGTAATTAAACATTTGAAACACACCAGTCAAAAGCACATCAGCCACAGGGAGGCACCGCACTGAAAAGAGAGCTCGTACCGTAGAGGACAAACAAAAGTCAGCTCCTGGACTACCAGGCGGGCGACCGGCCCTCAACACCAACCCAGGGGCCCCTTAGGGGAGGAGAGGTGAGCCCCCAGGGCTTCCTGGAGCCGGACTGGCACCGCTGACTGCCTCCCGCCATAGGTGCGCGCCCCACAGCGACCGACGCCACAGAGCTCCCCTCACGAGCAAGAGCCGTTGGAGCTGTTAACAACCGTTGGAGCAGCCCATCGCGCGCTCAGGGGCTGGGACACACCCCCACCCCATCGACTACGGCTCCCGGCGGGCGCCGCGCACCCCCCGCGCAAAGTATGCCGGGAGCAGTGCCGCCCCACAGGCCCACACGCACTGCAGCGCCCTGGTACGGCGCCGCCGGCTATCGACAATCCGGAGGGCGCCCACGTGATCCGCCCGCCTAGCTCCGATTGGAGTAAACCGCCACTAGTCACTCCCGCCCCCTTTTTTTTTTAATCCCCTCCAATGGCTGGCGGCGACTGCAACGTCCCCGACGCGCTCTGCCATGCCTTCTACTTCCCGCCCCTCCGATTGGCTGCCTGGTCTCGTCCCGCCCCTTTTAAATACCTGTCGCTCCGTGACAGGCCCTCACGGACTTCCTGTCAGAAGGGCGACCGCGGGGATTGGTCCCTCCCACCCTCGCCTTCTCCTCGGAGCCCCGCCCCTCTCCCCGTAGCCCCGCCCCCCCTCCGTAGGGCGGCAATGTCAAACCGCTCGCTCGGCCGCCCACTCCCACAGGCAACAGCGCGCGCGCGCCCGCTGGCTCGCGCGCGTTGCGTGCCCACACACCACACCCCCGCGCGCGTGTGGCTGGGACGCATGCTTTGCGACCCTCCCCCCCATCGGCTCTGCCCTCAGCCTGCGCGCGGCCGCTGGCCCCTCCCACCCGCCAACCCCCGGTCTCGAGCCCAGCCCCCGGCCTCTCCTCCGTCACTGGCCCCGCCCGCCCCGCCCCGCCGCGCGCCGCACTGGGACGGTGACGGCTGGAGGTAGAGCCCGGCCCAGAGAGGAGGTGGCGGGGAGTGTGTGAGGACGGACCGCTGAGGGAGCGGGCGGAGCTCCACCCCTCGCCGAGCCTCCCTCTCCCTGCCCTTCCTCCCGCTCCCTCCCCCATCCTTCCCCTCCTCCTCCTCCGCCTCCTACCCGCACGCGCCAGGCGGAGAGGCTGCGAGGGAGCCCCGGGTACAACATGGCGGAGCACTCGGCCCCCGACAACAAGCACAAACCCGCTACCAACTCCGTGGCGCCGCTCAACAGCCGCGCCGGGGCGGGTAGCGGCGGCGCGGCGGCGGCGGTTGCCGGCGGCCCCCCGGCGGGCGGAGGCGGCCTGTCGGGGGGCCTGTCGCAGCCGGCGGGCTGGCAGTCGCTCCTCTCCTTCACCATTCTCTTCCTGGCCTGGCTGGCCGGCTTCAGCTCCCGGCTCTTCGCCGTCATCCGCTTCGAGAGCATCATCCACGAGTTCGACCCCTGGTGAGTCCCCGACGCCGCTGGACGGGACGGGACGGCGAAGGCGGGAAAGCCGCCCCCTCATGGGGCGCGCCGCGGGCGGAGAGGTGTTGGGGGGTGGGGGGGTAGCACCCCGCAGGTTTCCGCCGCCCGCTCCCCGCTCCTCCACTTCGCCAACTTGCGCCCTGCCCGTTTCTCTGGCCGCCGGGCGGAGAGAGCCGCGGAGGGAGGAGGAGGAGGAGGAGAGGGAATGGGGAGAGGAAGGTAATCAGACGGGACACGCTGTGGCAGGTCGGAGGGAGCCCGAGGGGTCGCGGTGTGCCGCGGGGACGGGCGTGAGGGGGCCGGCCGGCGGGAAGGGACGCGGCGGGAGCGGGCGGCGGTGCCGGGGTCGCTTCGGTGTCCCCGCGGGGCGGGAGGGAGCGCGGTGGCGACCTCCGGGAAAGGGCGGGTGGGGGTGTCTGTTGCCCCGGATCTGGCGGAGTTGGCGGCTCCGCCGAGGGGGCACGGGGAAAGTTGTGGCGCCGACCGGAGGTGTGTGTGTGTGGTGGGGATTGCCAGGCGGGAATCGGGGGGGCTTCGGCGACCACCGTCTCCACGAAGGGGTTGTACGAAACGTGCCCGACGCCCCAGTCCGGGTTCTTCTGCGGCGGCGTGGGGTCTCCAGATGTGCGGCTTCTCGGAGTGGTGTGTCCTAGAGCCCCCGTCGGCCGGGGCGGGGGGAGGAGGGCGAGGAATGCACTGCAGGAAGTAATCTTCATAAAAGTGACTGGAGGGATTACAGTGAAATGGGTGACATTGATTTACTGCCAGGTGTTTCAAAGCTGCGCTTCTGAGCCCAAGGACTTTTGCTGTTTCCCACGCATCTTGATTTTTTTCTAAAGATTGCTTTCCCTCCTATAGAAGCTGTCTGTTCTTTCCCCTGTTGGAGGGGGCTGAAACCATTTTATGTGTATAATCGAGAAATGCTGTGCTCTTCCTTGCAGCGAGGCAAAGTGAAAGCTGATGGGACTTGTGGGGTGGTTCTTTTAATGCAAAAACGTGACAATGAATTTTTATATTGGTGGCTACTTCATCCTAGGAATCCGTGGGGTTTTTATAACTTTAAGTAGGGTAAGGGGCAGGTGACCTTGGAATAATTAATGCTGTTGTTTTAATTTAATTTTTTATGATTCGAGCCTTATTGTTAATTTCATGAAGGAAGGAGATGCTTCATTTTGAAATGCATGGTAGATGCTTTCTGTTAAACTTAATCTAAAATTGTTACTGAAATGTACTTATTTGCAAAGCATGCACTCCACTTTGATACTTTTAAAAGTACAACTTCCTCTTTTCTGGCTATTTTTCTTCTCCCCCGTTTCCCCCACCCTCACCCCCCTCCCGTCCAGTGTAATCCATTCACAAATCATGGCTCAGAATAGTGGATAGAGAACAAGGAATTGCTTTGTTTTTAAATGCTGTCTGAAGTAATACATGCTTTGTGATGTGAAAGCCAAATATCTCAAAAATATCTTCAAAACATCAAGTAATTGCCCATAATTTAAGTGTTCTTCTGCAAACACAAATGAATGGAAGGAATGCAAACTTTCAATTAATAAAGTTAACAACGGGGGGAGCACAGTTAAATATATCTGCAATGAGGCTATGGACCTAGGGTTGTATCCTATGGAGTAGTTCTTGGGCTCTTCTAATCTAAATTTAAGCAAAAAGACTTTCCTTTTTATGATGGAGGAAAATTCTTTTTCTTTAAGCATACAACCTACATTTTGTACAACTTTATCTAATTTTGACAGTCAAAGCTCATCCTTCTTGGATAAATGGGAATTTTACAGTGTTGAGTTGCATAACTTTTATTATTAAGCCTTGAAGGACAGTGAAAAAGATGATGTGGGAGTTAAATTCATAGTCATGATATGGTTGTAAAGATAAACTTCTGGTTTAGGCAATGTGTAAGTTGGTGCAAAGTTATCTTCCTGAGTATATAAACAGAAGGCATTGCTGCCTATGCTGCTGTATGTACATTTGCTAATTAGAGAATAGTTGAACTTGACAAAACTCATTGATTTTAATGCAGGTCTGTGAGAAGCAGTTGAAATGTCAAGAATCATGCCAGTGTCATGTTGCTGCATGCCAGAAATGGTAGAGACAAATGCACTTAAGTTAATTAGTAGGAAAGAGAACCTAAAATGGTAGAAATTGAGGAAAAAACCAAAGAGCTTTCTTTATTGCAGCAGCAATATTGGTGAAAAGAGTGAAAAACGATGGTGCTCTTAAATGCTGTTGAGTAACTAGGCAGGAATGGTTTTTCACAGTTGTTGGGGTCTTACAAGTCTGAATCTAATGTGGAAAAGGAGCTTATGAAAAGAGATTAGCAGCAGTGCTCTATTTTTATTTTTTTTAACCACTTCTTTAGCAGCTTGTCCAGGTAAACTGTATTTTTAAATTTTTTTTTCAGAACAGCAGCCATAGTATTTGCTAGTGAAACAGTTCCATAGTTTTCTCAATTTCTCTGGCTTTTTCTGTCAAGCTTGCACAGGATATCTTGCAATGTGTCACCTATTCTCTAGTATTCATTTTGTGATCAAGAGAGGAAGCTGAGGTATATTTGATAAAATGAGGAGCATTAGGCAAATCCATTATTACTTTGAATAGAAAAATACTTTTGCCTCTGAGGTCTAGAAAGCTTTCTCATTTACTGAGGAATCCAGTATTCTGGTATGGACATAAGAAACATAGGATATCTGGGATTGGAAGAAAGGGAGATCTGCCTTGGGTTTTCTGCATATTAATTGAATCAGTACTACTTTTTTTCTAACATCCCTTGCAAGCTGCATTTCTGATGGTAAATTTAGGTTTTGATTTGGGACCAGGAGGTTTTCTTGTTTTGTAAAATTAGCCTTTGAGAATTACTCCAGTTGGCTTTTTTTTCCATAAATGACCCAAATGTAGTACAATAGGCCAAGGCAGTAGGAAGAGGACAGATTTCGCTTTTGATCTCCATTATAATACAATGTCTGTGTGAGGAAAAAACAAACTTGTATCTTGAGGTCACCATACTGTCACTTAGAAACCTGCAGGCTGTTCATCATAACTAGGATTACTGTTGTGTTTTTTTTTTTCCACACCGAATACCTCTTTCACATAGGATTAACACTTTGCTTTGATTTATTTCTCATGTCTTGTTTACTTTCCATACTTGAGCTGGTACAGAGAGTTTGCAAAATCTGTGGAAGTTGTGGCAGCTCCTAGGTCAGGTGAGCCAATAGATGAAGTTGGTCAGCATTGACTTTAAGCTGACCTTTAACTTCAGGATTTCACTGTCAGGCCAAGAACTTGAAACATGGACAGAGGTTTCATGCCTGGAATTTGGTTCATCTGTTGGCTGGTTTGGCAGCTAGGTGGACCAAGAGCGTAATTTCTGTGTTATGTACACAAAAGTGCGCAGTGAAAGCTTTTCCTTAAAGTACTACAGTGTGTTTAACTCAGTTGTCAGGCGAGGTCGTTCTTTCTGCCAGATGTTGCCTTAAATGCCAGCATGGCAGCTGAACCAAGGCCACTAAAATTATGGAGTACTTGAACAGGCAGTACTTTCTATGCACTGATTTGTCTGAAGTACAGCTCCAGCGTGCCAGTATGCTATTTCACACACACACAATATATAGATCGTTATGTATATATATAAGGTAGACATACCTAGCAAGACCATTGCATCCTGATACTACTGCTAACTAGAACATTACCAACCTTTGGTACGTCAGTTGTCTTCAAGGAGTGCTATCAAAATAGTAATGTTTGTTCTGTTTGCACTGTTCTTTCCATTAAATCATACATGTGAGAACTATAGCTGAATCGTTAATCCTATCTCATGTCATTAGATCAAAGTTTTATTTTTCCCTGAGAATTTTAACAGCTTGCTAAACACCAGATTAACACCAGCTACCTTAGGAGTGAAAGAGCTGGTTTAAGCTGGAATACAGAAGCTCGTGTGTCTGAGCATGAGACCCTCTCCGTACTCGCTTGTGCATGCAGGAGGGAGCACCAGTGCGATCTGTGTCAGTTACATTTCCCTACATACTACTGCCAGGAACGATGTCTCCTGCTGACCTGCCAGTTCCTGGTACTGAACAGAACTCCCAGAATCTCATATACATCTTTACCTCTTCCAAACCGACAGCATTGATCTCTCAAACCACCAGCTTTTTAGCTGTCCTCAGGGTGACCATTGTTTATCATACCTCACTGAGGTAACGTAATTGTGCTAGTGGGAAGTATGGTTTGTATATATAATAGCAATCTGCTTTCTTATTGCTGATACCATCATCTACCATTAGTGGACTTCAGTGAATGGGAATAAACTGGTGAAAATAAACATAAGGTCAGTGTCATTGCTTGCATTTCAGAGGCAGAACAGTTAAAGGAAGTTAGGATTTTATCTTGGGCACAGCTGAAAAGACAGATTTTGCTCAAATCATGTTTGCTAGATGGATTCTTGAGCTGTCATGAACTTTTTTCATTAATGAAAGCTTAAATTAATGCCTATAAATATGTTATGAAAGCTTTATTAAAATACAAAGTGTGACTCAAGTGAACATTAGAAGTGGTGTATGGAATTGATCAAACACTGGAGGTTGTGTAAATGCATTGATTTTGTTGGGAGAGAGTAAGGATGTGGATTTGTGTTGTAGTTAGCTGACCTGATAGTTGCTTTTTAGCAACTTTTTAGCTTTTAGGAGTAGGAGCTCTTCTCTGACACCCCCTGTGCAGTCCTGCTATTTCCTTTGTGCTTGTTCTAAAGTAGCCATGGTGGGTGAGTTGATTCAATTGTCAAAATACTGTAACATTTTAGTTCCCTGAGCCTGCCCACTGTCAGTTTTTATACTGCAGTTTAGTTTCTTATTTTTGAGGAAGAATATGAATGTTGTAAGGGAATGTAAATAGCAACTGATTTTAGAGAATTAACTGGGATTGTGTGATGGGGTGGAGAATTGCATACATACCAAACCAGAGCATGTTAAAACACTGGAGCAACAGGAGTGACAAAAAAAGGGGGGTATGTAGCAGTGAATGAGAGTACCTTTAACTGTTGTTCATAAGGGGAAAAAAATTCATGTAAAGAAGATGACAGTGCTGATAATGTTAATTAACAATGCTCAGTCTGTGGGCTGTGGTCAGATGTGGCCCACCCAGATAAGCAATGGCCAGATGAATTATCTGCTATTGACTCTTCTTGCTGGGCAAAGAAACAGCAGATTGCATAGTAAATATGTTGTTCTTGAGGGGTGGCAGCCACTGTCATCTCCAAACTGCTATCTTTCTGGAGGTTTTCAGCCCATCACATAATCTTGTTGAAGGTGAGTACATGAATGTGGATCTGTTCAGGAAACATTTCCCGCCCACTTCAGGATTCTTTTCCAAAACACTTTCTTTTATTTGTAATCTTTGACAACTTCCAGACCTTGGGGAAAGCATTTGATTCCAATATAGTTTCAATATAATCACTTTGGATTGCTTTTGAGATGTTGCAGATGTCATGAGAGTCATATTAAAAACTTAGTATAGTATCTTCATTTGCATGCTTTTTGATCCTATGAAATGAGAAGTACTCTGTTTACAGGAGTAAATTTTAAAAGATTGTGTACTTACTATTAATGAACAATTGGATTAAGTATTTTATGTAAGATACAGACATATTACATATGAATGGTGAAAGTTATTTATACTCATAACTGTACCAGGATTTCAGTATTACTACAGGAAGATGTGTAGTTGACTGTACTGAACTACTCTACTGCTTAGGAAGTTGTGGAAATAGATATTAGAAATCTAATGGAAGGAGGACAATCTGGCAAAAGAACGCTGGACAGAGCTGAAGGCATAGCAGAGACTATGCTTTGTGAGCACGGAGGCCTCAGGTTAGATCTGATCAGTTAGACTGATGCAGCTGAAAAGCAGTTTACCATGTGGCCTCATAAAATAATATTCATGTAAGAATTAAACCTTTCCTCCAGCTCTACTAGTGTTTTCTGCCATCTTTACTTAGCAGGTAGTGTTTCTTTCCTCACATGAAACTTCTAATTGGGGTGAAAATCTCACCAGTCTTCATGTGGGTGCAGTAATGAAGACATGCATGAGAGGGTAGGAGGGGCAGTGTTCATAAAATATATGCAGAGTATGCTTGAGTACAGAGACTATCCCTACAGTCTTCTTTTGGAAAGCATAGGAGGTAGGACTGAACGTGCGCAATGTGTTGACTTTTATTGATTTGTTGATAGCAGAATGAAACTTTAAAAGGAAAATGTGTCAGAATGTTTTATGTAGACTGAGTTGAACTGAACCAGCAAGTTTAACTTTTAATGCCATGATTATTATTTTTTTAAATGGTCTTCAGCAAATACTCACAAACACTTGACTAGCTAGAGCGAATGCTGTGATGAAAATCCTTGAATGGACTTTTTTTGGCAGATATCCTATTATTTGAGCAGCTTAATATGTTCTGTTTTCTAAACAGAAATATGATTTGATTACATAAGGTTAGAGTGGTTTATAAAGGTTACCTTTTGCCTTGTATCATAATTCTCTCTCTAACAGCCTCTGGTTTTGGCAGCCTGTAATCCTAATACTCATGTTTTTAAATCTGTCCCATGTTGAACTGGTGGGGGAAGGGGAGAATAAAGATTTTAGATGGTAAAGCTAGCAGGATAATTCAAAATCATGTATTAATAGTTTTTAAATGGGTTGGCAGGTAGTTTGGGTTTAGGAAGGCTTCTTTCCTGTTCCACAAACATCTCTTCTGATTCAGTCAGGTTATTTCACATTTATTGTCTATCTGTGCATGTGCTGCAGAGTTTCCTCCTTAATTTTTGAAAACGCCATTCTTGCAAGCCCTTTGAGGTACATTTGTACTGACATTAGGGCTAATCCTGAGGGCTTCTTTCTACTTAACAGAGCCATTAAACTGCTGCTTTCAGAGCCTGTGGAGTCTGCACCCTGTAGCAGGACATGTGCAGATGGTTTTTATTATTATTAACTCCTATAGCAAAACTTATTCTAATCATCAATCTTATCACTTAATTGGAGGAAAAAGTGAATTTAGGACAAGTATTGTTATAGTTTCATAGTATGTCCAACAAATAGATTTCATTTCTGGCCCTGTAGATGAGCAGAGCTTGTCATCTTCATCTGAGCTGTTGCTGGGAATGAAGCTGAGGTATTTTTAACGTGGGTAGCTGGTAGGTCTGGACTTAAGAGGTACCATGAAATTGACCCTAATGCTGCATCACACCTTACATGAGTTGAAGCAGCCTGAGGAATGAATTTAAGGACATAGATACAAACAAAATAGATCAGCTTCTGTATTTCTCAACTTACTGCTGCTTTCCCAGGGTAAAAGCTCCTTTGGCATATGGAGAATTAAATGCTTCCCATACTTCAAAAGTTCTTGCTGTTAAGTGAGGCAATATCCCTGTGCTTTTGAAAAAGAAATGGTCTACTTTAAACAAGGAATAACTCAGCATTTGTACACGAGGACTTCTTACAGTAGGAAATGGTATTAAAATGTCTCTCTGCTAGGGGAGACCCAAGTCCAGTATCATATGCTACTTTTAAAAGGGCCTGTCTAGTATAAGTCACTGGGGTATGTGGGCTGTTATGATAATGACTTCCGGGTGTTACAGTGCGTATCATATAACTTTCTCTGGCAATTGATTTATATGTGTTATGTTAGTTTGTTAAAGAGCATGTTGGAGTTCTGTTCAGCTGATAATCCATGAAGAAAGAATTGCAAAACACATTTTCAAAACTTCCCTCATTTAAGCAAAAAACCCCTTGGGCAACTACGTTGGAAGTGAAGTTGGGACTTCAGTTTGATTATTGTTTTTTGGTGGTGTTCTTGATGGGATTGCTGTTATCTTCTAGACTGTTTTACACAGTATTCTTTACATTTATTTAAAAAGAGTGGCTCACTGTATGCATGGACAGCACCTATCCTATTTGCTGAATGGTAAACGGGTTTTGCAGAGGGAAAAATAGCATATAATTACGTAATTTTAAACTGTTTCTCGCACACGTGACTGGGCAGCCTACATTTTGTTCATTATTTGCTTTATTCTTTCAGTATCTGTGTTCACTTTTTGTAATTGGTATAATACAAATGGTAGTCAACTACTTTAACTCCAAGGAGTGTGATTTTATTTATTTTTATTGCAATCTACCCAATACATGGATATTTCAAGGGAGTCTAGCTATGAGAAGCATTTGTTTGAGGATATAGCTGACTGGGAAGACCACATGTTGAACAGAATACTTGTATGCTATAGCAGAGGATTTGAAAATACAGCAATGTATTTTGTTGATGCAGTAGAAAAATATAACAAAACAAGCCAACTTGTCCTGAATATTTTTTTTTATGTTTATCCAGCTCTTTTTTTTTTTCCCTGTAGTCTTTTGCACATGTTGAATGTGCTTCCTTTCTATTCGAAACTTATCCCAAGCAGCACTTGGAAGTTCAGTTTAATAGCGTGGAATTTCATTAAGTGTTGTTTGGAATATATATCTTGAAAAAGGCAGTTTTTATCTTCATGGCTGAAATATTTGAAGTTTATCATTTGGGCATTAAAGTCCTTGAAAAGGCCTTCAATTCTTTCTCTGTCCATAGATAAAATGCCTTAAAGTTTCAATTCTTCTAATTTAGAAAGTCAGCAAAACAAAATTGGAGCTTTGGCATTATTATATTGATATTAACAACGGAATAAATGGTTGTCTCTTTGGCTTGCTTTACTGTAGAACAAGAGTCATAAAAGCCAATGTTTGAGTTTTCCAAGAAGTTGTGTAATGCTACTGTGTTTTGACAATTTTAGCTTTTACAGGTGACTAGATTGATTTATCTAATGTCAAATGTCTGAAGTAATACTTGAAAAACTGTTGCATATGTCTCACAATTCATTTTACTCTGTAACAGTTTTAATCTTTCATTTGCCAAATAGAAAATGGGGTTTGACACTGGAGATACTGCCTTAAACATTTGCAGCAGTATCTTAATTTGTGATGTCTCAGGTCAGCTGGTAATGACAAATGTAATTTTTCTCCTATGGCTAAACGTGTTCAGAAGCCAAGGAATTTTTAGTGCTTTAATGTTGTAGTCCACCATTACTTTACTCATGCCCCCCACCCTCTCAAAGTAAAGCCAAATTTTTGCTTGGGAGAAGACTGGATGATATGTTTTGTGTCAAATATGTCATGCTTGTAACTGCTTCATCACTGAATTTTATTTTCTAGCTTTTGCTTTAGTTAGTGAACTTCAGGGTTCCTTTTTCCTAATGCTTCCATCATACTCTAGTTTCAGCACAACATTCTTGCCTATGCACATCATGGTTTTGCTTTGTGATAGTACGCTCTGTACAGTGTCCTCCGCTGCCTTCTTTCAGGGTTATCTTCAAGAAGAAAAAGCCACAGAACAGCTTTAAATGTTAGTTGAACAGTACTTTTACCTGAGGTGAGGAGTTAAGAAGTGTTGTCTTCTATCTCAGTATCTAATGTGCTGTGCAGGAGTACCCGTGGATATCATTTGCACATTGGAAAACACATGGATGATTATTCCAAAGGTTCCTTTGAGAACCTCCAGGAAGCTGCTGTCGCTGGTAAGATGGCAGCTCACTGTTTTGAGTAAAGTCTGACTCTGAATAGCTACAATATGACAGGTGCTGCTAAGCTTGCTTTCACCACTATAAATTTGCCTTATTTGCTTCTAATTAAGTGGAGCAGTTCTCCCGAATTTCTCATCATCTGTTGGACCTTTCCTGGGATAGTTTTCTGCTGTGTTGACAAGTTAAGGCAACTCACAGAAATCTGGTAAGCATGAGTTTCAGGATCTGCAAGGGATGCAGGGAGAGGGAAATCCCCATTTCCAGTGGCAGTGAGCTGGCACACATTGTACCCTGATCCGATCTCGAGTATCCATCAGTCTTCTGACTGACTTGCCATGAGTTATTGAGGGATGAACACATCAATAGTTTCTGCTAAAGGTCTGCTGCTATGCTGTAACTATTTAAAAGTTCTGCCAGAAGTAAGATTGTCATTGCTTAAATGGTTATATGGGATGTTTGGGATCTAGAGCCAAATCCCTTTTTCTGAATCAGGAAGGCTAACTCTAGTTTTCTAATTCAAATGTGTATTTGTGGAGAGTTGAGAGGGCATATGGTCTGATAGGGATCGAAGTGTGAAAAGTCCTGGAACAGGCCAATTTAATTCTTTTCTGGAGAGTGAGGAGAGACAAGATTTAGGATTATGTGACCTAAAAACTATCCCTTGAGAACTTCTGCTTGGTCCTTCCCAACAACTCTCACTTATCCCCTGCAATACATCTCTTTTCAACCCAGCCTGAACTGCAACTGATGCTCTTACTTTAGTGTCCTCCTTTCTCCATTCCTTTTCATAGGCAACCAGATGTTCATTTCACCGTGTCCCATTTTATGTGGCAATGAAGGAGGAGCGGAAGGCATGGTACCTCCAGTCAGTACTTGTTATTTAGAAAAATGGCATTAGACATTAAACTAATCTCTTAGTGTTCATTAGTGTAAGACCAAGAGGCTATAGCTACCAGACTGTACTCTAATGTAGCCAGCGCATCAAGGAGGTGATGTTTTTTGGAGAGGACGTGCTCCTGGACATAGGATAGATGAGGCAGTAGTGGGTTATAGTCTATGAATACATCTGAAATAGAATTGGTGGCAGAAAGGCATTACAGCTTCAAAGCATATGTATGAAATATTAAGCCTAGCTCATCTTAACAGTGTTCTCCCACCTCCACTTTTTTATTGTATTTTCTTTTATTTAACAGCCCCGTTAAGGTCACTTCTAAACATAAGTTGGATTTTACTGAAGTGACCAAGGGGCACAGTGAAATGGTTTGATAGCTACAATAGAGTAAGAGTAAGCAATACTAGAAATTCTATCATGTAATGAGAAAACAAATGTGTAACTAATTTCACATTGTACATGACAGGAATTTAATATTAATTATAAATACTATCTTAAATGCTGAGCACTGTAGTCACTGCATTACACTTAATCTGTAGTGTTTCTGTGAGGATACCTAATGAAAAGCAAATAATGTTTTGTCATTACACTTTTGTGTTTCTTTTGCATAGTCTGTAAAGAAACATTGGTAACCAGTAGGTACACTTCTTAAAAGGTTGAATTAAATTCAGTGAAAACATGCGGTTTTGATTTAGACTTATTTGAAACAATATGAAAGGTATAAAATAAATGTAGTGGATGACTGATTTTTAAATACTGCTTGCCATAGTTATCTCCGAGTAAATAAGACAGTGAAAGTGGATCAAGAACGCAAAATGTAGTTAGAAACTCCAGTCTGTGTATTGCAGGGAAGGATGAAGACCACTTTCAGTTGTCATCTGCTTTTCTGGTCTTTGTTTATTTTATTGGCAACATCCAGTTCTTGCATCAGTTTCACCCGGTGTGAGAATATGCAGTCACTTTGCAAACAGCTGGAAGTCTTTCTGCCCTCATCTGGAGACCACCATCCCTTCTGTTGGACTGTATTAATAGATCATGTGAGTACTTCTAATCTGCTTAAGGGAAAAATCAGGTGAAATAGTTTAAATCATCTTTAGAGTGATTGGCTTTTTAACTGTGATTCAAGCTAATTTGGGCACAGAAGCAGATTAGGAGTGCTTCTGCACTCCTTAAAACTAGCAAAGCTCTGATGAAGGATAACTGCCACAGTCAAATTTGGGTGAGTGTTTAATTCAGTATAAAGCATCCTGGAGTTGTGAAATTTTAATATTTTTTTTCTCCCCTTACCCTTTTGTGCTTCAGGCAATATTCATGCCTTTTCCTGTTCAGCTTTATTTGATTAACGCATAATTGGATCAACCTCTAGGTTTCTGCAAGCCTTGGGCATGTTATTTGGTTTGGTCCACAGGTAGTGATCTCTCTCTCTCTCTCTCTACATGTGTATATATATATATATGTATATGTAAATGTATATGCAAATACCCACAGCAGAAAATTACCAGCTATATGCCTGATGAATGTAATATTTATGTCTATTTATGTCAAGTTATTGAAGGGTTAAATAGAATTTGAGTAGACATATTTAAGTTAGATAAAATTTGGTCTTTAACCTGGCCTCAATCACTGGACAGAAATTGTTCAAGTTAAATAGACTGTCTTGTTCTGCTCTGATGATGCTTTGTATTATCCACTCTGAAACATTAATTTTTATTTTTGTCAACATTCATTGTAGTAAAATGTCAGTAAGTCAATATAGCAACAGATGGAGCTGAACAGTGCGCTATGAGAGGCCCAACTTCTTAGACTAAATATAATCTACATACAGAAAGGACAATTGAAAGAAAGCATAGTTGGATAATATAGGTAAAGGAGCTAGTTGCAGGAGGAAGAATAGCAGGTGCATTAAGAGGTGTACTAAAAAGCAAATACGTAAAGAATATTGGAGGAAATACTATCTTATTTTAACTTGCTAAACTGAGTTAGACTGCTGACATGCAACCACATCACTGTAGATTTCTTTAAATTTGTGTGAGCTAACTAAAAATTATGTTGACATAATCTGTACAGAGTGGTTTGATATCTAATGTCCAATTTGGCTGGATCTACTCTTTGTAATGTTACACAGAAGTTCAAGCAACAGGCTGTGGGTTATTGAGGGGTGAAAACAATAGTTTGTTAAAGCTCTTCTACAGTGATAAAACTGTTAAAATGTTCTGCCAAAAATAATATTGTCACTGCTTAAATGCTTATATGAGATGTTGGGGATCTAGAGCCTTTTTAAGAGTCCTGTTTACTTTTTATCATGCTTCGTATCTTACAGGGTAGAAACAGTCTGCCAGGCTACCTTGTGTCCAGAGTGATTCCCTAAATTTCAGTCATGAGAATAATTCTAAAGTTGGTTCAATGGCATTTTGGTGTAACTAGTACTTCTATAGTTGCCACTGCATTGTAGCATATAGACGACCTTATTATGCAATAGAGATGATGACTGTGCCACATATGCCCAAATACTTAAAATATAATTAAAGTACCCCCAATGAATAAGAAATACCCTTTATTTTACTCTGTATTTCAGACTATTACAAAAATTAGTATACTTTTCTGGATACATATGAGATCTTGCTACAGGATAGCAGGTGGTATGTTTGACATCAGTTTCATAAGAGTCCACTATAGCTGTTTGGGTGCTACAGGTTGCTTTGTTCTGTAATAGAAGACCATGACAAAAGTGGCTTAGGAGCCAACCATCCTCTGTTTCTTCTTATGAAGCAGTCATGCTCGGCCCATTGGTTTCTAGTATCACATTTCTCACAGAAAGAATATTTTGCTCCTTAAAATACATTATTCAGCTAATTGCCTTTTGAATTCCTTCCTGCCAACCTCATTTACCAGCCTTTAACTTAGAAGGTCCTGAACCTAAGCTGCCTCCATCATGTTAAAAACAAGCGCAGCATGAATCTGTTTCATCCAAAAGAAACATCCTTCTTAAACATATTTTTGGATTTGGTGCAAAGCCTTTAGAATTGCAAGACGCAAGGTTAAGGTGCCACAGAGTAGCCCAATAGCACTCAGGAAAAAAACATGTAACAATATAGGCCCTTTTGAGTTTGTGGTAGTTGATATTGTTTTGAGGAGAGAAATGATGATTCAAGAAGCTGATGCTGCCAAAAGATATGGAACCAACACTGCCATCAGGGCTGATGCCAGTGCTAGTGTAGTATCTGCATTGAAATTGTATGTAGAGAAGAAAATGACCATTCAATTTTTCCATGTAGGAATTTTGAGTTACTCTGTTTGCATCTTATCATTGAAACCTCTTGGGAATTTTGACTGTCCCAAGAAGAAATGGCATCATCACTTTTTTCTTAGGTCTGAAATGTTGTTAAATGTTATGAATGGAGAACTTCACTGGCAAAGCATGTCTTTTAGTATTAACTCTTTTCTTAATAATTGCCTTGAGACATGGAATAATTCAAAAGCAAGACAGAAAAAAGACAAGAAAAAGTCTAATAGGCATCAGAGGAAGCGTCTGAAACTGTGGGCAGATATACGCCCACTACAGTGATGATGGGGAGCATATTGTGGCTTTAAATGTGGTATATTGTGTGAAAAATATAAGCTGTGGTCAAGGAATACTTTAAAAACCTTGCAGCTCTCCAGCAAAAATATTGAAGATGCTCTGGGCTCTCTGAAGAAGTGACTGTATGCTCCATGTAGAATTTCATATCATTAAGCTACTTTCAGCATACAGTTCCTGATTTTAGCACTTGCTAAGTGTGACATCTTATTGCAAGCAGTGAAAATACCATGCCAAATAGTGGCAGTAGGAATGCTGTAATCCTTCTTAAATACACTGGGGACATCCTGATATTCTTAATGGTTATTCTCAATGGTTATTCTGTAACCATTCCGATATTCCTCAAGATTTCCATTGAGTGTGGTTGAATGTTAGACTTGAAAAAATAGCTGGTTGTACTAACCAACTTCTTTTTTTTTTTTTTTTTTCTGCTTGGGCTTTCTACTGTTCTTCCCAATCAAGGAAGTCCTTTGGCTCAGAATTTCCATCTTTTCTGAAGTTAGAAACTGCACATCACTGCAGAACTTCCTGCCATTTTATTACTTCAGCATACTAATTATTGTTTGTATAACAATGGAATCTTCGCCATACTTTTCTGAGTTGAGAGTGTTTGTTCAGAATTAGGAAATCTGAAGTCAAAAGTAAGATCATGACCAATTTTGAACCTGAGAAAACTCGGAATGGTAGTGCTGCTGCCAGTTCTGTCATCAAACATGAAACTTCCAGATGTTAACTTGCAGGATGTGTATTTCTCTCTAATGGCCCTACTTGCCACAAAACCCCTGAAGATCAGTTTGGCCTTTCAAAATTTAGGGCACTCTTGGAAGCTTTCACCAAATACTGGATATTAGTTGAGGCTTATCTCAGAATACAAAGAGTAATTACATATCCATATATTTTGAGGTAAAGCCATACAGACTAAACCATCAAAAATTATGTACTTAACCCCCAAAAAAGGACAGAATTAGGACAATACTAAACTGTGCTTCAGCTAAAGCTGCTGCTAAGTCCTCTAGAAAGAAAAAATAATCTTCTTTTCCCATCAACTTCAGTAAAAGACTGTATGAACGTGTTTCATATCTCTTGTGAAAGACTGAGTAGAGTTAATGTGTTCGTGACACATTTGTTGTGTTTGTTTTCCGGTGAGGTGCAGAAGTTCTGGTTGAGTGTACAGAGTGATAACATCTTCCACATAAAACTCTGGTAGCTGTGCAGCTAGAGAAATTCTAGAAAAAATATGTCTGTGGACACCTAAGTACTTGATTATGTATAAATTTTCTAACTGGGGACGATTCATGCAGTGTATTTTTATGTTTGAATTAAATGTAAGACCTAATAAAATCATTCTGCTGACATCAGCTTAAGCTAAAACGAAAGGAACGTAAGATTTTTTTGAAATAAAATGGCCTGCTTGCTCTTCCATTTTGCAGAGTTATGTCAGTTTTGGCTCAGGTAAACAGAGGACCACTCTCCATCTTGCTGGTTCTTATACATGTAGAGCTTGTTTTATGTTTCTCCATTCTTACTGTTGAGATCTGTAACAACCTTGGTTTTGGGTTGTGGGCAGTAGGGGAGGCTCTTTACATGTCAGAAGTGATTTTGCCTACAGGTATTGCTGGTATAAAATTCTGATCTTGATTAGTTGAAATTGGAAATTATGTATGGGCATTTATGCCAAGCTTATAAACTCAAAACAAGTAAGCATTTTCATGGTGAGAAATACTGCTGTAGTGCGTTGAATTCATTACGTGATTGATGGGTTACTGTACTTCCATTTTAAAAATCATATGCAAAACTCATTGTGTTAATTGCTTAGTCGTAGTTACAGACTTGAGAATAAGTCTTTCAGGTTGCACTGTGATATGTAGGCAAGCAGGTGTTTTAAAATTTAATATGGAATACTGTATATATGTTTCTTTGTTTCAGTGGAAGTTACTGAACTTTTTCATTAGATTTTCCATAAAAGTGTTGCATTGAATAAATTCTTCCTTTGGATGCAAAGAATATGTCGGATATGGAGTCAATCTGCAACTTTTTGAAGAATCTTGACTTGCCATCTCTAATTAGATGCTGTATGGCAGAATTGATTCTGTAGTCTACATTTGCATTAAAAACTGACTCCTAGAATTGCTCAGATAACTTGTAACGTTCAGTTAGTTTGTATCGTGTTATTTTTTGGAGTTTGCAGATGTGAAAATTTTGTGCATCTGCAGCTGGAGACTTACAGAGCACAGCAGCCTTTGTAATTGCAGGCTTAGAAAATTTTCAACAGATTCTTCTAGTAAGGAGATTACTTATTCCCAGATGGCTATAAAATGTCTTATACAAACTCTAGATGATGGGGCAATAGTAGTGTGAAATTGATAGGGTTTTAGACATTCAACAACATTCCCCCAAGAAGCAACGCTCTGATCTTGCACTCTCTTGGCATGGGAGGGTCAAATGAATTCCGTGGCCTAAATGTTTAATTTGCCCTAAATGTTGTTAAGGTCTGGATGAAGTAACTGCATTGCTGTACATGTGCTGGTTTCCTATATGTTCTTACATTCTTGGTAGGCTGAATTTTATTTGAATGTCCATCTTAAATAGTACTTTTGTCAAGGAAATACTAAACTTAGGAATGTCAAAGCCAAAGATGTCTCCTTACAAATATAGCAGTAATTGTTGCTGTGAAGTGCTAGAGAATTCTATAGCTCTGGGATAGACCGAGTGATCGTTGTGAATAGCATTAATTAATCACCTTACAGCATTACCGTGTGTCATCAAAAAAGCAGTTCATGGGGTGAAATAAAAATCAAATCCAAGCATGAACAGATAGTTAAGATTACGTATTAGCAGCACATAACATATAACTTCACAGGCTTTATTTTCCAAGCTGCCTAGTTAAGCTTTCCAAATTAATGTTGCTACTAAAAAAATTAACTGAGCCTCTGCTCAGTTATTTTGCTTTTGCTGCTTGTGCTCTGTTCTATGCTGAAATTGAAATATGCTTTGAAAGTGAGAACCATGTATTTATTAACTTATCTTCAGTTGTCTACTGAACCAGCTATAATACAAGTATCTCCAATAGTGCCACAAAATTAACGGTACTGTGCATAGAGCACTTTTGTGACCATCCCCCAAAAGGTTCAAGCTACAATATCAGGCTAATTTGGTGGTTGAGACTTTGAATTCTGAAATGTACAAAGACTTTGGATTGTTTGACGATTCCTTTAAAGCTTAGCTTGGAGGAGGAGACAGTTCAAACAACAGACCTGACAGAAAGAGGCAAGGAGAACAGCAGAGCATCACTTTTCCTCCTAGAACATCAGCTAAAATAAGGAAAGTCAACACTTACTGGTGTTAGTCAGTCGGGTCCTTAAGAGCTCTTGTTTGCTGGATGTTAGAAAGTGTGGTTATCTTCCTCACAACATGGACTAAGAACTTGAATATTCATCTCAGTCTTTTGAGCTAAGTTCTTAATTAGGCATGTGTTTCACATAATTTTGTTCTTCATTCTTCTCAGTTCTTTCTCAAATTGACTTACCTCAAAAGGATGAGGGAGGGTGGGAGAGAATCTTGGGGGATGGGTGAAAAGTTCCCATACCTCGAGATTAGATGGATGTGAGGGTTGAGGGTGGGAGAAAAGGGAGCCTTTCCTTCAGTCTGGCCCTGTCACATAGTACTGCATCCTGTTTTGTCGCTGTAACCAGCAGCATACTCGAGTTTATTTTCTCCTTGGCTAATGTCTAGCCAGTCAGAAAGAGGGCTGGATATAAACCTTTAATATCACCTATTCTTGCTGCTGCTGGAGATGGAAGAACTGAGGAAAGCAATGACACACAAGCCTGAAATGCAGCCCCTACTTGGCACTGGCTCTTCTTGTCTCCATTCTGATTCTTCCCTTAGCTGCAGCCCCTAAATCTCTGATCCTTTGCGTGTTTCCCAGGGCTGTTTTACACCCCTATGAAACCTACAGACAGTTTTAGATACCGCAACAATACTACTGTATAAATACAATACCACTGTGCTGAGTTTCAAACACAGTTTGCAAAGTACCATGATAATAAGAAGGTTGTGTGACTATGGTTTGGGATGCTCACTGTTTGTTAGTGGCGCTCTCCATTCTGGCCGAAAGGGAAACAGTTTTACAAGGTTCAATCTTGTCCCTAGAGGAGCAGAGCACTATGAAACGGTATTGGAGCATAGTACTGGCATCATAAGATGGCTAGACCATACTGTTGAGTGCTGCCACTTTGTCAATGTTTTGTGAAGCTGGCTTTGATATGCAGCATCACTCACCAAGTTTCTCCTTATGTATGTATCAGTTCATATTTACATTTTAACTTACTTTTGTTTGAGGTTACTATTAGGAGGTGGAGTGAGCACCTTTTTTTTTTTTCAATGTCAAAGTGAGGTACTGTGGTTAAAGTTCTAATACTTTTTTTAGGTTTCTGTGGTCAGAAAGCTATTTCTTTTCTCACATAGGTCTTCTCACAGTGAAAAATTAATGTACCTACAGTATTGCTAAGAATTTCTGCTGTGAAGACATGCCCAGCTGTCTCTGAATTCTTTCATTTGGGGAAAAAGAATCAAACACTTTTTGAACAAAGAGGTTAATAGATTTGTATCTATCCAAAAGTATATTAGGAGGGAAGATTTAATTCTTACCTCTTAAGTGGTAGAATTAGAATGCTGTTATGTTGCATTTCAATTTTGGGTGGTAATTCATTCTTGTTAAGGACTTAATGGGATGCTGCCAAAGCACAAGACAGTTGTTCTCATCCTTCTGAAGTCAGTTATGAAGTTTTACTAGTTTGAAACACGAGGGGAATGTCAATATGTGTTCTTCTTGCCTATTTCATCTGTTTAACTAATCTTTTAATGCTCTAAAAGTAAACATTACTCATACTTTTGTAGCCTCTGTGAGTTTGAGTCATGATTTAAAAGTTTGAAAGTAAATGTTTATGTTAGTAAATATCTATGTTTCCTTTTTGAAGTTCTAGGATAAGAACCTTGAATGGGTTTTCAATGTGTTTTAAGTCCGGTCCGTAGCTGACTGGATTGTATGTGTCCTGTACGACATGGAACTCCTGCTTTGTCTCCTACCATGCTGCAGGCACTTGGCACTAAACAAATTAACAATAGACCTTGCTATACTAAGATAAAAGGCTAATTTTACAGGTACAGCATTTCATAAATCACATTACAGTCGACAGTTCAGAACTAGAGAATTAATTTATATTTAGAAATCTATTCGAATGGGAATAGTTGCAGGCTTAATAGAAACAAATGTCACATTGCTGTTTGATACAAGATTTCTAGGTCAGAATGACTGATGTTTGTGTGAATTTTCTTATATAAACATGAATAATTACTTTTGAAAGGCCGCAGTTTTATCTATGCATGTATCCTTTATAACTGCTTATTTAACACATAAGAAAGTGTTCCTGAAAATAATGCACTTTTATTTTTTTATTTACTTATTTTCAATGTCAATTGACTGATGCAGTGATAGTTCAGTCAGTGGAAACATGCAAGTTTGCTGACACCTGGACTTGAATTTCAGTTCTTTTGTTCTTTCACTGTGTAGTTGAAGAAATCTGCTTGTGACCTCTGTGTAGTTATACTTCAGATATTAGACTTGGTGTACTGATTAAACAAGTAGGAACTTGATGGGTCATACTCTTGAATGACATTAGCTTTATTCTCTTGAAATGAGTTAGTTCAAAGTAAACCTGTGATATTTTGGGAATCCTAGATATAGTAAAGAACTTGATACAGTTTTAAAATTTGTGTTAGAAGTGATGCATGTTACTGATATAAGTGGATACTTCCATAAAATAGACAAAATGAAAAATACGGATAGGCTTTTCTAGTCTTGAATACTAACTGTCTTTGGAAGTCTTTTATGATAATTTGCTCATCTAACCTGTTGTCTGTTACAGTATTCCATTTAGTCATGTGGAACCGCTTACCTAATGAATACAATCTTTAACTCTTCACATTGTTATCTAAATTCCAATTAGAACATCTAATTAGGAGGGTTGGGTTTGTGGATGTTGGTTGTTTCGGAGTGTTCACCCAGGCTTTTCTAAGCCTAAGCTTTCTTTACAAAACTTTACAACATCAATACACATAGCCTTGTTAGTTTGGCATTTGAATGATCATGAAGGAGTTGCAGTTTGGGATAACATGCACTGCAATTCTTCTTACAGAAGTCTGAAGAATTTGAAGAATTAATAGACTTTGTAATAGTTGAAGGGTTTCTAAAGTTATAGAAGTTGGAAAAAGGATGTGCCAGAAAAGTGAAAGATTAATGCCTTTATGGCGATCCATCAATGTTTTTTAATGCTATATGGGCAATGCAGAACTGAAGGTATGCGTGGAAGGGCTTTTGTTCTACAAGGGATTTTGTGCAGCAGAGAATGTACAAGCTTCAAAGATTAAACTTCATCTACATAGAATCTATGTTCTGTAGATTCTTATTGATTGAAAGAAGGGAATATGCCAAGAATGTTAATTTGATAGTGTGAACAAATAGACTGATTCCCTTTGGTGCATATCATTACATTACATTGCCTCTCAATGTTACATGAAATAGAGCAGCGGCAGATGTAGTGGGTAACTATCCTGCCTCAGAACGGGACTCTTGCATTGATTATTCCATGATCGTAATTCTGCTAAGTGATATTCTGGATATGGTAAATACTTAATTGATAGACAATATTTGAAAACTAGCTTTGAAAAGGAATGCAGATAATTACAGGAGTGTTTGTCACTAGAGCACTTTTTTATGTTTACCAAAAAAACCCCTCCAAAATGGTAACGTTTTATCTGTGTGTATGCACTGGCTGTAGAAATGAAGAAAATACAGTGATTAGTAACTGAGAATTTATAATGTACTTCAAAACTCTATAGATTTAGAGAGGACCATTGTACTTACATACTAAATGAGATGCTCAATTACTTTCTAGGACTTAGAAAACAGATTATTTAAGATATGCCTAAAACTTAGGTTCCTGATTTATTTTTTTTATTCCCCCACCCCACTTTCCACTATTTCTTTCTAGGTTTAACTATAGATCAACACATCATCTTGCATCCCATGGGTTTTATGAATTTTTAAATTGGTTTGATGAAAGAGCATGGTATCCACTGGGAAGAATAGTAGGTGGAACTGTAAGTATTGTGATAATAACTTAAAGATGAATTTGCAGTAAGTTTTTTTAACTTTCAGTACAATTTGACATTGATAAAAGGAGAATCTTAATAAAATATGCTTTTAATTGTCAAATTGCTGCAGAGGGAATAGAAAATGTTTTAATTTCTAGCTGCAGGAGACAGTAAGTCAACATGCTTTAGTCTTTATCCAGCAGCATACTGTGAAGAAGTAGTACAGAACTGAGTTTTACTTCCTCACATATGAACTTCTAATAGTAATAAATAAGGATATTATGACTCTTGTAATTCTGGTGCATGACATGAAAAAAGAAAAGAAATGTCTTTTTGAAAAGCAGTTATCTAAATCTCTAAAGGTATAAGTCTTAATCCAATGATATATATTAAATGGACTTCATGTGTGTATGGAAGATGTTAGGATTTCACTAGGAAAAGACGTTTTGAAATTAAATCAGTGGGGCACCTGTATGAAGCATCAGGAGTAGGTAAGACCGGAGTCAGTGCATGACAGGAAACGTGTACAAAAGAATATTACCAAATCAGAGTACAGTATCGTTTATTGATAGAATGGTGTTAGTAACACAGTAACACAGCCATGTGTTACTTAATGTGAGAAAGTGTGTTAAAACTTTTTAATTATAGTACATGAAATTTAAATGCAATTACAATTTTTTTTGTAGCAGTTCAATCACTGTTTTAGTTATCTTAGGAATACTTACTACTTTTTATGTGACTTATTTATGCATTTTTTCCATACTTGTCTTGTACAAAGTTAAAAACTTTAGGAATTAGAATTAAAGTGTTGATTGCATGCATTATTTTGCAAGTTGCATGATATACTATGTTTTGATAGTTTATCTTGAGAACCAGCTCTCAAGGATATATGCAGGGGAACATTCTCTCATCTGTTAATTTAATTTAGTACAATGCCCTTATTAGCTTTCAAAAGAAACTAAGGCAGGTGAAGTACATGTTAGCTTTTCTAGTACATATTGATTTTTTTCTAATGTTGATAAATGTGGGAGGGTAGAATTCCTATTAAGAATATTTTAAAGTTCTCCAATATTATATGATGGGTTCAATAGATTTGTGTAAGTCTATGCTATCTTTCCTGGGGCACATCTTAATTCAATTTTATAGGACTTTATATTAATCTTTTATATTCAAAGATGTCTACAGATGTCTTGTAAACATATAATAAACTGACTGCACATCAGCTTTTCAGCTTGAAAAAAATATAAAAAAAATCTTTCTCTGTAGGTAAAAAGAAGTGAAAGAGTGGCATGTTATATTTCGGAAAAAATGTATAGGGCTGGGGAATGTTCTTGGGTTTCTTGTTGTATTTAGGGTTTTTGGTGTTGGGTTTGTTTTTTTTTTTTCTCTTAAAGCTGTTAGCTGCTTGAAATTCTCTCACAAACTTTAGATTCTGCTTCCATACCTTAACGACAAATTCTTCTCATTATATGATAAATGTCAGGTAGGACAGCATATTATCTCTATGCTGCTTATTCATTTACAAAATAGATTATATGCAACTGTTAGCATTTGGATAAAACGTAAAGAATCTCTGGTATTCAGCAGTGTTGTTCAAAACATCATTAAAATAGTATTAACGTAATTTCGTTAGTTTAAGCTGATACAAGCACTGAGCAGGTAAAGAAGTGACTGTTTCATTGCAAATTATATGCAAATAAACGTACCATGATTGTTTTCTGCAATAACCTAGTGGTTTTTGCTTTATTTCCTCCTTTTAGGTATACCCGGGACTAATGGTGACAGCAGGCCTTATACATTGGATTTTAAATATGCTTAACGTGACAGTCCATATAAGAGATGTATGTGTGTTCCTAGCACCAGTTTTTAGCGGCCTTACAGCTATTTCTACTTTCCTGCTCACCAGAGAACTGTGGAACCAGGGAGCAGGGCTTTTAGCTGCCTGTTTTATTGCCATAGTTCCAGGTTACATATCCCGATCAGTAGCAGGATCATTTGACAATGAAGGCATCGCTATTTTTGCACTGCAGTTCACATACTATTTATGGGTAAGTAATTGCTGTGTCTTTTGCTTTGGAAAGGTTTTCTTGGTTCCTCCTTCCAACCAAATGACTGATTTTGCTTAGAATCCATTGAATTCTCATTTTCCTCCCTCTCATCCCTCTTCCCCTTGGCTGTTGATCAGGCGAGTACCAAGAAGTCACATGAACTGAACCACTTCATAACCATGCTCTTTAATTTGCTATCTAAAAGTACTGTTTAACTGAAGTATGTGTGTCCTGCAGTAGTAGTAATGATAAGTCTAAATTTAAAGCAGAAATGGTTGTTTCTGTTTTTTCACTTTGGAGGTATTATGCGAGCATCAAACATTAACCTCCTTATTTAGCTGGTGAAAAGCAGTAACCTGACTATAAAGTGCTTTGAATTGTCTTCTGGAGAAGCTTTTCACTGTATGGAGGGTCTGGGCTTTGACTTAAGCATCCAAATTAAATACCCAAAGCTGTCCAGAGCAAGATATTAATATTGCTTTCATGCTTAAAAAAATAGCCTTGCTTTAGCCTGCTTGATAGGGCAGCATGTCTTTCACTTAGTCTGTATGTAGAATTGCATCTGTAATGCAGTTTTGTATACAGGAGCTTAGGCAAGGTGGAGTTTTTCTGGACTGCTGCATCTGTTTTGGAAATACTGCTAGTAGAATAACTATATTGTTAATTCACCTTAGAGACTGTACGGTACTGTCCCTTGCGTGTTCCTTGAATGCGTGTACTTTCATTTTTAATGTCTCCATGTGTGTACATGCTCCATTGCAGCTTTTCCCATGATTTTGTCAAGAGTTCTACTTTTCATAAGCGCATGCGTACTCTTAAGTTTGGTTTTTTTAGCTTCAGAATATTTCAAACTTAGGATATTGTTGGTAGAAGTATAATGTAATAGAAGGGAATTCAAGTTTTTCATGACTGAGTGATTGATGTTACATAAATGGAGCTTTCTAAAATCTGGACTTAGAATAAACTGCAGCTGTAAAGGTGTACTGCGTTAGATAACAATAGTAGAATCCATCTATGTTGATACTTTATAACAGTTGAGGCATGATAGCAGTTATCTGTTCTTATAACTGCATAGTGTGATAATGGTTGCATGAATTCTTGTAGAACTACATGTGAATCAAATATAGATAACTTTCTCGCTTTATTTAATGTCATGTTTTCATTCATATTTTACCACGCCACAATCACCACCATCAGTTTGGGACAAAATCATATTCCTGGGCCAGTTTATGGATCTCGCTAAACCTTTTGTAGGTTCTGGGTGCTCTCCTTAACCTTAAGGGATGTTTTTAAAATTCCAGAATAGCTCTCTTGTCTATAATTGCACTGTTGGGTCTGATGCCAGGCAAAGTCAGTCATGGATAGTCTACACTTAGTCTTTGACTTAGTGTAACGTCTTTGAGAAAGGAGCACAGAGGTGCTGAAATAACTTTTCTAGTTCAGCTCACGAAACAAGAGTGTTGCATTGCATCCTGCCTCTGCTTTAACTAGAGAGACAGATATAAGTGGTTTTGTGTGTGAATGAATGGCACTTGTGGTTTGGTTGTATGAGCATCAGTTCAAAAGCATACAAATATAACTTGATCTGTGCTAAAGAAGTTCTCTTGACAGTTGTTTTGGAATGAATTTTTGGAATATTGTCCAGTATTTGTTTGTAATTCATAAATACTTGGTTATTTTTAAAGGTGAAGTCTGTGAAAACGGGGTCAGTCTTTTGGACAATCTGCTGCTGTCTATCCTACTTTTATATGGTAAGCATCTTATATATATATATACACTAGCTAAACTATTTGAGTAGGGCGTGCATAATCCATATGTTGATGAAGAACAGAAGAAGATTTTAATCTTTGTTGGAGCCATAATATAAAATCATTGCTTCATATTACTAATAAAACCTTAAATATATGAGTAAAAAGGCATGATAAATATTTTGAAATTTAAAGTATTTAAATAAACACAGTGAAAACATTTTTTTAAAAAACTCTTAAGTAGTGCAACTTTACTTACAAAATCATCCTATGCTGTGAAAAGGTTCTCTGATTCAGTGGTATCTTTGTTTTGATGCATGTGAATTAAGGTGGAATTTTGGTATTCTTGTGTATTTGTGTAATCATTATTAATATGCAATTATAATAATATTTAAAATTTATGGACAAAGTGACACATATATAACTTTGAAAACTATTTCTTTGGGTATAATTATGCCATAAAGTAAAACCACCATAACAGCTGAATTAATTCTGTCTCAGATTAAATGATCATAAAGTCCCTTTTCATTCCTGATCTGTGAAAATGGAAGCTGTTACAGAGATGTTCCTAAGGGCTAGCAGAGGGGGAAAAACAGTTTTAAAACTTAGGACATAAAACTAATAGCAAAACGGAGAAAATTGGTTTCCCCCCTTTTCCACCTTCTGAAACCTTAGACTTGAAGAATTTTCCTGTATGAATCCATCAAAGTTCCTTTTTTCCTATGATAAACTTTTCTCTTTTTTTGTGGCTATTTGACAAGCAAGTTAGCCCCAAACAAACCAGTGGTGGGGCAGTCAGGCTAACTGCTTGATGTTGGTTAAGACTGAGGTCTCAAATAGTGCTTTTCTACAGTCAGGTAACTAGGCTTGCAAGGAAAAAGGTTTTTATGAACCGTTTTGCATGCCTTAAGTTAAAGTACAAGGTTTATTCAGAGGTTATCTGGATGCTGCCTGGATTTCCTCCAGCTTATAATGTTCGTTGGGTTTTCTGAGCGACTTTTGCTGTTAATATAGCAAATAAAAACCCTGTATATGTTGCCAAAGAGGATAGCCATCTCCTGTTAAGGGTACATTCTTCCTTAAGGGTACCCTTAAGGGTACTTCTTCCCCTATTTTTCCTCCATTTTGGCAAGTCATTAAACAAAGAGCCACTTCTTTATATACATAGCTTTGCTGTTTATATACTGTTATAGTGAAGAGATCCTGTAGGTTTGGTACAGGCTTAAGTGCAGTACAAAATCAGGCAAGTAAGTTTTTGAATTGTTAAAATTATTTATGTTTTTTTATATTGTGCCAATTTATTGACAAGATCCTCTAGAAGTTCTCTTCATAAATATGCAGATTACAAACATGATACTTTCACAGTTTCACTGGTGGAAAATCACACAGTAACAAGTTTTTTGCATCTTAGGCTGACTAATGTCTTGTTCTGTGCTACTTGCACTAGAGGGAGGAGGGGATGTGACGTAGAGTGCGCATGATGACAGATCATATGGAATCAATGTCATCATCGTGACATTCAGTTCTTGAATGTAAATTAATGTGGGTTTTCTTTTATTTTCCTTTCGAATGCAGTCAGCTAGTGAAAGGTTAAGGTTTGTCCGTATCTTCCATATTTGTCCGTAGTCTCAGTGATTAGGTGATAGATTTTTATTGCTTACAGAGTGCTTACTTCATCCCTGGTGGCTTTCCATATATTGTATTTCCCTTTGGAAAAAGTTTTGTTGAAATGCTCTTCTAGACATTTTGCTTAGGTAAATTTTTAGGACAAAGCTCAATTGTACTATTTGTTATATAGTATTCATTTGCCCTTCTCTGATGGAAATAGTTCTGTTTTCAGTGTAAGGTGAAAATGAAATCAAATCACAATCTTGAGGAGTTTGCATGGGGAGTTTGGGGAACAGCTCTTTGAAAGAACAGGTATTGCATGGACTGACAGAAATCTTTCTTGATAGTTAAATCTGCTTAAAATATATACCTAATTCGCAATGGTAAATTGACTCATAGGATTGCATTGCATTCCATAAGGTAAAGAGGTTTTTCCTTGTGTTTATATTTTTAGTATTTATTTGACTTCAGTAACTTCTGCTTCAGATAACGTTTTATGACAAGGAGGTAAAATTAAACAAAGCTTTACACTGAAGCAATCCTTGTATGATTAATAGCTTGTTTTCATTCTTTATGCCAGTCTATGAAGATACCTCAGTTCTGTTTGAAAAGTTCCAAAGTGCATCTTCAATTCAGTACAATCTTTGGTGCTTAGATTTAATTTGATTTAATATTTTGATAATTGGAGATGCAGGTCTCTGGTCCATACAAACTGTCTGCTACCTGCTTCATTCAAACCTTTCCCTAATTATAACAATGTCCTAATTGCACATTTGTTCTTATTCTATTCTGTATTACCTATCTCCATATAATATTTTCTCCTATTAAATAAAATTACCTGTGTAAACCATGATGCTTCATGCTACTAATTTGGCAATAGGATCTTGACGATCTGAAATGAGTTTCTAGAAAACTTCTAGCTTTCTAGTCCACTTGTTTCACATTGTCTGAATTGGTTACCCCGAATTTTGAAAGGCTGGGTTTTGTAGTATTAGTATCAAAAAACAGTATTACTTGGCCTTGTCCTTATTTTAGAATCTGTTCTACAGAACATAGTCATTTGGGTTTCTTTTTTGGATTCTAGGGCTTTAAAAATAGTTGCATGAATCTAAGCCCTAAAGTACAATTAAAGTTAAAACCACATTAGCTACTGCATTCCAAAAATGAAGATCTATGGTAGGCATGGTACATATGGGAGAAGTCTAGACTGCAATTTGACAAAGGGACATGTGTTAAAATACAGATTGTCTAGTCAACATTAGCCCTTCTAAATATGTTAGAAATTTAGATAACGCACTGTAATGATAGCTCATTAAATCTTTATCTAAATCGGCAATCAGTGATACATTGATAACATTGTAGTGTTTCAGTTCCAAGTACAACGTACCAGCACTTCTCAAGTGCTGCTGTTATTATTGTGGTGTTGTATGAAATTCCACGGTGCTCAGCCCCCTTCCCTGTGCATCCACACCCTGCCTTTTGTTTCTTTCCTTACACGGCAGCCTGCTCCAGGAGTTCTGCTCCTGGAGGGGTGTACCTTGCTCCCTTTCTCCTCTCTGCCTGGAGATACTGTTACCTGTCCCCAGCAGAACATGGTGCTAAATTTGTATTTCTACTTGGGAGTCATGCCGCTGCCTTGTGCTGCAGCCTTTTCACCATGGGGAAGACACCTCAGCATCACATTTGTCTTTGCCAGCATGACTGTATTGGATTGGGAGGAGGCAATAGAGGAAGGATAGCTTTGAGAATCCACCAGCCCATTTCAAAAGTCTTTAGTACTTTGATATGTGGGGGGTTTGTTGAGTTTTTATTCTTTGTTGATAGTAAATATTAAGATTCTGGTGGTATTACTGGTACCTCTGGCTGCTTGTCTAAGTGGAGTTTGTGTTTTCTTGGTAGACTTTCAGAATGTATAAATCCAACATTGGCTATCCTAAGAATTCTGCCAGTATTTTCAGATCTGTTTTCCTGTTCCGTTCTTCATAGGTCTCTGCATGGGGTGGTTATGTTTTCATCATCAACCTTATTCCACTGCACGTGTTTGTTCTGTTGCTGATGCAGAGATACAGCAGGAGGGTCTACATTGGTAAGTTTTGTTTAGTGAACATTCTTAAATGCTTAATCATGAGTTATGAAATTAATTATATGGATGGGTTTTGTATCAAGTGAGAACTAATTGCGTAACAGGTTGCATTTTATTAATTTGACTGCTGATTATAATCAGTTATTCTCTACAACGTGGAAATGAGGGGTTAAAACATACATGAAATCTTGGAATTGTGAGTATGGAGCTGTTAATTTTCTTCTTTCTTGTTCACTAAAAAGAAAAATAACAATTGGATGGTTTGATATTTGTAGAACCCTTTTAATATATTTTATAGATATATGTCTGTAATAATGTTTCATATTTTTCCTTTTCCTAGTGTGTTAAACAATTGCTATTTTAAAAGGTTGTGCAGCAGAAATTATAAAAGCATATAGTATATCGTGACATATATGATGAGAAAAGACATAGGGAATTTTAAGCAGCCATGTATGTTTTATATAACCTAGACTGAAAAGTAGTGTAAGAGTCTGTCCACTCCACGTGAATCCTTAAGATGTTATTGGGTTAATGGGTCAGCCTTCCTTCCAGTTTCAGAAATTTATGAATAGTGATCTTAGGAGACTTAATTTTTGAAATTTGTTTGCCTGACATTTAAGTAAACTGTCTTTAGAGAAACTTTACCAGTTAAATCAGTTGGCTATGGTGTAGGTGTGTGAATGAAGTAAATAATAAACAATTTGAATATTCAAAGATTTATAAGATAGCTAGAATATTTTTGACTCCTTATGTGAAATCTTTATGATAGATAGTTTGAGAACACAGTATGAGTTGATGTGTAATATCACAGGACATCTAATATTTGTAAATGTATTTTTGTTACCTATTTTAATACCGCTTTATCTTTGTATTTTTAATTATTTTAATGCCTTTTTTAGTGCCTACTGCAGAAATTATATATATATTTGAACCATTATGTACTATAATAATTACTCAATTAACTCAAGTTCAGTTTTGTATTTTTGTTACAGAACCTATAAATACTGGTTTAATGCTCTTTTGTTCATCTATTTATGTAATTTGGAAATAAATTATTTTTAAAAAGGAAAAAATATCTAACCTATTTTTTATGTTAGTATTACTTAACTTCTTCACTAACTGCTTCTTCATAACGTAAGGGGAAAGCGATTTATCTTGTTTAGCTTTTAAAATTGTTTTATTGAATATTTTCATTTTCCAATTTCTATGAGTTAGGCAAGAGAAAAGTAAATCTACTAATTATAAAATCCTGAAGCTACATGGTAACCAGAAACAATAAAGAATAAATGCTCTTGCCTTTTCTGCTTTCAATGAACTAGTCTTTGAACTAGTCTGGGGAAAACAGTACTGCAGGTTTGTATGAATTAAAGGTTTTGGCAGACGTTCGCTTTGCAAATAGCTACTGTGTTTTGAGATGTTATTGCCCTTCAGCTGTACTTCAGCAGAGTTGTCAGAATGAAAATGTAATTGCTGCTCTGCTGTTTCATTGCAACTGCTGGCTTAATTTAAGCTTTCACAGGAAGCCTTACACACATAGAAGGCTGTACATCTTGCATTAGTATGTGATTTCTAGGTTTGTTTAACAGGATGTTTTTTTAAAACAGGTAAGAATGTTCAAGCACTTCTGAGAGGAAATTCAAGTGTTCTTTACTTGCAAACTATTTAGATAGGAAAAAGAGTTTACAAAGGTTCATTAAAATAGGGAGAATAAAGATATTTTTGGAGTTTCTGTGAAATGCATTTGCTAGTGTGCCTGTGGCAGTCTCCTAATTCTCAAAAAAACTACAAATGTGCAGCTAAAATTTGTAAACTATTGTCAGCCAACAGTAGCTAGTAAAATCTGCATCCATTTTACTATTATTGAGACTTTGGGGTGGGGGGTTTTAATCTCTAGATCAGTTGCTTAATTTTATTTAAAAGTAGCCTAACTTTTTTAACAACTGAATGTTTAGTCTAACATAATAACGTAAATGTAGAGGACAGTATCTAGCAGCACCAAGTTTTTAAAAAGTGATGGATTCCTGGCATATATTTTTCATGTGTGTGTTCATACACCAAAGGAAAGGTTAATGGGACATGATCTGATAGGCCTGGCAGTGTAATTCAGAATCATTTAACGACTAAAAATTTCCCAGAACGTGAACCTTTTGCCAATTTTAAAATATTTTACTGCTCGCATGCAGATGAATTTATCAGCCAGATAACTTCTGACCCACTTGGCATCAATGGTGATCGTGCTTCCTACACTTGAAAGCTTAAGATGTGCTTTTTTTTTCTTTTTTTCTTAACAGTAGTCAGTATCTTTCATTCAAATCTTACTGGCTTAATAATTAAGAAGTGCTTATGATCCCAGTTTATTACCATTAGCAGAGCTTGTATAGGTAAAAAAACCTTTATTCTGGTACAGGAACTGTTGATATTATGTTCTATTATTGTACTTGTAGTTTCTCTTGCAGTTTATAATATCTTTAAAAAGTAAATGGTTTTACATTTGGAAAGGTACCAATATATATAGATTTAAGTTATGCTTTGCACACTTGAGAGATTTGGTAGTTTTCACTTCAATCTGGTTTGGGTTTTTTTTCTGTACAATTTAAAGTTCTGTATACTTTTCAAAATGTTTAATAACAAAACAACCCAAGGACCTTCCAGAATTTAAAACTTAATTTCAATAACTTCTTGTTCTATGTATTGGATTTTATAATTTAAATAGAAAGTAAGCATATATATTTATATCAGCTGCTTCAGTGTTCGAAAACTTCAGATGATTAGTGTTTATTTCTGATGATTATAATCCATTAATTGAAAATGTGGTCAATATTGGATTGTGCTCTCTGGAGAAATTTTTCAGTAGGTTTTTCCTGTCTGTGCAGGATTGTTTGTAAAATGAGTTTGTCCACAGTAGGTCAGAATGTTTTTGTTGTTGACCTAGTCAAAGTTATAACCATGAGAATGGATTGCAGGGATCAAAATCAATTTCTTGTTTTTGCAAAGACTGTGCAAACAATAGAATGTAAAGGAACATGGAAAGCTTGAGATGATATATCACCTTGATATAGCCAAGTTCCTAAAAAAATTGCATTGCTGGGTAAATGACCCTCTTCCCCCCCCCCAATAGCAGGCAGACATATGTGATAGCTTTTTGAAAGAAGTGGCAAGTAAGGAACGGAAGAGGGAGAAGGGCATAGAAAGTGTAACAGTTGCAGGCCTAGGCTACAACTGTTAGACCTACAATGGTCTAACAAATGTGAAATGTAGTGATTTATGCCAATCACTGATCTTCCACAGGATGGCAGTGTTGTAACACTTTCATGGTACCATAAATGATTTATGTTGTAGTGAATTCTTCAAAAATTGAGCATTCTACAGCAAAAATGTATTTCAGTGGCATAAGAGGGAATAGATCAGTAGCTAGGCAAAGTAGTGAATATAGACACTTGAAAGAGTACACCAGAGAAGACAGGAGATGGTTGGAAGTACCATCACAGTCACTTCTGTGACTTTTGGAAAGCCTGTGATATCCTGGGAGCATAATACTCCAGTGAGACCACACAGGTGCTATGGAAACAATACCACTGGTAAATGACGGGCTTCCCAAGCCTGTTCTCAGGGAGGTTGGCAAGGGATTGTATGAGCACAGAGATCTCTTCATAAGATTGAGGCTGTAATAGAGACAGCGGTTTATGATTTGTAGGAGTTTAAAAATCTGGGAGGGGGATTATTGCTGTTTGCCACTGAAGGAACAAAACTTTGTTTGAACTTTAGGTTGGCTGGTTATGTCAAATGTGATCAGACTTAGAGTTGGTATTTCTTTCTTCCTTTCCCTTCTTTCCTTGACTCTGGAATACCAAAACCCTATCCAAAAAAAAAAGTACATGAATCTTAATACATACATACTAATCATTCGTATTATTAATATAAATTATTTTCTTGGCCTCTACTTTCTGAGGGGCTATGAGTCCCCATTGTTGATATAGATCCTTTAATGCATATGCTTAGAATCAATTTTTAATTCTTTTGCTTTTCAGTTTCTCGGCATGCCTCTGCTCTTGAGTTTTTTCAAAAAAAACCAACCACAAAACAACCAAAACCAAGCAAACCTCTTTGCATTTTCCAAATAGGCAGTGGACTCTTAAATGTTCTTCTTCTTTGAGGCTGGGTCTCTTCAATTTCTCCTCATATAGAAATCTTCTTTTGTCATTTGTTATCTGAGAGCTATTTCTCCCACCCATGACTCACAAAAACAAGATGGGAAGAGAAAACTATTTCCAACTAGCATCTTAGGTAGATGGTTTATTTCTCTAGGAGGAGAAAAGACAGTGCAATTAGGAACAACAATACTTTGCTGCTACTTCTAACATTCAATGCAATTTATTCTACCCAAAGGAGGAAAAAATAATTTGGGTGGCTGAAATATTTAGAATGGCAGGGTTCTTTTTGAGTGTCAGTGAAGTTGGGGGGAGGATGGACTCTACTGTGGAACCAATGCTTTTTGAAATGCGTGTATTCACCTTCTTCTCACCTTTCTCTTCTTCCCCTCTCCTTACTCGTTTGTTTTCTAGCATATAGCACTTTCTACATTGTGGGTTTAATATTATCGATGCAGATACCTTTCGTGGGCTTTCAGCCAATTAGAACAAGCGAACACATGGCAGCTGCAGGTAAGAAAATTAAATGTCTGCCTCCAAACAGCCTGCTTAGCACAAGAAAACCTCAAACCCTTGCAGCTCTGTTCCTTTGTGTTAGAAAGAACACATACTAACAAACCAAATTGTTAAAGAAAAAGAGGTACAATTTAGTGTCTGTAGGGAAGTTTTCTTTCAAATTGACACATTATACTCCTTTCCGTGAGGAGGTAATGGAGGTAAAATGCCTCCATAGCTCTGGATCAGTTACATGTTCTGACAAGCACTTATTTTACACATTGATAATCTCTACTGTTTTGCAATATAATGTTGCCTTCGAGCATTGTACAGTTGAAACATTCCTTATTGGTAAGCACAGATTTTACTAAGCAATTTGGCTTTAGAGTTAATAGTCTTCTGTAGTTTTTCAAAGTTGGTTAAATACAAATGACTTAAAAATCAGCCTCCTGATTAGTAATTTAAATAATTTATTTCAATATTGTTTGATTCTTTTTATTTCTTTAAACTAAGTTGTTTTTTCAATAGTTAAGTCAGACATCTTGATTTCTTGACAACAGTAATCTCTACTGAGACTGATAGGTTTATGTTTAACTGCACGCACTGTTTGTGTGATGTAGTTTAGTTGTTAGATTCCTAAGGTTTTTTATTATGTATAGTCACCTATCAAAACGTATTTAAGACAGCAATTGGAATATCATTAAAATTTACCAGAAAAATACTTTTACGTGGAGATTTTTTTCAACAGTCTGAATATAATGTAAAGAGTAAATATTGTCAAACTGTATTTTGCGTCTGAAGAATTTTGCATGTATTTAGTCAATAGAGTTAGGTAAGCAGATGGGTTTTTTTATCATAATCAATGCAATCTAGTTTTCAGTTGATTTTTCTCCCTTGCTCCAATTTAATTTGGGAGCAAAGAGGGCAGTGGGTGTTGGAGCTCTTGGTACAATAAGCAAAGAATATTTTGGAGAGCATTTTCTTCCATTGCAAGAAAGTGTAATCCCTGTTAAGTATTAAAGGCTGTTTGTCAGCAAGTAATTTTATACTAGTTTTTAGATGTAAGGGTGTGTACCCTACATTTATTTTTCTAATTCATCCGTAGTCAAAGTATGTCAATTGTTTGAACAGCTGTTACTGCTTTTGAGCATTTAAACAAAAACTTTCCTCTTTCTTTAGGTGTTTTTGCACTGCTGCAGGCGTACGCTTTTTTGCAGTATCTGAGAGACAGATTAACAAAGCAAGAATTTCAGACATTGTTCTTCTTGGGTGTCTCACTAGCTGCTGGTATTGTATTCCTGAGTGTCATCTATTTGACATACACAGGTAAATACATGTGAAACTAGTTTACCTTTGAAGCATCTAAACTGGATGATCCATATTTGGTTTACAAGTAGTTGCTGGCAATGCCACAGCAAATCAGTGTGCGTGTTACTATGTATTACTATGTGTTGGGATTCACTGTGCTTTCTGGGCTGCAGCAAAAGAACCACACACCTCTGTAGCATCATTCCAATATTTCAGGTTTATCTGTAATGCCCATGATGGTGTAAGAACTCAGACTGGATGAGGAACATAACTTATAGCCAAAGCATATTATGAAGATACGTTTAGCTAATCTGTTCTGAATGACATTGATCACTCAAAGTCATATTGCTTGCTTTCTGAAATACTTGAACCTGATTCCTGTGTGTCTGGAATTAATCTGTAAGTTCTACTTTAGTTCTGTGGTTCAGTCTTCAAGAAGTCCTACCCAGTCTTTCAAAAACAAGCTTGTCTTTGCTTGGTTGCCATCCCCAGATGCCTCACTACTGTCTCCTGATTCCACAATACACTTCCTTGGTGATCTAATACCACTATATTTCCTTCCTGTGATAAAGAAAAAGCAATTTTATTTTCCTAGCTAAATATATGTCTCCCATGCAACAATTGACATCTGCTTGGTTTAAACTGCATGATCTTAATATTATACTTCAAATACAGTTGTGTTTTGTCAGAGTTTAATTTTGGAAAAACACACTTCCCTGAGACCTTAACTTGTTTTTATTTTAACTGACTTCTTTCTTGCACTTCTTTTTAGCAATGTTTCTGGCATAAATTTTTTTTTTTTTTTTGTATCAGTTGCTTAACATTTTGGACTGTTTAATAGCAGTTTTTTGTTAATTATGATACCATAATTCCAAAAGAATACTTAGCATCTCTCTTTGTTTGGAAGTCTTCTAAAACTCGATGATTTATGATTTGCTTTTCAGTACATAGGAGCAGGTCCTACTAAATAATTAGTAAAAATTTTCAGACTGGCATATCACAACAAAATGCAGCTTCTAATCTTAGTGTGCCGCAAAATATGTCTTCTGTTGCAGTTTTTAGGAAGTATTGATTTCAGCTTTCAACTGAAATTCACTTATTGGTTTCAGTGCTTCACCAGATGGAGCAAACCTCATTGCCTCAGCTTCTCCTGCCGTGCTGTGAGATCTGGGCTCCTGACCATCTTGCAGCACTCTAATCCCTTTCTGCTTTCTTAATAGTCCTCTTGCAGAAGGGTGCCCGTGTCTGGACCCTGCATCCCAGGTGCAGCAACTGGAAGAAGTGGTTTAAGGTTCTGGATTGAAGTCCTGCCTGCCATGAGGCGTGTCAGCTACTCTCTTCAGTTTAGCGCTGTTCACTCTTTTGGCCTCTGGGGTATTCTTACTTTTTACCAGCCACCAGCTGGACCCTGATCCACTTCGAGCTTGTCAGTACAGCCAGTTTTCAATCCATCAAATGGTCTGTTTGCCCAGCCTATTCTTCAGCTTATAAATGAGAAATGAGGAAAGTGGGCCTCCCTTATCACTGTGATGGAGATGGTGGGTAAAGATCACATTGGCCAACTCTTTCAGCACACCTCAGTTGAATGCCATCTAATCTCATGTTTTGGATACGTTCAGAGAAGACCGTAATCAGTAGTTCCCCATCTGCTGACAGCTCCTTCTTGTCCATGTAGTGGGTTGAGAGCAAGCTTTACATCTGAAGCCTGAGGGGGAAACATATGTCTTGCAAAATATTGACTATAGTATTTAAATGTCTAACCTACATATTAAACTAAAACTTTCAGATTGTACTAATTTTAAATATGGTAGAGGGAAGGCTTACTGTGTCATGCACAAAGTCTTGGGTAATAAATAAAAGGATTTAACTTTTTGTTTTTTCAGTTTGTCTGTATCTGTCTTCAGAAGGAGCTGAAACAGATGCAAGGAAAGTGAAAATAAAATTCAAGAAGAATCTTACTAATAACTTTAATATTGATTTTTATCTTTCCTCTCATAATAAGTGTTCCTTTTCATCTTATGATATTCAAGTGTCTAAAAGCTTTGTTTTAAAAAAATAATATCTAAAGCTTATCAGCATGTCTAGTAGCAACTTTTCTATTCCATGCCAAAGAGTAACAATTGGAAAACAGTGCTTCATTGAGTAATACTGTTTTGGCTATAGATTGTTGCCAGTTTCCCACTCAGACATTTCAGAAGAATTAAATACTTTCTTATCAATTAACTTTTCTTTTTCTTATACTTCCTTATGGCATATAGGTTGCTATCTGTCATATTCTTTGCGAAATATTTTCATTATTATTGCATTACTTTGATTTTGGAGGTGGTGTGTTTTAATACTCAATGAGTACAGTGTGATCCTGTGAGAGCATGTGCTTCTAAAACTAGCTTCATGGTTGGTAGACTTTATGGCCTGCCTAATGCAGTAGTTCATATCTATTACAAGTTAATGAAATTTCTTTGGTTTTGTACTGGAAAAATTACAACATTTAAATACCTAGGCAGCAAAAGGTTTTTTTCCCTATTCTCTTTTTCAGGTTATATTGCTCCTTGGAGTGGCAGATTTTACTCATTGTGGGATACTGGGTAAGTAGGGATAAAGGATATAAGGATTTAGATATCAATAACATTCTACTGGAAACTAATAATCTTTTGCTCTCATCATCCTCGAATCTATTTAGTTTATCAGTCAAGGAGATTAGAGTGGGCTTTAATCAGTTATCTAAAGAGAGCATTTGAGGTTACTGTTTCATGATCTTTGCAACCTTTTCATTAATTCGTCTTATTAAACTTCTTACTTCTTTTGGAAGTCTTTGAATATGTAAAGGTATGGTTTTTTCTATATGAAATGGAGTGCTTCTTGGCATAAAACGAACAAAAGTTGTATCAACACTTGAAGGCACATTTAAAAATTACTAAGAGCCTTAAACTTACGCTATTTTCATTGTGCAATGTTGCATGACATCGCAAAGATGTTGCACATATGATCTTGCATGTTGCCTGTTTACTGTGTTCATACATCTGTTTTGCATATACAGATGTCTACTCTGAACAATTCTGGTCTATTCATGTATGTTTTCATGGGTAAAAACCCGTGCTAGTTAACTCTTTGTTTTAGTAAATGTTTAAAAATCCAATCTTGGATTCTCTAGCCAGCCAGGACAATAGAAATAAAACGGAAGGTATTTTTTTCAGACAAGTTTTTAAGGTGTAATTCAATTGATAGATGATTATTATTATTATTATTATTATTATTATTATTATTTAAGATTAAAAGTAGGGGTAGGAGAACTTAAAACTTTTGCAGTTCTGGTTTTTTCAAGCTCCTAAGTGCATCTCATACAGATTTTGTACCAACTCTGTAATAAATGTAGTAGAGTAAGTGTCAGTAAAGGAGCCACAGATTTGTTTGAAGAACATCTACATGTTGTTCTGTGCCTATAAATGAAGTGGTCTATAGATATACAAAGCATTAAACTTTTGAGGGCTTGTCTACATTAGAAAAGCATATTGTGTTAAAACACGCAATGCAGTTTTGAATGAGCACTAGATCTCAGTGGAGAAAAGGACCTATGTTTGACATCTGTGTAGCACCCAGATTAGGTCCGTACATACAGCTGTCTTTAATATAGCACACAGCTTTGTCCTTGTCTGCACTGAGTGTTGGACGTGTTGTTTAGCTGACATGTATTTCCAAGTGTAGACAAGGCCTGATTTACTCAGCATCTAAAAGGGGGAGGGGCATCAGTTACTGGTCTGGTATTTAAAACCATAACTTTCTGTACTAAGTAAACAAAGGTATTCTGTGTAGAGGAGAGTTTTCAAAATATGGTGTTGAAAATCTAGTAGACTTACTGGCATGGATGATTATGTCTTCAAAATTTAATGATGGGGCTTCTATAGCTGTGTGTTGTCATTTTGATTAATTAGGCTTCATGTTTAGCCATAATAATAATAATTAAAAAACCCATAATTTTCATTCTTTTAATTAATATGAAAAGAATTCTTTATATTGGTGTTTTAAATAACTGTACACCAAATACTTCCTAAATACAGTAAGACCGACCTGGGGACTTTTTGGTATGAGAGTTTCATCAGATTTCTACTGAATAGAGAGAGCACTTGCCATTTTGAATTGAAATGCTTCCTTTGAAATGAGTTTCAGAATTCCTAATGTTTACAAGTTTAAATAACTTTATCTTTTCAAAATAATTTGAACTGAATTTTTTTTAAAAAAGGTATGCGAAAATTCACATCCCGATCATTGCCTCTGTGTCTGAGCATCAGCCTACAACATGGGTTTCCTTCTTTTTTGATCTGCATATTCTCGTGTGTACTTTCCCAGCAGGGCTGTGGTTCTGTATCAAAAACATCAATGATGAAAGAGTCTTTGGTAAGAAAAAATATTTTTAAATTGTTTTGAAAAAATCTTGTCTTGAACTTGATTCTCTTTCGGTTTTGTTTGCTCAAAGCTGATATGTGGCTTGTTCTAAAAGAAGATTTATAAGTGATGTGTTTAAAGGTGATAATTAGAAGTTGCCTGCACCCAGCAGTACTTAAAACCATTTATAAAAAGGCAGAGATTGGTGAAATGGTAATAGAGTGTTGTCCCAAGAGGTGGGATTGAAATATTTGTCAGTATGGTTGTGTTCTGTGGCTGGAATTGCATGCTCTTCCACATCCTGGTCCTGCAAACCACGCGTTGGGTGCAGTTCCACAGTGCAGTTCAGCCAGATGAACAGCGCGGTGCACAGGGAAGGTCCTAATCCTGCACAGGTCACAAGGCACTGACCCTTCCCGGGGTGTCTGTCACTCGTCCCATCACAGGTGATTTTTCAAAATGCCTTTTCTTTCCAGATTTTCTGCTATTTTAGTGAATGGAATCGCTTGTTGTGGGACAAGTGCTACATAAGGCACAAGAATAAGAGGAGGTGTGGGGTCTCCCAATGTCAGTGACGACAAATAGTTTATTTGTACACAGCTGTACCGTGAAAGCAGACTTTTAAGACTACAAATGAGGATGTAATTTGAAGTTGTGGCCCATATGGAAGAGTGAAGATCACTCGGGTCTTGGGCTTTCATAGGGACAGGAGTCTAATAGAGTTGCCTCTTAGTATTACCTAAGAGTATGTGGGCAGTGTGAACATTTACTATGTTAAATCCCGTGACTCTGGGGTATTCTGTGCTCTGTGGCTTACGACGAGTCCCTGTCAAGACCAGTGCTGGGCGACTCGCTGGCAGCTTCCTACTTCTTCTGCATCACCCATTTAGGTCAGCATAGAGAGACCTATGAATGAGAATGGAGAGCTGTGCTACTTCCCTACAAAATAGAAAATATTTCTGTAATGTGACACTGATTTATCAGAATACTTGATGAGTTCTGTGGCAAATGTTTCATGAGAGTATATTTTTAAACTGTAGCAGACAATGAATAAGAACTATTACTTGAACAATAGATATTCCTGACCAGTGCATACAGGTTTGTTTGGGGTTTTTCTCCCTCCTAAGAAATGTGTTCTGGATATTTCTTACTATTCTGAAAATCTTGGTTTGGGATTTTTTTGGGAGGGGAGTGGAGATAACATTGTTCAGGAAAACTTGCTTCAGAATAGGGCTCAGAATATTGTCTGTATGGAATTATAATGTAGACAAGCCCCCAATTTGTCCACAGATATCCCTAACTTAAATTAAAATTTGATATTTACATGAAACTCTAACACTTTCTTTTGCTTTTTCAGTTTCAATAACTTGTTTGATCTAGGGCTGTCTGACCTTTTTAACCAAATGAAGCTACCAGTTATTCCAGTAGTATTTTTGGTGTGTGATATTAAACTTCACTAATAATGTATCTTCTGACACATTATTAATGAATATGAAAATGGGGTTGCTTTATTGTTAACAGTTGTCAAGATGGACTTCAGGAAGGGTTTTAGACTTAAAGGGATAAACATTAATTGAACTGTATCTCTGTAAATTAAAAAACAATGAAATGCAGGATGTATACCCAAGGCTTTATATGCACATATGCTCAACCTGCTTCCAGAAGTAGTTTTGTGGAGAGCATGTACATGTGCAGTCAGAGCGAGTGTTATTTTCTAAATGTCACCAGTAGATTTGTTTCTTTGCAGTTGCTCTGTATGCAATCAGTGCCGTTTACTTTGCTGGTGTGATGGTTCGGCTGATGCTCACTTTGACTCCAGTGGTCTGCATGCTGTCTGCAATCGCTTTCTCCAATGTCTTTGAGCGTTATTTGGGTGATGATATGAAGAGGGAAAATCCACCAGTAGAGGACAGCAGCGATGAGGATGACAAAAGGAACCCTGGCAACCTGTATGACAAGGTGAGGGGAGGGACCAGAAGTTATTATTAAAAACCAGCGGCTTTTTTTGTCAGAATGCTTTAAATACCACTAGAGGTCTGAATAACTAGCATTTAAATTTAGAACAAATATTTATGTTGGGAAAAAAGTCAGTGTCAATGTAGAAGTTGTTCCTTCCAGCTTGGTCGGTGATGAGCCTTTAACCTACAGGAAGTGTCCATTGTTGACTACTAGTTTTCTGTACTTTCTGCAGAAGCAATGGCAGACAGTTGCTTGCTCTCCTTAAGTAGTTATAGCAGCTCTCTGCCTCTGAATGCTTACCTCCTGCATTTCCTCTAAGACATGGTGAAATTAGAAATATTTTTTCATAAAATATATTTTTCTTTATTAATAAACTTGCATACTCTCTTGATGGTGAAGAAAATCCTGTTAGGGAGTAATTTTTTCTATCTCTTCGACTTTGTTATAAGGACCCTGACAATGCATAAGCCTTGGGTTTCCCCCCTTTTCCTCACAAGAAATATCTGTGCCTTTCTTTTTTCACCCTGCCTTATAAAAGGGCATCATCATACTGAGCCAAACCAAGGAAGTCATGCATTGACCCTCACATAATAGTGTTTTTTTCTTCTGAAAGAGGCTTTCAAGGAATCATCAATTTTTGCAAATTGCTGGATTGTCACAATATTCTTGTGCATACTTAATTAATTTATGCTACAACTTGGTCTAGCTTTATAGTATTCTGGAGCATTTCTGGGTTGTTTGTAGTGAAGAAATAGGCATGGGCTCCATTGTCAAGAGTGACAAGAATTGCCATAACAGATATATCTGTGTTTGTTCAGGCAGGCAAAGTGAGAAAACACGTATCTGAACAGGAAAAAACAGAGGAAGGACTGGGTCCCAATATCAAAAACATTGTTACTATGCTGATGCTGATGTTGTTGATGATGTTTGCTGTTCACTGTACGTGGGTAACTAGCAATGCGTACTCCAGCCCCAGCGTTGTTCTCGCTTCCTATAACCATGACGGGTAAGTAAGGTCTACAGCTCTGAAAATAATAAAGGGCAAAAGCCTTTCTCTTCCTTTGCATTAGAAATTTGCTTTACCTTCTTTTAATCACTTCTTACTATATTAAGGCAGAATTTTCACTTGAATAAGTAATTCTTAATACTCTTAATTTTCAAGAAGATACAACAGTTTCTGAAATATGTAATGTAAATGCGTAAAAATAATCCTACCCAGACCTAATAAAACTGGTTAAAAAAAAAAAGAAATTTTTTGAATCAACTGGGAAAACTTGTTTATGAATATATATTCAAGTAGAAATGCATTTAAAATGCATTTAATGCCTTTTGAAGATGCAGATATATCTTCAAAAGAAGTTCAAGTTCTGGCCGTCCAGCTGTCGATGGATTCAGTTATGAATGCTGGTGGCTGAATCCCTCAAAGTGAGCTGAACGCTTAATTGTGAGCCCACATGGATCACTGTGTGGTTAATTTGTTACTAGTATTTGTACCGATGCAAATAAAATGAGCTCTGTTTTCTAGCACTCGGAATATCCTAGATGACTTCAGAGAAGCCTACTACTGGCTGAGACAAAACACTGACGAGCATGCCAGAGTGATGTCGTGGTGGGACTATGGCTATCAGATCGCAGGAATGGCTAACCGGACAACCTTGGTCGATAACAATACTTGGAACAACAGCCACATAGCCCTGGTAAGGGTGGTGATTTTTCTATGGAGTAGAAACACCAAAATGTTTACATTGCAGTCGAAATTGTAAATGTCTGTTGTTAGATAGTGTGTTATTAGGGGAAAATTCCACAGAGTGGGAAACACAGAGGTGGGAGGAACACATTTTTTGCATTTCTTAGAACTCAAGTATAAAGAGTTTTGGGACTGGAAGGGAAGGATCAATTTTGCTTTTGGAGTTTCCATTTTGTTTCCTTGGAGTTTCCAAAACTTCACTTCTGCTTCAGTTTTTCTTCTTTTCTTTGTGGGAGGACAGACAAAATCTAATGTCACCATTCCCTTTGTGATTAGTGTTTACTTGGTATCACTGCTTCACTGGCATTATCCAAATAGGGGTTGTTTCAGTTCAGCAGGTTCTTTGCTGACTGGGTTTTTGAATGACATGTGAAAACTGACCATATGAAACAACAAATTTTCAGGCAGCTTGGAAATTAGAGAAAGTTTATGAATGGCAATGGGAGTGTCGCAGATTTGATGCAATTTTGTCTTCTCAAATTGGCAGTTAGACAAAACTTCAGCCTTTTTCGGAAATAAAAAAAGCTCTGCGTTGTAGCAGGACTGCAGTGCTGTGTCCTCATCGTTAGTCATCACTCAGTGGCTGTTTCTTCCCGTAAGACGTGTCGTGCTATGTGTGAGGAATTTATTAGAGTATTTTCTTGTCTTGTGTCCGTACCTAGTACAGCAGTTGGACCATGTCTGCAGACAAGCAGTGTTTAAAACCAACAAATTAATCAAGCTATGCTTTGAGCATCCCAAGTCCTGAAAAAAGGGCAATGGGAAGGCAGGGGGGGATCAGATGTATATGCTTTTGACAGGAGCACGGAACTCACATCAGATAAAACCAAGCTTGGGAAATTGTACTGCTGGTGCTAATATCAAACAAGCCTTCCCATGTACTCTTAAGGTATTTTTCTCTTATTTTCATTGTTGACCTGACAGTGTGTTTTAGATGGACGTTCAACTCTGATAGCTCTATGTGCCTCCCACTTCTAAAAGAGACAGAAGTGCAGATACTATATCTGACCCACCTGATCCCTGCGGGACAAGGCACATCAGATGAACAGAGAGACTGGAAGTCATCTGTATTGCTTAAACACAGTAACCATACACTTTACAGCAATTACAGTGATGGTTTTTAATAAAGAATTCTCTCAGTTATGACTGCTGGCACCATCAGATTCCATTTTGCAATGAATCAAGGGGGACCCAAGCAATATACATGTGTTGTGGCGAGTACCTGAACTTGTGCAGTAAATGAGGCGTGTGCCGGAGATGTGTGCCAGATGACTTCCTCCTGCACAGAAATGGAAATCTGCCAAAGAACTTCACATTGATTAGGATAATGGCCAAGAAGCTGAGGTTCCCAGTCTTTTTGACAGATTGCAGCCTAAGCTTGGAATTTTCTAATTACAATCTTAATGAATGTTACCAATTCGGGTGCAATATTATTTATATTATAGTTACTCCCTTTTACTACAGCGATACGTTATTGTGCCTTAAGAGCTTCAATAACAAACAAAACTACTGAACTGAATGCCAGCTACTGCCCTAAGTGAATTAGTTAAGTGTGGGAAGTGACCAGTATGGAAGAGGTTATGGAAACACACTTAAAAAGCTTTTCAAAACCAAAACTGTATTACACTTGTAACTCAAGGATGTCTCTATTCTGACATTTTCTTTGCATAAATTTACTTTGAGCTCAATGCTGAGGGTGCCACTATGCTACGGAGTACAATGCAGTATGGCAGTGGAGGACAGAGCTCAAGGGGAAAAAAACCCAGGAAATTACTAACATTTCAAATAACTTAATCACTTTGGGTTGTCTCTAAAGCTTTGAAATTAAGTTGTAATTAGGTATTTTCTGCAACACTAAGTTTGTCAATACAGCTATGACTTGAAAAATCTGTAGGTGCCACAAAAGGAAAACCTTTATTGATACGTTTTATGCTCAAAGCATTCATTTCAACAGGCACTTCTTTTACAGAAGAGAAAACATTTCTGTTTAGGTTTGGCTTTTGAGTTTCTAAATACTCACAATGGGTTTTCTTTATCTAGAATGAAAATACAGGCTTTGGTTGGCACGTATGGATTCTTGGGCTTTGCTCTGTCAGGTATTGATCTGTGGATCTGCTTGGTAGGCAGCTGTGCCAGAGATTTAAGATCTTTTTGCTATGATACAGGTGGGAAAGGCAATGTCATCAAATGAGTCGGCAGCATATGAGATCATGAGAAGTCTGGATGTGGATTATGTTTTGATTATTTTTGGTGGCGTGATTGGCTACTCTGGTGATGATATCAATAAGTTCTTGTGGATGGTGAGAATAGCGGAGGGGGAGCATCCCAAAGATATTCGGGTAAGCATTCTTGGCTAAATACTGTATTTCTTTTATTTCTTTATGTTTATCTCTACCTTTTTTTTATTTCTTTTTTTTTTTAATTTTCATTTATGTTGTTGCTTTTCTGGTAGCGCTTATTGTATCAGAGGGAAATCTCTACTACTTATTGCAATTTTATTTGAAAAATGTGTTATGGGTTGTCTTCCTAGAACATTAGGAGTGCAGAGGCCTGTAGTCCAGTTTCTTTCAATATTTATGGTTTTGAAAGGTCAGTAACCTCAAAAACTTACCACTTTTTTTTTTTTGCATGATACTAAAAGTACAGACTGTCTTTTGTAATTCTTGTGTGCATGTCTCACTGTGCACCATCATACTTTAAAAAAAGTTTGAGTGTTCAGACTGTTTAAATAGTTGGCGTTACAAATTTCTTCAAACTCTGTAATAGTAGGAGACCAGTTAAAGTGTTAATATTGACTTATGTAGAGTTTAAGTTATTCAAACATCTCAGAGATTGCAGAAGTCTGTAGTAATGTTTGCTTAAGCCTAACAAAAACTTGTAGATACTGAGCACCTGTTTTACGGAGTAGCCCCCGTGCATAATTTGATCTTCTACTGGAGATGAAAATGGCAGATATTTTTTGTTTAAACACTGGGCACATATGAAGTTTATGGTAACATTGCAGATCCTGTACATTAATGATACAGTGCTTTTCACCTTTCTGAAGGATAATTTTGGTAGATGCCCAACTAACTCTTAAACTTTTGAGATAAGTTTTCAGGTAACTGCTAACTGAAATGACAAAACTTGTACCAGCACAGTAAGATGGATTTAGGAAGATGGGTCCGTTGGGGTCTGGGTTACAAGCAGATAGTTTATAAATATTTTACCTTTGTTTTCTGTTTTAAGACTAACTTAAATTAGCTTTTAAACTGCTGGTCAGTTTAGATTTTTTTATGAAGGCTTTTTTTTTTTGTGGAGAAAGGAATGAGAAATGATCTTAAATGGGGGTTTAGTTTATATTGACTCTGTTTATCTTCTTTTCTTTTTAAAGGAAAGTGATTACTTTACCCCTCAGGGAGAATTCCGGGTAGACAAGGCAGGTTCTCCAACTTTGCTGAACTGCCTCATGTATAAAATGTCCTATTACAGATTTGGAGAGATGCAGGTTAGTGCTACAACTTCTATGGAGTCTGAATTGAAGTGTGAGAAAGCAAATGTTATTTTGATATATTTTTCATCTTCTAGATTAAGTGTTTTGTAGTAGCAAAATCAGAGGTAAGAGTCAGCTTTACAGATTAAAAGACACCTTAGGCATGGTCTATTGTATTGTCCTTAGAAAAAAGCATTTCTGCTGCTCACCTACAATTGTACTTCGCTTTCTGCCGTCCTTCATGTTGCCCAGACAAGCATCTTAATTCCACTGTGCAGCACGTTTGCTGGCGCATTGACTGTTATGTTGTGGAGAGCTTTAGATTTGTGTTTTGTAATAGCAACACAGAAGTGGAACTGTTAATTGACTGGTTAATCACTGTCAGAATCTACCGCATTTCTATCCAAGTCACATCTGTGTATTAAACAACACAGCACTTACATAATAAAGGGATAATTCTCAGAGACAGTTGTCACTCCCCTTTGGGATCATTAAGCACATGGATGTAGCTAAGTCTGCCTGGTTTGCTGCTTGTCTTTCCTCTTCTCCACTCCCCACCAGGGGCCCTTCATTCTGATGCATTAGCACAAGAATCCTTTATTCAGCTAAAACTGAGGCCAGTGGATCCTATTTATAACATGGGAGAATCCAATTTATCTGATAAACTTAAACATGAGCTATTTCTGACACGTGTGGTAAGCCATGAAAGTGCAAGTTATTGTCCTATAGGAGAGCACAAGTGTGACAGGACAAGGGGTAAAGGTTTTAAACTAAAAGAGGGTAGATTTAGACTGAATTTAAGGAAAACTTTTTTTTTACAATCACGGTGGTGAAACACTAGAACAGTCGCCCAGAGAGGTGGTAGATGTCCCATTCAGGAAACATTGATGGTCAGGTTGGATGGGGCTCTGAGCAACCTGATCTAGTTGAAGATGTCCCTGCTCATTGGAAGGTGTTGGACTAGATGACCTTTACAGGTCCCTTCCAACCCAAACTGATCTATGATTCTACACAAGCAGCTATGCTAAAAAGCCACCACAGGCTGCTGCGCCTCAGACTTTCACTTAAGTAGCTTCTCTGAATGCAGACTTGATATTTCTGTTGAGACATGAAGTGCTGTCTCCTGCAACATCTGTAGGAGTAAGGTTAGATGTGTCTCTTTCGCTGTTGTGAAAAGAAATTGAGATGTTTTTTCTGTGTAGTAATAAGCAATGCAAGAGAAGTGTTGTCCTTTGACTAGACCAGTTGAAAGTGTTGCCTTGTTTGCAGTGATGGGTGTTGCTCGTTTTGTCTTGAACTAATACGCAACTTTAATTTTTATAGCTGGACTTTCGGACACCCCCAGGATTCGATCGCACACGCAATGCTGAGATAGGCAACAAAGACATTAAATTTAAACATCTGGAGGAAGCCTTTACCTCAGAGCACTGGCTTGTTAGAATATACAAGGTGAAACAACTAGACAACAGAGAGACATTGGATCATAAACCTAGAGTAACCAACATTGTACCGAAACAGAAGTATTTGTCAAAGAAGGTGGGTTCCCAGTGAGGTGACTGAAAGGGGTCAGGAGATGACAGTTTATTTTTAACAGAGAATCACAGAGCTGGTGAATTATGTATTCTCACTGGCCAGAATGTTACGGATACTGTTCATGTTAGTGTCCAATATCAGACCTGCCTGCTGGTAATAATTGTTAATTTACTGTCTGCTTAACTTAAAAGCATGTGAAGACACAAGGCTAGATTTTTTTTAGGCAGAATGCTAATTGGAAATAGAGCGTGTCACTGGCTGTTACAACTCTTAAGTCTTCATGTAACTGGAAGTATAATCTCTAAAGTACATCAATTCATGTTTCAGTATCTATGGCTCACTAAGTAAATACTGTGGAAGTTGCTTTCTGACTTTGTTTGAAAGTAGTGATGCCTAGAAGTTTAAAAATGGCAATTTTGTATGAAATAAATTAAATATGAAACTTTTGTTGACGGAACTTTAGTGTCTGGCTGGTTACTGTTTGAAGTCATCTGCATGGTTTTAAAACCATTAGCTGTGGTGTGCTACTTCAGCCTAGTAAGACAGACATGTTACGAGGGAAACTGAGGAGACCCTTAGCGGTCCTTTCCTTCACAACATCTGTTTTCTATATGTTCAAATAAATGTTGCAAAAGGAATTCCAGAATCCCATCAGAAACAAACTAAATCATTACAGGCAGTAAGCTTACACTACATGTGAAGTACAAGTAAAGAATGTTAGAGGGCAAAGATGCTAATTTTTCTGATTAAATTTGGCATTTGGGAGTTGCCACTGAAGGTAGCCTTACCTTGAAAGGAAATGCTAAGCTTTGCTGTGACTGTGGTACACTTCAGTGTAACTCTGGATCTTGAGTGACAAGGAAGGCTGTGTTTATTAATGACAGATGCATTGACCCCACTTAAGCTGTGGCCATGGCGGTTCTCCGTGTAAAGATAGTTTTGATAAAAGCTGATGCAAATTCTGATCCATCACCAACTCCTGCAGTACAAACAGACTCTGCTTCCCACTAAGAAATGGGAGAACCAGCAAAGAGCATGGGGCGAATGTCTAAATTAGGATTTCTTAACTGCATTCTGAGGGCCCCTGAGGAGCCACAAGTTTTCAGCAGCAGTTGCTTCCTTACTGGAAATTCAGTCCCTCTCCTGTCACTCTTCCCTGTTAGGAATGACATTGCTCAAGCTCAGAGGTATTACATATTAGTACTTATCTATCTCTCTTTGTAATATTTTTATTACTGTTGTTATTATTAAAAAGAGAGAATTTGTATTTAATTAACATAATAAAGCCTGATGGTAAGCACAGCAAGTGTGGGAGCTGCCTACTGTCCAATTTGTTGTGGTAGGCCTATTGAATGTACAACTCTGCCTTCCAGGAGCTAACTGGATTTATGCAACTTGGAAGTTAATTTTACCTAAGACTATCATTAATACTTCTCCCTTTACTACCTTAAAAAAAAAATATCTAAAATATGCTGATAAAGACACAGGAGCAGAAAGTGCTAACTAGTGTGCAGACCAACAGCAGAAGACTAAAATGTTGTTATTCAGTTCTTCTCTTGCTTTTGCAAATGCTGCTTTAAGCAAATATAACTATTTATCTAGCATCTTGGTAACTTGTAAGAGAACCAAGGAGTGCAAAATATACAAAAAGGTATTTCCAAACAAAAACTAACGTTCTACACCACTTACTTCTACTCTTTGGACATATTAGATCTTTATTGTGTTGGTTAATTATTCATTCTGCCTCGGCACAAGCTTTGAATTCTACAGATCTGGTAGATGGGGCCTGCAAAAATACATCTTGTGCAAAAGCAAGTGCTGGGCAGGAATTAATAATCCCAACTTTAGTAACTGGGTAATACCTAGTTGAGGGTTTGCCATTTGAGCGCTTTAAAATCAATCTAAAGATCAGGCGTTGAAATGCACATCATTAAACCGCGGTCAAGACTAAATCATTAACTAATACATTTTATTCTGTTTTTCTTTTTAGACCTCCAAAAGGAAGCGTGGCTACATTAAGAATAAACTAATTTTAAAGAAAGGCAAGAGACCCAACAGGAAGACAGTTTAAATACACTGTTCTGATTGCTAATACGAAGCAGTTGTCCTTGAGATAACCAGTCTTTGCCTTTAGCTCAAGTCATGTTTCACAGCAACATGAGGGTACAGAACCATCATTGGTCCAGATTATTGTACAAAATTTTCAGGCAATGTCTGATTAAAAATATTGGCTTATTGAGAACAGCTGTTTTAGATTTGTAATGTGAAGCAAGACAGAGCTGCTATCCAAGTCTAGCAGCATTTTTTTTATTGGTACATATTATCCTTCAAATCTGTTGAGAATTTGGACTGACTGCACCAAAGAACCCTGTAATTTGGTCCTTGGCACATGCATACTTGTCAATCTTTTTTGGAAAACGCTGTTCAGCTGAATAGCAGCAGTACGTAAACTGGAATGGTGAAACCTAAAAATGACCTGTTTTCAACAATTTTAAGAGGAAGCAAAGCTCCCTGAAATTCAACTTTCAAAATAAGTTTCTCCCATGAGTATTTTTCAATGGTTTTGCGTTGTGGGTTTTTTTGTTGTTGTTTTGGTTTTTTTTTTTCAGTGTCCTCTTACTCTGGCTGCAGGCTGGGTTTGATCTGGCATGTAAGAAGCAGAGCTGCAGTTTTCACAAGAGGTGGCAGGACAGATTAACTGGGTGCTGGTGGGGACTGGACGAGCTGCTTTTGTCTAAGGTGGGCCGGTAGCGTCGCTGCCCTACGCCGTCCTTGCCAAGGTAGACCAGGCAAACCTTGCGCACCCGTAGATACAAGGGCTAAATTTGTATCCTCCTGCAAAATCTGAAACGACAGTAATGAATGCTACAGTAACAGACAGCTGAGCACCCTGTAGCGGCCGGTGCTTCAGAACAGAAATTAAACTATTTTAGGTAAATGTTTACATTGGTAACGCAAGTATAGCCCGTTTAATGGGGACACAAAAAAAAGGTTGACAGGTATCCAAACCCCCTTTTCTGTGGCTATTGGAGGGAGAGGATTTGCAAACCTCTCCCCCCCTCGCTGCCTTTCTTGTGAGGGTATAAGTTTTTCTGGAAATCTGTTTCTCTGCATTTTTATTTAGAGTGCTTAAATCAATTGAAGAAATTCCTGCTATAGTGCTATTTGCTTTGTCTGTCTTTTATACTGTTTTTTTAAGGAAAAAAAAGTGGTAAAAACTGTCAGATTAAATGCACTAAAATATAAATGGAGACTGAACATGTTCACTTTCCAGCTATAGGAAGACTTTATACAGACTTGAAAAATTTTCTTTAATTAAAATGAAAGGGTTTTGCAGTTTGTTTTCCTGCCACAGGTTGTAACTTTTTATAGAAAAAAAACCTTGCATCAATAATTTGATGTAAAATGCAGAATAGTATGTACCTTTCATGAAGAAAATGTAAATTTACAGTGTTCTGTGAGAATGTTACTGCTGACTTCTTTCCCAAGGTGTAGAATATTTTTTTTGATTTATGAATTCATTTTTGACTCCAATGGTTTATACAGACCAATACTACAGCTGCAACATTTTCACAAAGGTAATTAAATCTGGATTTCTGGCCCCCTGTCGTTTGGAGATTTCATTTTATTTTGTTGCTTTAAAGCTCAATGCAGACCAGTTGTTGACTGTAGGGGAAAATAAAGTTAATTCAAGTTTTGTGTTAAGGGTGTTCTGTCACTTTTGTTGTGATTAATTTGATAACGTGTTGCTTATACTCCTAGTGATAAATTAGGTCATTCCAACTCCATAAGGTAAACCTGCTGACCTCATGAAGTTGCCGTAATGAAGCCACAGCAGCTACTTACCGTCCCTGCAGCTTACGTTCATTCAGCCAAGCGTAGGGCATGGCTTGTACTGACAGTCAAGGTGGCTGCAGTATTTTCCGAGAGCAGCCACCCTTCCTGAGCATCCTTATGCGATGCAGGAGCTGAAATATCTTTCTTGCTGCTTCCAAGCAAGCCTGCATCCTGCCCCCTCACCACGGCTAAGAAATAAACAATAGAACATGGGGAAGACCATCTGAAAGCCAGCGGATCAGATGCTGCTGGTCAGGCTGGGCTTTGGCTGTAACTCAGCCTTGTTTTAAAGCAAGGCAAGAAAAGGTTGCCCTCTCAGCTTTAGGTATCTTTACAGTTCTGCCAGCTTGTTTTCCATCCAGTGTTGCTCTTTTTAACAGAGCAGAAATATGTGACTCCTGTCAACTTTACAGCATTTTTGAAGTTATGTGAAAGAAAAATGAGCTAACAACAGGGATCTTAGCCAGCCTGGGCCTAAATTGCCTACCACTTACCTGAGCTTTCGTAAATAACTTGATTTCAAGGCTTCTGCCAATGTTAAATGCCGTGAAAAGCTGGAGTCGTTAAGGCAGCCACTTAGAAAAAGCAAAGTTGCAAAGAAGAACTGGCAGGTGGTGTATCACCTTCCTTGGTTCCTCAGGAACCTGCTTGCCAGGTTGGTTACCTGGTTCTCCACCTGCATCTGAGAATTACTCGGCTAAATTAACTCAGCCTCTTCACTTGTATCAGCCCAGAATACCAGTATCTTGTATAATTATCAAACATAACCCCCCATAGTCATCTTTTTCCTTAGCTACAGACATCCTTTTGCTGCTCTACTAGGTCAAATTTGGAAGCATAATTCACAGAACACTAAAATCTGAAGTAAAAAAAGTGCTTCTGCTACACTTTGGTCTTTGGTTGCTAAGGAACTAAAACTGTGTGTGTCTGGGAGCCAGTGCTGCTCAAGTTCTGTGTCACTTCATCATCACTGGTGAAAGCAGCGAGGGCAGACGGCACTACTGGTAATCCCAGAAGAAATATTTTGACTTGTGGAAGTAATTCCCTAACGGGGTGGGGAGAGAAAAGTCATTAGTTAAATATCTTGACAGATTTACTTTTGAAAACCCAGTTAAATGCTTTGACTCAGCCCTCTGTAGATATCAGTCCCACTCTGAGTAAAAACTGAAAAGAAATCGTATTTGGCTGTGAGTAAAACTCTTTAAACCCAATGTATGAAGTGCTCCAAGCTGCGGCCGTGCAGCAAATGCAGGGAGAGGTAAGGAACACGCCTGGGGAGAGTTTCTGGCCCTATTGACAGCCAGTGTTAGTTTTAGTTTTGGATTAAAAACAAAGTGTTCTGGCACCACGATTTCCAACACTGTGGATGAATGTTTAAAATAAACCAGAACACTTGAAAACAAATAAATCTAACACTTGTAAAATGTAGACCAAGATCTATGAAGCCTCGAAGCACATTTTTCCTCCCCATGCAAAGTATCCAATGCTGCAATAATTTCAAGCTGTATTTTAAGAGGTACCTAATCAAGAATCTCTGTTAATGACAAAGATTAAATGAAGTAACAGTTTTCAGAAACAGGTGAACGCCTTACCCTATATCCCTTTTATTTGTCAAAATAAGGCACGTGTTTCCCAGCCTTTCCTAAAGCCAGGATGATGCTGCCCAGCTCTGTTTTCCCAGTTTAAACAGAAACTTACCTGTGGGGTGTCTGGCAGCAGGAACAGGGGGGGAAACCCCACCACAATCCAGGGCTGAGCTGAGAGGTCGCTTCTCTGAGACAAGAGCTCGCAGGTGCCCTGGGTGTTGCACCCACCAGCCCAGTAACTGACACCAGTAACTCAGGCTTCAATGGAAAGAGAAAGGGCATCCCACTACTAAATGAAACAAACCTTTTATTCATGAGCATTTGTCGTTTTAAATTCACAAATTATGAAAGGAAGGCAAATCAAAAGAGACTGCCAGAGCATCTTTCAAATGATAAAGGTATAAATTTTCTTTCTGAACATTTCTAATTTAAGAAAGAAAAAGGTTGCATAGGCTTTCTACAGGTGTGCACACAAAAAAAAAATTGAAGTACATGGATGTTTTTACATTACAATTCAGAGTGTACATTGGCTACTTGAAAAGGAAAAGATTCACTTGCAAGTCGGCTACTGGAACAACCTACAGAATAAGGCTTATGAATGTTTACTTTTCAGTCCTGTAAAATATACTGAACACATAACTATCAAAAAAATAAAATGACGCGTGTGAATCTTGTTCTGGAATCTCTCCCTGATGGGATCTTTTCAGAAAGGGCTATTTTTATGTTTGTCTCCTCCCAAGTTACTTGGGGAAAGAAAGGGCAGTAACGGCACCAGGGGATTCGTCACAGCATCGGAACAAAACAGAACATTTCTCAGAGCACAAGTGGAATGTTCTGGGCATGCAGGAACAGCCAACCATGCAGACAGAAAAAAAATCTGCAATAAATTACAAGCGTAAACTTAATTCAAATGTCTCCTTCAAAGAATGGCTACAGCATCTTTGTTGCCTCGACAGTCCTACCCTCCGAGCTGGGAGAGGTCTGCTTTCCCCGGGGCACAGGCCCGCTCGCCTGCCTCAGAGAGGTTTGCGATGGCTACTCCTAGTGAGCATGGGGCTGCTGCTTTGGGGTGTGGAAGTCAAAGTTCTGGGAGGATGGTCCACGTGTTTAATTTTGCATTTCCAATTGTTCTTTGTGATGTTAGTACACGCTGCAGGAATACTGCTACTTACTTCTCAGACTAACCTCTAGAACAAGAGCGGATCCATGACAACGTTAATTCTTGCAGGTGATAAAGTACACATTCTCCTGGCCATGCGTGGTAGCGTTCCAGTAATTGCTACTGCAGCATCATTTTGGTTTTGTTACAGAAAAACACCAACTATTCCTAAAGATAAGATTTTTTTCCTTTAAAAAAAAAAGTGTCAGTTACAAAACCAAGCTCATGAAGTCCACGTGTGTTTTTTTTTTAAAACTAGGATTTAAATCATTTATAACATTAATCTTTCTAATGTGCAAAAAAAGATCATAGAAGCAGACAAAATAACATTTAGGAGGAAAAAGGAGCCACACCTTCATTAAATAGGGATCTGAAGTTCAAATGTAAAGATCTATTAAATATTATGTTCCCATGAACAACTAACAGCATGTTTCCTTGTGCACACACCTCCGTTTAGCCTTCCGAGTTGCTTAAGAGATTTTAACATCTAGATTTTAACATCTACCAAAAATAATAATGATAAAACGCAGGATGCACAAGAAGAGATGGAAGCAGTGCTTTGACCTACATGTACTTGTGTGAATTCTATAAAGCCTAAGTTCCTGTATTAAGAAAGCAGACAGAAGGCACAGAATGAATCCGCACTACAGAAAGGCAGGCATCCATGCTGCTGCACCTTAGAGACAGGGTGGTTTCCTTACGGGGCGCTGCAGAAAGCAGCGCTGAGCAGGAGTCAGCACATTTTACATTTGCCTTTTGTTGCCACTTCTCTCAAAACCACCTTCACTTTCAACAAATACAAACTAAAAAGCAACGAAGCCTTAACACGCTTTCAGAATCCACTTTGTTAGTGTCACAGTGGTTACCACAAAGCAAGATCAAGCTAGAGGATTGTTTGTTTACTCTTTTTTTACTTTACAAAAAAAAAATAATTCTACCCCGTTTCATTAATTTTACTAATAAAGTTATTGTCCCAGTGTGATAATTTACTAAAATTGTTACTTTTACATCAGAAAATCATTCATCTGAGAGGGCTTGTTACATCACCTCTACTCATCCAAGTATCTCATCCAAAAGCAATCAACGGGGCCAAAAGCAAGAGAAATCACAACACGGGTCTGCCTGGAGCCTTCACAGGGAATGAAGGGCTCTGACCAGCCCAGCTGCGGCTGAGTCCCCAGAGCAGCACAAGGAAGTCACCCCCCGGCTGCTGGGGAAGGGAGGCTGACACCCACCACAGCAGCACGGGAGGACCGGACTCCTCTCCCACCTCACACCAGATGGGCTTTTTAACCTGAACACACCAGGAGTGGGTTGTTTTTTTCACATGGGGTTGAAAGCTGAGGCAAGAGTGAGCTGGGAACACCACTGGCTAGATCTGCCAGAAGGGATTCCGTGGAACATATAACCGTATAGCCCCAAATCACGGGCGTGAGAGCAGCCAGAGAACACTACGCAGCACGATGGATGACCAGAGCAGCTGGCTCACCAGTGACCACAGGTCAATAAGAACAAAAAAGTGAGGACGCAACGGGTTCGTGCCAACAACGTTCTCGAGAAGGTACTGCTGCTTCCGGTAAGATGGCAGAGAATTCCCACTGGAAAGTGACAGGAAACATGCTCTTACATCAGCGTCCCGGGGAGCGAGCGCTGTCAGTGTATCATTCTTGTGTCAAAGTGAGTTACTCGATGACTGTTTAGACAGGATGACTGCCATTAAGTGACACGTCACGTTTTAAGTGCAAAACATTTTTTGGCAAAAGTGAAAAATAGAAAAACCTTAACCGGTAACAATAAAAAAGTATTTTCTTAAATACTAGCATAGGGCCTGATCCTGCAAGCACACAACTCGGGGAACCCCGGCTGAGCCCAGCCGGAGTTCTGTGCCCTAACACTTAGAGGAAAAGGTCTTTAAATCACCGTTAGTGTTTATACTTGTTTACATTTAGTGTAAATAACACACACACACCGCATGTATATCCGTGTGTACCTACGGACGTGTGCGCGTGTGTTTGTGTATCCACACACACAAAATGGCTCCTGAATAAACTTGAGCTTGTGGTTATTTTGAGATGCATCGTTCACGGTACATCGCTTCTCGTTTGGATCTTCTGGCAACGACCTGTTCAGAGACATCCTGAAGTTACAGACTGGATCACTTTAATGCCTTTAAGGTGAAGTTATGAGGCAACCGCTCTATTCCCGTCAATGGGTCTTCCAGAGAGGATTCAAGTACAGCCAACCATCGCCCTGCAAGGAAATTAGGGAGAGTTTACAAGAAAGATTGATACATCCCGGATCTGTGTACCTCCACATAAAAGCTAAAATAACAGTGATCAACACAAGAAACCACCCCATCATCTGAAAATTTTCTACTTAATGAATATACAAGTAATCCAGGCAGAAGGGGGAGGAGAAGCAGTGGGAAGATGCAGTGGATGAACTGCTGGTTGGAACAGCTGGACGTAGTGGTTCACTGGAGGATACAGGCACACGGGAATGCCTCAGCCACCCCCATTTTCCTTCCCCCTCTCCTCTAAGAAAGGGCAAAGACGAACTGAGTAAAATCTGTTTCATTTCAAGCAGATGAAATCCAAGACTGTGTTTAAGGTGTCCATGATTACTTACGCGGGACAAACATCCCCAGAGCACATTCACAGAATCACAGAACTGTAAAGGTTGGAAGGGACCTTCAGAGATCCATCTTGCCCAAGCCCCTTCCAGGGCAGGCTGGACAGGAACGCATCCAAGGTGGGCTTTGAATGTCTCCAGAGAAGGAGACTCCACAACCCCTCTGGGCAGCCTGTTCCAGTGCTCTGCCACCTTCAGTGACATTGAATTTAGATCAAGATTAGTGGGGGATGCGAATACACCACAATTTGTAAATAAAGGTGTGGATTTTAAGGCAAAAAAGCATGGCTTTAGGTGCCTAACATTAGGTACCAAAAATTCAAGTAAATGTAACGAGTTTACAGAATGGCAGAACGGCCATGGGGCAATCAGTTGCTGTTCTTTTAAAAGCCAAACTGGCAAAAATAAAATTGAAGTAGTAAATAGATATATACATTAGTCCATGGTGAAGACCACAGAGAAGCAGCCCCAAGATACTACTGGGTCTTGAAGAATGTACCTCTTTGGCAAAATATTTTGGTTTCCACGGCGTTGTAAGAGCCGCGCGTTGCCTCTCCTCTGCCCGCTGCCTCTCCTCAAGGCGGTGCTTGTGTTCTGTCGCTGCGTCAATATTACCTTCTTTCAGAGAACTGGTGACGTGCTGCCAAAGGTGCCTGCGTGACAGAGAAGGAGCAGAAGCGACAGAGTGAGAAGAGTGAGAACTTCTGCCCCAGCTGCCTGCCCGGCCAGAGACCAGCGCGGGGGGCGCAGACGGATGCCACATCACTGTGCCATTTTTGCAGGTCAGGCAGCTCGTGAACCATCGCTCTTCCAGGATATTCATGGCATTTTTCAGATTTACTCAACTGCCAGTATTTTGCCATGCAAGTTAACTTTTGTTCAATGTTCCTGACTCCACAACCTGAGTGTTTTTCTCAAAGCAGATGGATTTATGTTTGTCGTTTCCTGTTGACATTCTTTACTGATGATCCACCACCAAATGACGTGTGTTTATTCTGTGTTTATTTGCAGTTAATTTTTGAATTGTAAGAGAATGTTGGCCCTCAGCCAGGAGTACATTAAACTGGGACACTGGCTGTTCCCACCAGGTTACTAACAGAGGAACCGATGCATGGATTCTAGGGAGCCCTTCCCTACTGTGCTCCATACTCCCCATTAACAATAATTATCAGTATGGAACCACACTTGGGTTTCCACACGACTGACTGCATTCTGATGCGATGCCTTCTCACTCCGCATTCGCCTATAGCACAAACTCTCCCCAGAAAAATACTGAGAAGAAACAGACTGCAGTATTTATGTATTTCCATAGCTGTTTAAATGAGTTTCTGTTTACAATCTGATAAAATGCATATCCCGCAGAAACATTGGACAGTTGTAATTTGTTTACTAGTATCCAAAAAATACAATAAATACACTACGGAGCTACTGGTTCCCTCATTTACTCCAACCTTTCTGTTTCTAAACTGCAGGGAAAAAATGAGTGTGATAAGCAAGCGTGTCTAGGAAGTAGGAAAACGATCCTGACCCCACGGAATGACTCAAGACATGCTTCTGTACGATAAAGAGAACGTATTTACAGATAATAAAATGAAGTTTAACTCATCTTTTTAAATCCTCCAATAAAATGTTCCTAAATTCAATAAGAATATTGATTTTTCTGAAGATAAGTGCCAACAGTTATTGACAGTGAATAACAGAATAGGTTTTTTACTAATGTACCTAGTCAGGCATGTGATGTAGGTGCTGGGAGCCTTAAAACCACATGTGTGTATTTATATCTCACATTGCATCATATTTTACATATTTTTATACATACGTATATATTCTAAAATATATAAAACATGAAAGTCCAGTGTAAATTATAAGATGCCATATTACTTGCAACAAACTGACTAATCTGACTACTACAACCACTTAAAAAAGCAGGTGCAGACACCGCATTACCATTTTGCAAACGCTCATCAAAACGCATACAAGCATTTTCCCCCTCTACAGCACTGACGTATCCCTCACTAGAACGTCATTTACGTTCCAAAGAACCAATACACAGCTTCAGCTGGTTGCACCCAGATTAACGTGCTGCAGGAAGCGAGGCGTTTTTGAACCCCACCAGTTGAAGCCGCAGCTCTGCTTCCGCGGCTCCGCAGCAGAGCCCCGCGACGCCTCTGCCCTCACCGTGACTCCAGGGGCCCTTGCTTTGCGATCGGCCGAATCTTCTTCCTGATCACGGGCAGTTTGTTCGTGTCGATCACTTTGGTTTCTCCGTTGCTGTAAGTAAATTCCAGCGTCCCGTTCCATTCTCCCTGCGCCTTGCACACAATGGTGTTGGTGGGATTGTGTTTCACTTCGGCTGTAACCCTGATTCAAGAGGGCAGACAGACAGACCAAGGAAATAACTGGTACCGTTTGTTATCAGCACGCAAAAGGCTACAAGCAGCTTTTTACACCTGTAAAGTAGTTTTTCAAGCAAAAGTAGTGACGCTGTCTCCAAGAAGAAAGACTCAACCCAGGGAAGCTCTGCTTTGGGTGACATTCTCCCAAAGGACAGCAGTGACCCAAGTGCAAACCCTGATACGGCTCTAACCCAGAGCTGTTCACCTCGTCAGGCTGAGAAACAACTGGGATTCGTGTGACATTTTCAGTACACAGGTTATGTTCACACCTGAACATAGTGCTGTCAGACACCTACATCAAAGACTTCAGGTACCTTAATCTTCTTCTTTAGCTCTGCAAGTTTACTCTCAGCTGCCGAGAGGCAATGATTAAAGCTCTTGAGTGGTTTGAGAGTGAGCAATACAGATAGGTAGGACTGGAAAATCAGAAGGCAGAGAGTAGTTTTGTGTGAGTCTCTCTCTCTAAGAACATGCACACACGTGCTTTAGCCAGCCATGTCAAGTAATCTGCAACCTCAATTAAGTTTTTTAATTGCTATACTAATACAGCACAACCTTCCTAATTTTCACTCACCCTGATGGCACCAATTATTAATCTACACTTTTTAGAAAAACCCCTGTCAAAACAGCCCATGTTGATATTTGTCAGAACACAGAATCGAAATGGCTGACACACATATGGAAGAATAATTAGACCAACTGAAACAAACCCCAGGTAAGTGTGCAAAACCACAGCACCCCAACAGGCGACGCAGCCTTGGCATGGAGACTGCTGCAGCCCACCAGCAGAACGAGAGAGGGGTCTGTGTATGTCAATCATTGGGTCACCAACCTGAGCCTGGCCGTGAGACAGGCAGCTATCCTGCACACCCGCAATAAAGAAGCGCCAAAGACAAATAATATTTTCATCATCTGTTTCAGTGCAGAAGTGGGAGTCCCCAGTAGGGAGCTACTGCTCTTGGCAGTGAAACTTCCATTTCTCTCTTCCTTACAGAAGCTCCACCTGCAACACCACCCATTCATCTACAAGACTCGCACAGAAGCAGCAGCAGCTGGTGTAGCAGAAATATTGCCTTTTCTATGTACATTTTTCTAATCCTGCATTTACAGCAATTTTTACAAGCAACAAAGCCTAGAAGAATACATTCACTTTAGTTTAATGAGATAAATATATCCAAGTCAGTTAAACGATACAAAATGTATAACTACAATAAACTGTGCTCTGAAGCTGTAAGTCATCTCAGACACTAATAGGAAAAGAAATTCAGATATCAGCCTATAAAATACTCCAAATGAAAAACCAAACAGATCCCAAGAGCCTTTGTATTGAAATTCAGCAGCAAATAAACAAGACAATGACAGTAATTCCTGTACCTGTGGACCTTCCCTCCATAGAATGGCTTGGTGTGGAACGTGACCGTGGCAGAATAGCCCGTTCTGGCACAATTGATGTTGACTTTCCCTCCAAGCTCCACCCATGGGATGGTAAGTATCGAGCGAGCGTAGGCACTAGGCAGGGTGAAAACATACTCTTCTTCATGTTCCATCAAGTAAAGAACACCTATGTAGGAAAAAGGTTGAAAGTGACATGATTCAGTGATAAGACCTGACAGACCCAATGACTGCCATCAACATGTCCTTCCACAGAAAGCACAATGTCCAATCCACCTTGAAGGAGGGTACTGTCTGATAAGGAAAAAAGTCTGCCCTCCAAAACAAATTTCTCAAAAACATTCTTGTTTTATTGACAAGCTATAAACTGTTAAAGCTGGGGGGGGGACACACACGACACAACACACCCAACATTTGCTTGCAAAAAGCCATACTGAATATTCAGATGCTCACTCAGCTTACTCCAGAAAAAATATGGGCATGAGGTTCAATAAGGCCAAGTGCAGGGTCCTGCACTTCGGTCACAACAATC
>JAOQGH010000012.1:40978849-41021806 GCA_025769975.1 Gallinago jamesoni
TGGTTTTTTTTGTGGTTGGACTCGATGATCTCTGAGGTCCCTTCCAACCACCACAATTCTGTGATTTCTGTGAAATGGCTCTTCAGTTCTCCATTCAATCAGACACAACCAGGTCACCTCCACCAATTTCTTACTGATGCATTTGTTGGTGGGAGTGAAAAGCTCTTGAGGTCTGCCAGGGTTCAACTTAGGACACATGCTAAAGGAAGCCATCTAGAAATTTATTGTAACTTTGCTCCTTCATTTCCAAATGCCTGGTTTCCCACACAGCCTTTGCAAAAGCCTTGCATTATCAACGAGGGACCACCAGTCCCCCTGGTCTGTTACCACCAAGACCAACATCTCTCTCATGCAAGGAAAATTAGTGGCACTTCTGTTCTTTAAATGTTCCTCCACCCTCAGGATTATGGGGTTTTAACTAAAAACAACAACATGGAGTAGCAGTAATTTTACAAAATTATTTGGAACTACAAAGAAAGTCGCATGTCTGATCAGATCTTAGCTTCCCCTGGGGTTAAGGATACAGCTCTATCCCCACCATAGCTGTAGTTTGTAGTAGTACGTAAAACCAGCTGAAGAAGACCTTAAACCTTGCACATAGAACTAGATCATGCCAAATATCTGTAGAATATTTTTGATTTTAGTGTTACACTCTTCTGTGGCCCATTTAATAACTGCCTAAAGGCCAAAAGAATTACACCTTTGAAAATAATTTTTCACATCAGAGATTGAAAATTACCCATCACAGGAAGCACTCAGAACCCAGAAATATTAAAAAAAAAAAACCTGGGGAAATTATCTTCACATAGTAATAGTATCTGTTGAGAAACAAGATGAGCTTAAGCCAGTTGCCCTTCACCATGGGGCAGGCAGGGGAAGAACACATAGGTAGCAGAAGTGATTAATTTGTCTGTCTGTTTAAGGGAATAACGACACTGATTTTGGAAAGCGACCCAACATGTAATGATGAAAAAGCATGAAATAGGAACAAAGCATTACTCCTGCCAATATAAAAATACACCCAAACACTGTATGAAAACACAAACCTAAAAAACATTCAAAATTGAAAAGAACAGTGCCTTAACAGACTCATCATCTTAAATATTGGTTCCAACTAATCAAACGAAACACAGGCACAGGAAGCTCAGCAACTTGTCGCTTCTGCCTTCTGCAACTGCTCCACAGGAAAACATCTTTTGCAAACCACAACAGTTTTATGCAGTTTTGCTCAGGAGTTCTGCAACCTCAGCCTGCCAGCAACGACACAGCCAGCCCTCCCGCTCCGGCGAGTGTGACAGAAGTGAGCTGGAGAGTGCAACACCACAAACACACAAGAGCCATGTCTTAAAAGGACCTTTAATCAGTTTGCCTCGGCTAGTTCCAAGTTCCTTGTGTCAGGTGCTGGCACACACACACACATATCACGAAGCCTTTTAACTGGATGATGATATTCACAAGGGATCAAAGAGAGCTAATGGGCACTGATCAAACGCAGACAGGAGACCTGACAGTCTGCAGCGGGGCACATTCCACACACAGAACTACAACAGGTTTTACACCCCGCCAGCTTTCCTTTCTCCTTCTCTTCTTATTTATTCTCCACCTTCTTCATTACAGTCATGGGCAACAGACCTGCAGCAGCAACCAGCTGTGGGGAAATGTGACCTCGTGGTTAGCACCACATTTTCCCCCGTTTTCATGGTCAAAGCACAGACAGAAGCCTCAAACCATCCAAAGCACAGCCGGCCTGAAAGCACTAGCTTCCAACATGACAGTTTGGGGGATTTTGTCATTGTGACATTTTTGTGTTTAGGGTTGGTTTTTTTTAAAGACAAAAGGTTTAACAGCGTTACGGTGGGCGTGCCTGGGGGAGAACCTCACTGTATTTCCAACCCACACCATCACGTGAGCTTCTCCAGAGCCTCCTACTTCCCCGGGCCCAGCTGCCTTCCTCTGACCGTCACTGCATGTCCCCAACGTGAGAGGGAACTGCCAGGATAAACACTATTTCCTTTGGGGTTAGCATAGCTTTGCTTTTGTCTCTCCGATGGGATCGATGGGTTTTTTCCTCCGCAGCTGAGCGGGAGGGATGCAGAGCTCTAACCAAGGCTGCCAAGCACGCTGAGAGCGGGCAGCAACCAACAGCGGTGACCTTCAATGCAAATATTTAACCACCACAGCAGGTTAGAAATTAAAAACTGAGCCCAGCTCTCTTGGCAGTATTTTAAGACCTGGTAGCATATTTTTTAATTCCTTAAACGCTCTGAATAAATACATCTTTAATGAAGTGCTATCTCACTTGAAATACGACTCCAGCTCAATAATTATAACCTAAAAAAGAATAAAGGGAAGATCTGAAATATCCACAACTTGGTACTGCTTTTAGCACTAACGTGACCATTGGTTTCGCATTCCATCGTTTGCAGAGCCCGCGTGCGCAGCCTCCTTTACCCGAATCAGGGTAGAGCCTGAAGCTGCACCACCACGTCCGAGCGGAGACCCCAGCCCCTTCGGGGAGAAGAAGCCCCAGCAACTCTGGGACCCAGCGCCCATAACTGCCACCACAATCTGAATTCATGTCCTACGCCCTGCCAAGCTTAAACCTTGAGAAATCCAAGGCAGAAAAACTGAAATCTAACAGTTATTTTAACAAGTGTTGTGTACTTTTAACCTCTGCTTATACGCATCGTTGCATTTTCATTGATGTTTAAAGATACCCGCTGGAAAATACACAGCCTAATTTTCTTCCCTTGCTTACCCACTCTAAGGGATTACACGTTTTTAGTTTAGAAATGGCTATAAGTAAATAGATGCAAAAAGCTGCAGAAGATTCTCCCATTTTCAGTAACGTTTCCTTCTCTCATATCAAAGAATCATTTCAGAAACTGCAAATTCCTTTAAAAAAAATCTTAAGTGTTTCTAGGCAGCTATTGTGCATGGGAGAATGCACCAGATAAGCACTCTGGGGGGAACAGTGGGTTGAGTAATGTAGTTTATTAGAAAAAAAATCCCATGGAGAAGGGTCAACTGTTTATAAGCAAGCACGGAATTTTGAAATTCCCCCTTGAAATGTCCTTAACGCCGTTCACTCCTGCTTTTGACTAAGCCAACATATTCACAGTCATGCTCCTTCCCACCACTCCTCGGCCTGCATTAAACGAAGTGATGTTCACAGCATATAATTTTCCCCTTTTGACTATTCCACGTCCCTCATTGCTGCTGCAGCTTTGTGAATTGATTTTCCAGTGACCCGTATTGACAAATACCCAGAGGAGGCTCTGGATCAATAAGCTGCAGAAGAGGCATGTGAAATTTAATGCTTCCCACCCATTGTATGGAGATCAATCTGAACAACAAATGGTACGTGGGACACGAACGGCCTCGGGCACTTTCCTGATTTAACAGGCTCTTTGCTCCGTGTTATTCGGAACAGGGCAGGAACGGGACCCAGGGACGTGTGGGATGAAGGCCACATGGGTGTGGAGCATCACCAGCTGCGTGGAATCGCAGGGGAAAACATGCGATGCCGGACCCAGGTTCTTACTGTCTCAAACATTCCAGCGAGCTGCGCTGCACCGCTCGTTTTCCAAAGGCTGGAGCCATTTGCTAAATTAAGTAACGAGCGCTGTGCCATATGGAAACTGTCCTGAAACCACTGGGCTAAAAAATATTAATACAAAAATTAGTACTAGGGAAATATTTAGGTAGCTCTAGTTGCGTGGAGCAGTCAATCTTTGGGACTGGTAAATTAAAAAGTCAGTAATGCCTCAGGAACAGAAATTATAGACCTCTACATCCATAAACACATACTTACACATATATTTGAACAGAAAAAAAACAACAACAAACCAACAAGAGAAAAAATGTTCATTGCTTTCATTTAGATTTACCCTGGAAAGAGCACTGAACCTTTTCCCTACCTATCAAACCTTTTCAAACTTGATCTGAATTTAAAAAATAATTTTTGGAAGCCTGTATCTTGCTAGTTTTTAAAACATTTAGTTATCAGGAGTGAAAACACAAGCTGTAACTAGCCACTTGATAATACAGAGCAAACCCCTTAAATATACTTTATGCTCTCTGCAAAATTAACCCATAAATCAAAGGTGACACTTTCTGCTGGATTTTGCTGCTTTGGAACAAAACCCAAGAGCAGAAAAGGAAAACACAGAGCCCACACCGAGGTGTGCCCACCACAGCCTTTCCCACTAAAGCATCCTTATTCCACAACCAGTATCTGTTTGAAGATTCTTTGGACCACATAAAAAACATTAAATATTTACATTGACTCTCCCATCCCTTGCTAATTTAAATCTTAATGTGATCCAATTCATTACACCCTCTTCTCCCTCGCTCTCTCATTGTACATAATTAACATTAACCAGAATTAGGGACTACGCACGCCACATGAATTCTTTTATGCAAAACACTCTCTCTTCTATTGAGGGGAGCTTTTTCATGAGGAAACTCAATGCAGAATACTCTGAAGAAAGGGAGGCATGTTACATGGTGAAGAAAAAATTGAGATATTTCATTAGGAAGCCAGATTTAGACTTCTCATAAACCCAGATGAAGGGCCAGCACATAAAACCTTCTCACACAGTTTTCCAGCAGTGCCTTCCTACTCGTTCTGCAACTCACTTTGAATCAACAAACAAAAATCACAGATAGAAAAAAAAAAAAAGAAAAAAATCCTCATCACCTTGAGGTGCAACACACACCAAAAAATTCTACAATAAAGATACCAAGCTGTACCCTTTATCCCTTAATTCTTTAAATTCTTATAGAAGCCTTTGTAATTCCATGACATCCTATTTCAGCTTCTCCATTGCTGCTTCTAACGACAAAGCACAAAAAGCAACATGCTCTCTCTATATATATATCTAAGGACATTATGACTAGTTTAAAAAACACTTCAAAACCACCACAGAACCATTACTGGTGTGTTCCTTACACAATACAGGCCCAAAAACTCAGTACTACTTTCTATCTGTGAATAGCCAACTGCAGTAGTAAAAGCTCCATTGAACAGTGTGAAAGACACACATAAAACTGTTCAGCAGAGAGCAAAGTTTCAAAACACATCAGCATCTAGCGGTTACTTTTTTTTTGGTTCAGCAATCTTTTCCCCACTGACTTCAATCTAATACAGAATTTATACTTATGCAAGCACATGAGAAAGAAACGTCTGCAGTAGATTCTAATTTTGCACAGCTTAACAATTCTAGACACCAACTTAATGAGGAAGATTTCCCTGGGACTAAAATAAATTTAAAAAAAATAATGAACAAAATATAGTTTCGAATGAAGAAACCACACCGTGAAGCAAACATTTTAAACTGAGTCTGCCGGGTTTATGCTGCCTGTTTTCAGGTGATAGAAAAGCTTCAGTGGTACAACTTCTTGCTGCCTACTGCCAGTCCTCAACATGCAACAGAGTTTTTCCACCACTTCCCAGAAATGCTCTCACTGTGAAGCTGCATGCTTTTGCACAGCTTACATCAACAAAAAACAGGGATGATGGCTATAAATCGGTAAATCCAGAAGTCCTCCCAAAATGCCCATCATAAAGACAGCCACAAACCTCGCAATAAAAGAGTTCACCGTTGAAGATGCTCCCCAAAGCCTGCCTCCACTCCTGGGATATCTCCAGGATTGTGAAAAAAGGGGACAGAGGAGAACTTATTCTCACAAACACATGTCAAACAATCTTTGGGGTAGGGAAGTGGTTAATTCCTGGACCCTTTCTCTCTCAAAACTGGGACACATAAGGACTTTGAAGTCTTAAGTAATCCCCACAGAAGACACCCCCAATCCCAGGGAACCATGTGTGCTAGCAGCAAGAAAAAGAAATTTCCCTACTCCTACATAATCTTAAATGACTTTGTGTTTAATTTTATTTCCATTAAATAGTGCCCTTCACTGAGAAAGAAAAAGTACTAGAAACGAATACGTACCGGAAAAATGGAGCAAGTTAAACCAGTGACTGGGACTGGCAGCAGCCCAGTCAGGAGACAGACAGAAAGATCAATTCCTCTCAGACACTCCCTTCCCAACTTCCTTAACTCAGTATTAAAAGCAAAATACCAAATTCCTGATATGGAAACATAAAATAGCTGTGCTATTTTAGACTGTAACTATCACAACAAGATCAAATCCAGTAGTAAGGAAGTTTCATGGCTCATCTACAGAAAAGGGTGTATCTTGTCATCAGAAAAAAAGCTACTTTAGCCCTTTCTACTGGTTTGAGTTTGTTCTTTAGTTCTGGCTAGTAGATACAGAAGAACATATCTGTATGTTTTCACATAACTCTTTTGTTATTAATAAGCAAAACCAATCACTGCATTTTCCACTCTACTTTTTTTACTACCTTTAATATCATAGTATTTAACATTATGATGACAAAAAGAAGCATTTGCTGGAAGTTGTCCTGGTGCTTCTGAGACTACAGTCTAAAAACTAGATAAGAAAAAACACTAAAAACCATACAAAGGAAATTACCCTCAAAATGAAAGGGGACTAAATTGCTTAGGAAAATTAAATCATTACATTAGCAGTCAGTAACAATACTGGTACAGGTGTATTTATGGGTTCAAATAATCCACTGAGAATTTGTTATGATTCCCTATATTTCTGAATTCACATTGAGCAATGACTTATGACGAAGCAGACTGTAAACGTATGATATGACAAATTACAATTTATAACTCAACTACATGACTTTCCATAAAGCTTGAGATAATACACTAACTTTATACTGCAGAAACCATGATCCTTTGCAGAAACTATGAAAAAAAGAATGTCAGGCTTAAGTAAAAATGTGTTTTTTCCTATAGCTTTGTTCCAGTTGTAAAAGTGTTCCACACAGAATCATGTATTACTTTCAAAGTGAGCAAGAAAAACAAAAATGTTCTTACAGAATATGCTGTCAGCAGCCATTTGCTACTGCAACTTAATTGTATTTGAAGTACAGTCATTTGTTAACAGACTCACAGAAATATAAACACATATTTATATACATAAAGTTTGTATCACATTCCGTCAGAACATGAAAAAGTTAGATGGACCCTACTGATTTAATTCCAAATGTCACAAAAGCAAATAGGCGTAAGGTTGAGATGAAAGGTCAGAGGGAGAGCGAGCAGGAAAATATCTGGATTTCTGCAGTGTTGACAGCCACAACATTAGCTCAAAAGAAACAAAATAAAAGCTGATTTCTTACCTTCCCCGACCATAGAGACACCTATGGACATGCCCATAAACTTGCTTTTGGTCCATACGTGAGCGTTCACACACATTTTCTTCTCTTTGCACTCACAATAAAAGCAGGATACCGGCGGATGATGGGACACTTGTTCCGCTACAAACCGCAGCTTGTAGCACGTGGACTGGTCCTGGCCAAACTCCTTGGTTGGGTCCTTCGAAACCGTGGAGGCACCATTAGTTCTGAACGCTTTCACTTTATCTTTAGGCACATCCCAGGAGCAATGAAACGTTTCACCAATTATAGGGTTATAGGGCTTCTTGGCAACCGCTCCCTTTCGGCCTTCGTGAAAAGCTGTTAGATAATACTCCACAAAGCAGATAATTCTGTCCTCGGGAGTGGCTCCAGCTGCAATTGACAAAAACAGGTCTGGATGGGCCATGAAATTTGCATACATCTCCAGCAGGGATCTTTTCTCCAAAATAAATGTTGGAAGCACTACCTGTATGCAAAGCAGACAAAGGCAGATATGATTTCCCCATGATCACACTACCACGGGGAAAAGGGGGGGAGAACAGTTAAAACAGCTGCAATTCTGGCCCTGCCAAATTTCGGGACAGCGTATTTTCCTCCCCTACCACAGCAATTTCATTTTCTTTGCAGTGTAAATAATGGAAAAGCAGCAGCCTCGATAGCCATGCAGGCTGCTTCCCATTTCATTATGATTCTCAACAGCAGCTCACACAACAGGGACGGGCTGTTCCGCTCACAAGGAAATCTGCCTTTTCCTCTCCTCTAACAAACCAACCATTGTTCTCCTTGTTTACAGGACATAAAAACATACTTCAATATAAATTAATTTACAGCAAACATCAACAAGCCCAACTAATAATAACCCTCCTAAAAGGGAGGGGCACACCTTCCCAAGTCACTACAAGATGAGTATTTTATATAAACATACACAGCACCAACCTGTAAGTGATGGAGAGTGTAAAGGGTCCGCCTATCCCATCTGGGCTCCCAATTTCACACCTGGACCCTCGACCACCCAGGGCATATGTATTAGGTCCTTTCCAGCCTCTAACAAACCACGCCAACTAGATCCAACCAAAACCAAATCTCATAGCTTGTGTTTCCAAGGATAAAACTATGCTAAGGACCATTCCCAAGAGGCTATGGGCAAGAAAAAAAACTCCCTGTTTGTCTCCCTCTGTACTACACTGTCATTGTAGAATCACATCCCCTCCATCTCCCAGGTCAAATCCCTTGCCACCCCTATACTATCCTGTCACCCCCAGGCACAGGGCATGTCCCCTCAGTTTCAGATCATACCATACTATGGGACACTGACTGCCTTCACCTTATTTCAGATAAAGTGGAAAAAAACCAAGAACTGCAGAAACCGTTACATCAATGTCCTGGGACTAGAGAGGCACCGGGGCGGCAGAAATAACCTGGGACTAAGCACCAGGCAGTGTGCACTGGAGGGAGCCAGCCCCGAGTGATTTGGAAGCAGTCTTGACTGGCTCATCTAGCAATGCAGATGTCAGCAAAGTCACCCTCTCAGGAATAACACTTTGTTAGAACTTTTCAGTGAAACACAAGATGGATGAGGACTACATGACCTAAAATAATTTATTTCTCTCCCTTTCTTCTCTCCCACTTTGTGCAGGACCATCCCAGGGGAGCTCAGAGATCGCTCCTGCATGACCAACAAGGAACTTCTGGCAGACCTGAATTTGTCTAGAATCAAAGTGGCTCAATCATGCCAGATGCAGATCAACAGCTGTCCTCCATTAAAACAATTCTTCTGCTTTCCTCTTTAATTCTTCATTGTGTTTACTTCTTCCCTTTCCCAAAAGCAAGGGTTATTTACAGCAGGCAGGGAGCCACCCTTCAATCATAAATACATTTGCTTTCCCCCCTGCCACCCCAGCTTGCTGTTCTAAGCGAAAGTACAGTTCAGTCCTTCTGGATTCCACGGATAATAAAATAGAAGCTGCCAAACTTTTATTAATCATTTAATTCTTTTCAAAGAAAACTTGTAAACATGAAAAAAAAATTCCAATCACAATGGCTCGAATGCAGTCGTAACAGCTACGCAGTTAAGTCAACGTGCCACAACTGCAAAAAAATATAACTGCTCAGCAACACACACACTCATTAGCTCTCTCCTTCCGTATGTTATTTACACACACATAGCCTTTTACAGGCTAATAATTTTTACAAGCTTAGATATAAATCAAGCAAAGTTCTGTCTGCAATATTCCTCTGACTCTGCTCTGGAAGCCTTGAGGACTCTATATGGTCTCTGTTACCAGCCTAATGAGGCCCCAAAAGATGCAGGACCTTAATTTTACACTATGCGTGGCAGACTCCAGAGTGCCGGAGGCAGCCTGCAGTCCCCATGGTGGTGTGACAGCGAGGGGCTGAGAAGACTGGTTTTTAGAAGTGAAATCTAAAACTTTGGAAGGCAAAGTGGAAAGGCAGTAAATTTTCTTACGGTATTTTTAGCTCTTTAAACAATCCTGTCTTACTTGCAGCACTCTCATTCTGACCAAATATTCATTATCCGATATAATCTTTAAAAAATGTACTTCAGCATTACTGACCCTCAATAGAGGATCTCATTTTAATATAAATTGTACACTCCAAGATCAAGTTAACAAAGGAGAAACTGACAGCAAAACATAGGGAAAAAAAATACCCTACGCTCCATCACGTCTGTCCAGAAATACCAGCAGTGACCACCATTTCACTGCACAGCCTTAAAAGGGCAGGGAAACTCCTTTGAATAAGCAGCACCCTGCACCTCAGTATGTCCCAGTCTCTCTCTCTAGAAGGAGTGACCTTTATTAGCACGGATGGAGGAGAAGAAAACTACAGACCATACTTAAGATTATGCAAATTCTATGGTGCAATGTTAAGACTGCTGTGGTTTGATACTGTTGATTTGATCATATAGTCCCCATATCCACTCCCACAAGTACTAGCTGTGTGCTCTGCAGCTATGTACTTCATACAGCTACACCAACACAGCCCCTAAATGAAGTGTTAGGAATCACTGGACTCTTATTATTCAGTTTCAAGAATCAATTTAAAATCTGAATAAAGCCTCAACTCCAGATCAAATGATCTTGCTTTAAAAGCCCAACTAAAATGGAAACTAGGTCCTTAATTATAGCAGGAAAGGACCCACTGCAAAGCGCAGAATAATTGAATTGTTTCCGCAAAAGGAGATAGAACTATAAATGAAAAATATTTGAGTTTTAAAGCTTACACAACTCCAAAAGGCTTACCAAATATGCCTAGAAAACATTGCTTGTTGGTAAATAATCTCATAGCCTCAACGTTTCAATATGTAACGCCACCTCACACCAACATATTAAAAAAGAATAATAAATCAAATCACACCAGTCAATTTATTTTTTAATAGGCACTATCTTGACTTTTGCAGAAATAAGCAAAATAGAAACAAACAAATTTGGAAGCCTATGCCATTCTTCTTGCCAGTGTTGGCCTGACATGCACTTGTGCTAGTATTCTAGTTTCCAAAGGAATGAGGTTTTCAACTTTCTGCAGCCAAACACAACGCACTGTCCAGAAAAATACACTTAGGACATACATTCTTTATACTGGCTTTGGAGTGGACTACAACAATTTTTATTTTTTTTTGTAATTGCATAAAAAGTCAAAACTGCCTTCCTCTGAGAAAAAGTGGGCATGACTACCAAATGGATGTAAGAATTTCTGTAGAATAAATACCAAGTTGCTGAAGTCTGAAGCAAATCTCCCAACTGCATTCTAAACTGCTCTAATAATCTCTTCTTATTCTGTGTCAGGCTTCAGATGAAAAGGAAGCAGTTTAACAGGCATTCTTCCGTTTTCATTGAGGTTAAAAGGGGATATTGGCTCAAAGCTTGATCATAATCTCCTAGATTTGAATTCACACATACTTAATTAGATCTGCATGCAACTGAAAAAGGTAAGAGCATGACTTCTTAAGAACTGAGATATTTATGCCCTCTGCTATCTACTGTGAGGCGAACCATGGGTGTCCGTACCATTCCCTACTTTTTTCAGAAATCTGACCAAGGTACCGCACGCTGAGATGTCCTTCTCTTAGAGGTACAAAACCTTTCCACTGTGGTCTGTGTTGCTGTGGGAATAATACAAGCTATTTTCTCCTCACTTGCATTTTAAAATTACAAAGTAAAAGTATATTGACAAGCAAATTTAAAACTTACAACATCGTGAACATACTACAATGTTAACTTACAAAAGGTTGATATTCTGCAGAATTACTGGCAGCCCTTTTTACACAGAATGGCAGCCCTTTATTTTTAGCACATGTGAACTGCATAGGGAAGGTGAGGGAATGCAGGGGAGTGATCACCCATCTGTACAAACTGTTAGTATTAATTAAAACCCATTAGATGCCATTTGCCAACAAATTTATCAGGCTGTCAGTGGTTTTTTGGCGCTATTTTTTCATTTTTTTAAAGTCCAAATAACAATCAATTTAGAAACTTATTTTTTCCCCAGCAATTCCATTTTAACTGAGGTTTAAAGTCCTAGCCCAGTCCAAGGCATCGGTTTTGTTTTATGTTTTGCTGCTGTGAACTGCACCCACCCATCCCTCTCTAGTGCCTATTGAAGTCTATTTGGTCACCGCAGAGTCTATCCTGTTCTAGCAAATCCCCATGCAGATCTAATACTTCATGGCGGGTGTTTTCCGTCACAGCAGATTTCTACTGTTTAACTCCCCATTAAAAGGCATGGCAACGTGACACATTTCATAAGCGAAGCACCTCTGCAACATTAAATGTGGCTATCATCACTGTGGGAAACTGATGGCAGCGCAGGCAAGGCCAAGAGTGACTATAACGCAATCACCCCGTAGGAAGAGGAAAAGATGCTGTTCCCTCTGATATGGCACATGAAGGTAATGATTACGCATCCAGAACTCAAAGCCACCAAGGGCTTAGAAGAGCTCTCTCTTGATGTGTGGAGCACATTACAATCCATAACTCACAAAATGAACCAAAGAAACAACCCTTGGGAAGAAGGCACAAGAAAATAGAAACAGATAAAACATCCCCTGATAATAGCAACTGCTGTGCCACAACCACTTCCAGCAGAAGCTGACCAGCATCAAGGCTATCTCAAAGCTGACTTTCAGAGGAATAATGAAAAATGAAAAGAGTACAGGCAACAAACCAAGCTTTATCATCACACGTCTGTGGCCCAAAGGGCCTCATGCCAGTAAGCAAAGTTAATAAAAAAAGCAGCCAGCTGTCTTGTAATTTTTTTTTTTTTAATCCTCAAAATGGTCAGAATAGTGATGTGCACATGTGGCATGTCTCATTAATACTCATCATATGTGTATTCGTGCATCACACAGACTAGAGATAGATCTAATCTGCCATATGCCTGTTCCTCTCTTCAGACTGTGGATATTATATATACATATTCATGCATGCTAATATTTTGCCATACTATAGATCTGATAATATTCATCACTATCCTCAAAAACTGTGCTCTAAGAACACTATGTAAGAAATAGGTTATCATATACATTTATCTTCCTACTTTTCTTATAGGTATCTACACTTCTCTTGTATACAGGAATTTCTCTTATTTACATTAATTGTGTGTCTTTGGGATTTGGCTTCCCTTGCCAAGACAAAAAGATGACACTGGAAACCAGAGAAGAAAAATCTTGTTTGTTACCAAAGACAAAATGTTTTGAAGACACAAGAACAACACCTTAGTCTAGCTTAAACATTAGGGACTCGGACAGCCTTAGCAAAGAAACACAGAAAAGAGAAAGAGCTATGAAAAATTGAGGACTGTAAGAAAAACAAAACCAAAAATGAACTCTACATAACCCCAGACATACTAAGAAGTGACAGGTATAAATTATTCACAAATGAAATGATGAAACTTTTGTTCTATTTAGAACAAAACATCAATTTCTGTGCAGCTATTCAATAGTTATAGTTAGCAACAGATCATGGGATTGCTCAGTCTTAAAAATGTAAGCATTTTTAAATATTGTCAATTGTTCCAGGGGAAGCAGAAAAGACTATATTGAGAAAGTCTTATTTTGTAAGAAACTGATACTAAAATAGATTTTGACTAATATGTAAGATCAAAAAGGAAAGCAGATGAACTCTTCAGCATATCAAAATGCCCATGAGAAGAATCTCCTGCAAAGCTTCTTCATGTACAAGGCTGGTCATTCCAAACATTTTTTATTTGTAGGGAGTGCGTCAGAATGAGCTCTTATTTGTGGAAAGTGGGTTATAGGGGTTTTCTTTGTTTGTTTTTTTTTTTAAGTAGAAAATCTTTGTGGAAGGACAGGGTACTCCACATCTTTACAAAAATCCACTTGATTATTTATTAAGCCCCATGAGAAGGTTTCACTGGAATGTGGGACTACTCAAAAATAGGCATTCTCTGCTTCCAGAACATCTACCTCATTTCCAAAACTCGACTTATGGGAAATTTCTCAGACTCTCTGATCATATCAGTACAGATAAGCTCATAACAATACTGGTTCCAGGACCAGAAGGATGCACAGAAGGTTAAACTGGTGAGCTGCTTAGCACAGGCAAGAACAGTGACACACCAAAGACTGTCATTTCTTTACCGTCATGGTTTTTTGGAAGCTGCCAAGTAATTAAATGGAATCGAATCCACAAAGCAGTAACTCGAGCACATAATCTCTTTCATCAAAACAACTGCAGTTATTGTTCCTCAAAAACCTCAGTGCACTCTGACTTAACATACATGTGGGATACATATACAACATACGGTTGCTTTGAAAGACTTATAAAAGGATATGGAAGAGTTTTAGGGCTTTTTTCCTTCTTCTTTTCTTTCCCTTCCCCCCACCCCATTCCCTCATACCTAACATATGTGATGTGGTCACTTCCTGTGAAAGCCTGCTTAGCAGGAAACCGCACTCCATAGCTCTCTGGAACTACACCTTTATAAGAGGCAAACTTCCCTGCCTGTAGGGGCAAAACATGCTCACAGGAATCACACATGTGAACGTGCACACACACAAAGGATGAGAAGAATTAAAAATAATGAATAACTATAAAAGAGATACAATGTCCGTACCCTGGTAAGGTCCATGCCAAGTTTGAGTTGAGAGATGAGATGGAGAATTACACTACGTTGATCATCCATGACTCCTAAATCCTCCTCTTCATTATCTTCAGTATCTGTCATTTCGTCTTCAACTAGGATCAACTCTGAAGCTGAATGCTGAAATTAAAAGAAACATCACCATGTGGACAAAAAGATACAGTATGGGGTTTTTCCACTATGTCTGTTTAAAAATGGAGCCATCTCAATGGAACCAAAGACAGCCTCTGTTAAAACTAAGAAAAGATACAAATTCAAAATAGAAAAATCCAGTGATGGATTCGTAAAGTATTTTGATTCTATACTCAAAACAAGAATGCTAAGTATCAGATGCTAATTTAACACATTATCTTCTCATACTTATATTGCAGTGATGCCAGACAAATATCATAGCATATTAAAGTAATGGGTCTTCTACTTATTAATTAGAAGTACACAGACAAAAATGAGTCTTCAAGAGTCTGTTTCATAAATCTCTCCAGCAAATATTCATACTTCATACCTAGATGTTACATGACTTGATTTCACACTATTTTTTTTTCCTTTCCTCTACCCAACTTACAAGTTACATATATCTAAGAAAGCCAAGACTATTAACTGAAGGAGATAAAAAGACTACAATTAGAGTACACATCTTTGACAAAAAACCAAAGACATTAGATTTTGGAGGTTGAGGCCATGCCATGAGTCTTTATGACATTTGCAACACTAAGCTGCTTCGCCGCACAACAATCCCAATACCCAGTTTCCAGATATACAAGCTGAATATCAAGAGAGAGGAATCATACCATCCCCCTTCAAGAGAGACTTAAAATATCACAAATCGTTATCCCTTTCTGCTTTAATTTCTCCTCAGGGTTTACAATATATTATTAACAATAACCCAAACAGGTGGTGGTTATTTTGTTCAATCCACCAAAACCACTCTGCAAGCCTTCCAGATATGTATTCAGATAAGCTTTTTGTACTTAAAAAAAAAAAGTTATGGAGTTATAGATTATGGAGCTGAAAAATTTATAGCCCAGCATTTCATTATTCCCCAAGGATTCCATGCTGTAAATGAGACAACACTACCTGCAAAACTTCGCATTCCCTCATGCTAAATAGCATTTCTGCAGAAACAGCTAGTTCATAACAATTTTCAAACATTTTTCATCTCACTGCAGAAGTCTTTACAGATGAAAAGTTTCATTAAAACCAGCTGATATTCAGAATAAAGTTTCAAAGAATACTTCTGAATGCTCACATTAGAGACCCCTCAGGTGAAGAGCAGCTTGTGTAAGGAGAGTGTCTCTGAAATTTCGTTACTACGATGTTTCCAAGATTTGAACACAGTGGTTTTCTTTTTTTTTCTTTCAATTGAATAAATGTTTAGTTAGCTATTCCCAAAAGAATAGCTATTTGGTGAAATTCAAGGACATTTGAAAGACATTATACTATTCCTTTATTTAGAAAGTAGAATATGTAGATTACATAAAACAGAATCTGGTGAGCTGCAACCTCAACAGCTTGGAGCTTTTCAAAAGGACAAAACCACACTTTCTTCCTCCCACTCCCTCAGAAAAAAAGGATATAACAATAAGCCCTTTCCTCCCAAAATGCACAGCATTATTATCCAACTGACACGTTACTGAGAAGTTCAATTAACACAGAACCTGATAACGTGATACAAAATTAACAGTCGGGGAGACAAACAGCACCGAAGCCTGGCTCAGTCGTACAGGCTTTGATTCACTCGGAGGGAGCGTGGAAAAAGCAGTATCAGAACTTACAGCAGATGCTTCCACAGGAGGTTTCCCTTTGATCCAGCTTGACCTCATTGAGAGCACTGAGCTACTGAATAAGTACTGCTGCTTCTGTTACTGCCATGAACCGAGCTCGCGGCAAACAAGCTCCAGCAGGAATTAATAGCGCTAGAAAAAAAAAAAAAAGCACGGGAACCTCCCCTCTTCACTCCCACTGCCTTTTTTTTTTTTTTTGGGCTATCCGAGGAGTTGGAGAGTGTGCACCAGATGTCAATCTGGTCCTTGCGTTTCCAGTCACGTGGCACTGAGATCAGTGAGCTTAACTGCACACAGCTCCAACTGGGAAATGGTGCTGCTGCTTCCCAAAGGATATCCTGCTGGGCTGTTCTCCAGGTCGGGGGCAGGAGGGAGGGGGCACAAGCGTGCATGAGTGTGCACAAGTGTGAGAGAGAGAGAGACAACGTACTAGCAGGTAACATGCTTTCAACTGATCTTACAACAGCTGTGTAACCTTTAGTTGCTAACAGCAGCAGAAAATAAACAAATTACACATCAACAGGTTTGCAGACCAAATCATATATTAAGAATTTTCTTTTTCTCCTCAAGATTGCACATTCAGCCAGGGGCAAAAATCCTTCTTTCTTTCCTGCTAAAATAGATCTTAGGTTTTCCATGCTCTTCAGAGTGTAACTAACAAAATAGCAACTGCCCCTCACTGATGCTCTACAAAACGTTCACAGTGAGGGCAAGCAACCCTATAAACAGTTTAAGTGCCCAGGAAAGTAGCATTTGCATTGTTTTAACTGAAGGACTTTTCGCTCATCAGGGAGGTTAAGTACAATATAACATTAGGATCAAGCATGTTTAATGACCATTCTGCAATAAGAACTATAATTTTCATTATCTTAACTATTGCCTTTTCTAAGAACACGTGCAAGGGCACCAAGCATCCAACAACTCTACTACTGGAGCTATCAACCTGCTACTGACCTTCAGAGCATGTAGAATGACATCAGCTGTCTGCACCTTTTCTCGCTTTCCAAGAAAATAAGAACTGAAGCAGCAGTTTACAATTTATGTCAGAGGAACCGAACAGCAGTCACCTTCAGTAAGCAATATCCTTTCTGTATTTCCTTCTCTTCCCATTAGCTGTTCTAGGTAATTAGCGAATTGCTTTTTAAAGAGCACAGGAAATAGACATTTGTTTTTTAACAAACACTTATTTTCTTTTAAAAAAACAACCATGTAAGCACAACACCAGGTGTGTGGACATACAGCCACAAACCACAAAGCTAATGTATCTTTGAAGTGTCCTGTGACAGTCCAATCAGGTTTTTAATTCTTTTTCTTTCCACAGAAACAGTACACAGTTCAGTAGTAACCGACGTGTAAGCATTCAGCACAATGTCAAGTGATTATCCTTTAATGGAAGCTCTTCTGAATTATCAGACATAGACATACGTTCCTTCCTCCCTCCCCCTCTAAAATATAATGGCAAAGCTGAACCGGGGGAGCGGTGATCTGCTCCGTTCCCGTGTGGTCAGAGCCCGCTGTAAAAGCCATGGAGCTGCCTGGGCACGAACAGCGCGGCCAGGAGGGGTGCTAACCCTGAGAATCAAACACTGAACCACTCATAAAAGAGCATCAAAAAGGGGCTTATATTTAAAATCATTTTAATCAAAATGAGTTTCCAGCACTAGGCTGAAGCACTAAGATTTTTCACAAAAATCTGAATGGAAAGCAACAGATCATTTCCAAAAATCCTCTGAGGGGATTAATTTCAATGTCTAAAGGCCGAAGACATAAAAACACACACTGGCAGAGATCTATTTTAAACAGGTCACTTCGTTAGAACTGGGATTGATTAATTTAGAGAGGTCATCTGCCGGGAAACAAAATGGATGTTCTACTCAGCGGTCTTCATCAGAAAACATGCTGATTCTTTCTGAACAGATGAAACCTAAAAGGGAAAGAAACTTTTTCTGAAGAAAACATTCTGCATTTTAAAAAAAGTCTTCAGGAAAAAGACACTTTGACAAGTCTGGGATACAATCACAAGAGTTAAAAGTTATGTTTCTGTCAAAGGGCAAACCCACCTCTATTATTCTAAAACATCTTCACAAGTCAATTTTGCTAATTAACTGCTGTGTTAGAAATTAATTTTTAGATAGATAGTTCAGTTATAAGGCCCCTAGCTTGATTTTCCAACACATACCACGCAACAGTACTGTCAGGCATGAGACGGGTCTCCTCTTGTTTTGCTTGTTGCGAGGGAGAAAAAAGAATATACAGAATCCCAGTATCATTTCAGTTGGAATGGACCTCTTTCCCTGCACTGTGCTCAGGCAGGGACACCTAGAAACAGTTGTCAAGGACCATGTCCAGCTAAGCTTTTTAGTATCACCAAGGATGGAGACTCCACAACCTCTCTGGACAACCTCTGCCACTGTTTGATCATCCTCACAGTGAAAAAGCATTTTCTGATGTACAGATCGACTTTCACGTGCCCACTGCCTGTTGTCCTGTCACCGGGCACTATTGAGAAGACTCCATCACCCTGACTTTCACTGCCTCCCATCATGTATTTATACACACTGATAAGACCCCTCCAACCATTCTCTTCTCCAGGATGAACAGTCCCAGCTCTCTCAGCCTCTCCTCATGTGAAGGATGCTTCAGAAATTTCATCATCTGTGTGGATCCTTGCTGGACTCACTCCAGTAAGCCCATGTCTTTCTTTTACTGGGGAGCCCAGAACTGCACACAGCACCACAGATGTGGCCTCACCTCTGCCAAGGAGAGGGGAAAGATCCTGATCCACCAGCAACAGTCTTCCTAAAGCAGCCCAGGATGCTGTTGGCACCTTTGCCACAAGTGCACATTGGCTGGCTCATGGTCAGCTTGTTGTCCACCAAGAAACCAAGGTCTTCTCTGCAGAAGTTGTTTTCCAGCCAGCTGGTCTCCAGCCTGTACTGGTGCAGGGGCTTAACCTCAGATATCCCCAGATGCAGAATTTTGCATTTCCCTGTGTTGAACTTGATGAGATTCATCTCTCTCCAGCCTGTCAAGGTCCCTCTCAATGGCAGCACAACCCTTTGACTCATTAGCCACTCCTCCCAGGTTTTTTTATCATCTACATCTCTACATCTGAGGGTGCACTCTGCCCCATCATCCAGGTCATTAAGGAAGATGTTGAACAGTAGTGGCCCTAGTATTGACCCCTGGGCTACACCACTAGTGTATGTGTCCAAGTGGACCTTGTACCGCTGATCACAACCCTCCAGGCCTGGCCATTCAGACAGTTTTTAATCCACCTCACTGCTCACTTATTTAATCCGTACTCTGTCAGCTTGTCTACGGGAATGTTACTGAAGATAGGGTCAAAAACCTTACCAAGGTCAAAGCAAACAACGTCCACTGCTCTCTGCACATGCACCAAGCTAGTCACTTCATTGTAGAGGGCTGTCATGCTGGTTAAGCAGAATTTCCTCTTTGTAAATCCATGTTGATTACTCCTGATCACCTTCTTGTTCTTCATGTGTTTGTAGATGTTTTCCAGGATTATTTGCTCCACCACCTTCCCAGGAATTGAGGAGAGGCTGAACAAACTGCAGGTCCACAGATATTACCAGAGCATCCCCAGACGTTCTTTCTTGCCTTTCTTGAAGACAGGATTGAGATTTGCTTTCTTCCAGTCTTCATGAACTCTTCCAAACACTATGACCCTTTAAAGACAATAGATGGTTGCCTTGCAATGACATTGGCCTACTCCCTCCATGCGCATAGATGCATCCCATGAAGCGCCATGTGCAGCTTAAATGCCACTTAAACTGTTCCTCCTCCACCAAGGGTAAATCTTCCTCTAGCCTTTCCCTCTGATGTCAGAGGCCTGGGATTCCTGAAGGCTGATGTCACCAGCAAAGACTGAGGCAAAGGCGGCATTACATAACTCAACCTCTTCTCCATCATAGTAATAAGCAAAGGCCATGTGTGTCCTGACAGGGAAACACTGAGGACTTCTATAGGACTCATAAGGCAATTCTTTATATAATTACACCACAATATTCTAAGACTTTTCATTAAGGCATGAAAAAGCTTTTATGTAGTACAAAAAGGACTGTAGTCGGGAGCAAGAGGATAAATATTAGGAACTTAAAATATCTGTATAAAAAGACATCATTTAATAGCATTCCAAGGGAAGTAGTCCTTAAGTCTTTTTACATTCAAAAAGTTGCAAAAGATACTAAAAAAATAACACTGTATGAAACATTTCTGCATTGAGAGAAAGATGGAATAAATTACCTGCAGGTTTTGTTCAGAAGCAACATTAAGCAGAATTAGTATTTTCAGACTAAGCAAGGATTGCCATATTTTCTGTAGACTCATCTAATTACAATTAGTTCCACTAGTGCACACAGAAGTCAAAGACCTCATTTTGATTTTCATATTCCCTTTGTTAATGATACAGGTTTGCAAGCATCATTTACACTTTCACTTGTGTAACTTGAGAGCTTGCGAACAGGTTTTCTGTAGGTATAAGATTAAATATAACTCTTAACTTTAGCACATTTACACTAATGTGACAAATTGGCCTCATAAGATTTTCACTACTCTCAAAACTCTTTGTACTCTACAGTCTCTTTGTAAAGCAGACATAGTAAGAATACTCCAAAAGTAGTAATTTATAATGAGCTGTTAGCTTCTTGCAGGGCTTGTCACTGTATCAGAATCGACAAATCTGCGCTAACTTGCATACATCCGTGAAAGTGATTACGTTTAAGAATAAAAAAAAAACAACAAAAACAAACAAACAGTGACCTAACATCCTTTTAAACAGAGATGCTCATTTGGGTTACCTACAGCACTGTAACCCTGTTAGGTGCTAAGTAACATTTGTTGGACAACTTTTTCACTACATGTTCATATCTTCTTCAAGATGTAAATTTCTATTTTCATAAATCTAAGGTAGTCAGTCCTGAAAAACAGCTGAAAAGCAGCTAATTCCCAAGCACAGACTCCACAGGAGAAGATTAAGTACCAGCACCAGTCCACACATCTTGTGAGCATCTTTCATGAAATGAAGGCTACTGAAGTACAACATTGTTTAATCTGAATCCTAAAACACAGGAGGACTTTGCAGTATTGCATAAATTCAGTAAGAACTCGGAATAAATATTTTTTATCACTGGCATCACCAAAAACAAACAGCAACATGACACTACAAAAAAGAAATGCGCAAAGAGAAAAGCCCCATGGACGTGTCCTAAATTGAAGCAAAAAACCTTGAAGGCTAGCATAAATCACAACAGTAAATTTTATGCTAACCTAAAACCACAAGAAATACTGTATCAAATCATAAACAATTTTAACAAATCCTATTCCCAATGCAATACAGATATTAGTGAAGAACAATTTTCTGAAACATACTCAGTTTTGTTTTGAGAATCAAATTTTTTTAGAAGATGGCTATAAATACAGCATCTGACGCATCTAAAATAAGCTACTCAGAATTTACAAGCTAAGAAACCACACAGTGTGGCAGGACAGTTTCCCACCACTTGCCAGGCAGGACTTCAGAGATTGTGAGGGGGCCGAAGGTCACATTTATAACTTTTGGGGAGCTAAAGATAAAAGACTTCACTGAGCTGCAGTTTGGTAAGGGAGACTAACATGGAGGAAGGTATAGCAAAAGGCCATACTCTCTATACACCCCCCTGTATTAAAAAGGACCCTCTCTAGAATGAGATTCTGAAAGATTAAAAAAAAAAAAAAACACAAACCAAAGCAAACCCTCCCCCCCCCAAATCTGAAGAACCAGGAGTAACTTGGCTCATACTCCCACTAAGAAGGGAAAGGCAAACACTTTTTGGAAAAGGACCCAGCAGGCTATTTTAGTTAACCACCACGTACAGCACATGGATAAGGAAAGGCATCATACTCAAACCAACCTTTGCTCCCGCTAATAAAATCCCTAGAGAAACTGCAACAGTCTGTGCAGAGATGCTGTGGGACCTCCTCTCCAGGACTTGACTGGACATGGCTCTGAGCAAGCTGACCCGAGCAGAGTGTTGTGTCACAGGACCTCTGAGGGTCCCTTCCAAACTGGAGTGCTCTCTGATTCCATAATGGTTCTGATTGCAAAGCCCAGTAACTGAAAAGTCAGGAAGTAACAGAACTGAAGTCACTCAGTCAGCTGTAATTCTCTTTTATGTCATTTTGTATGCTAGCTATGCAAATTTATGCCAGAAAAATGGTATCATGTTAGTCAATAATATACCATTCACATATGCACAGGGCACAAAAAAATGGACAACTGCAAATTTAACCTTTACAATCATCTGGTCTTGCAGTACTAATCTATATGTAAATCCAGTTCCCACAGTGCTATTTCTTGTATGCAATATCACATGCCAGCATATTTATCAGAAGAAAGAAATTGTAAACACATGTTAATACAAACAGTATTAACAATCTTTTCTCAAGGCAACACACTTACTAAACCATCCTGACTCTTCCTGCAATTTCTTGTCCCATCCTCTATACACATTCTCATTGCTGCCACACACACTCTAAAAATAAAAAATAAGAAAAAAAAAAAACAGGCTCAAGTCTTTCTAAAGAAAAAGAAATCATTACAAATCATACCAGAACACTGAACGTATACATGAAATAAATTGAGCCTAGAAGATTGTCATCTTTTATACAGCTAACTTCTTGAGACCAGGAGAAATCTCTGCATGTAACGCTTCTAAGATTTGTTCTCAGCCTGATGAATCGCTTTGTCCATCTCAGACTGTGACGATGACTGTGCACTCTCTACAATATAATCTGGAAGAATCCTACCTCCTTCATCTTCTCCTTCCAACTCCTCCTCTGAGACAAAGTTTTATAATTAAATACTTTCATCCTAGCTGTTTCCACATTCCCGGCTTTTCACATAAAGAATCACTCACAAGCAGAATACCCTATTTTCTACCAGCAACACCAGATGGAAGAGCTGAAGCCAGTTTGGATGATGGTTCACTACACAAGATAAAGCAATACCAACCCGAGGCAAATACTTGTTATAGAAGAGTTCAGTCCAACTACCATAGTCCAGATAAATTACTGACAGTCTTAATGAGATTGGTAAGCTTACTAATGAGCAGTATTGCCAAACCCACATATATAAACATACTAAGAAATAAAACTGACAGCACAAAGCAAATCAATTGGCACATAACAAATCAATTAGCACACAATCCTGAAATAAAATTAACATTGGCTTCAGAGCTCACTTTGCAGAAGGCACAGGTTTTATAATCCATTTTAGCTCAATTTTTAAGCTTTACTGTAAAGGAATCCAAGTTCTTTACATTCCAATGATTATTTTTCACTTAATTTCACTATTAATTATAGAATGCCACATGAATCAGAGCCTCATGTTTATTCAAATTAGATGCAAATTTTGTATTAAAGCTTCATATTTTCATTTTAACCAGACTATTACTCCCAAACATATGAGATTGATAGCAGCTGGTATACATGCATTTTGGAGGTGGGCGTGACTCAACAAAATGCAATGGCTTTGGCTCAAGTTAAATTATTATTTATTATTTGCATAAACAGTTTTACTAGTTGTTTGTTGACAGAGTAACTATTCCAGAAAGCTAGCAAAAAATAAAATAAAAATTAGCTAGATGATCTTAGTCATTGTCCATCCTGCTGTAGCAGGCTTAGGGTCATTTAATTCTACTTTTTGTGTAATTGTACGTTTAATCCCTAAATATACCCTCCCTTGATTATCCTTAAATATACCTTCAATTGATTATCTCAGATTTCATTTTTCAGATGGTCTGCTAGTGAATGGATTAACTGGTACCGTTTTTGCCTAGAGATTAATTTATCTATCCAAGTCATTACAGGCCATTTACTGTGCTCTTCAGCCTAAAAACTACTTAATCATGCAGAAGGCAAAAAGCAGAGCCCATTTAGAAATCCTGTAATGTCTGTACTGAACAGTGGAAGGGGACTCTCTGTAATACTGCAAATGTTACTTTCCCACCCTGACATGTTCTTTTTCCGTTACTGCACTTGTGGCTAGCACTGCGTGTTCACGGCTAAGCTGATCTCCCATTATCAGTTACAGAGATTTATGTCAAGTACAAAAAGGAACCTGGAAACAATAGGAACAATTTGCGCTAGGAAACAATCCACAGTCCTGGGCATATCTGCTGAGACACAGATATATAAAGAAAAGGTAAGACTTAATTAGAAATAATTTCTTGTATCTAGCTTCGATTCTGAAACTGCAGGAGCACTTTTTAAGTTATTTCTTAGCATCTCTAACATGTTTTGTAATAGCTCCAAAGGCTATTATATCATCTGTAAAGGATGAAGCATCATCATATTAGGATGTATACTAACCTACAGACAGAAAACAACTTCAGCTTGAAAGTGACTATCACTTGAAGAGATTGGACAAGAACACATCATCTTTTAAAATTAAGAACTAAACAATTCAGCACCTCCTGTAAATAGCACGGTTCCTTCTTACAGTTAAAAACATCAAGGATAAGATCATCTAGGGGACCGAAATATCTTTAATAACTTGGACTTGACTGCCCTTGCAATTACTATCACAATTAAAACCTCGTTTAGCAGTTAGATAATCAGAGCTAAAGCCTCAATCCTACAGAGCTAAAACTTCAATCCTATTAATAAGACACTTCAATACAGAGCATGTGTACAGCTTCTCATGCGTACAAGCATGGGAAAGTTATGGACAGGAAAGCAGAGGGACTGTATAGATACCAGATCTACAGGATGGAAAGAATCAGCTGGCATGGCATTTTAAGGCATAAAAATCACATGAAGAGAGCTATAATGCAGATGTAGATACAGCATGACTTTCTAATATTTCTTAACTAAACTGTTGTATCAATAGAAAGTGATTCCATCTCTCTCAGGTCCTGCACGAGAACAGCCTGCCTGTTTCCCATTCACATTTAGCTGCCAGGGGAAGCGTTTGGCCCCCGGTTGCGTTTTGTCAGCTCAGAAGGGGAATTCTGACACCCAAAATGACAATTAATTGAACTGGAACAGTAGCTCACACATGGAAGTGATTCACAGCTTTATTGTACTTAGGCACCAAGTTTATTACAACTGAGTTTATTATGAGACTCAATATTTCTAATAAATTTCAGCATTTCTTGAAAGGAATTTCAAAATTAGAAACTCTTAAGTGAAGGAAGCAGGGTCCCATTTACCACAGGCTGGACACAGACCAAGTTCACGCCACAGCTCTGAAGAGTGTATTCTGGCATATTCCATACCAGATTTGTCTTGTTCAGCTTTAAGGGAAAAACCCTAAATGCCATCTTGAAATTACAATACAGATAATGCAAGAAAGTCTAAAGTGGTTCACCAGAGGATGCACAAAAGTATTTTACATCAACTTAGCCCTTATCCCTGCTTCCACCTGATGTTTCAGGTGGACAGAACAAAACCAAAGAAAAAAAATCAAAAAGGAAACTTACAGCCCCAAAAAGGACACTTACACCATAAAAAAAATTATGAAAAATAAGAGGAAAAAGGTGCTTGATCTGGCATTTCACTGTCAGGTATTTCTTTCAGTGAAGGCTTTAACTTCATGCACTCCTATATCACAACCCTAAAAGAAAGCTCATCTGGGAAGATGAAATAGCAACATCAGGAAAGGACATGATAAAATAGGCAAGGAATACACAGATCTCTGCCACAAAATCTTGTATTTTCTGAACTAGCTTAAGCAATATCCCTGCATTTAGAAGAAAGGAACACCCTAAATAACAAGAGTCAATAAACATCAACACATTCTCTAAAAAGAAGAATCTTCAGCTGCTATATTATTTCACCAGGGGAGAAACTCTGCATTCCTGAAACCCTGACAGTGCAGCAGACCAAAAAGAAAGGTTTTACATTAGTTATCTACGGCATCAAAACTCAACTTCAGAACTTCCTATATCCCTCAAGAAATCTTAAGCATTCATAGAAAATTGCATCAGATGAGCCTTGTTATTCCAGAGGAGAATTATAAAGATCCATGCTTCTTCATAAACATATAAAAAACATGGCAGAGAACAAGTTATGGGTTTGTTAATGACATTGCTTAATGCACTGCTGCAAAGTGTCTACATGCTGTGCTGAGAATTAACACAGCTATCACTAAAGACACTCAGTCACGCGGTCATGTTGCCAGGAAACTGCTGCCACTGGGACCCTGCTATAGGGGAAAGATTCCACACTCACCCCCTCCCCCCCAAGCCCAACATAAACATCTCTGTTTTCTTTTTAAAATCACTGCTGCTGCACATAGCTAAAATTATCTTTTCCTTATAAATATCGTTCTATAATGTAAGGCTGAGTCGGTTGTTCCCTCAAGGGTAGTAATTTAATGGCTTTTTCTATTTCAGACCACAGGTCAATTCACAATTTGTTTGGTTGGTACATCTACTGTATTATGCTGAGTGATAGCAAAAAAGCTCTCTCCCATTCCTTTGGGGTATAACTTCTGGCTAAAAGACAGAGGTTATGTCATAAAAAGTACAGATTTTCTAAAATAAAAATCTAGAATCCAGTCAAAGAAGAAATTGGAATTAATTTTGACAGCACTGATGGAGGAACCAGCACTCTCTTCTCCTAACTTCTGTAAAAGCAGGACACATCTTTTGGCAGGTATGTTCTGAAAGCTGAGCCCCATTAATTACACGACCAACTTCTTCAGAAATGAGGACCATCTCGTGCCCAGTGTGTTGTTTTTTTTTTTTAAAAATAAGAATCATTAAGAGAAATAAGCTTTATTTGAATGACACGGGGAAGACAGGTTTGGAAACAGCTTCCAGGAATGAATCCTGATTCAGGCCACTTTCTCAGGGCAAAATCAATTTCTGCTTAATAAACTGTACTACCACACAAAAATCACATGCAAGAGTCCAGCCACTCCTTGTTTGTTGCTCCACCAGTCCACAAACTTACACTTGCTGCTTCTGCCAAAAACACCATCTTAAGCTGAACTTATCGTAACTCAAAAATATTATTTATTCTCTTTTTTTCTTTTTTTTTTCCCCCTCCTTTTTCCTTCTTTTTTAAGGGCTAGTGCCCCAGAGTTTCCAGATGCAGATTGCTGATTTCAGGAGGATTGCCCACAAAGCACTGAGGATTCTGTACTACAAACACTGATGTATGCTCCCTTGGTTATATCCAGCTCTTCAAGGGTACTCCCTTCTCAATAAATCATGAGTTCCGCAAAGCAGTACCTCAAGCCACACACACAACTCAGTAGTATCTCTCATCAGCAAACAAAGGGGAGGAGATTGCACTTTAAAAAAAAAAAAAAAGTAATTTAAAACAAGTCATAAGTGACTCAACTCAACCGCAAAATGATACCCTGAGATGAGTTGAATCAGCTCCTGCTCTTTATGTTCTTGCTGCAAAGCCCATGTTTCCACATCCCATTTGGCTTTACCAGGCCAAAAAAAACTCTGATTAAACAAACTGCAGGATATCAGTGAGTAAAGCAGTAACTCCCAAAACAATATTCTTAAATAACCTCTTGTCTTAAAAAGACACTACAAGAACTGCAGTTCACTTATCTGAAAAAGAAATTACACAACTTCCTAATAAAAAGCAATTACAGGTAATTTAAACATTGTGATTAATGGACACTAGGAGTAACAGAATTTGAAATTACTTTCTAAAGATAGATCTGGAAGAAAACCAAAGTAACACATAACATTAAAAAAAAAAACCCTGTTTTATCCTTGGATTTCTTTTGAACTATATTCAATTCAAGATACTACAAAAGAACTGGAAAAACAAAGAGCTTTATTGATGTCCCCAGCCATTACACATTTTGTTAAAGGTGATATAATTTAATTTAAGCCATTCCAATTGCCAAAGAGCATTCACTAGTAGAAAAGGGTTTCTTCAGCTCTCTCAAGAACTTCTTCCCAGTTCTCCCGGTCTCACATGCTTCAGGTGCCCTACAATCTGTGGGGTCTCAGAGTGAAGTGTTTTCCTGGTGGGCAGCACTGGTAACCGAAGCAGACAGCAGAAGCTGGAGAAGTTTGGCATGGTGAGATGTGAGAGTTCAGTGCATGAGATGCCTGATACGCAGCAGTGAGCCTCCTCAAAGAGTCGATGCTTCAGAACTGCCCTTTACCAAGTAAATGCCACAAAAGCACAAATCAACAGGTTGGTGCAGGACAGTGTGGCAAGTTCTACCCATAATTACTTAATGGATAAAGGGATCAGAAAATAATATAGTTTTCAACTATATTATTTTTCAACTCAAAGAGACACCCAAGAGAAAAGAGCAACATGGAAGAACAAGTAGCAAGCAAATGGTATGGTCCTAGTGCCTGCTGTTTACCTCAAACCAGCATAAAAAACAAAGAGCTTTTTCTGTCACGAGAAGACAGAAATGTGTACTGACAGTCTGTTACTTGGTTTTATGACTAGAAAAGAGACTGTACGCTCGCCACAGTCCACTCTCTGAAGTAGCTCAGAGAACCAAAAGCACACACCAATATCGTCAACATATTTTTCTAGTTTTGAGTGCACTTTTGCATGAAACTTAGCATTTTCACAACTAATTTCAAACGAAGTGGATACTATTAAAAAAAAAAAGTAAACCAAGTAATTAATAAAAGCATCTACCATTGTACATGGTTTGCATGTTTGCAGTGTCAAGTCTCAGGTATCACAGAAATGGCCTATAGAGACCTAGCACGCTTACCTCCGTATTTGACTGTAGTGCCTGTCCATCCTGGGCTGCAGATGGTACTATTGCCCATGTAATGCTGGCACTAGCAGATGATAAAGAGCTGAGGGCACCATTTTTCAGTTGCTCTGTGGAGTGCGACTTGGGCCCAGGCCATCCCAGGATACCTTCTGAAGCAGAAAATGAGTGTCAATTTACAAGAGACAGATGACAGATTTCTTCCATTCATCTCACCATTCTACTAATACAAATGAATTGCTATCTCTTCTCCATGCGGTTTTACTTCAGTAACAAAAATACCCTAGCTTCCTTTATTCCAATTTATCTGTGATAAGTTTGAGGGTTTTTTAAAGTCATCAATGAAGGAAGATTTTGAAATGTTACTCCCACCACCAGATGGAATTATGCATAAAGATTATACAATCTGGCACACCTTGGTAATTAAGTAAGTATTCTCTATCCACTGTTTTCATAGTTATGAAGTTATGCAAGTAAACACTCCATTTCTTCTGCCTGAAATCAAAGTTTTAAGCTGAGCTGCTGTATTTTATTTCTATCTATACTACTAAAAGCTCTTTCTAGACTAAGTACTAAAAATCTTTACTGGTCCCATGACCACAGTTTAGAAGAGGTCTGTTAGAAAGATACACATTAAATATCAATCAAACAGAACTAGACATCAGAAAAACCCTTATTTTGGGGGGCATCTGATTTCCAGGATGGGCCAGTATTTAAGGATGAGAAGACAGAAAGAACAATAAGCTAAGGCAGCTGCAGAGTTGTTCCTGCTTTAACGCTCTAAAACATAGTATCAGCATCCAAATCAGTAGCCCTCAGCATAGGGCTTAAATTTCAGCTATTAATTACACGCTGCCATAAAATGCAGACATATGGATAAGAAAATCACAGCTCTTCAGTCATTACTATAATTTGTATATGAAAACACAATTAGTGCCACAGGGAGGATCTCCTCATCATTGACAACTTTTTTAGATGACCCGAATCAACACAAAGTACATTAAAGAACATGCAGTTTCTCCTCTCCGTATCACAAGGGGTTACCAGAGGTTGCCTCTTAATTGAAGTAAATGGTTTGATCTGAGTAAATGGTTTACTATTATAAATAGGCCACAAATTCTATAGCTAACCTCTTACCAAATTCTAAAGATAAAATAATTACAGAACATTCCTCTCATCTAAAATGGCACTAGGTTACAATGACATGACAAAACTTCAGGTCTACTTGCTTAGCGTGATTTTGTGGCACCCTCTTTTGCTGAAGAGAGCATAAGCAAATAGTTACATATAAAATGATTTTCAAAGATCTGAGTAACCAACAGGGTAAAAAAATCCAGGTTTTTTTTTCCATTTAATATACATTTCACACAATGACTGAAATTTCCTACTGCTAAAGGAAGAGCACCTCTGTGGCTCTGCTGTCAGGCCACACACTGCAAAGTTTTTTGGGCTCCAGTGACTTTGAGAGTTATGCCAGTAGATGTTATAAGTCCCGGTCAAGTTATATGAACCAGGTGAGAGAAAATGCAACCATCAAACAAAAAGTCATTTTGTTGGATTGGCTGTACACCACGCATCAGGAAACTAGCATCTGCCCCCATTCCAAAGATGGAGTTAAATCAACACACGCTGTTGGTATCTCCTTGTTTGTTCCTCAGGTCTTGAGCAATTTGCTGACAGGAGCAAAGGATACCATAAGATCCCTCAAAACGAGCTCTGATTCAGAGGATAATCTGAAGATTGCTTTGGCAGATCCAAAATGGACTCTCACTGCATGGGAGGAAGGAAGGATGAACATTAAAACTAAACTGGAAAGTTTCAAATAAAAATTTGGGTTCCTTGGAGGGAATTCATGTGTCTCGAAATAATTTTTAGAAATTTACTCTTTCTGATGTTAATTATTATATATTTCAGAAAGGGAAAAAAGGCAAGAAGTTAAAATAAACTTACTTCATTTTTGAATAGTGACAAAGAATTTTATGGAGTGTGCCTATGCTTCTCACTTTTTGTTACTTTGAAGTAACAAATCTCAATCTGTCTTTCTGTTTCTCCCTGTCAAACAGCCGAGTATTGGATTATTGATGCTATTTTCATAACAAAGACAGACTAGAAAAAAATTAAATCAAACAGACTTCTCTTTATGCCAGTCTTTGAAAGTCATCTGATCATTTCCTTGGGCTACCCATTTTCCCTCTGCACACACAATCTATTTGGCCTTCACTGTAAACAATTATTTTTTTAATTAACATTTTAAAAAATTAATTTCTGTAAATAAGCACAAGAAAAAACTCTGCCTTGAATAAATACCTCGCTTCAGGGGAAAATTTTAAGTATGAATGTTTACTTCACTACCACTTGCGTATTTCTAAAAAAACTATGCCAGTTTTCCTCTTCAGTATAAAAACACCATAAAAAGACTATTTACTTTCTTTCTCCACACGTTTTAGAGACTCTCTTACAGAAACAGAAACTGTTAGAACTATGCAAGCATGTTTTTCCACCCGTTCTAAGGGCAATGCTACCTTCATGAAACAACAAATCTTGTCACTTAATCAATTTTTAAACAGATCTTAGCACATTATGACCTAGCCAACACCAACAGGATGCCAAGAGTTAAGACCCAAAGGATAAAGCACATCTGTTTCCTCAACACCTCTGCATATGAGAAAAATTGTTTTGTTAAATTCTGTTTGCCTGGAACTTGACTACTTTGCAGAAGAGACATATGCAGTAAAAGATACTAGTCTAATGTCACAGAAATATAAATAAATAAAGAAGTCAGCTCTCTGAATGAGCTGAAAAAATTCCATGCCTAGTTTCAAAGTGCCATGAGGGCACCTTTGATGATCTTTAATCTACAAATCTTAATCTGAAATGTCAGCATTCTCATATCATCCCAAGGCAGTTGCTATACATGTAATATAGCAGTCTTCTTTTCAGACAAAAGCAAAGTACGAAGACAGAACTCATCAGAAATAATCTTAAAATCAACTAAGCTAGGATAATATATATATATATATATATGTGAAAGGACGCAACAACATGGCTCCTCCTTCACTCACATTATCAGCTGTACATACAAAATGTTCATCTGCACTAGTAGAAATTACTATCTTTAAGAGTAGTTAAGTTTTTAAGACAAAAGCTAAACATATTCTAAAAAAAGTTTATCTTCAGAGTTAGATAACCTGTACTGGTGCATGGGGTTATTCCTCCCTAGGTGCAGAACCCCACACTTGTACTGGGTGAATTTCATCAGGATCGGTTTGGAGATGAATCATCAATTGGATAAGAAAAGGAAGAAACGGCTGCCAGTGTTTTGTTTTTAAGCCAGCTTTTTGCTCTGTTCTCAGTCACAGCCAAAGACAGCTGACAGAAAGGTAAATTATTTCTTTGATACGTTTCATAATTCAAAATAAATTCTCCAGAAAGGCAGTCACAAATAAAATAAAAGCATTCACAGCTACACAGATACTTATTTGCTGTAAGACTATGTATAAGCACTACACTAATTAAAACTATTTGTTTCTCCAGTAAACTATCCAAAAATTAGAAAGGCTGTACCAAATACACAACTAGTAAAAACAGCCAGATCTCTTCTACCTGCACAGTGTTGGTTCTGTGGTTGAAAACCCAAGCCTGATTCCTCTGGACGTTCAGCGTACACGTACACACAAAATCAGAGTTCTTAAAGAAAATACCCAAAGATGAGCTTCTTTCCCACTTCTCTTCCTCACTGGTTGTTGCGTGGTAATCACCAATTTCCACTGTGATGAACAACACAGCAGACAAATCCACCAAAGCTCAGGAGAACACTTCCACATAATAAAAGTACAGCATCCAGAAATAACCTCCTCTCCTTTTCCTTTAGCAATGCTACAGTTCACAAAACCCACTTCTATTTGAGATGGCACAATAGGCTGTATCCCACACAAATGCACTCAGGAGGCACGCGTTTCCCTTGAACAGGTGCACACAGGAGGAGGGAGGGAAATTCTCCCCAACAAAGAGGCTTACAGGATATTCTTCAATTAAGCAACATTGATCATTTTCTTTTCTTGGTTTTGATTTTCTAGGTACCTGATGTACCTTCAAACTACATTTTGCTTGATAATTGATGCATTAAGTATGCTTAACGCCTACCTCAATTCTGTAACAAAAACCTTTCTATTTTTAAGTCCTCTGGTCTTAGTTTATAGACCTAAAAAACCCACTTATGTTTCTCCTGGCACAACTGTAAACTAAGATCTATTGATAGTACTCTTACAATACACTGCCCCTACACTCTAGCAAATACCCCCTTAACAACGCAACAGTTGGCCTCAAGCAGAGACCAAGATTAGATGTGGATTCCTTCCCCCGACAGGGATGGATGCGACACTTCTGTCCTTCTGCTGAATCCTACAGCAGGCTGAACCAGCAACAGCAAGTGGCAGCTCCACAGCTGCTTTTCACATTAGAAAGACAACGTTGTATTTGCTAATCCTCTACAGGGACTAGAAAATAACGTTATCTTCCAAAGCAAGAAGAACACAGACAGAATAATGTATTAGCATTTAGGTAGAACAGCAAATTTTGATTATTCTTGACAGAATCAAGTATAGTGATGATGCATTCAAGGGAGACCTGACTGATCATGTTAAATTTAGTAAATTATACCAGTAATGAAGAATATGGTCTCCTCTATCTTCTTTTCTCACCCTTCCCTGCCCACAAGCACTTAGGGGGAGAGAAGATGGACATGAGGTATTAAGCAAGAAATGAGTCCTCTGCTCCATTTTATCTCCTCCTGCTCTTCTCAGCTGCAGGAGAATCCCTAGCTGTCATTTGTCAACAAACTGAAAGCATATAGATTTTGTCTTTCTCGGCAATTTATTTTCTCTAAAAAGGAGGCAACAGAGAATCTTCTAAAGCAAAGCTGAAGTACGTCGCCCTCAACTCCAGAATCACCTTCAATCTGCTGTCGTGGGAGCCAAAATAAGCAGCATTTGCACATTCAAATGAACTTCAGAAAATTATGGTGAGAATGGGTTTGGGTTTTGTTCTCTAAAAACACATTCCTCAGGGAAAAAAGCAAAACATTCTATTTTACATTTTGGAAAAGCAGGCAAGTGAGAAAAAGGAAAATATAGGAGAGAATTCGTACCAGGGAGATGCTTTATTCAGTAAATGAATGGCTAATGTGAAATGTAGACTAAAAGAATGGATTTATCTGTGCAGCCTGTTACTCCGAGACAGGATTCTGTTTGCCTAAACACTAAAATAAAAAAACCAACCCAGCCTTAAAACACATCTGGTTGAAGCTACTTTATAACAAACATTCAAGTTTGCCCTCTTCACAGTTTGGGAGGGCAGGATGTTAACCATCACAGTCAATAGGCTCTAGAGACATTCTTCTGCCAAAGGCTACACAGGCAGAAGAGACACCAAAGTAAAAACTTTAAAGTTTTAAAGTTTGAAGTGAAGACAAAAGTTTCTTCTCCGCAATTTTATTTTAAAAGGTGCCTGTTTCCTATCTGCATGCTAAATGAACTCAAGCTTGTCACAAGGCACTTAATGCTGATTAGGAAATACTTCACATGTACCTAAGTGGTGACATTCTTGGCCAATAAGAAAATCATAGTTTGGGTTGGAAGGAACCTTTAAAGGTCATCTAGTCCAACCCCCTGCAATAAGCTTCAACTAAATCAGGTTGCTCAGAGACCCATTCAAACTGACCTTGAATGTTTCCAGGGATGGGGCATCTACCACATCTGTGGGCAGCTGTTCCAGTGTTTCACCACCCTCATTGTAAAAATTTCTTCCTTCTATGTAGCCTGAATCTTCCCTCTCTGAGTTTAAAGCCATCACCCCTTGTCCTAACACAAGAGGCCCTGCTAAAAACTTTGTCCCCATCTTTCTTATAAGCCCCTTTTAAGTACTGAAAGGCCGCAATAAGGTCTCCCCGGAGCCTTCTGTTCTCCAGGCTGAACAACCCCAACTCTCTCAGCCTGTCTTCTTAGGAGAGGTGTTCCAGCCCTCTGATCATCTTCACAGAGCTCTTCTGGACCTGCTCCAACAGGTCCATGTTTTTCCTGTGCTGAGGGCTCCAGAGCTGGACACAGTAATCCAGATGAGGTCTCAGAGTCAAGTAGTGTAAAAATCCTTTTACTTTTGTTAGTAAAATCCTTGACATTTTTCTCCCTCCTACAAAAAGAGCAAATTCCCAAATCCAAAGAAGCTTGTCTAGATGCAATCCCTCATCCTCAACTCGCACTATAAGTAACCAACACTTTCAGTTAATAATATTCTTCTCCAGCATATTTTTCAATGAAGGAAAAAAAAAATCACAAAGAATTTAGCCAGTGATCAATGCATATATCTTAATAATGTCAGGTAGAAATGAATTTGACATTATTTGACATTATTTTGACTCAAGAGTAGAAACACAGGCAGAATTTTGCCTATGATGTATTTCCAAAATCAAGCACTAACAAAAAAGACAATCACAAAACCCCTTCCTTGAATCTTTAGAGTGGAAATAAAACATGTGTTGACTACCCTTCAAGACAAGATTGAAGACTTCAGTATCATCTTCACGTCTGCTTGCAGGCTTGAGGTCTAAGACTGACAACTTGTGAAAAACATGAAAATGAAGACGAAAAATCATGTCATCCTTAAAATATTCCATGACAAAGGATGCCATAAAAATATTTAAAGTCAAGACCTACACAATCCTAGACTCTGGATGATTCCACTAAAATGAATGCCAATCTGCTTTCTTTCTACTCACATTACTGGAAAACAAAGCAATAAAAACATTTACACCAAAAGAAATGAGACTTTTATCCTGTTTAAAAAAAAATAAAGGTCTGTAAATCTGTTCAAAATATCTTCTCTTTAATGATAATCTTCATGAGTGTCTTCCGTAAGTCAGAAATTCTCAGCTACTTAAATTCCTTCTTCTAGAAGCAGTAAGATTGCAAGGGCTATGGTGCACAGAGAAGTCATTGGCAATCCTCATGTAATCAGCCATAAAGACTTCAAGGACATGAGCAGAGCAAAGGTACAGAGAAGTAGAGAAAGTAGATCTATATCTATTTTTCAGGCAGTTCTCTCTCTTTATAGCATAATAGTGAGAGCTTTTAATGCTGAAGGGAAGTAAACTCAAGGGCAATTTCAAACCACCAAAGCTAAGCCACTGATTATTTCTCACGCTCCACGTGAGCAGGACTGTGCTGCTTTGCTGGGCTGGGCCGCTTTCATGAACTGCAGGCAAAAATAAGTCTCTCTGTACAAAATTCTGTACATCCTGCCCCACAGTGCCCACTAGCATCTTGGGACAGCATGCAGCAGTTAATGAGACAGCACTGGGATGGAAACATTTGGTAAATTGCACAAGGCTATCACATCTCATGGGGAAGACATTTGAGACTTCCTGCCAGAAGAACATATGGCTTTTAAACTAAGAAGAGTCGTTTTCATCTGACAGTATCAACAGGTGATAGCAAAGGTCATCTTTTTGGTTGCACCTTCTGGGTAAGAAATTCAAAAATGCACCTGAGGACACAGAATCAAAATGAAGTATATCATCTCTCAGAATTAGAGTTTGCTAGAGGATTACTTCAAGGCATTATTCTGATTAGGTATGCGTTTATGCAGCTTTGATGACTCTGAAACTCTACCCACTCAGCAGAAACGTTAAGTCTATCCAAGTACGCCTGGACAAGATTAAATGCGTAGGAAAATCAGTAATCAAGACTTGTAGGCCAGGTTCTTTCAGGCAACTGTGTTGCATAACGAGGCCCAGGGAAAAGAAAAGGAAAAAATAATAAGATGGTTTCACAGACTTCCAGTCAGGGAGAAGAGACTAAGTGTTTCAGTGGCTTTTAGTTCCTTCCTTTTTTTTTTTTTAAATTACATACCAAAGAATAATCACATGTACACACTGAATAATTAATTGTTTGCATTCAGGTTCTCACAGTTACACCAAGGATGCTGGTGTAAACAGGTGCTGCAGAATTTTGATTCCTGAAAGGATTCTTAAACCAGTTTGAAGTCTTAAGAGGAACAAACAAAAACACATTACATTGTATTAAGTACTTTATATTTGTGGCTTTCCACTCCTTTTTCCTCAAAAAATATGGGATTCCCTTTCAGCAATTATTAGTGTTATGCTTGCTTTTCTCTGTTCTTGTGCACAAATCCTCAAAACCGTTATCAAGTCAAAATACAGACACTGATTTAACAGAAGATTATTCAGACACAGACTCAAGGACATGTACAATTCATCTATCTCTGACAGTTCACTTAGATCACATGGACATGAAAAACAACCTTCAGGGACTTTGGAACTAGAAAGTGACTTTTGTTTGAAGGATACTTTTCATCTTTGCTCCAAACCATTCTCTCTTGAAATTAAATTATATCAAAGAATTCAACTAAATGCACTTTATCATTACTATTTAAATATGTGCAAGTGTGGGTTTTTTTTTATTTTCTACAAGAAAACCACAATGCAGAAAATAAGGAAATTGATTGTTTATGTTCATTCCCTTATGAAATATATCTGGATGCCAGAAAGTCGTGAAATACCATACTATAGGCATCAATTTTTTTACACTGTTCTTTTCTAAGAACTCTTTTTACTTTGTTTGCCTGCTTCTCAGGTGACCCTATCACATTTCTATGGGAATACAATGGGAATTCTTCAGAGGGCTTCTGACCTGTCTCAGCAGCCCTCAGGATATATCCTGTCCTGTAGTAAACCTCTAAGTAAGGACAGATTGGTGGAGATGTTGTTTTTGAGGCACCTGAAGGAAACATAAAAAGCCATCCCATATTCAGAGTTCTGCTGCTGCTATTCCTATTATATCGAGTCCTAATCCTGCTCTTTTACTAGACAGTGCAGTCTGTGTACAGAAAAACACTGACCACCCTTTCTGAACCCTAAAGGTCCAACTTGCAACACTATGGACAGAGATGTAGAACTGGGTGAAGTGAAAAAAACTGAGCTACATGGGGACTGAGAAGTTCATGCCTGCAGAATCACATTGTTCGATATTTTAGGCTCATATAAATTTGCCACAGTTTTGGTGGTTTGGTTTTGGTTTGGTATTTTTGTGTTTTGTTTTTTTTAAATAGCAGCATGGGGAACTCTTTCTAGATCTACAAAAAAGAAAAAAAAACACTAGAATAAATCTGCCACAGCAGCATCCTTCCATGCAGAAAACTGGAAATGTGATTTTTCATCATAGCATTGCATAATATTACATGTGTTTTGATCAAACAAATCTGTATCGTGATTTCAATCGGAGAAAAAAAAAAAAAAAAAAAGGCAAAACAAGACAACCAAGCAGGTTCTGCACTATCATTAAGAATATAGGCTTATCAACCTGTTCTCCATGTCCACTTTTTTTTCATTTTGCTGTCTCCAGAACCTGATTTCCCTGAGATTTAGGACAATCTCTTTTCCTCGTCTTCTGATTTCAATAGGTTTTGTATCTTTTTTTAAGGTAAAGAAAAAGAATTATAATACCTGAGACTATAGAAGCTTACAAGCTGCTCACCCCACCTTGCTCTCCGAGGAATAGTTATTTTTGTCTGCTTCAGTACCATAATAAAAAACACCAAGGCACACAAAATAATACCCAAGAGAGGTTATGCTCACCTGATGACAGTGTCCTGTTATGATGCTGGCCCACTTGATGCATGCTTTGCTGTAACAGAGTCAGGCATTCTCCAAGGCAGCTCAGGGTGGCAGCAGAGGTAGCTTTTAAAAGCAGCAAGTCCTGATCCAAGGCAGAAAGGGGGCCAGAACTTGGGAGAGCTTCAATGGCTTGTACAAGATTCTTCTGTTGTCCCTCAACTTGGCTCATGATCTGTAAAGATCCAAAAACATCTGCTGTCATGGGAACTACCACTGTGCAGCTGTTAAATTCTTATGGGTTGATAAAGTGACTAAATGTGAAGAACTACCACAAATGGATGTTAATGTTCTGATCCAAATATACCATATACTTACCTACAAAAACGAAGGGCTTGAGACTACCAAAGGCCTGTAAAAATGCCAAGACTATGTTAGAGAAAATCGCCTCTTAAAATAGTAGGTTCATAGTAGATTTAACAGTGTGACTCATACGTTCTGAAAGTCTTCGTAAGGAAAAGTATGAAAATGCTACTTCCTTCTCCATTAGTAATTTAGGCTTAGATTGCCTTTTCTTCATATGTGATCTGGAACACACAAGGAATCTACACTGTCCCTTCTCCTTCTTTCCTACATAAAGTATCTAATCACTGTTTAAGAATAGACATTTTTCATTTTTCAAGCATCAGTAAGGATTTGTTTTTACCAAAAAAAAAAAAAGTGACTTGTAAGTTTATAGACATTAGCACAGGATGCAACTTAGAGTACTTATTTACTGTCAGATATGAATACCAGCTGTCAGGGAGAAAGTTAATCTGTTTCTAGATTTGGACCATCCAGATGAAGATGAAACGCGTGCTTGTATAGCAGATAAAAACAACATTATTTGAGCGGGCTGTTCTTTAAACAAACTGGCAAGCTTCCAAAATCTTTCCTAAAAGGAAAGTAAGATGTTTGAAACTACACTCCCCATTTTTACAGCCTACAGGAAACTACACATGCACATAACAAGCTCTTTTCTTACACTTACCTTGCAAAAAAACTTATTGCAAAAACTTACAGGTTCATACTTGAGGTATCCAAAGCTTTCAGAAAAAATATCTGAAGATTTTGTAAGCAACAAAGATTCAAGCTCTGTTTGTGTGAGCTACTACACTGTAGAAATGTATTATTATGAACTCCATGACTTTTTTATTATCATTATTATATTTTCAAAGTATGGTGTGCTTCCTATAGCCTCCCTATGCTGTGGTAAATAAACTGATTGAAAAAAGTATACATGGAGTGCACTGAGAAACAAGAAAGGAAACTGAATTCAAAGACGCAAATAACCATCCTTGCAAACAAGTCTAGAATTAAGCAAAAAGCTGTTGTTGCAAGGTTTGTAAGGAACTTTAGCTAAATGCCTTGCTGAAGGTTACAATAATGACATTTTAACAGTCAACATTTAAAGCAGAGGTCAAAGCTTCAGTCAATTTTCATTCCCTTTGACAGAAAACAAGATCAGTCAGAAGGTGACACAGACCCCCACGACACAAGCTTTAGGGAACTGCTAAAACCCCAGGCAGTGCTCTGCTTTGAGAAGGCACACACCGTGTAACTGAGCTCCACAGCACAGAGGGTTGCTTCAGAGCGAGAACAGAAGCAAGAGCACCAGGCAAATATTCCTCCCTCAGGAAAAGAGCTCTGGGAGGCAACTGAAAGAATGGCTAGGATAAAATGAAATAGCATCTTCTCCCTCTAAGACTGCACAATGTAATTGTATGGAAAACTGCTTCCCTCCTTTTCCCGACCTGAATATGAATGTGAAGTTGAAAATCTGATGTTTTCATGCTTCACTGCGACAAAAATGTTTTATTTTCATTTCTAAGGACTGTTTTTCCTACCTTCCTTTTTCTTTTTTTTTTTCCTGGTGAAAAACACTTATATTTCCAAAGATTTGCTTCCATGGGAAATAAAGTCCAAAATAAGAATTTTAAAACTTCAAGCATTTTAATTTTTCCCTCCCCATTAATAAAGGGCGACTATATTTTTCTGCAGCTAAAACAGGAGCATAAGATAAACTGGCCACAACACTCAGGACACATCTGGAAAATTAACTGTCTGTAGTTATCACCTACCCCAAAATTATATTCTTCCTAGATTAGAAGACATTTAAATTAAATCAGTCCTCCACAGACTTCTCCAATGTGGGCCCTTCCCAATGGCTGCAGTTCTTCACAAACTGCTCCAGCCTGACTCCTTTCCACAGGCTTCAGTTCTCCAGGAATCGACAGCTCCAGTGCAGGTCTCACACAGGGTAACAAGTTCTGATCCCAAACCTGGTCCAGCATCATCTCCTCTCTCCACAGGGTCACAGATTCTGCCAGAAGCCTGCTCCAGCATGGGCTCTCCTCAGGGTCACAGCCTCCTTTGGACATGTCCACCTGGTCCAATGTGGGGTCCTCCGTGGGCTGCAGGTGGATCTCCGCTCCACTCTTAACCTCCATCAGCTGCAGGGGAACAGCCTGTCTCACCATGGTCTTCACCATGGGCTGCAGGGAAATCTCTGCTCCAGCACCTGGAATACCTCCTCCTCCTTCTTCACTGACCTTGGTGTCTGCAGAGTTGTTTCTCTCACATATTCTCACCCCTTACTCTGGCTGCTGTTGTACAGCCTTTTTTTCCCCTTCTGAAATTTGTTATCATGGAGGTGCTACCACCTTCCCCTGATGAGCTTGGCCTTGGCCAGTGGCAGGTCCGTCTTGGAGCCGGCTGGCATCGGCTTTATCGCATACGGGGGTAGTTTCTAGTGCCTTCTCACAGAAGCCACCCTTGTAGCCCCCTCACTACCAAAACCTTGCCAATCAGACCAAATAAAGTTCTTCTGAATAACACTACCCTTAAATAAACCTACCAACCAATGACATCCTCACAGGACACTGATTGCAGTGGGAATCATCTCTGATGTTTTCCTCAGTAGGTCACCTCCTCTCTACTGCTTGCTCCAGAACAGTCAATTCACAGCTGCTGTTGCTGACTGCTTCCTCCCCTCCCAGGCTAATCTTAAAATCCTGCATGATTGCTTTCCCTACTTATCCCAGTCATAGCAACTGCTAACTACTTCTTCACAGCTGGAGTTGCACCTCCTGGATCTTCCTGTTTTGCACACACTGCCCACTGTGATGCATGGGAACAAACAAATGGGCAAGTAGAAATGTCTTCTGTTCTTGGGGTCACTCCCACAGCACATGAAAGACAGGCAGAAAAAGCTATGAGATACATCTCTTTGCAATCCTAGAGCATTTCAGACGTAAGAAGAAGAAAGAACATTCTTCAGTCCAGTAAATGAGCTAAAATTAGCTGCTAAAAATTAATTTAAGAAATAATAATGAAAGACTGAGGTGCTACTTTCTCTGCTAAAAGAAAAGTTACAGTAATTCGGTATTTTGTTAAAATACTACATGATGTATTAATCTTTCCCATACAGAGAAATCTTATAAAACCTGAATGTCATTTTTGATTTAAGGGTTCAGTTTGTTTCTGAAACTAGAAAGAGAGCAAGAGATTCCCAATTATTAAGTATAATAATAAACTCTCTGTTAAAGATTTTTCCTCCCACCTGAAAACAAAGGTATATAGAAACTTCAAAGGAAGAAAACTCAACAGCCATATCTAAATAGAAGAGCATATGACTGCTTTTGACATGATTTTCTTTACAGTGGAAATGCTTCTGTTATCCAGACTCCAGGACTAAGAGGACTAAGTCTGTTTGTCCAGCCCAGACAGGTATTATGATAATCAGAACATCTTTATTTCTAGAATTACTGAGTTCACAACAGCACATCACAACAACCTAAAACAAACACCAGCTTTAAGCCATCTACAAAACTGCCTGATCCACAACTGTCTCAGGGGCATCTCCCAAGACACAGTGATTTCAAGCTCCTTGAAGCAAAGGAAGAATGACATCAGCCGTATTAACTCGAAGGACAAGCAGATACTCTCCCTTTGTCATAAAGGTCGTGTGGAGCTGGTCAAGAAAACAGTGTCACCAGTCCTCTCTTTCTATATAACGACTTAAATGCTTCAGATATTCCTACCCTTCTTTTGGAATATAAAACCTGAGGAAGACTCTTTAGACCTCTCCAGCCACAACTGTGTGGCATTTTCCTTTTCTGGTAATCTTCACACATATTGAATCCTTTCAGAGTAGGTACCCATGTGTATGGAAAAATCCAAAACACTCCAGGAAAATATTCATTTAGCGCCAAGAACCCACAGAAATTCTGTACTGTCAAGCTCCTCTGTGATGTGCTAGAAATAATTCATCAAGGGGACATTCGGCTCCATCAGTTAATAACTCTTTTTCTCTACTACAGTGTTCTCTGTGCACCACCACTGCACATTGGGTCCTGCACTTCGGTCACAACAATCCCAGGCAGCGCTACAGGCTGGGGGCAGAGTGGCTGGAGAGCTGCCTGGC
>JAOQGH010000012.1:41021906-41049995 GCA_025769975.1 Gallinago jamesoni
TTTTTTTGTGGTTGGACTCGATGATCTCTGAGGTCCCTTCCAACCACCACAATTCTGTGATTCTGTGATTTCTGTGATTGTCTGCCCACTTATCTCTAGGCAATTCCTTTGAAAGATTTAATGCAGTGATTTTTATTTTTAAATCCTTTCCATTACTGACTGCATACAAGTTGAAAACGATTATTAAAAACATGGGAAAATAAACAACACAGTGCTTATATGAAAAGCAGAGCATCTGTAAAAACAAACAGTTCTGTGGGAAAAGCTTTAGACATTTAAATAGTAACAGAAATGCAACACAGATCACTTTCTTACCAGCTCTAAGTCAAGTTGCCCTTCTGAGAAGTTTACTGCCTTCAAAGGCTGGGAAACAGCCAGTTTGCTGCTTCACTTTTGGGGAGGGTTTTTTGGGTTTTTTGGTAGGTTGGTTTGTTTGTTCTGTTCTTTTTAAATAAAGCATTATATGAAAGCACGATCTCTCTCTCTATATCACACACACATATACACCTTCCTGAAAAATTAGGTTCTTGCTTTTAGACAACAGTACCAAAAGGAAAACATTTCAGAAGACATTCGGAAGGGGCACAAGGAGAGACCAGGTTTTCAAACCACCCTAGAATAAGTTGTGATATGAGTCAGGACCTTGTTTCTCACTGTTAAATAAGCATAATATCACAGGGGGGCAGGTTTTTCTTTTATTTAATATAAAACACTGCTTTCCTTAAAAGCACAAGTAGATGAGTGACAGAAGAGAAGAAAGTCCACCCTCAAAAAATAAAAGCCTTCTAAGTAATTGTAAACCAAATATATTGAGTTGCCATGTAAACCTAGCACAGTCATCCATTCCGACCTTGAGCGCAGACTCTTCTTGCAGTCTTAACCTGTATTTCATCAACAATAGAAACTGTCCTATTGTAAAAATTAAAAGTTAAAACAGACAACCAATATGTGTAGAAGTATTTATATATATATACATATATATGTGTGTGTATATATATATGTACCAAGTATGTATTAAAATGTAAGATATAGATAATGTCACTAAAGCAATCATACCAGTCATTAATTTGACACAATAGCTACCAACTTAGCTCAAGTTCACAATTCCCACTTAGCATTTCCATGAAACTTTCCCCAGGAAAGAGCATAAACACGTGCAAAAAAAGACTACTACAAATACTGCTAATCACCAGCTTAAAAGGGATATCTCTCCAACTAAGAAGTCTGTAACTGCAGTAGAAGTGATAATGTTTTTTCCAATTTAACCAATTTTTTGTCTTAAGCATTTATACCTAACCACTGCAAGAGCAAGAGAACTTTTTGCTCAGCTTAACTTCTGAAAAGTGTTCTCAAACTACTCAAGGTCACTTGCTATGTGCATCTTACTACTTGACAAAAGAAATATTCTGATAAGGATTTATAGACTTCTCTTCAGTGAAGTTACATCCATAGATCTTTCAATGGGATTCCATCAATAGCACAGAAGCTAGGAAGGCAGCTTAATATATAAGTAAAGTAAAGGACTGTACACCAGGGTTGCTGCTAGAAGTACTGCAATATATAGCACAAATCTCTAAAAGAGAATTTTGCATTTCAGCTTTAAAAGTGTCTAAAAGTTAAAAAACTTTAAAAACACTACAAAACCAGATGACCACAAACATGCTTAAGTTCCCCAAGTAACATATCTGTACCCTTGGCTTACAATAAAATCTGAGCTTTTGACTAGAAAGAACCTCCATGAGCTGCAAACACAAAGGAATTCTATCCATAAAGCTTCAATCTGGATGAAGACCCACAGTAGCTCTTGTGAACATGACTATGCTAATGAGGAAAAAAGTATTTTAAGAAAGGGTCCTAGAACACTAAGTGAGATATTCTGAAAGCATCTTGGAATGATGGAACCGGATAATGACATCCATATCAATTGCCCTTTCTTGATTACTGCTTCCCTCCCGTTACAGAGAATAAGCACATAATTCTCCATTATTGTCACCTGCGGGTAGCAGCCGGCTTGACCTCAATTATTTTAAAGAAGCAAACAATGAACAGTAAGATTGGAATGACTTGTTATATAATAGTTATTAAGGCTCAGACATATACATCCTATCAATAAAGCTTTGAAGGAGCAAGTTAATTTTCACTTGGCATGTAATTTGCAGAGACACAAAGTGACAGAACAAACAGAACTATACCTCTGACAAGCAGGATGGCAGCTAATCACCAGGGCATATTGCTTTTTCTTTTCAGTCCTTGTCTCTGCTTTCACAATTGTATTTCTTTTGAAGCAGAATGAAAACAAGCTCCCCTCATCTCCCATCCACTATTTTGTTCTCTTTTCCCTAGCCAAGAATCCACATAATCTCTGTTAAGGGAACAACTGAAAAACCAGTTGCTACGTATTTTCGTTGTCTCAGCTAACAAAACGTTATCTCATTTAGGGTTGTGTTTTGGCTTTTTTTTTGCTCAGCCTTCTCATCATAAGCTCCACAGAGTGGTTCCTTATGAGAAAAACCTTACAGAACAGAGAGCAAACGTCAATCATCAACTGATTCTAAAACCCAAGTCTAAGACAACCAGGAGAAAACAAGGTGTGGAGGAGGCAGCCTGACTCAACTGTTTCCTGTTCTTAGCTCCTCTTTCCAATCTGCTGCTTCCATGGAGGCAGCTGCGCTTCCACTGGTCTCCATCGGCATCTCAGGGGCTATGAGATCTCCAGGGACCTCAGCACAGGATTTACACTCCAGGGAGTGGATGTTATTTATGGCCTCCTGTCATGTACTTTTTAAATTGGCTAGTTATTTATTCATATACTAGACGTGATCCTATGCTCCATTCTTTACACATTCAATTCCTATTTTATATCCTTAAATTCTGTAACTTGGACACTTGCTGGGTATCTTACAACATAGTATTTCTATTTTGTGAAGGCAACATTCATTTCATTTGATGGACTACAGACTTCTTACTAGATTGGTCTACCATCTAGTAGTTTATTAGTCACACCTCCAAGCTCGCTTGCTGTTATTTGTGCAGGCACAATAATCAGACTATGTGTTTTGTAGGTCTGCATACTATTGCTTTAGCTGATAAGGTTGTTGGATCTGGGGGAGGGAGGAAAAAGGGAAAAAGGGGAAAAGGGTCTTCTTTGTTGATGGGTCTGAAAGCCTTAAACATTCCTTCCAGTACCAAAGGAGAAAAAGCAATCTACCTTCCCAAGAAATTCTCAGTTTGTTGAAACCCAGGTGTACAGAGGAAGCTCCTCCTTTCCTTCAACGCTTCAAAGCAACGAAAATCAGCCAGAAAAGAAGCTGACCTAACTACCTGTTTTACAAAAGCATCTCTCTGTTCAGAAGAGCAAAAGACAGGATATACTTAACAGATCTATCTTCAAATACCAAAGAGCATATGACATCTGTAACTGTCAATGTTCTCTGGGACTTTATGCAGACATTGTTTGGATGCAAAACACTCCCAAGGAGAACCTGACTGTCCACTGTGAGTTTCCTTCAACCTCCATTTCTTACACTGGGTAAAGAGAGAAACACCAGAGAGATTCACAGCTCTTGTAACACATATGATAGTTAATAAAGAGGATCTAGCAGTTCTGGCAGAATCCCTGAGAACGCCTCCAGAAATCTCAGCAAAACAAGTCGCCTACTTCAGGCCAAAACAAATCAGATCCTTCCCTTTGCCACCTCCTTACCACACTTCTTTATGTGGTAATAAAGGTTAACCTTAAGTCCTTAACTGGCCTTAAGGTTAAATCCATGCTTTCTGTATTCAATCGGTTCTTCTCCTCATCTGAGAAATGAGTTAGTGAATGACAGAAAGGAAACTGGGGGGAGAAACAGGGGGGAATAAGAGAAGTGACAGGAAAGATTCCTTGAGTCCTTTGAGATGGACCAGGACGAAATGTTCAAATCTTACCAGACAATGTCTTAGCAGACAAACAAGCTTGGATGTTTTAAACTAGAGAATGCTTTTAATCTTAATCAATACCCTGAGATATTCACCTTCCTTTGAATGGCTTCATATTTTATAGATAGGGGGAAACAAAAAAACAACAAAAAAAAAGCTTTTACTGTCATCCTCCCAAAATTTGCTAGTTATTCTGAGAATCTCTTCTTGCTGCTTAAGATATGAAGAGGTAATCTGGAGGGGAGAGAAAAAGCAGACAGTGGCTGCCAAGATTGTTACCCCCACCATAAGTTGCTTCCAGTGATCCAGAACCAAAAACTAGAGACGCAAAAGGAAGGAGCTTGCAAGTTCAAGTAAATCTTGGCCGGGAACTGGCTGCCATTTAGCCAAGCAGGAAGCATACAGCTGGGTTTTAAACCACAGAATGCAGGACTGAGAACACAGTCTATAAAAAAAACACCTTGTGGGAAATTCTTCTTACGCAATTTTATTATAAACATTACCTCAAAATCTGCAAGGAAAGTCCTTAGTTTTAGTGATTAATTGTTGTTCGTAAGCAGATGTTACTCTATGCGCTACTTCTGAGTAGCAGTTCACCTTTCAGAAGGATCACTTTGGTGAAGTTAATAGCTATAGCACAGAGCTGGAAAACATATTTTAATTATCAGCAATTAAGGCCAATTTGTGAATTTTAAGTATTCAAAAGAGCACCTAAAAGGTTGCTGCTAGTCATTAAGTCAACATCATCACAGGAAAATTCTCTTAGTTTACCACAATATAGCATACTACTGATAAAACCAGGTTTTTGTACTTTGAGTGAAATCAATCTTCAGAAGAGAAAAGGTCATGTTGCACTGGAAGATAAATCACACATTTCAGCATGCGTAACTTCAAGGATGAGGAGGTCTCTCAGAACACATGGTGCCAGAAAACATGACTGAATCTTTTCTTTTTTTTTTTTTCCTAAATTATTTCATTCCACCTGGGAATACATAAACACAAATACAGCCATTCAGAGCAGTCCAATATCCCATATAGCACTTACCCAAAATTCTGTTGGTCTCTTCCAGCGCTTCGTCTCTTTGTCAACACTGCTTATACTTCCTTTCACCCCTCTCCCAGTCAGCCACCTAGATTTTAGTGTCCAAGCATAACAAAATTCTACTTCTGTCATTTTAACAACTCTCAGGTGTGCAGTATACACTGGAATGACCTTCAGTTTTTATCAAAGTAGATATTACTTCCCCATCTTAGTCTACTGACCACAAGTTTTCTGAAAAGCAAGTGAACCGTCACTATCAAGACTACCTCATATTGCCATTCCTGAGCCTTGAATAAAGTGTACTCCTATGACTTGTGACAAAGCATTCCAAATCCGCCCCTTTCACTTCACCCCACGTCCCAAAGCTGACCGTCAACTGGTTTGATATCATTAACTTCACAGCACTGAAGTGATTCAACATACGCTACCATGATTTCGAGTAGCTAATTTATGACATACTGTAATATGGCAGAATTGCATTTGTACAATTCATGTGGTTTTTGTCTGCCAGCCCAAACCCACCAATAAAACTGTGATAAGGTAAACAGGGATCTCTGTGAGAAAAGCTGCAAGCAGTCTTCCTAGAACACAGTAGGTACCACCAGAAGAACATGCTAAGCAGTATGTGCCGGAACATAAGACTATGTGTCCTGAGCATGAGACAAATGCATGGACCACTTTAAAAATTAAAAATAATTAATCAATTACTGGCATACATCTAGTAATACGAAATAAATCTACAATACGAAACTACTTTAAAGCATATGTCAAATTCAGGCAGATACAGTTCAGTTTAGTTTGTTGGATGAAATGTTGCTAGCCACCAAGTTATTAGCCATATTTTAAAAGCATATTATCAGAAATCAGAATTGCAAACAACAGGTAAGCAGCTGCTTAAAAACATCTGTGTAATGCACACGAAGTTTCTAATGCATTCAAAACCTGCAAGCCAAGCATAAGAGATGGAGGTCACAATAAAAACACGTAACAACAGCTGCTAGAGAGCAGGTCTTTGTTACATAACTAATGAATGTTATAATGTTTATTATTCCCATTTGTTGTAAAATCAAAATGTTTCCTGTACTTCACAGAGTAGCACGCAGCACTTTGGGTGTTACACAAGGAGCTGAAGATCATAGTAAGTCCCTCAATAAACCTGTATAATAATGTAAACTGAATGATAAGCTTAAAATATATAAGGCACTTCTATGGTTACTTTCTCCTGGAGGGCACTTATGCAAGTACTTTCTGTGCTTAATATCTGAAACTTGGCTAGCCACCTAATATTACACTGTCATAGATTAACACTGAGAACATTCAAAAATATCTTCTACTTAATTTAATAAAAATAGCATTTAAGTGTGGGTTAACAAAATAGCCCTTGTATCTTGGAAGCAGTAATTTGCATTATAAATAGAGCTACAGGAGGTAAATGCACCTTGTCACATTTAGGGTTTGCTATGAAGATCACTGGTGAACCAGCCACCCAGAAACCCACACTGAAAGCAAGGCCACTAAACAAGCAGCCATAAGATACAATATACTAATCTGAGAAAAGATTTACTGAATTATATTTCCTTTAAAGCTTCATTTTCAAACTGTGACCTCTAAATTAAAACTACTGCAGTATTTGTGCTTTAATTGTGAAAGAAAAAAGCCTTAGAGCTTTCTGAAAATGTAGGTAAGTGTATGATATGCTATGCAGTTTTGTAGATGCATATAAAACAGAACAGTTGAATTATGTTTAACATAAAAAATTAAGTGACAGTTTTGAGCCATATAAAAGCTGGAGACTGAATTCCCATCAAATCCGACTTCTCTCAAGCTCCTTCGGGAACCTACTATTTACTTAAAATTTAATGAAATATTTTAATAACTGTAAAGAGTAATCTTAGCTTCTCTGCAATTGCTTAAGAAAATGAATGCTGCAGCAGTCTCCAAATGTAGCTACCATATGCTCTATATTATCCCTAATTTATAAATTGCCATTTATTAAATGATTGAAAATTATTTTACTACCAAACTACAGCCTAAAAAAAAATTAATTAAAAGAAACCACATTTGCATCATTTATATTTTTCAGATTTGGAAAGGGAAAAAAAAATCTGAAATAATGAACCAGTTCACTCTTGACATAACCTGCACGGACAAACATGTAATTTTAGTAGAACATTTGCTCTATGATTCCCATAGCAACCTTCAGTCTCCCTGCCTGGGTAGCTGGAATCCAGGATGACTCAACCTTTGCATGAATACAAAATCAAATGCACAGAACAAGGTGTAGTTTAGGAAGGTGTAACTTAAATGCACTCTTAGTGACCTCAAAAGATATTGCAAAGGCAAGTTGAAGATTCAGAGAATACAAGAGTATTCAACTCAAGTTTATGTGATTTAATAACTATTGCTTTACAGTATCAGAATACTTCACATTTCCTCATCCCTGAAGCAAAACCATTAATGCTACTTATTGAATAATTTTTAAAGAACATGCACATTTACTACTTTGGAAGGTACTAGGCTGACACTCCCAGAGACTTAAATATCCCATTTATCTCCTGAGGAGATGCGGTTTTATTGATCTTTGCAATACTAACTTGAGGTAGAATAAACAGACATAGGAGATGAGATTTCTATAGACAAGCCTCTGAAGAAATCTGTTTTAGAATACAGACATTAGTCCCTGTTTTTCCACACCTTGCTAATTAAAATAAAAATTTTGTGACAACGAGTTCACAGACAAATGAAAGTGTAATTGTTCAGAAAGTTAGCCTAATTTAGCAGTCCATCCTATGTCCACACCTTTCAGTTAGGTGAACATGATGAGATCATTTTCATCTTCTAAAAGCAAACATTTGATTAGCCATGCAGTCCTGAAGGTCATCTTTGTCACAAAGCTAGCGCTTACCTCCTACACTCCAAAATGAAGGTAAGAACTGTCAGTGAAAGCAACAGATCTAACATACAGCACTTCTCCCTGCATGCGAGTTTACCAAACAAATCAAAATTATACACATATTTTCAAAAACACTTCAATTATTAGCAGGGGTTTTTTTAAATGTTCTTCATGCATACTTCACACTGTTTTTGCATGATATTCTGTTCAAGGATCCAAATCCATTTTTTTACATGTGTCCTTACCACACCACCTCACCCAACCTCAATGCTATGCCAAACATCAAGAACAACAGCAGGCTTTTTGCTAGAACTAGCACTAGATTGATCTTATCCATTGATATTTTATATACATAATTCTAGAGCAACAAAAAGAGGATTAAAAAATTGAAATAAAAAGCAAAACTGACTTTTTCAAAGCTGAAAAGTAAAATTTTGCATGGACCAAAAATTATGAGGTTTTCTCCTACTACCGGCTTAAACACTGATTACAAAGTTTTACATCAACATACTCACAGCTTATTGTATGTCTTTGTGTGTTCACATACATACGTGAAAACTCTGCAAGTCTCAATGCTTCCCCAAACAGTTTGAGGACTGCATCTACTTTCTTACCTGCAATGCTGCCTATGCAATGCCCTAATTTCGTAACAGAACACACAGCTCTCCACAGACCACAGCATCATTTTCTGCCAGCAGTAGCTACTCACAGTTCCTAATTTTGCTATCCAAATATTACAATGACCTGAAGAAATTCACTTCTCGCTTGTAATTTCCCCAAGTGTTATAGTATCACCTCTTTCTCCTAGTAACCACATCAAATTGGAAAACTGCAGCTCCACAAAACTGCAGGTAAACGGGTCTCCATGAAGCCTTATGCACAAGTCCTAGACTTTGCTATATTCTAAGGAAGAAGCAAAGAACTATCAGCTGGTTGAATGATTCCTGCAGGAATCAAATGGTAACCCTGTTTATATATGGCAAACAACATGAAGCAGCAGTAGAACTGTCATCTTACCAAAAAGCAGCCTGCCTTTTTTTTTTTTTCACTTCTGGCACATAAAACAGATGTCACACTGGTAGAGGCCCCATGAAATCTGGATCTCGCTGTACCAGATGTTCAGAAACACATGCTGATGACTAGTCCACAGTAGAGTATCAGAAGTTGTTAACAAACACCACATTTCAAAGGGATCAGAAATTCCTCTATCGACTTTTTTAAATTATGGGAAAAAAAATATTTCCCTAGACTTCCTTTGGTTAACTGCATTTCTCTAGGCTTCTGTAAATAAATAATATAACTTACTGTAACACATTCACGTACTGCAATTCTGGGTTAACAACAATAGTAACACTGGCAGAGGTCGTACAATAGTCAGACATTCTCAGACAAAATAAACACCACTCCAAGATGAAGTGTGCGAGCGTTATTCAGTTCAGTGGCAGCTAAAATTTAATATGAAGTGCGATGTGGCCAGTTGGCTTTATGTTGCAGTCAATGTTAACTGCCTGCAGTAAAGAATTCTGCAAGCATAAGTCTTATCGCAATTTGTTAAGAGGATAATAAAGTGCATAGTTAAAAAAACAGAATTCAATTTCAAGACTACACACGCTTAGGTTACCATAAAAATCACCTACTAAAAACTCAGTTGAGAGCACTCCTTTAATGATAAGTTATGGCCCAAATAAAAAGCTAAGATCTCAAATAATTATGCATAAAATGCAGCACATAGCAGATCAGCTCTCCCAAATGTATGTATGGTAAATTTTTATTTTGATATAACATTCCATAAATCAGTATTGACTGGACTATTAGTACCAAGTTAATATAAGCAAAAATCTGATTTAAGAGAACATAAATATTTAAGAATTTAAGAATTTTTATAGCACTCAAAAGCTCCATATTCATGCTCAATTTTAACTTGGCAAAATTTTGAAAAAAGGTAAACTTCTAATTTCTCAACAGAAACACCTATTACATCTGTCTTTCTGGAAACCCATGCAGTTGCTTTTACTACTTTTATAGAATTTTGCACATTGGTTTGGTGCTAAATAGACCTCTATGCAATAATCTGTTTCACAATAAAATTCTCCATGCTGTCTAAAAAAAGTATTAATTAAATCAGCCAGCACAAACAACAGAAGGAAACAATGTGTTGTTTTTTCTTGCTAAGAAAGGAAAAAGGGAAAGAACAACCAAGTATTACCAAATATTATTGCATTACGTCAAATATAGGACTACAATTTGTCTGAATTACAACACGGATATACACTTCATTGTTTCCAAATAATGAATCAAATTGGGCAAATCAAGAAAAAGCAGTTGAGAACTGAGTAGCAATTTCAAGTTCCACACTTCCCAGAGACATTGTCCAAGGCAGCGAAGATCCCCTTTTGCAGCATTCCCGTTTTTCACAGATCTCATATATTGTCATATTATTGTAATATTGTTTTAAAATTTAAAAAAATAATATGCTTCTCATTTTCCAGAAGCATATGCACTCTTTCCATTGATTCAAATTCTGTATTTTATAAGATGTAAAATTAGTTAATGTAGTCCTAATGATATTACAATAAAAATCTACATGTCAAAGCTTCGATGACTTCATTCTCTAAGGGGAACACTAACACAGATCTATAATCATTTTGCGTCTCTTCCCTTCATCCAAGTCACACCAAACAACTCCCAAAGAAGGAAATATTTGGGTGTTGAAGAGAGGATTAACCCTGCCTTTTTGTACTTTTAGTTCCTATTTCTTCTCACTTCAGTTTTTTTTTAAAAAGGACTAGAAGAGATTTAACTGCGCTTTTGTGAAGGCATCTGGATCCATCTCTATATTCATATATTTAACAAGGGAGAGAGTTCATCTAACAGACACCATTGACTCATATCGGGAACAAGAACATTCCCTGAAAAAACAGGCAGCATATACCAAAGTCTATCGCATTCACTCTGGAAAAGGAGGGAGAATTGCTTAGCGCATGCAACTGAAACAAAATCTGTCGGCTCCCTTAATCTGGAAAAACAGACTTATTCTTTCACATGATGGAAACAAGATCAGTCAAGCAGCCACTTTATACATGAGACAGGGAAAGAAGGCAGGAGGACTGATTTATCTAACAATATGTTCTTCTTCAAGAAGCAGCACACACACAAAAAAAGAAATAAAAAAAAATCAATACACTATAAAATTTTCTTATGCATTGTTTATCTTACTACTATTTTCCTTCCCTGAAAAATTCTCATTTCTTTTAACCTTCAACCACTACCATATGTTCACTGTCTAAATTTCTTTTTATTGCAATCTTCTAAGTTGTTCTCACAGGATTCGGTGCTGTAGTGGAGGAATCACTCACACCAAACATAGCAAAATAATTATCTTCCATGATTACAGAATACAGTCCTGTAACATTTACCTTTTTGGAATGACACCACATCGCAATACACTACAAACAAATAAGTCAGCAACTCCCAGGCCTTTTCTGCAGGGATGATACCTAGCCACTTATGCTCTGGTTTACAGTAGCCTAGTATTTATTTCTTCCTTCTCAAGTGCAGTTCTTTCCATCTGTTGACTTTTTCCATTCTCAACTTATTATAATTGGCCCATACACTGATTCTCTCTTTTAAATTCCTTTCAGCCCTACCCAGTTTCATTTGACAAAGCTGCAAAAGCTCCCACTGTTTATTTTATTAATAGGTTTAAGGTGCAGTCTGAATTCAACCTATGAGGGCAAATACATTCAGTAAGGTAGAAATGACTTGGGGGAGATGATTGGTAAGCAAAGACAAGATATTCTCATGAAAAACGAACAGATGTGTGTTTTCTATAATATAAAGAAAACATAGTTGGCATTCAGACAGCATGCTCCTTAGAGCCAGGAATGACTCCTGTTAATACAACGGAGGATACACGGAAAGTTTTCACTTTTAATATTACTAGAAGAAAAACAAGCATTCTTTATCAGGATGTGTAATTTGATTCTTCATTGTGAGCACACACTAAGAATCTATTCCAAAAATCTTAATATGAAAGGTCTCCATTTATAAAATATTAAGGGAGCATAAACTTAAAAGCAAACTCTTGAGATTGCAACTGGAGAGAGCAGGGCAGATATTTTAAACCCACGTGATAACAGAATGCTTTGAAGCAGCTAGGCTGCCACCGGTTTCCTTGGTAGAAGAGGTGGAAGGGGACCTTACATCGGCACTATTAGAGAACAGCAAGAAGTTCAGACAAAGCAAAAATAACAAGGGATGAAAGAAAGATGAAAGTGAGTTCTGTGAAAGTCTGCCATATTATTTAAGCTTAAAGCTCTGTACTGTTTTTGCTGTCGGGAAAACAGACAAATTGGTACATGAGTTATACTTCTTAAACCTTGGTAAACATGCTTTGAAAGAAACATGTTTTCTTGTCTGATTTGCACATGTTTAACAGAGACAAAGCATTCTTCCATCACAAGGCCAGCAACAGAAACCTGACAACAAATATAAGACTACAGCCATATAGGAACAAACTGCTGAGTATGGGGAGCTGTGCCTTCTTTCATAATCGTTTATCAGACTTACTCAAGTTTTTGTTTTTCTGTTTATATTTATATGCTTCATGGCCTTCTTTCTAATCTGAAAGGTTGAAAGAGATGTTCCTCCAGCACTGCAGCACCACTGGAAAGTCTGGGAACTCAGGTCAACTTACCTCCTCTTTTAAGGATGTGCACACGCTAATTTTAACATCAGCATAAAAAAGCCTGTATACACCAGACTTTAAGCTGAACCAGAACTAAAGACCGCCTTTTGCTTAGTGAGGGGATCAAAACAAAGCAGTCAAACAAAGTAGGAAACAAAGAGAATTGTTAACGTGTCAGACTTGATTGCTTATTCTAAACCAAAATAAGCATTTATAAATTCTAGCAAAATAGCAGATTTTGATCTCTTACTTCTCTGACTTCATGGAGTTGACCAGAACGCTGGCTCTTCGCTCTTCGAGCGGCTGCAGGTGATTTATGATGAGTGATGGTTACAACACTTGGACTTTGATTCATATGCTTCTGGCCACTAGGAGATGCAGAATTAACCGTCCCAGGCGGCAGCAGAGATGAGCTTCTACTTCTCGAGGATGAAATGCCCTAGAATAAGCAATGGGATGCTGACATTAGCAACCTTTACATTAAGTAAATAATTTAGAATTAGGCTATAGATTTGCGCTGTTCTACTTTCCTCACAAATCAAATCTGGAGGTGTAACTGTGCTCTGGACTGATTTATTCCTTCTGAACCATCTGCATTGCTCAGCAGGGATCCTCTTGGAAACACTGTGGCTACTGCCTTTCTTTCTTGTGTGGTCTGAAATTGGCCTTCACAAAAATCTTCAAACTTACACATTAACATGCTGCTAACTTCTTACAACCATTCTTTTTAGGAGAGATTAGGAAGGATTTTGCAGAGTAGTAACAACACCAACACAAATATTTTTTTATGAAGCCATTGACCTATAATTCACCAAACTGGTGTGAACAGCAAGGAAGGAAAAAAAGTCTTAATGGTTTCACCTGATGAACTTTTGAAACAGCACAGTGCTGTTTTCAACATTAAAGGAGCCGCAATTTTTGCAAGGTCAATCCACATACCAATTAAAAACATTGACATTTAAAACAAAACATGGCTTAAAGAGTCAACATGTTTTGGAATGAGCTCGGGATAAACCATGAATACAGACAAGACCGGAAAAAAATCTGCAACACTATCTATAGTGTGACTACTTTCAACATACAGCCTATAAAAATCAGTCTGAACATTCAAGAACTTTCTCTGTTCTCATCTAACTGTTTGACAGTGTTGCCATTCAGTTTGTTTTCTGCAGCCCTCAAACCCGAGTCTTCCTAGAGGTCTTTAGGGAAATTCTCAATCAAGCTCAGATGTGCACTAGAACACCATGGGACATCATACATAAAAGTACAATACAAAAGAGCTTTTCCTTTCTGTTTGAACTGTTGATTTCATCTGTAAGGTGAAAACTGAAACAGAATAACTCTAACCTCATGAAACACAAACTACTTCAGAGAGTGACATTTAGTAGCACTTCAAGATACGCAGCCCTATTGGTGAAATAAAAACCTTGCACAAGCAGCAACAGCAGCCTTCAACGCTGCTAAATCACATACTGTCAACACGGGGCACTACTCTTGAGTCTGCTGGCAAGTGCACAAAAATATTACTTAGGTACAACCTCTTTTCTTATTCCTCACGGGTCAAACTTTGCAACCCTGTGGTAATTTCATTAAAAGAATTTAATTCCGGTGCTAGTTGGAACTCACCCACCTCGGATTTAAAGACAGGCATTATGTTACTACTACACTGACTGTAAATGACAAGGCAGATTATCTGTCACTGCCAAGAAGGAAGAGTGAAATATGTTACACGATTCCTCTGCCACCCCCACACAAAGCTACACTTCAGACTTTTTGAGGCGTTTAGAAAATGGGTTATCACGATCCCAGCATGCAGAGCGCTGCTACACTCAATAGAAAAAAGCATTGTTCCATTGGTCTGGACTTACATTTACAAACACTTCCAACAATGATGCTCTGACTCTGGTTTTGCGGTGAATATATTCTTTAGTATCACGACTCATAAAATTATAATAATAAGCATCTGTAGAATCATTTAAAAACTATCCATCCTGGCTGATAATTCATGAATGCATTAAAACTGGATCTGACTAAGGCAAAAAAAAAGCACAGGGGGTGGAAATTGTCAGAATGGCACAGGTGGTTGCTAGGTTTTTAATCCATCTTCCATTTGAAAGAGCACTGCTTAGACAAAACTACAATTAAAATAAGAGCCACAGGAAAAAGTATTTGGTAGAGGAAGGGGATGAGGGGAACTGGGTGAGATTGAATTTCCTTTTTCAAATACAAGTTTCATATTAAAAGGTTATCTCTAGCATATAATAGCAGAATATACTTACTAGTACTTCTTTTTTAAACTGACTAGCATCAGAATAAATATGGAATGCAGAAGAAGAACATGATAATTTTTTTCCCAGCATAAAATCAATTTATCTTCCAGTTTAATAAAAGTTATTTTGTTTTTAGAATTGAAATCTTCTGAGAATCACTAACATGCTAGTATCATCCAATCACGATCTTAAGAATACACGACTGCTTCCTTCATATAGGCAAACTCATCCTAAAACTCAAATAAACAGCAGCAATGTGAACCAATCAGTTTAGCCCTTTGTTTTGCTTGAAAGAAAACACTCTGTGAGAAGTTTTATTATGTTTTGATTTTCTTGGGCGGAGGGAGGGGGGAGTTAAAGATCTGCAAATAACAAACGTAACATAAAGCAAATATGGAAAAAAACACGCACTGTTTCTGTTTAAACACAGAATCAGGAAGGAATTCTAGGAGAGCATTAGCTTTCAGAAAAAACAGCTGCCAAAATAATTTAATTTAACCTGAAGACTTTGAGATATACATTCATAAATTGAAATGTGTGCACATTCGAAGCGAATATCTGTATCATTGGTAATATTTGGGAATTCAGCACTGTTCTTCCTCCAGACAGTGTTTCAAGCTGCAGTGAACTACCTGCAGCTGACCCACAGATCGCAACAGACACCTTGTCTGCAGCTCGCACATTTTCTCTCCTCGTGTCACCTAACATGATACACCTTTCACCAAACCCCACTTACACCGGGAGTCATAAATTTCATAGTGAACTATAATTACAAAAGCTGCTAGCTAGCTGTGCTTTTTTTCAACTGCCTTTCCAGAAACAGATATGCCTACCATTTTAGGAGTCTCTTAATCCAGATTAGATTTTTTTTCCCCCTCCAAGATTTGCTCTAGTTCATATCACAACTCACTGGGCTACATCAACTATAGTCCTAAAGTGTGACTTGAGGCAAAATAAAACAGTCTGCGGGACCACAGTGCATTTAAGATGGCTTTTCATTCAGTTTTTCAAAGCCTTGTGGCAGTTCTTGGCAACTGTTGTTCATTTAGGGTGTGGAGTTTGGGAATCAGTGGAGGAAAACAGAAAATGAAGAAAAGCCCATTTGTAGTTTCAGTAGCGGGTGGTGCTCAACAAGGCTGTCCTGCTACAGGGACAGCAGGTAAACTCCTATCTCTATGTACAGAAGTCCCCAGCCTTGCAAGGGATCACCCTGTCACACCGCCTGGTGCACCAGATGTTCAGCCACATGCCTTGCTCTACAACGTTTGGTATATGATCTCTAGGGATTGATCACCACCCCTGGTGAGCTTTCACTAGATTCCTATCTTTCATATCTCAGCACAAGATAGTTTATCAATCCTATGCAATTCACCAAGTCAGGAAGATCGGAACACAGGAATTAGCACATACAGCCACAGACTGTGCCAAATATTGGAGCCAAATACATTGGTTTGATCAGCTCCTACAGGTCTATAAGCAAGTCTTCCTCACCTCTTTGTTTTCTGTCCCTTTATACCTTTCATCCACTTAGTGACCCAACATTTCCAACCAACATGCCAGAAAACTCCACCAGTCCACAACACAAATCCTCTAAAATCTAATTTGGGATTACTCTTTCATGGATATGCATAATATACAAACTCTGATGAGCTCAGCACCAGGACCTCTAGCTACCCATGAAGCTTTTCCTAGGCAAGGCCCCATGATTAATGTAAAAAATTCTAACTTACAAAAGTCTGCAGGAGGCAGTTTCTACAACCACTCAAAACCTTTTGAAGTCCTCTCCTGAATGCCAAACAGAACAGCAGCAGAGGACTGTGCCTGCTCCATCCAAGGAGACAGGAGTGGCATCTCATTCCTTCTGACAGCTTCTGCCTGTCACTGCCAGAAGATGCCTCTCCAGGAACTATACACTCAGCCCCTTAGGCACTGCTGAATTTTACACCACATTGCCAACACCTATGTCCCAGCCAAATACTCGACTCCTCTCTTGCAGAACTTTTTCCGATTAAACACTGGGAATGACAAGTATTTCTTTCAGATTGATACACAGCTGTGCAAAAATCAAAATTTTCCATTTTTGTTAAAACGTTAAAACCTATGCAATGTTTTCCACAGCTAAAAGCACTCTAATTACATATCATACTACAACAGCCATTAAAATCACTCTCCCAGGAAATCAAAGGAATGACAGTAACTGATGTATCTTTATTCTCAATTCCTCGCTCTTCCTCCTAGCACTGCTAACTGCCCCTCCAACTATTAGCATATCCCAATTTCCTTGGTCCTCCTGCTTTCTGGTTTGCAAATAAATAAAAAGATAGTGAAAAGTCTGATGAAAGGAAGACATAAGCTCTTCAACAATTAGTAACGTATGGTGCCAATAATGAGTCAAAAGATCCACAGGCTGAAGCATCCCAAAAGGATTACAGACATTTTTTCCTGAGGTTACACTTTACCATTGCTCCAATGGTTTGCCTGCTAATAAAATGAAACTAATAAAAGAATAATAAAAAAGCTAATAAAAGATTAATTTGTAACTTGTGTTCATCTTGCGTTTATGACCTAAAGCTAGCTAAAGTATGCTTAGCTAACACAAATTTGGGTTAAGATTCTTATTTTTGTAGACTGTCCATCTCCAAGATAAAAAAGCAGTATAATGGATGCTTCCATTTGGGTATCAAAAATCCTAACAATTAAAATAATGTAATTGTAGAACAGTAAGTTCCAACTATACTAATGTTTTCATGATTCATTCTCCCTGGAGGTGGTCATTCCTGCTCACAAAGAAGCTGCAGGGTTTTTCACCATTTACCAGAAGCAAACAGTTTTGTTTATTTTCGAAAGTAAATGCAATGTTCCAGAGATCAATAAACTAATTTCTGAAGTGAATTGTCATATCTGTTTATGGTTGATAATCACCATTTTCACAGGCACTGGGCCACAGATGTTTTCTACAGAATAATAAAAAATGAAATGACATTCCTTTACTCTTCTGCATACACATAGCACAGAACCAATCCCTGCGTGCAGCTCTGGAGCAATGAGAAGTCTCATGCTGTCAGAAAGTAATTATGATTTTGAGACAACACCATTCAGTATTTTAATTCCCATCTACTTCTTTTCCAATGCATCCTAAGAAAACAAACATTGATAAAAGAAAGATATGGACAGAGATCTGTTTAATTTACATTATAATCATTCACAAATATTAAAATGCAAATGACTGAATCTACATAATGTCCAAACTTCAGCATTGCAAATGGACCAGCTTATGATACGCCTTAATGTCCATGTAAAGCACCATCTATGGTACTAACTTTTCCGACAGAGTACTACGGTGCTTCATCATCTTCCATAAGGCAATGCATGTGTCTGCTTTTAAGCAAGAGACTATCATAATCATTCCATCATCAAATCTTTTCTTTGTCAAGAATTATTTGAGCAAACTCATGTTCAGTCATAAATGGATTATTTTTTTTTCATTTCTGTAAAAGGATTTTGAAAGCAGAGAGCTGTGAGCAACTCTTATCTTCATGCAGCTTCCAAAGGGAGGAAAAAAGGTGTCAAACACACACATACCTACAGCCAAGCACTGCTTCTTTCTAAGCCTCACCACTCAGAGGATTTCCAATGCATGTTTTAATTAGAAGCACCGTTTTTTAGTCGACTTATATAGATCAGGGACAAGAGGATGAAGCAGACAAGCATACCAGAGGATGGAAGAGTGAACTTGCTCAAAAGGAAAATACGTTTAATGTGTATAAAAGAACCAAAACAGTACTCACAAATACTTGAAACTTTCACTAATCTGGCTTTATGGAAATATTTATCAAGTAGATGTTGCAAATACCCAGTGAATAATCCATTTAGAAATTTAAAGATATGTCCATGTCCATTTATTAATAAGGCAAGAAGAAACATGATAAAACTGAAGAAGGGCCACCAAAGATCTGACAGTCATTCTTCCAGCTGTGGAAAAAAATTACACATCTGTCTCAAAACGACTTGATAGGAAGTGTTGATCTCAAACTTTCAGGCATTACTACAGCTAAACTGCTACTGCAGTTACCACTGAAAGGAGCAGGTCTGGACTTTTTTCTCCACCATCTCTCCATGCTGACTCTGAGGCCCATTTGATCTCACGGAGAGCCGCTCCAGGGAGTGAAGACCGTAAGAGAAACAGAGATGTAGCCACACACAGAGAATTTTCTGCTGACTTAGCTCCCCCAATTGCCTTTCAAATGAGCTGGATGATGGTCAAACAGGCACCAGGAGCACTGCTTAAGGAGAAAGTGAGCAGGACAGTCCCTCACAGAGGCATGTAGTATTCAGGCCAGCTCAGCTTTAAATTCAACGCTTTAGATTAAACCCGAGAAAGTTTAGGTCTTGGCCAGACCCATTACTACTAAGGGCTGCTGGGAGCAGAGTCCAGCTTCCCCTACATCAGTGTTCATCTGATTCCTCAGTGAGCTGCTCAGGTAACTTTAACAGGATGCCATTTTTTTCTGTTCCTGATGCCCGAGCTAACGCAGAACCAGAAATACAACAGAACCCGCACAAAGGGTGACAGCAGAAGGAAGGGAACTGGACTGCTCTTTACAGCTGCAGGGAATCAGCAAATGAGTTCAGATGAGACATGAAACACCACCATCCAGTTTTTAGCAGCTCATCTGTGCAGCTCCAAACCAGAAGCCAGAACAGAGGGTCACCTACCTCCTTATTCTAGCACAGACCTAAGCTGAAGGTACAATGTCAGCACAGTTTAAGAGAAGCTACTCCACAAGTAAGGGTTTCTGTTTCCTGCCACATTCCTGATATGCACCGAGAAAGACAAGGGTTATACGCCAATCCAGCAACTGATCCACACATTGGAATTAAGAGCTGGCATAAAAACCAGTGTGTTTGTTTTTAGCAGTGCTTTTACAGCCACCATCATTAAACAGTCAAGAAAAAAAGGGGCATGAAACAGAAGAACTAACAAGCTTGTTATAATTTATGGATATAAAATTATTCCTCGAAGTTACGACAAAAATTACGCATAAGCCTTCTTCTTTTTGGAAGCATTTTATATCACCAAATTCCATTTTGACTAATGCTTTAAGACTTGTACAATAATGTTCACTCAGAGTAGTCTAAAAAACCAGCAATCCTATCCAGACATAGAAGGCTTCTTCCAATTCAGTGTGATTTGGCACTCTGTGGAGGTTGAACAATCTGTAATTAAATGAAATGAGACTTGTACGGGAATACCAGGAACATTAAGGCTATGTTACAGCATGAGAATTATTTGCCAGAGAACATCATCCTTTTACTGCTTTTTTATCATTAAGATGTAAAATTTAATTAAAGCAAAGCAAGAGACTTAGCTTGTGTTACATTCACTTGTTAAGCTCTATAGCTCACCTTTGGATCATTCATTAGGATGCAACTTAATTTAGTCATTAGTATACAGCATTTATCTTTTCCTTTTTTTATTTTTTTTTAAATTCCTGCTCTGCTTAATTTCCCCCACAACTCCAGTCCCCAGCTAAAGCTTTAAAGACAGCAAGGACAGCAAGTCATACAACAGCATTTTGAAGCAGGCAGTGGCTCTAAAAAAGGAAAACAGTGCTGATCTGGATCCAGTGCAAGAAGCAGCATTGCTCTCCCATGAAAATGTGTCACAGAAACAGGGACACAGCTTCAGCTTTGAAAAATATTCTCCAAATTCTCATGTTTTCCTATCAATCTCCTTCCAATAATATTAATAATATCTATTCAAGATTTCAAAAGTGTGTTCTCTCTCCAATACAAAAGACCTGTAGCCAAGAGTTGCTTCACTGGTACTCTTGGGAACTTTCCTACTGCTTGCCTGGTTATTGCATTATTTTTCCCCAGTTAAACTGTATCCCACTCCCGTAAGATAAAACATACCCCTCACTGCATATTTTACACTTCCCATTCCACCTCCTTCTCAAGTGTATGACTCCTAAAAAATAGCTAGAAATTTCTGCCTCTTTTTCTTCCTGTGAGAAAGATGAGTTTAAGCTGTAGAAGAAGCTGGGACCAAACACTCAGGCTCCAACTTCCCAGATGCAGAGACATGCCTGTTCCCAGCAGAGACAGAGCTTGGATTCTGTTCAAACTCCAGAAGTTTAAAACAGGAATATCTATCTGCCTGTTCATGACAACACTATGAAAGACAGACAAGTTGCAGTTATCACTTACTACAGCCCTCAAAGTATGGGGAGATGGGGGAAGAGACAGATACAGGGCTGTTGCCGGTAGAATAACAAATCACATCATGACAGTCCTATCAATCATGGGGCTATTTTAACAAAATCCAAAACCACAGAATTTTGTCAAGTCCTCAATTATGCAAAAGAAAGGTACACATGTACCGTTCTCTGTGTCATTATTGACCTTCCTATGTAATTCCAGTCCCTAACCCCAACACAAAAAGACCCAGTAAAGTGGCTAAAATAGCAGCATGCTTTTTTATGTAAATTTAAATACTTTAAAGAGCATGCTTCCATTCCCATGTTAATAGTTATTATACTGGAGTACTTTCATCTACAATGGAAAGAAAAAAAAATAATCACAAAGAAATGCATCAGGTTTTGCCTCCCTTACCTCCTACCAGGCAGTGATTTTGAAGAATCTTTAAGAAGAAAAAAAAGAAATTTTATTCTAGTTTCTGGAATCTCTGTGAAGCACCACTCCCTTGTAAACAATATCTGATCTCCAAAGTCTAATCATTGTAGCACTAAAGCTTTTGATTACTTACTTTTATAGACAAAAGCAGAGAGAAGCTTCGAAACCTGTGGGTAGGTGACACCCAAGTTAGCACTATATATAATGCTAAAGCCAGGGAAAATCTCCCTCTCTGATAATACTCTAACCATGAGAAGACAGGAGGAGAAAAACAACAAGAAGTATATTGAAAAACAAGAGACAAATCTCGTCAAAAGAAAGGTTCCTAGGAACAGGAAGCACAGCCTTGCTTCAAGTACAGTACACTTTTAGAGTAAGAAGCAGAGTCATCAGTGGACTCACCTGAAGAATATAAATTCCCAATACCCTGTTTTCTGGAGTGTTAAACTTAAAAATACAGAAGATACACAATTTCTATTTGCTCTGTGGCTTACAAAAGTGGAGAATTAAGAGGGCTTCACTAACAAAAACCTGTAGTGAAGACTAGTGACCTAGTCTGATTTTAGATGTAGGCTAGTAACACAGAACTAAGAAATACACTGTAGTTTTCTTCAGCATTTCTATTTTATACTAAATGGACCCAAGCCAATTAAAATTTATGACTGGCTCTACCAAACAAAATTAATCTATACTCTAGCATCCTCTGTCAAGTTTCTGTAACTGATCAGTCCTCCAAGAAAAATGCATGAACCCTTCTCTTGTTGTATGAAATGTATGCCCGCCACCTCTCAGTCAAGGAAATCCTTTTATGTTCTTGCATGATGAGCCTAGGAACCAGAAGCAATACATAGCAGGTAAGTCCCTATGCAAGAATACAAGCACAAGTCTAGAGAGATGCTCCCCATTCTCAGCCCTTCCTGTTTCTAAAAGTTGCATGTTAGATGATCTGGGTGAAATATCATCTTTGTATTTAACAGCCTCCCACCCAATTAGCCAAGACTGTCTAATAATATTTTGCTTTTCAAATATTTTTCAAATCTAGATACACTTTTGGCACCCAAAGCATCCCAGTTTTCATTCATCTCCTTTTATTTTGAACCTGTTTTCAGCTCATTTTCTTTGAGGTTCCCCCATACTAACAGCTAGAAAATACTTCCTATCCAGCCACACCACTTATTAATGCTATAATTCCCAGATTTACCCTTTCCCTTCCCATCATCAAAAAAAAAAGACTACAATGTAGTAAAATTTTGTCACACAGAGTTCATTCTGTACAGAAAAATAACAAAAGCAATGAGAAGTACTTTCCCCTGCTCCAATATTTCTATTTCAGAAATGGAAGGGGACTGATGAAAGTATTCAAGGTAAGTATTTCACAGAATTAGAGCACTCTAAGTATTTTCCCTTTTGTTCTCTGCTCCTTTCCTGGTAATTCCTAAAATTCTATTTGCTTTTTTGGACCACTACTAATTGCTGGACATTTTCATTATTCTAACACCAGGAATTTCTCTTGACATAAAATTAATTCAGAGCCTATCAAAATTTGTAGATTCTGCTACTGCAGGAGCTCAATACGGAGACGCAGTATGAAAAATTCTGAACATAAACTACTTCTAAGTGCAACAGTTTTTACCAAAGGATGAAAAATGTTCCAAACTTCACTTACACAAAGATCGCTTCAATTCAATTACTGCCACTCTGAAATGAGGTTTTGGTATTAGAACAGACACTTCTACAGAATTATTTATCAAGAGCAGGCAAAAGGAGAAAAACAAATCCAGTATTAAAAAATATTACCAAATTAATAGAGAGTACAAGAATCAATTTTCCATTGCACAAGTCTCTGATATCATATATATTCAAAACAATTCTATTACCTTGTCCCAATACATTGTAGATGCCAAATATTTAAATGGGTTCAAGAAGTGACCAGAAAACTTATTGAGGCAATTGAGTATAAAAAGTTACCACCTCTAGCACAGAAAGTCTCTGAGCTGCACACCAACAGCAACTGTCTGAGTATTCTGACCAAGTTGCAGCTTTTGGAATAGTAGTGGGCTACAGCTATAGAAAAAACACTTCTTTTAATTGTCATTCATTAGAACTGAAAGAGTACTGAAACACTGAAGTTACTTATTCTCCTTCAAAAAGGGTTTTAATTATACCATAATTGCTTCCTGACAAGCCCACATAACTCGAAGAAAAAAAATCTGTTTTATTTTACTTCACACATTTCAGTGAATGCCAGTCTCCGCAAAATATCATCCATCTTTTCAAAGTCACTCAGGATGATGACTCTGACTGCAGTTAACATAAGTCTAAGGTTCTCAATGCCACGGGGCAGGGAGGAATCCCTTCTGCTTGCAGTTATATGCAATTTTTTTAATATAGAAAAAAATTAGTCATGAGGAAAGCAATCTTTTTCATTCTTGTAAAGACATCAATAGAAGTGCCTAAAAGACTGAAGATAATAGCAGGAGGTGCATTTTTTTTAGCGACTTAGTATTAACACCAAAAGCATACATAAAATAAATACAATAATCACTTATTTCTAATAGAGTTGGTTGGTTGTTTTTAACACACTTTCAAGTATGTTCCAATTTAATAGATTCATGTCACTTCTATTTGGAAACAAGAGTCACTGTCAACACCATTCTACTCTAAAGTCCAGTATTTGTAAAGTCCAGATGTTTTTTCACCATTTTTTCAAAATATTTATCTGTTTGAGGACAAAAATTCTGACATCACTTCCAAAGAGACATACATGATATAAAACTTCATATAATGACCTCTTTCAGATTTGATAAAATTGAAGACTGACCACTGCTAACGTCTACCTGAAGCTTCTGTTATAAGAGCCATTAAATCTTATAAAATGAAATCAAACTAGTATCAGTTAACACTTTTCAGTACTAACCTGAACATCACACAGGTATTAATAAACTGATAATCCAGGCACTCAGTTAACCATGTATTAACAGCATACAAAATGCACTTCATTAATTTCTCATGAATAGGACAATGTTTATGTATTAAGATTTAGTATATGTATTAAGACTTAGGTCTGCTCCAGTTAGTGAGGAGTGACAACTTGTGGCTTTTATTCATAAATTTCTAAACACCAGCCCACTAACTACAGCAGCCAGTCTATCAACCCAGATCATGCCGATCTTTATCTACACCACTTAAAACATAATAGTTACTTCTCCCTCTTAATTATTTACCTTAGAATTACCTTCCTTGTGATGTTTGGCACAGGATCGAAGCTGAGTTATCCAGTATTGTTTCTCCTTTGCATCAGCAGCTAGAACAGAAACAAGAAAATGCAGGGAATCACACATAAACCAATATTCTTTTTTTGCACAAGAGAATGGGACAGGGGCAGGCAGGGCAGGGAGGAGAGAGGTTATTTATTGCTTAGGATGTGTTATAAATTCTAATTTACTCTACATAAATTAAGAATATGTAAATTCTTTAGTACAAAACATCTAAACCTCAACTTAAGATGCTGTGGCCAGTTGGAAGAGATGAGCTCAAGAGTCGACTTCATAGTTATCTCCGCCAAGTGTTAATAAAAGCAGAATTACCTCAATGTGAACTTTTTTATTATTATTTTTAATTCACTTTTGCTTTACTCATCTCTCTGTGAAGGACAAAGGCCACACCTCAGCATTTAAAATCAGTGAAACCCCTACACTCAGGCTGTCAATCAGCAAGCAGACAAGCTACCAGCTCCACAGATTTCACTGAATTTCACTGAATTTTTAGAGGTGGAAGGGACCATAGAGATCATCTAGTCCAACTCCCCTGCTGAAGCAGGATTGCCTAGAGCATGTTATTGAGAACTGCATCCAGGCTGGTCTTGAAAATCTTCAAAGAAGGGGACTCCACAACCTCCCTGGGCAGCCTGTTCCAGGGCTCTGTCACCCTCACCATGAAGAAGGTTTTCCTCATATTTGATTGGAACCTTTAGTACTTTTGTTTTAATGTAGTTCAATGAAATCTCTCTTTAAACCTGTGTCATTCACATGCAACTTTAAGACACAGTAATGAAAAATCACAATTTCCCCCTACATCTTTGAAAAACAGCTTTAAAAATTACTGAAAAGATTGTTTGCAGTCTGTATCAGATGGCTCCTGTGTGATATTAATAAGCATAATTAGGAGAGAGGTTTGGTTGTGTTTTTTGTTTTTAAACAAAACCAATACAGATCAGATAATTACAGTAAATATTTTCTCTTACTTCCTCTGCTATTAAGTATCTCGGTTATTGACTCAGCACAAAAATTATTTACTGATCTGAATCAAATTCATAGATCTCGTTAAATAAAAAGCAGCATAAGTAGTTTATAATCTTTAGTGATTGGAAAAGCCTGATAATAAAACCACAAGTGTTCATGATTTCTAGCTATGCAAATTCCAAAACTTTTTAACAGAAACTCTTCCTGGTTGTTCTTCTGTTTTGGTTCTACACACAGAACAGCACCACACCGTACCACAGGGGAGTCCTACATGCTCTGCCCTGCTAGCCAACTAAGAGACTCTGGTCAGAAAAACTAATGTACTTTTAAACTGTTGTTACACTGTATTACATGTCACTTCTTTTTTATCAGTTTATTTTTTTATAAACTAGTTTGATATGAAAGTGTCCTGGTACCTTAGAACAACTTAGAACCAGAATACCGCTTCAAAAAAAATCATTCCAAAGTAACTCTTACATAGTCTATATTGTCTTTCTTACATTTGGGAACAAGGCAAGGCAAAATTTTATTTTAAAGGTGCCTTCAGTTATTCCAAGACTGACAAGAACATAGTATCTTAATAGCCTTCCACTGGCATTTTTCCCTTCTCCGGCCCATCAGCACATTCATTACTGCACATTATCTGCAGGGTGGCAGAGAGAAGAACAATATTCTAAGTGAGATGCGATGCTGTGGACAGCAATGAAAGCAGCTTTTTCTTCCTTTGGAAGCAAACAAGATACACAATACAATCAAAATGCCACACTAACAGCTTATAGAAGGCATCTTGAGGTATCTTCTAGCACTGAGAGTCTATATATTGTAAATTTACAAGTATTTAACTCCAGATTACTGTTCCACTGTGTTTAACAGTATAGTATGTAACAATATAACTGTATAACCACTACTTTCTGACAGTATAGAGAAGTAAAAGACAAATGAGATACGACAGAAGAGATGCAGAAAGAGGGAATGGGAAAGAAGAATGACTCAGCTGGCACTGAAGCAGCACTGTACCTCTCAACTTATACATCTCTCCATTAGCAGAGTAGACCACCAGCATGTGCGGCACTTCATCGCTGGGTGATATTATAGCTCCAGCTAAAGACAAGGTTCCTCGGGGCTTCTGGTTTTTACTTTGTTCATTCACGAAATACTGCAGAATCCCCGTCTCAAAGTCCAGCACAAAGTACCTGTTCAAAGAAAATGCAATTATATAGCATTTCTGTTAAAGTTCTTCATGCATTTACTCAAATAAGAGCACAGGTTGACCTTACAGCAAGATCACAGATAAACAAATGTGGTTAAAATTGGTTTTGTAATAACTCAATTTTATAAGGTACTGCTATTTTGATCACCAGGTTTGGTTTTTCAAGAGCATGTGTGAGCTATTCTTTTAGTCATGTTTCTCTCAGATTAATGGTGAGGTTCACATACAAGACATAAAAGCAAGGAAAAGAGTTTTTAATTGAAGAGAGAGGTTCCACTGAAGAAGTATGCAACTGCGGCCTTGGGGGGGGCCTCCCTTTTTCCTTTTTCTCATTTATAACCTTGAAAGACATGCTAATTCCCCTAACTAGTCTTTTGGTGACACTGTTTTTACAAAGGGATCATCACAATTAAAGATACCGTGCTGTTTTAATCTTTGTGATAATATTTTACATCCAGATGCGGAGTGTGATTTTGAAAACAGCCAATGGAACTGAACACTCAGTTCCCAATAAGTACTGGGTAGGAAGTATGAACACATGTGTATAAGAAAACAATTAGGAGGAGAGAAAAGTAAAGTCTAAATCTATTTGGCCATTCTGCTAACGAATTCTAACAAGAAAAAAACATTTCTACTGCTGATCATATATTTAGGATCAGGAAATAGCCAGTAAAAATCCAGTAACCACAAAGATTAAAAAAAATATATAAAAAAAATCCCAAAGTTTTGATGAATGCAAGCCATTCCGCAATAAACTAACAGCCAGGACTGCAAGATCATACAAACAAAAATAAAATAATTGAATTGTCCAAGTGCACTAAATGAAAGTGAAGATGTTTCAAACTTAGTGGGTCAGTCCCAAGAGCTGGAAACATTTTTTTCCCCCCAAATAAACCTATCTTTCACAACAGCAAATCTTAAACTCCATTTGCCTGTAGAAATCATCTAAGCTATTACACAGAACAACTACTTAACACTTTCACTCTTTGGCAAGAGGGGACAGACGGTAACCTCCTGGCTCACAGAAAAGACAGTTTGCTCTGACTCACGACAGACTAGAGTGAAGATCACATGAATGCAGATTATCCCTCAGCTTCTACTAAAAACACAGCCCTAACAATCTGGCTAATACCACTAACATGGGCATTTGGGATGCCTATTATTTGCTACTGTTCCTCTAGATAGCAGTAGC
>JAOQGH010000012.1:41050095-41062094 GCA_025769975.1 Gallinago jamesoni
GCAGGGGAGTTGGACTAGATGATCTCTATGGTCCCTTCCAACTCCAAAAAAAAATTCAGTGAAATTCAGTGAAAACAATCTGGCTAATACCACTAACATGGGCATTTGGGATGCCTATTATTTGCTACTGTTCCTCTAGATAGCAGTAGCATAGAACATACGAATTTGGGCACAATATTTCAGAAACTGATTATTCAGACAGCTTTGTACACCTCAAATTTTCTCAAGTCACTACTTTGTTTTGAAAAAGGCATTTTGTCTTAGGCCTTTTTCAATATCCCCATACGCAGAACACCTCTAACCTTTCCCACAGCAGAGTATTTCCAGGATTGTCTTCACAGCCTGTTGAATTTATTGGCATTCTTGTGCTCATCTCTTTTGTTCAAGCTAAATAAGCCTGGACATGATGCAAGCAATCATTGCCTAAGATTTACAGAGCTTCAGATGTTCTGCTTGGGCAGCCTTCCTTTGCCACATCTATGCCTAACTCCCTAGTGGCACCACCTCTGCACCAGAACAAAGATCAAACTCTCTTTAAAGTATTACAGACTAAAACCACCCGCCTCAAAAAAATTTTAAGTCAATGCATTACTACACCCCTTACTTCTGCCCTGATTCCATCTTCCAGATCTCCCATAAACACCTCTCCATCCCTTCCCTCGTGAAACAAACAGAAAGCCTCCCCTTTATAATCATGAAGTACATCTTCACCTTCCCTCTAAAGTTTATCTTCACCACAAAAAAAAAAGACTAGAGAAATGGCAAGCTGAATGCCAACCACCACAGTGTTTTCAACAGTGGTGTTAAAAATAAAGAGGCCCTAAATGGAAATTGCCAAATTTTCAGAAGATTACCTGAATGACTATATTACACCAGTCCATAACCATTTTGTTTTGTTTAACTTTGAAATGATTTTACAATACTGCTCTTCCACTTACAAAACATTTTTTCTCTTCACGTTGCTTAGCAGAGAAAGATAATGCACTTAACTGTAGGCAAAAACAACAGAATTGGAAAACACGCTATAAAAAAAAAGTCAAACTTGTACATTTCATAATAAATTTGAATTTCACTCAGTTTTCCTTGTCCATTTTAGGAATATCTCTTACATATTCATGAGAAAAAGCAGAGCACTAGACAGAAGTGAAGCCATGCCCCTGAAAAAACAATAGAGTAGCTTGACCCCAGAGCTAGTGTTTCTCTCCAACTGACAAGTTCTTCAGCAATCTCTTTGGGTTTAGCACACAAGGCTAGGCTTTATAGGCAGCCACGTCCATTCTGAGCCTGTGCCATGCTCATTAAAATTTCATTGTCTCCTTTTATTGTTCAGATACAAATCATTTATTTCAGCCTTTGTTATCAGGCCATCTTTTATTGATTAGTACCTTGGAAGTCAACATTGTGGTTATTGCAGTATAGGTCTATAATTAACAAAAGAAGAAACAAGACTTAAAATTTAAAAAAAAGGAAAAGAAAAAAAAGGGTAGAGAAAAATAATCTTTCCTTCTCCTATCAGGACCAAAGGATTTGGGAAAAAAAGTTCCTCTGAGTCTATTAGAACAGAGTCTATTACATTACATAAATACTATGAGCACTTCAACTCACCAACCTTTGCATGCCAGACCAGCAAAGCACTCCCAGAATGACTGTAAGCTCCACAAAGATGGACTTTGTATTGCCATAAAGTTACCCCAGGGACAGAAACCAGCCATTCGAGTACAGAATACCTTTACCAGAAAAATGACATCCAAGGGCAACGACTTCTACAAATTCACATGTGCAGAGAGAGCATCCTTCCACACCCGTATTATCACAGCTACAGCAGCAGTATGAACTTGCCATTCTAGCCAACCATATTTTATATACAGTTTGAGAAAAAACAAACATTTTCATTGGCCTTGTACCTTCAGCTTTCAGTATTTGTGATGATGTCTTAGGTGCCTGTAAAAGCATGCAGTAAGTTTCCAGTACAATTCAAGCAGTAATCTTAAGAAAAAAAAATAGTAACCAGTTCTTAGAGGCCTTCCATCATTTCAAGTATCCTGCCTTCCTTCCTGTCCCAGATACCAGTAACTATCACTGCCAACTTTGAAAGTCATAGCAGAAAAGAAAATTATCTACAGAAACATAAGTCTCAACTGCCCAATAAAAACTGGTCGTGTCAACAAAATGTCTTTCCTGTGACTCTGGAAAGCTCAGTAACTTTTCATAGGCATCCTGACCATGACCCTGCTCATATCACAGGGAACCAAATATTCACTTTTCAAGAGTTACGGGTTGAAGCCCAACTCCCCTCCTCACTTTTAACACTATCACTGAAAAAGATAGACAGGAGTAAACTGTACAGACAACTATAGTCTCACAAGAGCAGCAGAGGGATAATGCATTTTGAAAACTGTTAAAAGGATACGAAAAGCCAGGAGAAGGAATAAGGAATTAAATGTCAAGTCAAGCAACACAAGACTTCATACAAAGGAGGGGGGAGAAGAACAGAGAGAAAGAAAAAGCAGAAGCAGCTTTCAAAAACATTTTTTTCCATCACAGACCAAGAGATGACCCAGTTCAGACCATCACAAAAAACACAGAAGAAACGGAGGCCAGATTCTTTCATTAACAAAGGATGGAAAAGTATTATATATATATAAAGCAGAACAGAAGTCAGAGAATGGTATGTGTCCCATTTTAGAAGCCCCATGTAACTATATCAAAAGGACAGGGATATCTTTTAACTTGAGTTCCAAAAGTCGTTTGTTCTGCACACCAGGGAAATAACAGCACTAACCTCTCCAGAACTGATTAATCTTACGACCTTATCCTGGATTTCTCTACTCCCCTTGCTCACAGAGCACACATTTACCCATGATGTCACACTTCTGTAATTAATTTACAGATTAACATTGATGAAAACTAACATACACTTTAGGGAACAGACAGGTAGGAGGCAGCAGAGTCAAGTCATGTCACACCAGGCACACAAACAATTTCTGCTAAACAGAAATGATGAAATAGCTGTCACTGACAGACACTTCCAAAAGACATCTACATTTTTCTGTTATTCCAAAATTGGACAAAATAATTGTTGTTTTTTTTTTTTAATTAATATTCAGTAGAAGAGTCCACCTAAAGGTAAACCAGAAAATTACTGCTTTAACACATTTTTAGCAGTTTCAACTGCTTTAAGCATTGTTGACAGTAGACATGTAGACTTATAGGCAAAAAAAAAGCAGGCCATTTCACAAAAAAACCCATCTTGGCCAACAGATTTGTCACTTGAAACTCAAATACATCCAGAGACTCCTGGGATTCACCAAGATACTCCCCTCTGCCATTCCAACCAAAAGTAGATGCATTACCAGCTGATACCAATCACAAGATCAAACACTCAGCCACACTCAGCAAACTAAAATTTTACTGCTGTTCTATCAACCTAAAAAAAAAACAAACAACCCACCAGCCTGACACTACCAGAATTTTTATAAGTTATTCATGAGTCTGTCAATATGGCCTGATGACACTTTATTTCTATTTTACTTCCAATATTTCAAAATCGGCACGCTCTCAGAGTAAATAATTAGACACTCATCATGTTTCATTCCTATTCCCTTTATCTACCTACTTTGACAGCCATTATAAAAAAAAAGTAATAATAAGGTGAAGCAGAACAAGGATGCCATCCATTAGGAAACAAAACTGTTATCTTTTGATTCTTGGAAGAGAGAGACTCAGACACTGTATCAATAAACTACTGCAACTGGATTTTGCATTCACTGTTATGAGCATTTATTATAGTAATAATTCTAAAATATTAATAATTATATAATACTGTAATAATTCATTAGCTCGCCATTCAATAAGAGTTTAAGAAAAAGCAATGAGTATGGTTTAAAAAGTGATTAAATGCTGGTAGTATAGTAGGAGATGACAATGGTCTACCATCAGAGCCTGTCAACAGAGAACAGCAGCTACGCAGGTCTTCCATGAGAAAATCTGACATTTCCAACAACTATTCCCATCTGAGACAACACAAAAAAAAATTTAAAAATTGTAAAAAGACACCCAAAACTATCGGAAGCACACAATATGAACACTTCCCGTGTAATTTGCTCACCTCACTGGATTTAAGAATTTTCATTTTCCCATCTCCAGTCAAATTAAGCATTTCCATATTCTCAGTGGGAATGCATAGTTTAATAAAAAATGAAGAAAAAAACAAAACATTTCTAGGCATTTCAGCATTCAATTGCACATCCATAACAGTGTGCACTGCTCACTGAAGCTGTCACTCAGAAGCAAGTCTGCAAAGCACACAAAGGTATGTTCCCAGCAGAAAAAAAAAACACCTCTTGAATTTTCTTTTCTCCCCTTATTCTGAATGCATCTCAGAAACCAACCATCTGAAAATAAGTTTTCACTACTCTGTAATTCCAAGAAGTTTTCAAGGTAGGACTACCAAATCTTTCCACTGTGTAATGTATTCCAAGCGATTTGAATTCTTTCCACACCCTTCTTCCCCAGTTAAGTCCGTTTTCTGGACCAGATTTTGTTTGAATTCATAACGTGACAGAAGTTTTTTTACATCAAGACTTTTGCAACTGGACAACTCCATTTGCAGTCGAATCTTCAATTACAGAATCAATCTGCTAAAAAATCCAAACAGCTCTTTCAGGAAGCAGCATTTTATTAAGTACTTCCTTGGATTCATAAACTAGCCTACATAGGAATCCATGCTTCATAACTGGACTGTGTTTAACCCCAGAACTCATCTGCTTAAAATTGGTCTGGATGTCTGAATACTGCACAGTAGCATAGACAAATCCTTTGACTAAAGACAAAATCTTCCATAGTCTCCAAACGATACAGCAGTTGTCATTATAAGATGAGGTAACACAGCAACTCCTTCTGGAGAAGCTTGCTGGGATTCTACAGCAGGCTAGCCTTGGTTTCAGATTTTTGGAGGTTTTTTCCCCAGTTACTTTTTCATTGATAGTCAGAGGAGATTTTCTCTCTGAACACCACTTTAGCTCTTCCACAGACACCCTTTCTTCTAAACCAGTCTCACAATGAGCACTTTATGGTCTACTTTTTATTTTGCTTTAACCATAAAAGTGCAAATTGATCAAATAAAATACATTGATTCAAAACAGCACAAAGTCTTCACCCTGCTTTAAAACCTTGATAGGCAACATCACTTTCCCTATCATATTAGAAAAGTAACAATTTGCCTATTTCCCCTTTTAAGGCTTTATTATTCCAGACAATGTCACAAATCTGTTCCACTACACATTTCAGCATCAAATTAGCTCAAGAAGCTCACCAACAGAAGAATTTCACTACTTTCTCCTTCTACCACTCTGTTCTCATCATTTCTGAGTTTCCAAACATGTGTTTTCCTTTTGCTCCATTCCAATATTCCTCCAGTCACTGCCAGGGTGTGCTTTTCAGTGATTCCACAATCCTCAGAAAGAGGACATTTTCAAGAATAAGGAATCAAACTATTCTATTCTCTTCCCCCCCACCTTTTTTTTAAATGTAGTTTAAAAAACCACATAAGAATTATAGTACAGAAAGTAAATGACTGTGTCAAAGAAAAGCAAAGTTTATGGTTCCAGTAATTGAATGAGATGTCACATAGAAATATGTCATTTTTTGGAAATTGTATCTTATTAGTCCATCTTGGAGATGACATTTATGTAACTACTTAATTCACTTTTTGCTTTTACCTTAAACCATAAGATTAATGGAATTATTCATGCCAATAAAGATAGAGCATGGCATACGCATTTGAAAGTCAAGGACTTTATTATTAAAAACCATTTCTAAAGATGACATTTAAAGACAGGTGGTTGGGAGAACATGCTTACATTTCAGCAACTATTTTACCATTATGCACTGAGGTTTCTCAACTTATCATTTTCTAACATAAGAAACATAAGAGCCACAGTATTCATTAAAAGTTTCACTGACTTTGAGCATCTCTGAATGAAAACTAGATTTTTAAAACAGTCATTTCTCTGCATTATTATAATTGTATATCAGTCAAACTGAACTACAATTTGCTGGATGGCTTTAGAATTCTTCCACATCTAAAATGAAGATGAAATAGAGGAAGTAGTCCAGAGCTAATATATGGACTGCTTGTTGTTGATCAATATGCCCTTCATGATTTTAACATCCACAGAATTCACACATAATATCTTAAGAGAAATCTCCTTTCCTGTTTCATCAAGTTCCAGTCAATCTTTAAGTTTATAAGCAAGCCCACTTCACGAACCAAAATGTCACTTCTTTCTCAGCATCTGCACAAGTTGCAATTGCTACAGACCAGCTCATCAGCTTCTGCTTGCCATGCAAATTACTTTCAACGGTCTGAAATTCTATATAGTCAGCAATAGACAGGCTGTCCAAATTTTATTTAAGTAAAAAGAGACACAGTATGGATAAATACTAATATTAGTTTTCTAATATTAATACTAAGGGAAGAAAAATGGGCTTAAAAATAATGCATCCATTTTAACCCATCAGCCTTAGAATTCAGACAGATTTGTGAAAAAGTAACATTCCTCACATTAATGTATACCTTAGCACAACATGGGCACATTGAGGGGTAACAATGGCAATTTAGGGGCAAACACATAAACAAAGGGTACATAGTTAAGGTTGATACCATAAACAGCCCTTACTGCTTACATCCCACCAAATGGGCTGTCTGCCCAATGCTACTTTGTGCCATTTAGTAGTCCTTGCCACCTTCCTTTTTATTTGCTCTATATTCACTACTACTTAAATATTTAAGCAGACTCCAATTTTTGTATTCCGGTTAGAGAGAAAAGGCTAGCAGACATAATTGGGGGAATAAATGGGCCAGTGCCATCTTAATTCTGGCAATATTATTACCCAGCTCAATTCAGGTCACAGATTGAAAACAGAGCTTCTTTTTGTTCATAAGAAAACCAACCAAGATCTAAACCAAAACAAGAACAGAGCACTTCCATGCCACTTCTAACAATTCGTAGGTAATGAAAGGATGTTAAGCTTTAGAAAGACACACTTCTACGCAATTCTAAAACAAGATACAGGAAACATATGAGAGTAAACCAGCTACACACACCAGCTGCATCCCACATCTGAGCGGAAGGCAGTGCTCTGTGTGACACAAGACTCTGCTGCTAAATTGGTTCTCACTAAAGCCAGGTCCACAGGATGGTCATTTGGGCACCTGAATGAAGGAAGCTGTCTGGCTTATCCTTTCTCAATCCCACCTTTCCACTTTATCCAGGAGAAAGGCTTTGCTCCTTTGAGAAAGTAAAATTACAGAGACCTACTTTGGAGCCTGTATGGACAACTGTTTCTCTGCTCCAGGTCCTTATGCCATATTGGTCTCTCCCAACTAGTAAACAAACCCGCCAATAAACAAAGCGGCTATCAGAAATCCATTTCTTCATTTTCGGTTTTCATAAAATCTAGATGGTTCTTACTTAAAGAAGTTTAGATTTTACCTAGTCATCCCAAGAGGATGCAACGGAGTAGAATGCATGTACTTTGCTAAGTGAAGGAATATTCCAGTTGGAAAGTACATTAAGTCTATTCAGAGAAACAAATATTAGGAGAACCTATAAGCAGCCTAGGTGAGAAGCAGTAAGTAAACAAGAAAAACTGATTCATTTGCTTTCATTACCATAACAAATCACCTAGCAAAAAAAAACCCATTAAAGATGGGGGAGAGGGGAAGGAGTAACTAAAAATTGGAAAATAAATCTGAGTTTCTTCCCCAAAGTAAAGAAAATACATATATAAGATGAGACATTCAATTACATCTAGCCCGTGAAAGCAGCTTTTCCACATTAAATTTTTTATTTTCTCTACTCCTGTTACCAGTTGTCAAAACTGCTGCTGAGCAGAGTTGCATCACTACAAAGTTTTAAAGGTCTCCCAAAAAATGTCAGCCATGCCAGGAATCTTATTGCCTATTCTTTTCTGTAATAACAAAATATACCAAAATTATAAGTGATACAAAAATATTTGACCTTCCATAAAAACATGTCACTTTTTGCTTGACGCTTTCTGCAACGAGTTTAGAAGATGGCCTAACGTACCAAAAATACAATTCTCTAACAAGCCAAATAAATTCAGAAAGCCTGAAATGCTGAACCAAAAGCTCTACCACGTACTTTAAACACACTAAGAAAATGTAAGCATCCCACAGTCCTATTTGAAGGAAAGTAATCAAAAAGAAGGCAGCACTGAATGCAGCCACTGTGAACACAGCTGCTCTGAACACTAATGAGTCCAACAGTGACTGACAGTATTATATATTATTCTTTCAACAGCCTCTATTTTAAGTAGGGACTTGCATAGACACACAGAGAACACATTTCGAGGAAGGTCATATATGAAGACAGATCGATAATGAAGTAAGATTCAACCAAGGGTGTTATTTTACAGAGATCTCTGCCTCCTACTTGCCACATTCTGCAGGAGACTTCACAGACAGACAGAAAAAGAGGTGACCTTAGCTTGGACTTTCTGGTACTTGCTATTACAACATCCACAAATTAATCAAATACATCCATCTGACAGCCTGGTTCTCATGCCACACAACGAGAGTGCTACAGTTACCTAATATAATGCCTCCACAACACACATTCAGAGACAGCCTGGAATTGCTGGTTTTGTATCAACACTACCACGCAGCAGAGTTTAACGAAAACCACATCCCACTGAATTTGTGTGAGTCAGCCAGGTCTAAATACTTCCACATCCATAATCCAAATTCTCTACAGTTTCCAGCTACTAATTTTTGGCAATCCCAAACATACACACCCATGAAAGAGGCTGCTGAACAAAACCTTCAATTGAAATACCCCCACACTCCTCTCCTTCACCTTCAGCCTAGAGCCTGCCCTCTGAACTACATTAAGAGAGACTGATACTATTACTAGAAATACAAAAAATATAGGAAGGAAGCAGTAAACCCTCACACACCCTCCCCGGTGTCTACTACGGAGTATCTTCCACTGGCCCCATCCTAAACTTTCACATTATTTCTCTCCTATGGTGTACCAATGATGAATCAGACCTTTATTTGCAGAGGTTAAGTTGGTTTATGTTTCTCTGACTTGTCCCTCCCAACATTTCCTCTCCTCCAAAAACTTGTATTCCTCACTAGGAAGAATTAACCCTACCTCAACACAGCACAACTGTTATTGGATATTATGTCCCATCTAGGGGAGGCACCTCCATACATCAAACATCTGCAGATTTTCAGAGCTCTCTTTTGCTGCCAAGAATTACAGACTGCATACAGAAAACCACTCAGCTATAGCTGAGACAACCAATATGACCCTGAGTTTTTTATGCCAGACCTGATGTTAGCTAGGATTTCACCTGGAGATAAAATACTTTGAGGGCCTGAAATATTAATGAAACAAATAATAAAGGCACAGAGAGTGACTCTGAACAACAGCACAAACGTTGTAGCTGAGGAAGAGACAATTGTTGGGTGACAAATCAAGGGATGGTCCAAACACCTCCCAGGTGGGCATATCAGGCAAACTGTTCAGGTAATCAGACCACAAAACAGACTGCAAACACAAGTAGCTCAAATAATAAGACTACTCCAGCTTCAGCTAGAGTAGCTGTAGAGTAGTTCAGCTACTTTAAGAAGCTGCTTTTTGCCCAATTTAACAACGACAGAACGGAAATTAGGAATATCATTCAAGTCATACCTTGAGCCAATTACACAGACAAAAGGAGTCTGTTATCTCAGCCTGAAGTATTTGGGCTGAATGTCTCCAGTTAAAAGCCAGGGAAATTATCTACCTAGGTGAACACTAATGAGCCTGTTCCTCACAGGTGAACATAGTCCCATGTTCAACAGTAACAGCCAGTAGTGCTATGTCAGGCAACTTCAGCAAGTTGACCCACAGATAAATAAAAAGGAGTAAATGTCAATGCAAGAAAATTGGCAGCTGGGAGTTCTTTCCAATTCATTATTACTGCTTACTGGAAAGCAAGGTTGCTTTAAGAGAGACTGTAAAAGTCACAGGAAAGGTACCTTAAGTCATGCAACTGCATTGTAAATTCCAGGCTACAAAATCTGCGCTATTTTGTATATAGTAATTATTAAACAAAATAGCTGAATCACCAAACTGTCTTCATGTTATTTAACTCTTCCACGATTTTTAATTATTAAACATAAAATATAAAAGGTTAGATAGGATTCAAAAACTCTCTTAATAAAAAGATATCACCAACCTGAAAGTTTTCAATAGAAAGAAGTTGCTGAAAATTAATTAGCCCAGTCACACATATAGAGGTCTACGGAGACAGAACCTCAGTTTTAATATACCCACTCTGCTGCCAACAAGTGAGGGACAATTTACAGAGGAACTGAAGCAGAGGGATGAAGGAGTAGACAAGCAGAACAATTTGGCAATAGGATACACCAAAAGTATTCAGTAAATTTACCTAAAACTATGTAAGAATCATTTGACACTACAGTGAAGAATAACGGACTCTACTAGTGAGATTCCAACCACAATCCAGAGCAAAACAGTCTCCTGCACAAGAGAGATGTGTGCTAAGCAAGCACTTACTGGAAGCAGCAAAGATGTAACTACAGTACTTAATAAGAAAGATACCAACACCTAATATATACCTAGTGTAAGATTTTTTCATCTTCTGTTCTCATGAAAGCAGTTGGTACAAGCTACCAGGAAAGCAAAGGAGGTTGTTTCAGATACCATCTACCAACTCAACCCAAACCACAATGTACATTCATGCTAATTATATCAGCAGACAACAACAACTGGAATATGCAAAATAATTTGGAGCTATTAAATCATCATAAAAGCCTTCAAAGAGATACAAGCCATGTTCATTTTTTCCTCTTAACTATGCAATAACTTTTACATTTTCTTATCCTAATCTGCTTTTCCAACATTGTTATTTGGAAGAAAGCCAGGAGATATTTAATTCTGTGTAAATTACTAATAGGAGACTCTGAAGAACATGACATTCCTCTGGCAGCTTAAACCCTTCCAAAAATTATATTTAACACATTTCTATGCATGAAGTCTTAAGAAATTAGCACAGACATCCGCTTACAATTGTTTGCATCCTGTGTGAAGAATTCCACTCCAGCACTACTTCACTGAAGAAAATACATAAAGTAGCTCTGGTATTTCTCAATACATACAACTCCTTTATGATCATTAAGCTAAAATAAAATTTAAACAAAAGTTAAACTGTAGATATTAGACCTTTAATCCCTAAATCACCTACTTTTAGATAGAAATACATCTTGCACATTTACACCACAGTCCACAGTACTGGTGCAAAATAAACAGCAATTGTTCCCCCAAAATCTCAGTAAATCGTTACATCAATGTAATTAGGCAAACTGAAAAAAGCCTGCCCTTAGAAAGCACAACTGAAAATTAGTTGTAATTTCTTACTCTGCCTCCTCAAGGAAGAATTGCTGATTTGCACTTTAAAACCCTATTTCAGCTGAACTAGTCTTCCCTTATTTGGTGTCTTGTCAGAACTACTGCTCTGTCATCTTCATTTCTTTGTTCCCATCCCTGGCCAGCAGCAGCACTCAGCGCTGCATCCCAGTGTAGCCTATCCAAAAATAAGAGTTGTAGTCAACTGAAGAACAATGCAGCCAAATCAGCCTTTGTGTAGAAGAGGAACTTTGTAGAGTCATCCATCCAGTGAAAAAGAGATCCATTTCCTCTGCAGCTACAAGCATTACATGGAAATCACTGGCCGATATTTTCAGCTGTAGGTCTGTGATGGATACACCTGATTAAGGGGAGAAGAACTTCCCTCTTATGAGGAAAGGCTGAGGGACTTGGGACTTTTTAGTCTGGAGAAGAGAAGACTGGGGGGATGGGTGTCAGGAGGACGGGGTCAGTCTTTTTTCAGTGGTGCCCAGTGACAGGACAAGAGGTAACGGTCACAAACTTGAACATAGGAAGTTCCATCTAAACATGAGG
>JAOQGH010000012.1:41062194-41079429 GCA_025769975.1 Gallinago jamesoni
TCTTTACTTTGAGGGTGGCAGAGCCCTGAAACAGGCTGCCCAGAGAGGTGGTGGAGTCTCCTTCTCTGGAGACATTCAAAACCTGCCTGCACATGTTCCTGTGCAACCTGCTATGGCGAGGGGGTTGGACTAGCTAATCTCTAGTGGTCCCTTCCAGCACCATATAATTCTGTGGCTCTGTGACCCCTAGCCACAGTTTGCTTCAGGCTGACTAAAAACCAACTGGACTCACACCCTGTAGTGAACCTGAGAGCTGGAAAGCTCCTGACTTGTGTACAAGGGAGCAAAGGTGCCTTGGAAAACTATTTCACAGAATCAGAGAATGCAAAGGATTGGAAGGGACCTTCGGAGACTATCCAGTACAACTCCCCTGAAAAAGCAGGTTCACCCAGAGCAAGTTGGGGGTCCACTCTGAACCTCATGACTCAATGGGAGGGTCTTCCTTTCTCTGTCTCCAGACTGTGCAAATCATCCTAACTCGATTCTAACTCAATTTTCCTTTATACATTTCTTCCATGTAGTAATTAATAAGGTGAACCTTGCCATCAAACTTTTTGAACCTTGTTAAACCATTGTTAAACTTTGTTAAGTTCCATCAAATTCAATGAACTCTGTCGAATTATTATTTTATCTCAATATATTGCTGCTTCTCTCTTTTGGATGAGGTACATTCTGCTCATTCACAACAAGGTTGCACGTGTTAGTCACCGTACATAGCAGTCCTGCCCGGACAGGTTGTCCAGCACACAGAGAAGCTCACTTGCTGCCCCGTTATCAACTTTCAGCTACTCCAAACTTGTGGAAATTAAGCTTTTATGCAATCAAATGCAACAATTTTCTCCCAGGTTGAGAACACAGCCTCTCCCACACTAACAACTGCTTTACTAATATGAATCTTAGATGGATGGTTAAAGAAAAGATAGAACAATTCGCACCACTCAGCCCTAGCAGTCCTGTCAAATTTGCTTCCACTGTAATCAGTACTACATCAATTTCAATTTTAAAAATTAAAAAAAAATTTTAAAATGGTATTTTTCAGGAGTCTCCTACATTACATTACACACATTTCTGTCAAGTCCCTTGTTGTAGCTGACTGAATTACTGAGAAAACATATTGGCTGATCAGTCGACAAGCTTTATTTACTTTTAAATAAAATTTGACATCATTCTTAATATGAAAGCAATCAGTCTGCTCTACAACAAGGCACAAATTCACTAGTAACTTTTTAAAAGCTTAGCATAATTTCTGATATCATTCCTATAGTTACAAGCATGCTAGTTATAAAAGCAATTCAGAAATTGCTGATCTAATCCACCCTCCCGCACAAAAAAAAAAATGTTCCTTTGCCATAACTGAAATTATGAACTTCTGAGCTATTAAGAACTATGAAGCAACAGCTTTGAAAACAAAGTTTAAATTCTTCACTTTTGTAATAAACTAGTATATGGGTATTAAAGAAATAATGCCAATTATGAAAATATTATAGCAAAAGCAATTTCTTTTAAACATACTGACAACATCACCGCTTATCAATGGTACAAAGCAGAATCACCTGCCTGTGAAAGATCAAACCATGGAACAATGAATTAACTTAATGAGACAAAACATCTTTTAGAGGCTGCTTCTAGTTCAACTTTAGATTTTTAAAGATCCTGTCAGGTCAGGTTTGTGCTTTCCTCTTTTTGGTAAAATCAGCATCAAATATATTATAACAAAACAGCAGGCTTTTTTCCATGTGAGGGGAAGTAACATCAAATTGTGAGATTTCTACTGAACTTGAAGCTAGAACCCCAAATCCTATTTTTACTGCCTGAATATTTAGGCTACATTACAAATATCCTCATGAACCCCATAGTCACAATAATGAAACTCTACAGGGAGATGTGGAAGCAGGAAAGATCAAGTTGTTACAGCTTTACCATCTCATCCACTAACAGTTAAAAGCAATATGTTTTCCTTCAGTTACCTGAAGTCTTTGGCTCTAAAAATCAGAAGCAAGGAAAATACTCAAATGCACTAAGTTCTTTTCAGTAATGACTTGGAATTTATTTTAATTTATTTCCTTCAAGTGCAGTTCAAAAATCTCTTCCTTTTAGCATTTTTCCTTATCCCTTAATTAAGAAAAAAATCAATGCTATGTTAAGTACTTTTCTATTCAATCACTTGTTTCTAGTTTTCTTTTTGTTTATTCCCAAATGTTATCAACTATTTGCAAACAGTGCTGCTCCTTAGCTATTAGTTTCTCTTAACTGGCACCTCAGACAAGATACTATTTGAGAGCTTCAGAACGTATACCATTATTTCCCCACTTCCCCAACAAGATAACTCCTCTCAATCATTGTATCAGAGACACCCAAATTATAATCAGAAACGCTCAAGCAAAAAAAACAGGGAAAAAAATCCCCAAAGAAATGTTAATCTTAACTGAAAACTGTAAATAGAGGGATGCATTTTTTTTCAACAGCCATTTCTAAAAACTGACTATTCCTCAAAAGAAAATACTGTAAAGAAGTATTACTCCTTCACATTAGGGAGCACAAACTGTAAGTCCTGTTTTCTATCAGAGACTTGACACTTGAAAGTCACTCCTCCTCTGCAGTGCTCTTTGGTACCCTCTGCTACCTGCCTTCACTTCAGCACTCACACTGGGCCTGCACTGCAGAGTTTCACAAGGCACCCTCTCTCTGCTTCTCCTTTCATTCTGAGCAGTGACAAGCAGACACTACCACAAAAGGACAAAATAATAATAAAAAAGCAAACAAACAAAAAAACCTCACAACCTAAATACACTTGGAGGAAAAAGCCCTTAATAGCAGCCTAAAACACCAGCAATAATTCAAAGTATTTCCTTAGACTCTTCTAGTAATCCCCATAACTTGCTGTTAGAACTGTAACAGCCAGCTTGCCTGCTGTGCAGTCCCTAAAACAATGACAGAGCTGGAAACAGCGCAGGAAAAGAATTTCAGGAAGAAATTCAATAGCAGGGATTTCAAGTAACAGAACTTCTTCCCCTGAAGGGAAAGACGCTTGGTGGTCTTTTTTTCCTTCAGCGGCATAAACATACCACAACTTAACAGAGCATCGGCAAATGCATACAGAAAGGGGATAGGAAGTGGGGACAGGGGAATAAACCAACTTGTAAGTGTAAAATAGTCTTTAACACAGAATCAGTTTTAACAATTAGTCCAAGTACCTAATAGATAACAATGTCATTAGGAAAAAAAAAAAAAGGCAGCACAAAACAAGCACAGATAATAAAATGCCAGAGCAGAGATCCAGTAGTTTTTGTATTTCCAGAACTAAGTTACAGTTTCATAATTCTGATATTTTCCTTTAGCAAAGCATGCAATTCAGCAATCCAATAATTAAATCTAGTTAAGGGAATTATTTAATGAAAGTTAAAACTCAACATGAGTAGAGTAGGTATTTTCAGGCTCTCAGACATCTGTTCCTGATGTCCTGACACCATCTCAATCTGTGAGAAACTGCACTATATTTTTTCCTATACCAGCTGCTGCCTCTATTACTACTGACAGTTCCACTAAGCTTTCCAGCTCCCTCAGTTGAGACACCTATTCCATGCCTCTTGTGTTCAATATGTTCAAATGTCACTTCTGAAAAACCAATTTTTTAAGCTCAAGGGAATAAAACTGAAAAAGGCTTCATGTCATTAGGCTGCTCTCTGGAACCTGAGGTCGCAGCTCATCCATCTCTAATTTTTAGCATATGTAACATGTTCATACCTGATCTCCCTACTTTCAAATGTTTTCTTCTCTTCAGTCCATCTCCTACAGCACTACTCCCCTTACACCTGCTACCACAGTATCAAAAGTATGAAAAATAAATGGGAGAGAGATCCTTAGAACACAGGAAAGAGGACAGGTGGATTCATACCATCTGATTCTACAGAAGAGCTTCATATTTAACTGCTAACCTGTTTGTTCAGCACAAGAAACAGCAAAACTGCATCTGGCAACTGTTCAGCCCTTTTCCTCAACGCTTTAATCCTTCCATTTAAAAATTAGTATATACAAAAGATAAGAAGTTATAAGGCTAACAGCTGTAGGCTGCTACAGTCTGCTTAGAAGGTCCAGCTATTTCGCACGGCTCATCCCTCAACTCAGAGATTCCCACCAGCACCTCTGTGCCCAAGGAGTGTCCACCTAAGCCTCCTACCAGCTTTCAGTCATCTGCCCCCTCTACAAAAGGTTATGCACAGGGAGACACTTCCAATACTTTTCCCACACTGAGAGGAGTACAGTGTGCTACGGGGAGCCCTGAACTCCGTCCGGGTTTGAATGACCTGGCAGCCTTCAGCGCGCAGCACAGCAAACATACAGTATGTATCACAGGATTTCTTTTGGCCAACAACATTTAAACCAGGGCACTGAATGAAGTAAGCTATGCTGTACCTGCCACCTACCCTTTGCCGTGAGGCCCAAGGGCTGTGAATTAATTCAGTGTAGCTCAATGACTAACAAGTCCTTGCTGTCCGAGTCTGAGCTCACAGGCACAGATGAACTCCAGGCCACGCAGCACTGAGCACAAAGCAAAGCAGGGCAGCTGCTGATGCCAGCCATCAGAAATCACCACAAGAAAACACCCTAAAATGTCCCAAACCACAAGTATCACCCTCCTACACCCTGTGGGGTGTAGGCGTGTGAGGACGTAATGCCTGGAAAAAGCACCGGGTTACCAGAGAGCTGCAGAATGAAACATGCAGTTTGAAGCTCTGACCCCCTGGGAAGGGCACAACATCTGAACAAGGCTGCCATAACCCACGGGTTATCACTCACTCTCTGCAGCCGATTCTCACGTTTTAACTTACATCTGAGAGCTTTGCTTCAAGATACTGGCTGTTCTCATAGCTCCTTACGACTACCAAGTCTAAATTAGTATCTTAAAAAAGAAGAAGCAGCGTACCAGTGAAGTCATTCTTTTCAGAGCATAACTACATTTTCACTAGGGTTTTACTATCAAAATATAAGAACTGGGGGGAAAACTAGCAGTCCTGCTTAGCAAGTTATTTAATGAAAAAAGAAAACTGAGGAATTAGAAGTTTCAGGTATTGCAGTCTCTGGTGGTGTTTCTCTCATCCAGGAGCAAAGACACCCAGCTAGACAGAGCCATCTCCAGGCCAGGTGTCCCAGCTTTCACTTCTGGGGAACATTACCAACCCTGCCCTAATCAGTGGAATTTGGGATGCGGGAGGAGAAGTGGATATTCTGAAATAAGCCTCAAAAGCATGTTTAGAATAACATGCCCTCCCAGAGAGAAAGAGAGAGAAAGAAAAGAAGAAAAGGAAAAGAAAAATATCAACTTCACATTTTATCAGTAACCCCCAGATCCCTTCCTTGCATTTCACTATCTCCCTGATGATGAATCACTTGGCACTACACTGCGTTCCTTCCTGGGTGTGGAACAATTGCAGACATACTGTATGAAGCCTGGTAAGAATTAAATAAAATGTATACATAGACTTAACCGGACAGCACTTGTATCAATTATATCCGTATTTTTTACAAACAGAATACAGAATTACAGAAATGCTTTGGGATGTCCAAAAAATCTTGAACAAAGAACATAGAGGTACTAGCAACAGAAGGGTGGAGACGGAAGGGAAGTAAAGCATAATTGTACAGTCAATTTAAAATAAATCCACGGAATGTCTACAGAGGGATCTTCTACAACAGGAAGTAACTGAATTAGTAAAGATTACCATACTATATAAGAAATTTGTTTTGCCAGCATACATTATATACAGTGTACATTATATTAAGGACTGGCCAGTATAAGTAGTTCATATTATCATTATATGCTTAAAAAATGGGAGAAAAAAGTTTCAAGTATATCCAAAACTACTACTAGTTTATTTTTAGATCAACTAGATTTCAAGTTGACAACTTTTCAATATTCAGAAGCTATTTTGTTGAAGCCAACTTTTTAAGAAGAATGTACCAAAAGAAAGATACTGACTGCACTGTATTACAATAATGCGATCCAATGAGATTCAAAGCATAACCACATCCCATCAACGGATACCATAGCATAAATTTTCAATTAGCTGCCTTGAGTCAGCAGAATTTTATGGAGGTTGTACCACAGTTCACCAACTTCTTTGCCAGACCTTCATAGCTCATCCTTGTTTTGCAATACCTTGTCCTCAGCAAGAATCACTGCCAGGAGCCAGCAACTTTTCAGCATTATTTTCTAGTCTGCAGCTAAAAACATCAAGGAACAAGAGACCTCAAGATATAATAACCTTCCTATAATCTGAAAGATTAATGGTTAGGTTTAAAAAACACCTTGGGATCAATGAAAGCCACTTGTAGATCTCATTTTTACACTAAGAAAAGAAAAATGTATTTATCGCACCTGGCAATGATTTAATGAGGAAGGACATGCTTAGAGATCAAGCACCTCTTCCTCTAACCTCAGGAGGGTAAGCACTGCATCTGAGGCTTGCCCATATATTGTGAAATACCTACAGTATTCTCAGATGAAAAATAATTTTTATTTTTTTTTTTAAAGAAAATACTATCACCATAAAATATGGTGTTAAAAGTTTAAAAAAGAGAACAGTTGTGCTATAACTTAGTTTTAGTAAGTATTTTGTTTTTACTGAGTAATGTATTGCAATATTGACAAGGATGCAAGCTCACTGATGGCTTTTTTCTTTCTATTATGACATGTTCAAAGTATTAATAACATTTCTAATGGAATAGACAAGCAAAACAGTTTGAAACACCTTTCCAGCTGAAGTGTGCTTGTCTTCATCAATCCAGGTCACTAGAGCTACAATGCCAACATAAAGCTTCTGTATTCAAGAATGTGGCTTCCTGATTTTTCCTCATAACTGCCTCATGTTCTTCTAGCTATTTTTGGCTTGTGTACATATGTACATTACTTGTATAATTTATATGGAAGAAATATATGATAACAAGAGCTGATTATCACCTGCAAAAGCAACACAAAAATCTTAAAGGTAGAGAAATACACACACATGATGCCAGGAGACAGCAGTCCTCAAACCAATCCTTCATTCCTCCCTCATTCCACACCATGCTACCTACATAATTCACTGAGGGTATCTTCTCTATAGCTGTTCTAGACACAAATTATTATGGTATATTTTAAGTGAATGCATGAACTACCAGACAATTTCTAGGAGACAAATGCTTTCTGAACACATCTGTTTGAACAGTAATTTTTGTGCAAGTTGATGGAATAAAACATCTGGTTAAATTTGTTCTGTTTTTACTAAAGTGTTTATAGCAGCTGTTATTTTTCACTTTTAAGATGCAGATAATTTATCATCTATGTTCTCAAAATTGAGCCACATGAATGTTGGCATTTATTCCAACTGCAGGTTTCATTTAAAATATTATTTCACTGACAGAACCTGTTCAGCAAGTAATATTCCTTCCACTCTCATATACGAGGGGCTGAGAACTCACCTATGTTACACTAATGCCATTTTTTGTAAGCTGCATATATTTTTAATATATATTTACATAAAAGAAAAAAAAATGCAAAAGGCAACTTGCCTTGGGAATTTTTGAAGTTCTCAGTTTTATGTCTTCCTTTCTGATTGTCCTTCCAAACTTTTGGATTTTATTTATTTATTTATTTTTAACCCATAGACTAAAAGTCCCTGGGTGGAAAGAATTAACATATCCAAGACCATGTATTTTCTTTACACATCATATGGAAGAAAATACAATACACAAAGTAAGGAACTTGCTTGCAAAATCAGCATGCTGGCTCATGTCCATCTCTTCTCCACCCTGGATACTTCAAACAAAGCCTTGCAGAAACCAGACCTTTCTTACATGCTGCATCATCTTAGGATAGTTGGAACTTTTCAGCTTTCCGTGCCAATCCTTTGCAGCTCAATAGGGTCTGCTTTACCTTTATTCTTAGGACTACCAATTCATTGACTGAAATGAGAAATGTAAGTTTCTATGTTTGGTCTTTATCCTCACAGTTGATATGCAGCCACCTTCACAACAGAGTATCTTGTCAACACTGTTTCTTAGAAACATATGTATAGAGTCCACAGAGCCCGTGAGAGGGTGGTTTCATCAATATGTTGTGAGATATGCAGTGTATTAGCCCTAATCCTTCTGAAGAAAGTTTATTTACATTTGTGAGCAGCAACGACTTCCAAAGACCTTTATGTGTTAGGTTGCTGCTTTATATATATATCTATTTTTCTAAAACTGTTCCACAAAAATCCAGATCCTTATTGTTTTAATCAAAAATGAAGAAACAATACTTACAACATTTAACAGGAAAACAGTTTCACCATCACATATGCTTGAATTCCCAATAAACAATATCATATTTAAAAGGGTAAAGGTAAGTCTGGCACGTTAACATATATCCAGGTGGACACTGTCAGTAGCTTCCTCTGGCTGCTATTCACATCAGTGTTCCACCAGCCTGAAAAAAGCTCAGCTACAGAAGGTGGCAGAGGGACGAAAGCAAAACCAAAAAAATCCTCACTGCACTACACATTCTGCAATTTAGAAAATAATAATTCCTCTCTACTACTTGTGTGCCATTCTTAATGGCAGTATTAAAATTAATAAATAAGAGCAAATTATCTCACTTTGGGCTTCCAGGACTTCATTTTGAAATAACTGTATATAATTTCCAGACTTTTTCATTTTTTAAAAAGTGGTAAATCCTTGTGCATATTCAGTCAGTATCTACTTCTTTCTCTCCTCCATTTCTTCCCTTTCCGTTGCTCCCTTTTCCTCCATCCATCCTCCTCCAAAGGCTTTAACTCCTTTTCTAAACCTCGCCCACCACACCACATCTCTTTTTTCCTCCCTTGTTCTCCTGTCAAACTGCCCTTTCCTTGCAGTTGCATAATAAATCTAAGATCAAGTTTGACACATGAACCCAGCAGTCACAAAATCAAAGCCTATTAACCAGGTAAGATAGAACACAGGGAGTATAAAAACAAGGAAAAAAAAAGAAAAAGAAAAGAAAAAAAAAAAGGGGGGAAAAAACCAACCACAAAACCCACACTACACCTTATGGTGTAGAAGGCAAACCTCCCAGCTAAAGGAAAAAGAAGAAAAAAAAAAAAAGAGAGAAATCTCTTTATTCTGTTTTCAAGAGCAGAAGCTTCTATAAAAAACTTACTGTGATAGGACACCAAAAAAAAAAAAAAAAGACAAATCATCACCTTCAGGAGAGGTTTTTCTGCCAGTGCAAAATGCCCAAATGCTTGCAGCAATGAATAACACATTTTTTGCTTCTCCAGTTTGCCTATACTTTTGTATCTTTTTCACGATCAAGTTCATTATCTTCCTCCTATCGTCATGATAAAAACAGGATGGAGAAATCTGATACAACTCTTCTCCAATTCCCTGCCAGCTCCAAATAACAGCAACAGACAAGAAACTGGCCGTTTTCCCCTCTTCCCCCATTATTTTTTATTTCATAAATTTAAGGAGAATAGCAGAATGCCTGGTCTTGCCTGCACTAGCTTAAACTACTCTCTTTTTACTAAGAAGGTTTTCTTCATATTCCAAAGCTAGAAAAAGACAGACACCTCTCCCCTGGTGAGGTTAAACATACTAGTCTGGCTCCAGCGCATAGATTTTCCGAGAGCATATACATGTCCTTACATAAAAGCACCATCTTATCTCAATGAAAGATGTAGCAACCAATATAGCAATAAAGTGGCAGGGTCATTCAAAATTCTGTGCACAAGGTAAATGCAGAAGCTTTATCAACAGAGAGTCCCAATTTACATTTATGCACTTCCTCTAACTTTTAAATATACTGCTGAATGACCTAGACAAGTTGTCCCACCACAATTCTAAACTGTGCTCCAAGTCCATTCATTTTTTTAAAAAATCTTGGGAACCTGACAAAAAGCACGCTTGCATAGTGCAAGTGTGCAACTCTCAACACTGAACCGGGCAATCTCTAAAAGGCTGTGTAGTTGAAGCAAGGCCATTTCCCAGGTCACTGAGAAATATAGACTTGATATATGAACTTGTAGTAGAAACTTATTCACACCCACAGAAAAAAAAAATTATTTAGAGATTTCAACTTACCACCGTCCAACTGATAGCTTAAAGTCTTTTCAGTCAAATACCTTAAGGCACCTGTAAATGCTGTACAACACTCCTTAGTGGGTGCACTGGACAAAGAGATACAGAAGAGCAACCACATTTAGCCTGTGGAAGGGTCCTGAAACAAGCACCAAGCATACAGCAATTAACACTACATATCAGTGTAGTCCAGTCTTTTATTTTGAAGACCAGCACTCCGAATCTTAGAGTGTAATTTTATCAGAAAGACATTACCAACAAACCTGTTAGGTTTCACCAAACATATATTGAATGATTCAAAACCAAGATCATTCCTACTTGCTGCATCCAGCTCCTTTCCACCAAAACCAATGGGAAAGTTCCCAAACTGAAGAAAATGACACTGTACAAACATTTTAAGAAGTATCAAAGCAAGAGCCTGGTTAATTGCGTAGGCCTCTCAGCCTATCCAATGCTCAATAAAATAACAGAACAGCTGATGCAGTACATTTTTAAACAAATAAGAGATATTTAAAGTAAGATAATTAACACCAATCAGTATGCGTTTACTAAAAACAAATTTCCTACAGAAAACCTGGTAGGTTTCAGATATCACAAGTTTGCTGCATAATATTAACAGCATTGAAGCAATATTCTAATGCAAGCAGCAATGGGTTTAAGTACAATTAAAAAATGAACAAGACATATTAAATGCATTGAAAAAACAGTTAAAGGATGGAGCCAGCCTCAAAATATAACTAAATGAGGATTTTTGAGTGAATGTATTTCTAAGAGGGTTCCTTGGCAATCAGTTTTTGGCTCTGGAGTATTTAGCAATGACCTAGATAGAAAAAAGAAAAAAAAATCCATAAAGATTACTGATGACATGAAAACAAGCTATCATCAACAAACAACATGCATTCTGATACTGTCAAAATAAAATCATGCATCTAGTAACAAAGAAGTCATAATTACAAGATAGAGGATTTACCTGCAAAAGCACTGACTCACAGAAATTCAGGATAAGGAAAATCTACTGATTATTTTGTCCAAGTAATTCTTCGAACTAATAATCAGTTTCCTCAACTATGTTTTTATATACCTTGTTATACCTATTTTGGTTTTACTTTGTTATATGTTTTTATTTAGTTTTCCTCAACTATGTTATTATATGTCTTCTGTAAACAAATACTTAACTGGTATGTTTACCCCCTCAAAAGCAGGGCATGCACACACCATGAGGAAGCCCAGGAAGTATCACTGGGTATATGCAAAAACATCTACCCTGGAGGGAGCACACTGCAGGGAGACAGCTCCCACAGCTCTCCTTTTCATCAGCTTACCATCCAAATAAGGATAGCTAAGTGCTACTCTTCTTTTTGACACTTCTGGCACTCATTTTGGTTTTACTATGCCATATGTTACTGCATCAAGAAGTATACTGGATATCAGGAGAAAACAGAATAACAAGCATCAGGGTGTTGGGCCACTTGACAGCTTACACAAAGCAAGCAGGAAATAACAAGAGTGTGGGTATGAAGATACCTGTCTGGAGAACCCAGGCAGTATCAGGGAACATGAGGTCTCAGTGTTCTGTGTAATTAGACTAACAGTTAAACTTACAAGGCAAAATTAACAACCTAGTCTTCAAAAACATAATGCTGGAGACCTAAGAAGTTAATGGTCTTGGAACTTTTTTAAGCAGGGAACATTGAGTTGGAAGGAAATGGGATGCATTAGCTCTGCATTTGATCCCCACCACAATCATAACTGAAAGCGTACACAGTTCTGTCAACATGTGAAGAAAGACACTGAAATACCAAATAATAACCAGAAGTATCATAAAATATTAAAATTAATGGGAGATCTGTCTTGCAGCAAGAAAATTCCATTGGTCTAGATACTCCAGACATAGCTTGCCCATAAAGACCACACACAGAAATTAAATTTGATAAGAGGTATCTTCAGTCCCATACACAACCAGCATAATGAGATTCAGTGAAAAGTCAAAGGCTGACATGTAGTAAGAACAACAGACAATTTTTCAAGCAGCAATTAAAGGTGGGCGAATTATTTCCAAAGCTATGGTGAAAAATCCTCTATCACTGCAAGAAAAACTCTCAGATAGACATCCAAAGAGAAACAAAAGTTTGGTGGAACTTGCCAGAAACCACTATGGCTTGTGCTACAGAATTGGGTAATCAAGGACCTACATTCTTCAACATTATATAACCTACTAGTTACATCCCCTCCTGGAAAGAGAAGTGCAGTAGCATTTAAACAGCACTTACTGAAACATTTTTAAATGCAACAGTTAACTACTAAGAAAACTTTGTCTTGATGGATTAGGTTCCAAGAAGTAATCAAATGTCCCGGTAAGATATCCTCAAAAGCCTACAATACATAAGGCCAATACACTTGAAAATAAAGTTGTGGAAGTGTATCAGGATCAAAGAACAAAGTAATTTCCAATTAGCTGAAGCAAATTCAATAGCTTGTGTTTCATCATTCATTATAATACAGATTTACAAATATAATTTTACATTAATAACCAGTAGTTATGGCAATTTTTTGCATCCTTTTCACTTAGAAGGTTCAGTGTTTTAAATACATCATAAAGGACAAAGTAAGAATTTTAGGATTACTTCACTAAGCAGAAGCTAAAGCCCAAATAAATTATTCTTATTAAACAATTGCTTTTAAATATAAAATGACTGAGGAAATCCTACACACTCACAGAAAGACTCCAGGCACATTATTTAGTTTAACAACTGTCACTTCTCCTACATGAACAAAATCCATATTCATAAACTGGTAGGTTTTTTGAAATAAGCCAGCAAGTGCATGTGTGCTCCCTCTAACCACATTCATCACCGAGCTGGTACGCACAGAAACCACCACTCAAAAAGCTAGCAGCAAGATGAGCTAGCAATAACAAAACCCAGATAAGGCTAAGTACTTCAGTGTTAGTGCCAACTGCCACTTCTTTTCACTGTCTGAAAGCTACGTGTGACATCTGGGTGAAAGGAAGACCACGCTCTGTTTTGCCTGTCACTTCATTCCCTCTGGTGCAAGGCTGCTGCTCAGCTCTAAAGTGCACTTGCAAGTCACAAACAGGGTGAAAATGCCCAAGTCTCATTTGCTTTAAACAGATTTTTCCTACATAATCATCAAGCATCTTACATATTGGATTACTATGCATTATATGACTCTATCCTCTGCATAGGCATAAGTAGTCCTGACACCATGTGACACAAGCAGCTGAATAACAAAGAACTAGGGTTACCTGCCTGGGGAGAAAAGAAATGTCCATGGCAGTTCTCCAACCAGAACCCACATCTCCACAGTGGAAAACAATTCCTTAACCACAAGACCATCCTTTTCAATTTCAGCCTGAGGTTCAAAGTTGTCTTCTTCCAAATGTTTCTCTAAGCATCACTAAAGGGCAGAGAACGATGGATTTCTCAGCTTCCCTCTTACCTTGTTGAAATTCTTCCTCTGACTTCACAATACCATTTGGAGGGCCTCCTCCATTCCCCCAAACCAGCTGGTTTAGAGGCAACACCAAAAGCTATTCAAACTAAATCACCCAGCCTATGATTAAAACAGTTAGGTTTAATCAACCACTAATTAAACAACCACTAATTAAATCTTAACTGAAAGTTCCAATTTTCCTACAAAAAAGAATAGGGATATACAACCAAAGATACTACTTTTTTCTCTTTTTTTTTTTTTTCAACTGAACATAATGATAAATACTTACAGGGGAAAAGTTTCAACAGCAAAAAGTGAAGGAATGGCAGAAGAAAAACAGAACGCTTACATTTGAATGTGATTATTTTTGCTATACAGATTTCAGGATTAAGAAAAAAGGATTAGTGCCTTAATCCAGAACAGAACTTACTAATAACTGATTTCTTTTGACATTTTAAATTCCAAGTTGATTTGAAACTAATGACATAGATCTTAATTTCAATAATGTAAGATATGCAACTCCTGAGCGTTCAGAACAGAAAATATCCTGTTCCATTTGTTCAATATAACTAAAACACATTGCTTTTAAGTAGTTTTCTTCCTTTCCAAATTGCCACAAACAGAATCTACATGTGAATGGACAACACAGTTTCTAGTAAAATCTATTTTGCAAATTAAATATTTAGTAGAACGTTAGCCCAGTATTATCAAAATGTCTTGAAAATTTTAAATGTTTCCACAATTCCTAACAAATTATAAGCAGGGTTCCAAAATTTAAAGAGCAAACTTCCAACAACAGAAGAGAGAAACAGTTGCATCTCCAGCTCCTTAAAACAGTTTACCCTTTTCCAAACTCAGCAAATAAACCCTGGAAGACATTACAACGCTACAAAAAACCCCATATAGATATTTCAGAAACACATTAAAAGATACCGTGTGGGGTTGATTGTTAATTTGATTCAAGAAAGAACACAAAAAATTCCCATTTCAGCAAATTTCACAAATATTAAACACACACATGGTTATTTTCTCCTTCTCAGATACTATCTACTGCTATAAACCTAACAGTATGGTTTATTTTATATTAAAAAAAAAAGTTTATTTCTCTAGGATAGAATTCCCTCCCAGCAGCTATACTGGCATACCTATAGCCATATAGTTTGTTCAGTAACTGTCTACTCACTTATTACGCTGGAAAAAGGTCAAAATTCATTGCTAGAACAATTGGACCGGTACTACTGAAGAATTCCAGTTTTTTAAAAAAAAAAAAAAAGCCAACAAATTGCCTGCAAGTACACTTTTTGTTGACATCCAAGCTAACCCCCAGCTGCTAACTCCCAAAAGAAGTTTGGTGGTGCCCAAGCACAAGAAGTACAATGGACATGATTCGTGCAGACTGGTAACATGGTGTATTTCTCAACTGTAAGAGGAAACAGGAATAGACCAAAGCAATGCTTTAGAAAACACCTGGGTCATAGAATAATTCACACAGAGCAGTTCAGTTCAGAAAAGCAACAACAACATACATCAGCTGGGGCTCCGTTTGTTGTTGTTACAAATCCAAATGTAAACCCCAGCCCAAATGCAGATGATCCAGGGGCTTACATGCACTTGCAGGACAAAACTCTGCAAGCACCAGTACTAAAAACATTTTCAAGGAAAAAGCGGGGAGAGGGAGGCAGACCACATGTTATTTTGACACTACCTTGGGTAAAGGAAGTTTTAAACTTTTTACAACACTTTACTGATCTATTGAAAACCACAATAAAAATGCCACAGGCAATAAATATTTCATTAATATCAAATTAACTCAGGCAAAATAGGTTTTGTGTGACATGAGATGATTCTACAGAAACATTTCTGTCCATCAAACCCACACAACTCCCATTTAAAAAACAAGCTACTCCTTTCCCATACACACAGAACAAGTAAAATCTCATAGAACTGCTCTGTAACAGTCCTTCCATTTCAATAACATAATTAATTGTAATTTCATAGGCAGTCAGATGCCCCGATGTCTCAGATCAGACACAAGTATTCTTATGTCAAAGTGTCTCTATTCCAGGTTAAGCTTCGCTCTCTCCATTCATACCTGTGTAAATCCAGGGAAAGTTACACACTTTAGTGGAAATGCTCTAGATGCCCATCTCCCTTAGCACCTTTATCACACAACAAACTGCCTCAAAACAACCAACCAAAAAAAGTAGTCTTTCCCTCTGCTTGTTATAAAGGTGGAAAAGAACTTCACAACAGATCAAGTTGTTCCTAACCTACTAGAGAGCAGAACAAATAGATTTTTTTCGTAATAAACAACAAACCCTCCAAATTCTTAAAATAAGAAGTAACGCAGCTCTCCAGATTAACTGAATTTGAGGCCTTCGATTACTTTAGTTAATGCTTATAAATGCAGTGTTATGCTTCAGTATTCATACTCAGTTGCCTCAGCCAAAGTAAGACTATTTTGCATACACATGTTAAAGGACAATTGATAAAAAGTCACACTAATTTATTGCAATTGAAATGAAAATAATCTCTTTAGACTTGTAGAGACTACTCTGCACAGTAAGTGTTGGATAACCCATGAAAGCCTTTTAACTTCAATATCACATGGCATAAGCTAACATTAAATAAATTTAAATTATTTAAGCTAATGGGTAAGGAGCTTTAAAGAAGAACATTCCAGATCCATGATCACTGAACTTTATCAGTTTTTGCTTTATTTTTCCACTTTATTTATATTCACACCATCTGGCTGCATTGATCATACAGTTAAACAATCTTGTATTTTTTCAAATGAAGTAAACTCAAAACTAATTTCTATGATCATTCAGCAACACACACGCTCTTCATAGATTTGTAGGTGCCAGCTATGAAGTCACTTACCGAATCTTACAGACTGAGCTCCGATTCACAGAAAGCATACTCTATGACAAATACTCAGAAGGCTAAATGGACAACCATGCTCAAACCCACACATCACTATTTGTTTATTGCGTGTTGTAAGACCAACTTTGGTAAGCTGCAAGTTTCAACTGTTCTGTTGAGAACTTGTACCAGATCCCCCATCCCAAATAACTGATACACACAAGGACAGAATGGAGTAACTGAACAAACTAAAGTTACTTAGCATAACAATTCTGTCTCATCATACACCACTTGCTCAAACAGCCAGATTTACAGAAAAATAAAAGTAGCGATTGACAAAGCATGGTAAAGCAGCATTAGAAAAGACTGCACATGGACATTGATTTCCAAGTGCTATGGCAAAATTGTTTAAGTGACATTTATCTTTTTTCCACGTTGTTTTCAGGTAAGTTCCACGGACATACTACTTCAAGCTGTCAGCCTTACCAGCGATTTAATCAGTGCCCAAATACAACAAACAGGCACTTCTATACCAAAGTCTTATGACCAGAGACCTCTACTTCGGAATTTCATCGGATTACATGAAAGTGACCCTTAAAAACACTCACAGCTAGTAAAAGAGTTACCATTTCTGCAAAAAGAGATGGGGGGGGGGAATGATCATTTTTAGTCATGCAGTTAAATCCTACATTTTAGGTATCGAAACGTGTCTATTTGGTTTTTAAACAAAACTACAGGAGAACTGCATAAATCAATAAACAGATACAGAATCACAGAATCTTAGTGGTTGGAAGGGACCTTTGAGATCATCGAGTCCAACCACATTAAAAAAAAAAAAAA
>JAOQGH010000012.1:41079529-41184110 GCA_025769975.1 Gallinago jamesoni
CTGCCTCTCTACAGTTTCCTTTCAGGTAGTTGTAGAGGGCAATAAGGTCTCCCCTCAGCCTCCTCTTCTCCAAACTAGCACAGAACTGCAGTAATCAAATGATAGTCAATGGCCTTCCATATGCCTACAGTGAAGCATTCTAGCTTTATGAAGCTAGAATCACACCAGATGTATTTATATTCCACCCTAGCTGGCATACCTGTGCATGCCCTTCAGTGTATGGAATTAGATTGGCTCCTGAAACTTTTCAGGAAGTATCACTACAGGACTCCTACCACTAATTTACCTCCACGTGAGTTAGCATCATAGCATCATGAGCATTTGTGCCATTTAACTCTGCTTTAAAATTACTGTCAGAACATCAAGGACCCAGACATTCCCATGTTCTTACTGCTTGGGATCACAAGCAACAGCAGGTTTTGGTAGGTTTGGGGTTTTTTTTTGGTTTTGAAGGTTTGGGCAGAGGTTCATAATCACTCCTGTAAATGTTCTCTCCACAGCATTTGCTTCTCTTCAAAACCATCATTGTGATGCCTTACATTAAGAAGTCAAGTGTTAGATCCACCCATTAAGAGGACAAAAAGTAAAACACAAGTAAGAAATTCTCTCTCGATTTCAACAGATCCCAATACAACATTATTAATTCCACAGTCTGGCTTCACCTCTGTAACGAAATCTGCACCAAGACACTAGATTCAAAACCAGACCTTCCCCGAGACTTCCACAGATGCACATCAGCCTGTCCACACCCAACAAATTGCAGGACCAGGGCCTGTCACCTTATCAACATAAATTAGGACTTGTCAAACAGGAAGAACACAGGAACAAGAAGAGATCTCATTAAACAAACAGGTAACTGTTTCCACTGTCCCACCCCGTAGCAAAAAAATAAATAATAGTAATAATCACAAACGTGGCATTTTTCCCCATTTATTCTGTGAGGCTCTCACACAGTTCTTAATTCTTTAGTTATCCAAGACAACTTCACAGAAGAAGGAAACTAACGTGACAGAAAAAAGGAGCTTAGAAACTGAACGCGGCCGGGAGAACCGCATGTGCTGCCTCCGTGTCCCCCCCCGCCCGCACCTGCGGCGGCAGCGCTGGCGGCCACCGCTCCGGCCGGGCCGCCCTGCGCCCCCCGCCCCGGCACCGGGCCGCCCCCCCGCGTCCCGTCCTTACGCCCAGCTGCTCCTTCGGCTGGGAAAACAAACAAGCAGAACAAAATGAAGGAAAGCGAGCGCGGGAAGGAAGGGAGCCTGACCTCGGCCAGGGCTGGCGGCACAGCCCGGCCTACCTGCCGGCGGCGGGGAGGGGTCGAGTCGGGGGAGCGGCGGCGGCGCCAGCAGCCCAGACACCATCTTGGGGGCAGTTGGGGGTGAGGAGCGGGGCCCGCCGGGGCAGTACGCGGCTCCGCAGCGTTTACCTGCTCTGCCAGCCCTGCAGGAGGTTGGTGTATTTGCTGAGCGTCCCTTCCAGCACCGGCTCCCGCCGCCTGCCGCCGCCACCGGGCGCCTGCGCGCCCCCCGGGCTGGCCGCCGCCGAGCCGGGGCTGCTGCCGCCGCCGGCCCCCCCGCCTCCATCCAGCCTCCCCGCGGCCGCCGCCCGGCCCGGCAACCCGCGGCTGGCGGAGGAGGACGAGGGAGACGAGCCCGCCGACGTGGGGCGGCTGCTGCTGCGGCTGCTGCTGTTGCTGCCGCCGCCCTCGCTCGCCGCTGCCGCCTTCTCCATGGAGCCCCCCGCGGCTGAGGCTGCCGGCCCCCCCTCCGGCCGCGGCTGCCGCCCGTGCCCGGCAAAGCCCTGACTCACAGGCGGGCGCGGAGAGGGGCGGCGCCCGGGGGAGAAGGGGCTGGGCCGCGCCGAGCGAGGGAACGGCCGCGCCGCCTCCCTCCCGAGCTGCTTAGGGGAGTTGGGCGGCGGTTGGCGCCCGCGGCTCGGCCGGCGCTCGGCGGGCTCCCGGCCGCCCCCTTCGTCGCCCCGCCTGCCCGAGCGGCGGGCAGGACGCTGCTCTGGCAGCGGGAGCCGCGCAGGCCCCTGCCCGTGGGCGGGTGCCACGCACGCATACAGGGAGACGGGCAGCGAAGGGGGAAAGGCAGGACACACACGCACGGGGGGGGGGGGGGTGCGTGGCGCAGCGAGGCGGCACACGGGAGCGTCCCGCGCACTCCCCCCGAGCCGTGACACACGGAGGGGTGACCCCAGAGGAAGGCCTGCCCGGGGCGCAGGGCGGCCGTGGAGGCCTGTGTGCACGCAAGGTGGTGGCACTGGGAGAGGGTGCCGGCACTGGGAGAGGGTGCCGGCACTGGGAGAGGGTGCCCTGCCTGCACGTTGCCAGGCCCTGGAGCGTGTGGCAGGGCGAGAGGAGAGCCCAGCTCACAGCCTCTATCCCTGCCAGGCCTCGCACACACACCACGACACGCACAGGTGCAAGGAAAGCAGTGGCTGTAGGCAGGGTGTATGCACACAGACACCATTGGAGAGGAGGATGGCCAGGCGACAAAGGTGACTGTCACTCACAAAAGCTGTGCCCACCGGAGTACAAAGCGTAGCACTGGAGAAAGCATTTCTTGGGACAGAGGGATGCACGTGGCTGCCTGTAACCATAGAGCATGACAGCAAGGAGTCAACTGTCCACAATACAGTACACCAGCAGCACAGAGCAGTGCCCACACACAGCAAAAAATCAAGGATTTTGTCAGAAAACAACAGTCTTGCCCAACGCACGGCATATACTGCAGACATAATGTATATCAACATACCACACCAGTCATATCCTTTATCCAGGCTTTGCAAAATCCCCACTATTGTGGGTTAGGTCACATCTGAAAACACAGGATATAACCTCAAGATGACTGTAAAAAGCTAAGCAGGCCCTTGTACTGGCAGTTTGGTGAGAAGCTCTGTGGTTACATTCCCTCAAATCAACTGCTGCATGAGCCAACTGCCTCCGGTTTCTTACAAGAAGTATCTTCACAGCACACCAAAGATGTAGTTATGCTTCTTGTCATTTTATAACTGGAGACCTGAAATATGGAAGAGCTCAGAGGGTCTGTGACGAAATATGAACTGAGCTTAGTTCCTGCCTTTAACCCTCTGGAAAGTTTTGCACTAGAGATTTTTGGAGTGAACTGAATGGCACGTGCCCTCTGTGTGCTGCACCACAGCAGATAATCAAACCATCTGAATCTACATGCAGTTAGAGGCCTTCGTTCCCCATACAAATGAGCATAGAGAGGAAGGCTCCTAACTCAGATTCTCTCAGTTTTATCTCTGGAAAATTCTACCATATGTGTGGTGGTTGGGTAGCTGAAGTGTTGGGCAACCTGATCCTGAGTTTTGGGGTAGTTAAACTTCTCATGTTTTAGCTAAATACTGTGACACTGCAGCCTGGAAACTTGTTTTGAATTTAGTATTTCATTGGCAGAACATTTAATGCACGTCTTGCAGTACAGACAAAGATTACAAACTCAGTTATTTTTTAAAACAAAATACTTCAGATAAACTAATTTTCCAACTCAGAGCTATTACTTAAGATGTTCATGTAAAATTCCCCAATCATTGTTTACCACAGAAAGAAACTCCATGACCACAGTCTGAAAATCCTCGTTCTTAGGCTCAACTCACTATTCCTGATGACCACAGGAATGAGCACGGCATGCTCCTTCAGGAAGCTCCGACACAGAGATAAGCATGAGACCCCTGCATTTCTCCTCATAATCAGCTTCAAGGACAGTCAACCAGGGTGGAACAAAATGCTTCCATGAAATAAGTGTCACCACATCAGCCACTGCAACACATTGCAAATGTGTTCTACATTATAAAGAATTAATGTCATTTTTTCTGCCTTTCACAGAATTTATTGGAAGAGAATTATGTCAGGAAAAGAAGCCTTCTTACACAGGTATAGAGAAGCCTCTCCATACCTCAAGTAACAATGGTGTGCTTACCAGGGAGTTTCCAAAATGGAAGGTACAACAGGCTGTAAATATAGTACGTCCCCAGGAGAATTTCACAAAATCCCAAAACATTTTTCCCTGCTGCTAGAAGGATTACTGTGATGTGAGAGCATAGAAAGTCCTCTTATGCATTATAAGCTAGTTAATAGATGGGAAATAAAACAAAGGAATAAATGGCCACTTTTCAAATAGAGGGAAACCACTACTCTGAGTTGAGATTTATGTTACCAGAATCCCTTCATTGGCTTATAGTTAAAACTAGAATCAAGTGCAAAAAGTAGCAGAAGGATCTCACAGTAGTGACTAAATCACTGATAAAATGGCAACGGAAATTTAATGTTGCTAAAAACCAAAGTAAAGCACCCATGAAGAAAATATATTTTACTATGCATGCATAATGCTGATCTATAAATTAGCTATAGCCTCTCAGGAAAGAGATCTTGGAGTCATTTTAAATAGTCTCTGAAAAACCCATCTCACTGTTCAAGGGTAATCAAGCAAACAGCTGTGATGAGCTCATTAGGAAAATAGAAATATCAGCATGCTGCTATATAAATCCATAGTATAGTCAGGGACCATGTTTATACTCTGTATTTATAATATCCCATCAAAAAGGACAGAGTAGAAATAGAAAAGGTATAAACCCCAGCTTTTTTATGAGGAGAGAGCTAAGTAAAAAGGGTTTTCTAGTTGGAAAAGAGACAACCAGTGAAGACAACGGTATTCAGGTTAATAGGAATGATTCTTCACTGTTTCTTATGAAACAAGAACTGTGGAGTAGCTGATTCAAAACAAGCACAAGAAAATGCTTTTTCACATGATTTGTACTGGTAAAACTCATTGTTACAAGATGGTTTTGGATGCCAAAAGTCTAGAAAGATTAAAAAAGCAATTGTTTTTGAAGAAACTTTAAACAAGGTTGAACAAAGTATTTCAGATGTACTTGAAGTTCAGAAAGGCCCTGAACTTCTGCATCCTTGAAGGCTGTTTATATTATTGATGAAATAATCCATGCTTTGTTCTTGAGTCTTTCCCTAAGCACCTACTAGTGGAAGGAATAAAGTACTGGATTAGACAAACCTCTGGTTTAACGTGCAGAGCAGCTGCTCGTATATTACAGATTCCTTCTGCTTGATTAACCAAAGGTCCTTTCGAGTCAAACATTAGTGTTCTCCACAGCTTTTATATTGTATTTAAGCACAAGAATAAGTCCCTTATCCCTGCCCAGTATGTACATACTGCTGCAATCCAACAGAGTTGGACAACCTTTCATAGCAATCCTGGTATCAGTGAGCCCCTATCCTCATTATAATATTAAGGTTCTTCAAAATGACTGAACCTCTATTTATCTTTTTTTTACTAGCTAATGGTCTGTCCCAGTAGAGCTAGACTTCAGGGTAATACACACTGACTTTGTCTGATGCAATCCTGCATGATGTATGCTTTGTTACAAGTATTCTTAATTAGCTATTTATTAACAGTAACCTGCCTAATGAAGGTTCTCACTGTTTCCACAGTACCACAGCTGCGATGTTACAGTCCTCCTTCAGAATGTTACTTTCACTCTCTGGCCAAATCAAAATTTTGCCTCTTTCATTAAGTACCTTATTATTAGTAACTTATTCTTTATTCCACCTTTTAGAAAGCAAAACATCTGGCAAGATAACAAATGCAGTACTGTTTACCTTATCAGGAAACAGAGTAGTTTTTCCATTCTTTGTTAAACTACACAGTTTTAGCTTCTAGAACATGGTCAGCTCACAATCCATTTGCCAGTTTCTATTTCCCAGTCGTCCTGGTTTGGTTTTCTATACCTTTTCAATTCTCCCCTATCAAACGGTTTTATAGAATTACTTTCCAATTTCTTTTTCCACTTCTGCTCCCCATCAGATATCCACACAACTTCTTACCATCAAACCATGTGGAGGAATTTAACTGTATGGTCTACAGAAACACTTCTGCATGGTCTACATTCAAGCATTGAACATAAGCCATGGAAATGCCTGAAGGGTTGCTAAGTTTTACCATCACCTCCTTCTTGCCCTGCAGTCCTCCTGAGACACTCCCATTAGCTTTGGAGACTAAAGCCACCTGTCACTAAACTGCAAGCAATACTTAGGGCAAAAACATACCACTGTGCACCTCAATCACCACTGTCTAAAGACGTCAGCAGGGAAAATGACTCAGACACGTTCCCTAAAGTTCAGCTTATGCCAGAGTCCCACTTCCACCAAGCCTGCTCTCACTAACGCTTCCCCACTTGTCTACAGCAACTGCCAGAGAGTGAATGCAGCTGGTTGAATGGTGCAAAGCAGCAGCGTGTCCTCTGGTCCTTCCTCAGATCCAGTTCCATAGATTCCTGGACTTAAAGGACTAAAAGAAGCAGTGACCCCTCTAATCTGGCCTTTTTCATAACGCAATACAAGAATTGTAATACAATCACTATGCTATATCTTATATAATGTTTTCACTTAGATTTAATGAGCATATCAGCCATGAGTAAAATAAATACTTCTGACTTGAGGATTTCAAGAATGTAGAGAAGCTACCATTAACTTTGCAGTCTGCCAACTTTAGCCTTATCCTCCCTCCCTGGTGCCTGTAAGCTTGCAATAATGCATGCTAAACACGCTTCTTTGCCATGCTTCATCCTGTTGTCGGCAGCTTTTCATCCAGGTTTCTTATCCACCAGCATAACCATCCTCCTAGCCCTCACTTGACTGTTTCTTTGTCACCACCTTTATGTTAAGACAGACACAGCATATGGTAGAAGTACCCCAACTATCTTGGCTGCCAGAAACAATTGAGCCAAGGAAACAGAGACTTGCGTGCAGGGTAATTTACTCTTCCACGAGGCATTGCAAATTCATTTGAACTGAGGTTTGTGCTGCCACAGCTCAACTCCCATAGCTTGTTTACAGTGCACTGCTCTATAATTTGCAGGTTAGACCAGTTGAAACAAAACTTGATCAAAACGTCTGAGCCTCTGAAATACAAACTTTGGGATGGTTAGCTGGAGAGAATACTAGTTTATATTATGCATATTATATATACTTGCATTGAATGGCATTAAATGTGCATGAGGAAGTGATGTGTATGACAGCCATGACAAAAGGTATTTTCTGCATAGTAAGAATCAACCCTTTGAACTGCAACTGGAAACAAATAGGAAGCCAGTGCATAAAGAAACTAAGTGAGCATAAATATCACTGACATTATATATTGTATATTTTAGGTAGTGGGAATGGCTTCATTCTGTGCCAGCTAATGTTTCAACAGTTGTGATAAGTAGTCGTAAATACAGTTCTTTAAAACAGATTAATTCATACACTGAGGCCAGAAGAAAACACTGAGATTACCTAGTATAACCTGCTGGAAAACAGAAACCCTTTTCAGTTTGATGTGGAATTACAAGTAAATGCCAATATATTAAATCTTAACAGTGTGCAGTCATTTTTACCCACAGTTTTTCTAGCTCTATAGTTAAATATTTAGAGATTTGAAAAGTACACTAGGCCACTAAAGGTCAAATTCAGATTCAAGACCAGGCTGGGTTTACTCAACGCCACTACTTTATATTGTACCTCAAACCAGTGCTCAAGCTTTTTTTTATACCCCTTTTTTTGGAGAGCTGAGTGGTTCCAGAGGAATCTGTCAGATTTCAACATTTATTATTCATAAGGCATGAGGCTGTATATCACTGTAAAAAACCCCAGCTTAACGTCCATCCACTTTCTAAATGAAATATCTATGGACCTGTAAACTTATGCCTAATCTGCAAAACCATTTTTACATCCTAAAAGTATTGTTATAGAGCACTTACACTGCACAGTGTATATTTATTGATAATATACTGCTACCTTATGCCACTTGGGCTCTGATCTCACACTCCAACAGCAATCTGTATAGTTGTTTGATAATAGCATGCAGTATCTTATAACTTAAGAACCAGTTCTCATTCAAATTGAACCCATCTCTAATTCCCTTATTCACCCACAGCAGACCTGTGTTTTACTCAAATCATCTTTTAAAATACTATTTAGGTAATGTTAGAATCCACCACGCAATGAGATGACAGTTTAAAATTAAAAAAAAAAAAAAAAGGAAAGAACTATGCACTAGAAATTAAAACCAAGATACAAACAATTAAGATTTTTTGGTAATGAGAAAGGGAGAAAAATTCAGCTAATAAAACTTTCAAACAACTACTTATGCAGAAAATACTTTAGATTACTAATTTCAGACTCCATTCTGCAAGCAGTTTCATGTGCAGAAACCTAATTGAAACAAATACTAGTGAAACATCTATATCAAATACATCTAATGAAACATGACTGACTCCTTTTTTACCTACAAATAGGCATAAAAATACTGGTAGGTATTTCAGTATATGAGGTTGAAATATATAGACATAGCAAAAGACAGAGCATGCTTGAAACACTTTCTGAAACTGTGGAACCTTGTACTAAAACAAGCATAACGTTCACTCCCTTTTTCATGACAATGTTTTAGAAGCTGGGCAGATTATAGACATTTCCTAGTTTTTTATGAGTAATGTTAACACAAAATGCAAGAACCTTAGAGCAAATCATGACACCTACATTTTAACTGCTTTTTACCCTCAAAATAAATCTTCTGTAAGATCAATAAACTACTGAAATACATTTTGCCATTCAGTTCTAAATTTTAGCTCTCACCAATAAAATGAGTCAATAAGTGTGTAAAAGGCAGTAAAACTTGGGGATTTTTTACAGTTTAGGGGTTTATAGTCTTGGGGGTTATACTTTGATTAATTCTAGAATGTGTGATGTGTGCAATTATCCGAAGCTAGGGATGGCAGTTAGTTTGCCAGCATTCACCATTGATTGATTTTAATTTGGCTGATAACAGACAAATGATAATGGCTTGTGAAAAACACATGAACCAAAAAGTTTTTACATATTACAATAAACAAGATTAGTTATTTAAAAAAACAAACAAAACCCAAACAAACAAAAACCCAAAAAATAACACACAAACCCAAACAAACGAAAAAAACAACCAAAACCGTAAAAGGAGTGTGCTGCATATTGCCTAATGCAAATGCTGGGCTCATTCTTTTCTGGTCTGCAATTTAATGCTGATATAACAGATAAACAACATTATATTCAGCAGAACCCCACAGCACAGAATTGACTGTTATCTTCACTGATTCTGAAGAACAGTGGAAACTGAGGTTTATAAAAGCCTGACAAGGTCATTTATCTAATCCTCTTTAGGTTGCTGGACAGAAAGAGACAGCCATATTTTTTTTCTCCCTCTTCTCCAGTGAATTTGCTTGTAAAGCTTGCTCTCCCATATCACACTCAGCCTTGACAGGAGTATCCAGTGGAGATAACCTCAAATATGCAAAAAGCTGAATTATGATTCTGTTTCTCTGGTTTCTGAAACTCAGCTGTCAGCTTTGATCTTTGACTTTTGAGAACCTATTCTGCAAAACTGAATGTGCATTCAAACTGAATGGTTTGATATGAGAGTATTTGCCATGATTCCAAAGTAGAAACAAATGCTAATATTTTAGAATAAGCAAACTACAAGTTCAGGAAAGTGTCGTTTTTCAGTTTAACTTTTCCTGACCTTGGTCTTTTCCATAGAGGATGCCTTAGCTGCAGTTTCACAAATCCAGACATTCTAAACTCTGAGCTCTGCCAGCTTCGATCAATCATGAACTTCCCCTTACTATGGTGATACTGTGTTACAGCCTAAAAATAGGGCTATGCTTTCAGAAAATGAGATAGCATTAAAGTTATGAAAGTTGATAAAACAGATTCCAGACACTACTTAAATGACAATAAGAGGAAGAATCAAGGGCTTTGCGCACACAATTTTCTTCCTTCTGTATAAGATACACAAGAGACTGGAGAAATTTGTTTTAATTTTTCTGACATCCTGTTTGTGGGAAATAAAGAAGGAATGTCTAATCTCACTGTGCTATTGGGGAGAAATAGGGAAAAATTCTGGGGGACCTTGAAATCCTAATCAGGAGAGGTTAACCCCTAACTAACAAGACAGGCATTGGATCTCTATAAAAAATTTTGTCACAAATATTTTAAACTGTCACCAGAAATAAAAATTTAAACAAACTATGTAACAAGGTTTGGAAGGGTCTCAATAAGAACTTTCCAATCCAAATTAGGCTTCACTTGATCTGTTGTCAGATTTAAAACTTATGCAAGTTCTCTGCAAAATTCTCAAAACAATTCATGAAAACCAAATAGAAAGGATCTGAGGCTTTAGTGTAATTATCAAATGGAACAAGGAAGGTCTTCAAAAGTTCATGCACCTTTTTTTTTTTTAAAGACTGCTTTAACAAAATCATCATCTAAAAGCTATAAATAAACTCATACACAGCATGTGTTTCATAAACTGGAATAGGGTCATATTATCAGAGAACACCACCCATTTAATTTATTAATTTAATCTGATCCCAGATTCCTTCATTTCAGAAATCAAATTCATATTGCTTTTAGTAAAGAAGAGCATAGAATTCTATTGCTAACACAGAAAAATGGGACTTATAGGCAGCAGTAACAAAGACAAGAATCAGTCAGTTTGAAAGAGGTTTGGATTTTTGTCTTTGCTAACAACGAGAACTGTCATACCCCATTCAAAGCACCAGCAAGGTCTTTGGCAGTTGCTGTCGCCTTATTTTGCCAGCGAGATCTATTCTAACCAAGTTTAGACAACACTTTGATAGCAACACAAACGGCTGGTCGACTTCAGAATTCCCAGTGGAGGTGGAGCTGCTCCAGTGTCAGCCTAAGAATGTAATGGGGAGTTTGCCAAAAAAGGCTAGGTTAGATGCAGTCTTCAGAGGCTGCACATAAACCACATGTGTCAAAATCCTGGCAGTTAGCTGCCAGGAAGTTTGTAACCCAGCGAGAAATAGAAGACAAGTCTCCTGACATAACCACAGGATTTTCTCACTCTCATAGAGCTTCAGAAGGAAAGCTGATGTTGTTTGATGGTGCAGTGTACCAGCAATGAGTCAGAGATCATCAACCACAGAGAAAGATAACCAAGCCTTTCAGGCTAACTAGAATCTTAGGAAATTATTACAAAGAGAAACATACCTAAACAAGCCAACCCATGCCATCACACAAGAAAAGAGAAAGGCTTAAGAAAAAAAGAAAAGCTCTATCTGTCTGAAAGTAAACTGATACCCTGATGCCACAGGCTTTAAGATTACTTTCCTTTTGTTCAGTAGTTTTGGGGGAAAATACCGCTCCTATCTATACAAATTATATGCATGACACTTCTGACACATTCCTTGCACTCAAGTACTTTTCTTCACAGAGAATAGGAATGGTGTTTATGTATTCAGAGGTACTAATGGCCTTATTAATTAATAAATATGGGAAGAAATACACAAAGCAATTTCTTTCCACTTCGTTTTTTCCTAACATTTCCCTAGTGTAAAATTAGCACAGTTCTCAAAAGTGGAAATTCTATGAAGTTGTATAAATGAGGTACAGGTCTTCAGGCCTGAGTCTTGCTAAAAGAAAAAAGTAAATGTGAGGGAAAGGTCAGCTTCTTTCTCAGGAAAATTCTCCACTTTACTCCAAGTCAAGAGAGTTAAAGTTAACAACTCCTTTTTCTTTGGCCAAGAGCGGTGTTCTTCAGCCTGGACTGGTGAGGTAGGAATAAGCAGCAAGCAATACAGAGTATCAGTTTACCAAAAAGTGATGAATATCCATTTGTAACATAGCAACAAGGCAGCATATTTTTCATTTACAATCTGTAGCACAAGACAACTGATGTTTCTTCCTTGGAGAATAAAGTTATTTTCTGCTCACTAATGCTGTTCTTAGTTACCCAGGAATGCATACGTGGAAGGCCTGACGAGGAAGCGTGTACTTTCCTGTTTCACTGGCTTCTGAATTTCCCCTACATTGTCTGAACTGTCAGTGGCACCCTTTGTGAAGAGCTGCACCTCTGAGAAATTTGTGCTATATAATAAAGAAGATCAAGAAATTCAAGCCCAACTGGAATCAAAGCACTTAATTACATAGTTGATCTCTACTATGCATCCTGTGTCCCAGTCTACTTAATGTCACATAACATCAGAAATAAAATCAAAATGCATATCCTAGAGGCTCAATCACAGCTCTAACTCTCTAAATACAGCAGACAACAGAAGGAAGTTCAACCACTGTTATACTGTGTGTCTAGAAAAGCAATAGGTATCATGAAAAGAAAAAATGACATTGAGAAAGTCACCTTTTTATGGTCGTTGGTGCTGAAATACATGGTATGTTTACGTATCTCCTGTTAATATAGGTCAAAGGAGACAGTGAAAGTGCAGCATAGAAATGTAAGAGTACAACAGCTGTGCCATAAAATGAAACACAAAAATGTGGTTTTATCTAGGGTGCAAGATTACATCAGAAGTATCTGGGGCTGAATGAAAACTGAAGAATCATTTTTTTTTTCTCCTGAAGGAATAGAATATTGAAATCTAGGACACAACTAAAAAGCTTCAGAAAGCACTAAAAAGACTGGCAGATTTAGAATTAAAACTGGGCACATTATTTAGAGTTAGCTCAAGATCTACTCAGTCCAGAATAAGGCTTGTAGCAGATGGATGGCAGTCTAATTCATCACACATGACTGAAAATTCAAAATGCCAGTAAAAAGGACAACTCAGGTATGAAGCTCACATCTGCAGGGGTAATAAGGAATGCATACAAATTCAAAATCAAAGTCAAGCAAAATAACACAAGAAGCCTTACATTCTGTGATGGCCAGTGCAATCTAGGAAAACATGTCACAAAACATATGTAGAAAGAGAAGCAAAAAACCTAATACATTATGTCATTTTGCAAGGGTGAACCAGAAGAGTGCACAACATCAAAAAGGAGATAATGAGGGCCTTATTAAGTCTGATTAATTCTTCACAGGAGTTGTACCAGGAGATGAATGGACTGCCAGCTAGAAAGCAAATGGGAAATGTATTGCTTTGAGCGCCAGTGTCCAGCTTAAAACTAATGTATTGCCAGAAGTGTAGAGTTTCTAATAAAGTGACACTAATAACAGAAGATAAGCAATAGGATCTAGGTCTCACAGTGGTTGGCTTTTCCCACAGACACAATATATTAATTAAGCTATATTTCTATAAATTACAACAATGTTAAAGGAAAAAAAGCTCCAGCTTTTGGATTAAAAGTAACTAATGTCCTCGATCTTACTAAGGAAGCCACACTCAGAGGCAAAAGGAAAGGAAAATAATTTAGGTTATTTTGAAGATCTTCCTAGAAAATGTAACAGTCCTCATCGAGTATAGAAAAGAGCTGGTGAAATTCAAGCACTTCACATTTCACGCCTCTAGGAAGGCTCCCCTTGGCCTAACATAACATGAGAAAAGAACCTGAATGCAATATTTTGGGAGTCACAGTGCAAACAGAAGAAACAAAAGAGCAAACATATTTAAATATCATAGAAAATATAGTCCACTTAGCCATGGATTCCAAAGAATTCAGCAAATATTTTAAAAGGGAATGTGTTCCAGTTCCTCAAAGGGACAGAATACTCAGGGAATGTGGCTGATGCCAAGATTTTTCTTCGCTGAATGAATTCTCAAAATCTTTCTATCCTGAATCTTTATTTAATCCAATATTCTAATAAAATTTCCAAGGTTTAAAGGTGCAAGAAAGTGCCCAGTTAATGTGGTAATTCATTACTACAAAGTTAAGTTTCCGTTCATTATAATTTGAATAGCTCACACACTTCACAAGACTTCTAATTGCGTTACTGATGATGAATTTCGAATGGTCAAAGCATGCCTGAGTTGTGCACATTTTAGTGCCTTCAAGGCCAATGTACTAAACAATTAAAAACTTTCAAATAAATACTCTTGCAAAATTGAAAGCTAAGCCATAAACTACATTACTAAGTTCACTGTTATTACAGCAGATTAATTAGTCATGAAATAGAGTTTATGGGTGCACAAAGAAAGACAATGCATCATCTCTACTACCAGCAAATACGAAGATCTAAATCTCCAAGAGAACTGATAATATTTCTTCTAAGAGATGCAGCAAATTTTATAGCAGTTGAGAAAATAAATACAAATGAGAAGAGGCTTCATTATTTACTATGTTAATTCGTTCTTCAGTCCAAATTTTTTTTACACCATCCTGGTATCCATTCTTACATATTAGGTATTAACTAGAATATCAGAGCAGAGGAGACAAGTTTGCAGAGTTGGGATATATATAGGGAGAATAGTCTCTTCATGCTAATAACTGTAAAGCGTTTTCCTCTTTAACCAAATGAACACAAATTAGACTATCAAACAATGCTAGAGCCTCTCCTCTGCATAAAAAGACAGCTTTTTTTTTTTTGAGACAATAGTTTGTGGCATTCTGTTGACTCTCAGAGCAGATTTATATAAATAAAAGTGGATTTATCACTTGTGCATATTCAAAATTAAAACTGTTATACTGAGAGATAGCCACTCATATTTACTGATAGCTGGTGGTATCTATTAGTATCTATCTATTGATGTTTACTGAGTTTTATTCCTACCAGTAATGACAAAAACTCAACTCTTCTTCACCTTGTTTCTTAATCAACATGAAGAAGATCAACATGCATCTTTTACACCCATCATTTACGCCTGCACAACCCTATTCATGGCAACTAAGTTGCATGAGTTTTGGGGATGAATACCTCATGCTCTAGAACACTATTTTAGGTCTGAATACCACATTAATACACATAAGCTTTACAAACAATGAAGATTTAAAGAAAATCAAAACTAATGGTTAAAATGCTTTTTCTTGAAACTTGCAGGGATATTTTTTTTCCTCTTGCTTCTCCCACACCCAAGTAACCAACTGAGACATTACTCAGGAATTCGGAACTCAGAGCTCTTTTGGAAACTTCTCTGTTGAGCATGGATCTAAGCAAGCTGCTAAAACCAATTAAGTTATCCATAAACTACAAATTTTTAGTTTTGCTATGAAGAACATCCCAGTCTTTCTTAATCATAAAGGGTGAAGACTCAAATTAGGTCCAAAGTGGGAGACTATTTCAAATATTTTACTAATTTTAAGAATTTGAATAAAAATGTACATGTTAACTGACTGTAAACTTCATTTTGTGCCACATCTGCTTCAGAAACGCTCAGTCTAATGCTTCCTTTGTCTCCATCTTGGTCTTTTGCACAGTCAGTTTGCATACAAACTCTGTAAACCAATAAAGTCCCATATTTTTGAACTTCAGTTACATGGGAAAGGATTTATTGTTGGGAAACAGCAACTCCCTCTAGTGCCAAAGGAGCTTCCTCTGCAGCACACTAAATGAATCTCCAGCAAAAGTTATTCTTTGCTGATTAATATCGTGTTCTTGTTCTGAACTTGCATTTGTGAGTCTATTCTACTGTTACTGGACCTTGTTGTATCTGCTAACACAAGCGTTAGCAGGCACTAAAATTTAATTGAAAAAAATTCTTTTTTTTGCAAGCATATTTCTGTGCTTGCAAAGCAGAATACTGTTAAGCATTGCTGATTTTTCTCTTTGAAACAAATTATGTTCTTCTTTGAAACAAATGATGTTAAGCACATTGGAAAGCTTTGGTTTACATACTCAGACCTTATCAGACTGGCACTAAAGCTGGCTAGCTGCCATTTTTGAAAGCTGTTTCAGAACCCCCTGACCTTTCACAATTTATGGCAAGTGTATGATTTCCAACTAAACAAAAACATTGAAATCAGTCACAGTTACTCTGGAGGCTAAATTTGTCCTAGGCGTTGATGCTCAGGAGATTAATATGCATAGACTCTACCACAGAATAACAAAACAGAAAGTTGGAACACCCTCATGGGAGTTTTTATCCTGTGCAGATAAGATAAATAGAGCCCTACGCCCTTGAGTTACAAACTAGCTGCGGCAGATCAGTTCCACGGGGGACATTGCATGCCGGCTTGGTGTGCTGATAACAGGGTTTGGATGCTGCTGGTACTATTAGACTGCACATACTGTACACAAAGGTTACTGAGATTGTCACACTCGATGTAGTGAGGCTTTGCACACATTAGGATTGCACAGCTTGCATTGTTTTCTGATGCACAGCAACAGAAAAGCACGAATGTAAGTGGTAAAGGCAAAAAAAAACCAGCCTACTGCTGGTGAGAAATAATATTGCATCTCATTAAAGATGACCAGAGGCAGCAGGGAAGCTGTCCTGCCTCCATCACAGAGAGGTGACTAGCCTGCAATGCTAGGCCTGCCCTCCATCCAGAAACACTAGAGGTGGAAAAGAATAGGAAATGGGATTTATAGAAAAGATCTCACTAGAAACTCCTGTTACAATGCCTTAAAACTTAGATTATGATCTGATATCCAAAATATGCCTTTTTAAACCTGTATAGGTTTATTGATTATGACCTACTATCTAGAAAAAGGATGAACACAGGAGACAAACAGCTGCTTTGCTGTCTTAAAGTCAGAAGCTGAGGTACAAGCCGCCCCTCATGTAGTGTACGTGGTGGGCGTTTACAAAGCAGACAAGCACGATATATGCCCTGTGCTGATCCATAGCAGTGAGGTATGTCTCTGTATGTTGCAACGTGGCCGAGTTCTGTACAGTGCACAATCTAAAACAGCACAAAGCGTACAGAGAATTAGGGTGTTTACAGTGCAGACAGAAGGGATGACGACAGTGGGGCCAAGAAATAACATATCTATCCCTGCACAATTACCAAGTACAATTTGGCTTTCTTCCTCCTGTAGCCTTTGCTTTTTTTTTCCTGGGATCACTGGCAGCCTGTGAGTCCCATGTAGTAGAACTCCTGCAGATTTAATGGCTTTACAAACTGATACCCCACAACCTGGTCTTCATCAACAACCAGCTTGGCTTGGTACTCAGCCACAAGGATCGCAAACTTCCTGTTATAAACAACCATCCATTATGAGATTTAACTAAGTAACCAGCCTGGTGAAGCCATGGGATAAGGTGATTCTCTTAAGTCTCCCAAGAATCTCTTAAGGCAGTGTTTCTATGGCTGTTATATATTTTGTGGCTAATGAAACATTGGCTGGCATATTTGCTGGAGTTTGTACATTTGGCATGAAGAGTTATTAAGCTGCGTTTTACTAAATACCGTATTAGTTTTGCTTGGCACGTAGAGTGTATTTTTAAGATATAACATGTTATAGACATAGAGTTTGTTTGTCTTACCTGATTTATTTTTAATATGATCTTGCATAATAATAGAGTGATTTGTTCCAATTCTACAACAAGGGAATAAGAAGATGTTTTCACTTCCAATCTTAAATAGTTTGTAATCTGGAATAATTTGCTCTTTGTACTTACCTTCCTTAAATGAGTGAGTCATGTATTAATTGTTACTTATTATGGCCCTAGTCCCTTATCCTGCATAACTTTACTCGAATAATCTGGCTCTGTGGTTGCCCAAATGAGTGATGTCAGACAGGAACACAAGTAAATTGTCTTTCTGTGCAGCTGATCTTTGTCCTACTCTCAGCAGTGCAGGATGGGCACAGGTGCATCCACATAACTCAGAAAACAGTTATGCATTTACTGTGTTAAAAGTGCATCTTATATAAGCCTGCGTCATTATAGCTTTTAACACTACTGTAGAAAAATATTTCTGCTTTAGCTGTCAGGAAACAGCAAGAATGAGCTGCTCTGCAAAGGAAGGTGAGCCAAGAGAAACAAGCCAGGATGGCAAGCAGATGGGAGCAATGCCCTTCCTAACAAGGTGTAGTACCACACTACCTGAGCAAGACGAGCAAAGCAGGTCCAAGCAACAGTAACCAGGTTCAGCCAAAAGTCCACTGATGGCCAGACATCTCTGTGGACTGGGCTGAAATGCAGCTCCTGAGCCAATAGGTGGAGCGTGCATGGACCAAAACATGCATCTTGGTCCCATGTGAGGTTTCTCTCAGCTCTTTCGCATGACCTAGCTGTTTACAGAGCAGTCTGACCCAGCATTATGCGGTTGTGCCACACCACAGCTGCCTGTGCACAGAGGCAGCTAGAGCCTGGGAGATGGAGAAGGGGTTCCAGAGGAGACTTACAGAGAAAGATGGTTTCAGGCTGGTCAAGGCAACTAGAGCCTGTGGGGTCACTGAAGGCCCTGATACCAGCTTAGTTAAAACATTTCGTAAAAAGTTTTTAGCTATTAGTTTCCATTTAAAAATGAACTACTCTTCTCATATTCCTTACTCTCCTTGCTACATTAAATGTTCACGAGTCCGTACACACTGAGGCTCTCATTTGGCTTAAAATGAACTGACAGTTACTTTCTGATTTTTGTACTTGACATTGACTGTTTCACAATGAATTTATATTGGTTATTGTTTCACAATGTTTACATTGTGAAAAACGTGTTCCACATTTCTCAGTTCAGTTTCTCTTGATAACTAACTTGTTCCAAAAAATGACAATGACATATAATTAAACTTGAAGCCAACAAAAGATCAATTACTGAACTGCATACAATTCCATATAGTCTATGTCAATAAAAGCTATTACACAGTAACAAACTGACTCTCAGACACACCTATTGAGAGCACCAGTTAAGCCTATCACTGATCTGATGGTGACTGCTGGGTATAATTATTTCTAAAAATCAGTCAATACATCTTTCTACAATAACTTTAACTGAATGTTTTCTTCAGACTTCGTAAGACTGAAATCTGATATAAGGAGAGAAATGAAGACATATGTATTTAGGTTAACATTCACTATGTTCATGGAACTGCCTGCACTGTCTCAATCCTCACTTTGGAAATCCTAAACTTTACATCTGTTTTACTAAAAACTTGCAGTGAAAGTACTGGGACTGTCTTCCAGAACTTTTTTAATCTGGAAGTGTAGCTGCATGTGGGTTAAAATTCAATCTAGATGTGGCAAAAGCCTCTGGAGCACACTAGAGAGACACTGTTAAGTGAGCTATCTTGATTCCAGATCATTGGACAGTGCATGAACATCCATGAACTTCTGATTCCATAATTCAACTGACCAGTCATTTTACATCTTGTCCAGCTAGAAATAGTTATCACTTCAAATGCAGATACTTCTTTACTATCAGATCCTTCACTGCAATGTTATATTGGGGTCAACTCTGTGTCTCCAGAGTTGCTAGCACACAGCACTGTACCTAACAATCCAGCAGTAGTAAACAGCAATGCTAAGAAAATCCTATTACTTGTTAAGAGCTTGTAAGCCCACTCAAAACTGTCTTACGTTAAAATGTGGAGGCAATTATGTCAATGAATGTGCAGCAGATTTGCAGTCACCTGTAGCATCATAGCCACAAAGAAACACAAACCATTCCACATGAGTTAAAGCAGATTTTTTCCTATGGGCTCATGGTAGAAGCTCAGAGACACCTGGTATTCTTTTCATTCCTAGCTGAGAACAGTTATGGCACATGGACACTAGCCAGTACAGTTTATCTAAAGATCCAGATTCACTGTGATTTTTTTTTTCTTTTAAACAATCCCCTTGCAGTCAACAGACTTCAGGAAAAACTGGATATGTGATCCAAACCTCTTTCAACTAATAACTATGCAAAAATTTTATGTAGAATTCCATGGAAATAGAGATTAACAGTAAAAAAGAGAGAAACAGTAAAAACTTTCAATTAATTTCTCTATTTGTGCTTGATAAGAGCCTGGTGTAGGGCTGTGTAGGCAGCATAGTTCCATGAGTTGGGGATGCACAGTAGCAGAAGAGTCCTTTAGAGTTTTTGCAAGAGACCCGGTCACTGCACTGTCTGGAAGGCAGAGCAACTCTGCAAGGAAGAGTTATCCGCAAAGCAGAAGTGATGAGGGCAGGGCATCTCTGTAATGAGCACCAGAGCGGAGGCACTTCTTAGTCCCTAGCAGCTGTAAGGATCATGTCAGAGATACTGACCTGTGCTTTGAAAATCGAATGCTTCAGGGAACAGTCAGTTCCCTGACTGTTAAGCAGCAGGGAACTAGGCCTACATTCTTACACAATCACCATTCTCCTACCTTCACACGACAAAGGTGTTTGCTATTGTTTGCTTTGTGGAGGAAAGGTTAGAAAGAAAGCACTCTCCACATGCCATCAGAATGGTTCAGTGAGTAAGGTGAGATGAAGACTAGTTCAACTTCAAGAAGATACAAATGGATGATAGAAAAGAATGATTTGAGGCCATCTGCACTTCAAAAAAAAAGGGAAAGAAAACCCACATATGTAGAGCAAAGCTTGCCTTTATTTTTTATTTTGTAAGGAATATTTTTTAATACTGTTTTTATATAGGACAGAGCAATGACAACCAATTCCTCTAAAAATAGTTCTCCACTGCCTAAAGACGGTAGGCAAGAAACACTTACCTGACAGACACCCGTATTTCCCAAATCAGTTTTCTGTATTGCCCTCAGCCCACATAATTCTGTCTGTGTTTTATATTTAGACTCTGTATTCCAGAATACAAGTCTAATAGCAGTAAATTGCTTAGTCAGTCCTTTGACTTCTTTTGCTATGGGCTGAGACAGTTCAACAAACACATTAAGCTAGAAAAAGCAGATAAATACAGTGAATTCTCCTATTTGACTTTCTGCATGGACTGCACAAGCAACAACTTGTCTGTCAACACAAGGTTGGGGAAAAAAGTGCAGAAAGGTGAATAAGCAACTCAGGGAGGATAGCCTTTTTAATGACCCAAAAGGTTTATCATGCCATGACCTAAAAGTAATAATGATGGAACACAAAAACCTTAATATCATAATTTGTAACAAATTACCATGAGTAACAGCTTACCTGAAAATAGTACACCATGTTGGGCAGGCAGAGGAAAAAACAGCAGGATCTGTAATATAAAGAGAGAAAGTCTTTATGAAGCTAAAAAGAGACATTTATTTTCCAGATTTCTCCTTATCCATTAAGCTTTATAATTTGTGCTTAACCTAGGTTCCTAGCCATATTAAAATTGTATTTATCTTATAAGGCCTGTCAAAATGCAGTATGATCTCCAAGCAAAGCTGCAAACATTCTTTTTTCTTTGAGAATAGAGAGGTGATATATTTGGAAGATTGGCTTATTTTGAAGGTGCCTGTCAACCTTGCATGAAGTGGGTGGTTCTCTAAAAATGAAGTGAATACATTTGCCTGTATGTAAGGAGAAGTAAAGTGGCTTTTAACCTTAAAAACACCTTCCTTTCCTCATCAACTTTTTATCCTCAAACATGCAGAATAGTCTGCCAAAGTAGAGCAGAACTGGGAAGTCTGAGGTGAGAATGAGCATAAATGAGAAGCATTTGAATAAAGGAGTGGAGAGCTGACAAAATAAGCACAGATAAGAAGTGAGAAAACAGGTTATGTGAAGAAAGGATGAGGAGTAATAGGGAGTAGAGATGAAGGTGAGGAAGTCTGAGCGGGAAGGAAGGTAAAATGTTTGTGCTTTTTAGCATTTCCTGGCCCTAATGCACATTTCTTTTCTGTGGGCTTCCAAGCTGCTCAGCAGTCACTGGGAATAAAAACCCAAAAACTAAAAGCCAAACCTAACTCATCCCCATTCTGTACACCTTCAAAAAAGTCAAAGACAGTGGGACATGAAGAGCAGTTTCTTAATTCTATTATTCAGTTACATCTATGTTTGTCTGGTTTAGGCAGGACCTCATCCTCATTTGTGTCTTTAATGTGCCTTAGAAACTAAGGTTTATGAAAGGAGGTCTAATGAAAATATTAATTATTATATCTTAATCTCCTTCCCTTTGAGGTCATTTACCCGGAGCGGCTGAGCTGCGCTACCCAACCCATATCCATAGCTAGGCTAAAAAGTTCATACTACTAATGAAGTCACAGTTTTGCCAGTCCCATGTTCACATAGTAGTACGTATGTAAAAGAAATTCCTACAAAATCAGCAGAATTTAGAATGGCTCAAGATGTGTTTCAAGACCTTAATATGATCCAGTGCAATAAATGTATGCTAAAAACCCTGGTTTTTATAATAATCTATTCAATGAGAAAAACAGCATATTAAATGGAAATTTTCCAAGTGGGTAATCAGCATTGTTTTCAGAATTTGCAATTAAAACTAACTATTTTAAACTGCTGTAGCTCTCCTCTATTTTCTAGTTGCCAGATGTTTTTGCTTTGTACAGGACTCTTTGCAGCTGTAGATTAGCACTGATGTTTTATTATCTCTGGGTACTGACTTTTGAAAGGAGCTTGTCCAGTTTTGATAAATGCTTGGATATCAGACAAATAGAAAACTTTCTAGAAAAAGAGAAACAGGCATTCTAGCAATATCTAGAATAGTTAAAATAGATTAAAAGATTAAAGTGTAAGTGCAGTGACTCTGCATACAAGTAGTCCAGAACACGCAACTAGAGAATCTCAGAGCTTTATATTGCCCTTATATACTTACATCTACTGCCCTTATATACTGACTTGTTTTTGTTCTTCTTAATGGATGCTTAACCCACACTGTCTTTTTCATCAGCATGTGTAAAGTCAAATGAAGCACTCAAAAAAAAAGTGGATCTATCTCTATTGACATTGGACCTACAGACCACTTGAATACAGAGGAAAACTGGAAAACAAGAACAGCGATCTCATTGTTTATTACTTTCTCCCCCACGCAAAATATATTTTTATTTCCTTTATCAAGCTTCCTCTTTTTTTTTTTTTCCTGTAGTGGAATTATAGGTACTAAACCATCTGCTTTCTTACATGCACTTGATAAAGTTGATATTGACTTTGTCTTTCAGGGTGTTGACAGATCAAATCTGTAAAATCTTAGTGGTGATTTAATAAACCCAGATGGTTGCTTCACCTCTCAGAGGAGCTCAAGCTCATACCAAAGCTTGTGTAAGGGAACATGTGTTCCTGCCTCAGCTGCTTCCATGCAAAGCCCAGAATCTGAGGGCCTTAACACCTATAATTCAGGCAAACATTGATTTATTAGAACCTGTAGCTGTCTGTCACTTCTCTTTGGCTGGTTGCTGCACAAGGTTCAGGAGAATGGAATATGCACATAAGTATCTGTGACTTCAGTTTGAAGATTATACCTGGACTATCATGGCTTTGTGAGGATGCACCCTTTTACAAAAGAGGCTACTATTCTAGTTTCCCTGAGATTACCTTTCAGATTGCCTTTGCAATCATTAGCAATTTAAAGATGCCAGACTCTGAACTCAAGCCACTAATGCACAAGTTATTTCTTCTGCTAGCCTTGAGAAAAATATTAAAATCTTTGGCTGAGGTCGGTGTAGCCTGCTTGGATAGGAAGACAGTATCTTCAATCAGTACAGCTAAATTGCCTGAACACATCTGTCTGAGTCTACAGATGAGGCATAAAAGAATATTTTAATGTTCTTCCTAACATTAATAATCTGTTAGCACTCGTTTTAACAGTAGAAAGGCTCTTTCGTCGTTCTTTTGTCTCCATTGTCTGCAATGTTTTTATTTAAAGGATTGGCCGCTTCTTACCTCAAATGCAGCTTAAATTAATCAATACTCTATTAACTGCCCTGGCAGCCAAGAGGGCAAACCACATCCTGGGGTGCATCAAACACAGTATAACCAGACGGTCAAGAGAGGCAATTACCCCACTGCATTCAGCATTGGATGGCTTCACCTGGAGAACTGCAGTTTAGTTCATGGTGAAGACATATGTTAAAGTTCAGGTTGCAGGCTGCGAGTGGGTCAATGAAAATTCTGTGTAAAACAAAGAAAAACACACTTAACCTCATAAAATGCTGCAGACTCATGGACCAGAGCCTTCTAGACTGTTGAAAAACTGTCAACTTTATGAGAAAATCTACAGAAATTATAATTTGTCTGCATGTTTTATATTTCTTATTTAGCTTAATGAAGACTCTTATCTTTTCTATCCAGTTCATCAAAATGATCCTGAAGTGGTTACATTAAGGATATACTTTTGGCATAATTTTCATGGCATCATTTTCATTCCCCTATTTCATTAGACTTTTTTATTTAGACTCCAGTCCCTTGTTATTCCATTTTATAGGACTACCCCTTCCCTAAAAAATTAGTCTGGGTATTATGAACACTGGTCTCTGGATGCTTAAGGCAAGCAAAACACTCCCTCACAGGACTGAAACAATAATGAGATTAGAGTTTTCTCCACATTAGGAAATACTACCAGTGGAAAGGGAGGTACTAGTGCAAGCAGATTGGATTTAGGCATGTTTGGAGGGGTGTCCCTTCTGGTTTACTTTAACCACGTTAATTTAACCTGGTTGATAGCAAACCAGCAGTAGGGTAAATGAAAACCCCACTTTTAAACAGAAAAGAGAGCACCTGGTAGCAGTTCACACTGCTTTGTTTGCGATGACCTTAAACTCAGCCCAGCTGATCTGACTTTTCCTCTCATGGAGCCACTAATTGAGAGAGCATTTCATGAACAGCAAACACCATCAGACCCCTGTCAAAGCTCCTTAAGGTAGAAGAGAAGAAGTCTGCCACAGCTCCCTGTAATGAAAAGCTCAAAAGGTCTTGATACATGGTTTATTCTAATAAATAGGTGGGAGCACCATCTTTGTACAGAAACAAGAGCATTGTCTTTCAGTGTGTCCAGGTTATTATTATTATTAAATACAGCTAGAAGTATAAGTAGAAATATACAGAATCATGTGGGGTTGGAGATCAACCAGTCCAACCCCCCTACCAAAGCAGGCCCACCCAGGGCAGGTTGCACAGGAACGTGTCCAGGTGGGTTTTGAATTGTCTCCAGAGAAGGAGACTCCATCACCTCCCTGGGCAGCCTGTTCCAGGGCTCTGCCACCCTTAAAGAAGTTCCTCCTTATTTTTAGGTGGAACTTCTTATATTCAACTTTGTGCCCGTTTCCTCTTGTCCTGTCCCTGAGCACCACTAAAAAAAAGACCAGCTCCATCCTCTTGACACCCTCCCTTGAAGTATTTATAAGGATTGATCAGATCCCCCCCTCAGTTTTCACAGTCTTCTCTAGACTAAAAAGACCCAACTCCCTCAGCCTTTCCTCACAGATACCTTTGACAAAAAGGTTTCTTACAGACAACTCAAACCACCTTACCAAACCAACAGCTCATGTGCGTACATTTTTTTTTCTTTTTTCCTCTGGAGAAGCACGGGGGAATGGAGAACAACATGATTTTGGCTGACGGCTGAGGGGAAAAGCGCATCTGAAGACATTAAGATCCCCACCCCGGGGCCTGACCTGCTTCGTTCATCCGATCGGTTGGTTCCTCCACATCTCGGCGCCTCACGGGCTCATTCCTGAGGTATTCAGGCCTGCTTCGACACTGGGAGAGAGCAAGAGAGTTCTGTCACGACAGGCACAACTGAAACCTGTGGTATTAGTTGGGCTGGGAAAGGTGACCATGTGGATATGGCACAGCCATGGACAGTTTTGGTCGAGGCTTCCCGCCGTGGAGGGCGAAGGTAACGGCAACGGCCCCGGCGGGGCCCTCCACGGCGGGAAGCCTCGACCCCTCCACAGACGAGGCACCGGTGAGGAGATGAGGGAGGCGGGGCCGGAACTACACTTCCCGGCATGCCGCGGGGGGCGGCGGGCGAGTCGAGGGCGATCCCCTGACGGTGGGAGGCGGGGGAACGTGTAGGCGGGGCCGCCTCAGGCAACCCCGTCGCCGCGGCCATTGGCGGGTGGCGCTGCCATGGCGCTCTCCGCGGCGCCCCTCAAGGTTTGCATCGTGGGCTCGGGGAACTGGTGAGTGCGGTGGCGGCAGCGGCAGCAGCCGCCTCTGAGAGGGCTGGTACCTCAGCGGGCGGCTCCGGCCTGACCTTCCCCGCCGCCGTGCCCGCCCGGGGCCTTGCTGTCGGAGCCCCCCCAAGCTTGGAGGGTTTGGCGCCGCGGCCGCTCTTCCCTCAGGGGATGGCGGCGGCGGGTGAGGGGAGCCGCGCCCCTGGGGCGACGGCCCCGGGTGCTGGGGGTGAAACACGGTGTCGCCGGCGGCAGGGGCTTGGGTTTTTGGCGAGGTTTTGGGTGCGCTTGTGCCGTACGGGTGGGCTTCTCCAGCCCTCTGTCTCCCTCGGAGGCTGAGGTGCAGCCCTGAGGTAAACGAGGAGGAAAGCGGCAGAGCCCAGTGCTTGCAGGCACCCACCTGTCCTGTGAACAAGTTATTTAGGATATTTTTTACCTGGTATTTGTTGTGTGTGGTTTGTCCGGTGTCATTGACGTAGGCGTTAAAAATACTCAACGTTTTTTTTTATTATATTTCCCCCCACACACAGGTCATTGCTAACTAAGCGCTGCCTGTAGGGCTTCTGTAACAAGTCCACATCTCTCCAAAAGTGTTGCTTGGAGTTTCCTATGTTAGCTGTTTTCCAGGGTAGCTCAAAGAAGAGTTGTGAGACGTTAGGTTATTTGAAATACCTTTTATTTTTTCAAATTGATTAGGCTGAGGCACACTGGCAGTTTGAGACAAGATTTTATTGCTGCATCTATCTCTAGATTATAGTTAGACTTAAATAAACTTACTCTTGTGGCATCCCATTAGATTTACTAATCGTTTCCCTAAGAGAAGCATCACCTTTGTTTTGTTTCCTCACTTTCTCAACCATTCCCAAACACCGTTTTTACCCTGGATCTCTAATTACAATGAATAAATTAAGTGCAATGCATTATCAAAGCGTATCTAAAATCACAGTTTGTCACTTTAATTACTAATGCTAAGCATACATTATTTCTGATAACATTCTGGTTTTTAAGACTAAATCTAAATTAAAAGCAGTTCGGCATAGAGCAAGTTAGTGCAATTTACTAAACAAAACAGCCTTTTCTCAGGGTGATCTTAGACTTGTTGCTTACCCTCTGCCCCCTCTGTGCAGGTGGCTTTTGCTGCTGTTTTGCATAATTAAAAATATCAGCAAAACTGAGCAATTGCCGAGTCGTGTTCTTCTTTGTGATGGCTAACATCTCAGTGCAACATCTCTTGCTTTCCTTGCCGTGGCTTGTAAGGTGAACGGGGAGATACCGTGCATTGCAATATATATCAAAAGGAAATTATGTAGTTAAACTTATTAATCTTTTAGGAGTATTGTTCCTGTTTTCCCGTACCTGAATTCTAGGAAAACGTTTTACAGGAAGTTTGCACTCTGAAACACTTGCAAAAGCAGAAGGATTTGTAGATACTGTCTACTAGCAACAACCACATGCATATGTATTTTGTTTTCACCTCATTGGATCAGCTTATTAACAACAAAAGCTTGTGCCTAATGGTATGGATATTTGGGTGGCAAAATACCCATATCTGTAAGGCTGAGAGAAAGAGGTACTACTATAATTGGGGATCAGCTTTTTTCTTTCTTTTGGGAATAAGTGTATCCAGATAACTGAGAACTTATTTTGTATTTGATAGGAGTATGGCAATTTTTTGTGGCAGCAAAGCAGAAACCAAAGTAATCAAAAATTTTAAATTGCAAATGATTTGATGTGCAGCAGCTTTCCTATCTTCCTCCCCGTGCCACCCCAAATGTTTCTGAAAACAATAATTCTTGGAGATTAAGGTGATTCTTCCTCAGAATCCAAGGGATGACAAACACCAAACCCTGACTGCAAAGAACACTGTGATTCGATAATATACACAACCACTGAACTAACTAGAACTTAATTTGAATTGTGTATCTGTGTGCATGTAAGTGCCTTTTTGAACTGGGGCCTGTGGCCCTAAAATGGAAGCGTTTCATGCTTGAAAGCAGGTAAACAGAAAGAAATTGAAGCACTGATATGCATCTTATCATTGGTATTTTGGAGTGATATATTTTTGAAGCTTGGATTACGGGAGTGTGTGATGGGTGTTGCCTACACTGTAAGCACTTGAACATCTTTAGCAGTTCAGAGACTGTAGAGTTTTGGGATTCTGTGAGATGATTCTGTCCCATAAGTGCCAGTAACTGTAGGGATGTCTTTGCCTTCACCCAGGCCTTTAACCTGAATCTGGGATGAGAAGAACCCACTAAAGGAGGTTAGTGTGACTGTGGCCCTTTAGAAGGGTTGAGCCAATCGCCTTGGATGATAAACTCCTTCCAGTTAGACTTGTTTGGTCAGTTTGCTACAGGGAAGGTCACCTTAACAATGAAGTTGACTTGGCAGGTGTCACTGTACACCTGATGGAAGATCATGGGACGGAACAGATGGTTATCAAGGCTCAGAAGCACAGGAAGAGCTGTGCTTTTTGCTGGCCTTGCCCATGTTGCTCTGCTGGTGCATAAGTGATTGTATTAGGATCTTTAAGATAGGGGATAAAATAAGCTTTCTTGAATACAAAGAGAATACTCCTTGGAAATAACCTTGAAGCCTCAGTATTCAAGTGCCCAGATTCAGTTAAAACACTGAAAATGCCGCCTCAGACATGTACTATAGCTTGCTCTTCTGATGATACTTCCAGGGCAGGTTAACAAGGTGCGCACAACCAGAATTTATCCCTGCCTGTTTTGCTAAAACAGGTCCTTAATGAATCTGATCAATCACCTTGAACAAAACTTGTAGAGTTACCAGGACAGAGAGGTTCATTTGCTTGGGAACTGCCTTGTAGAAAAACGAGAAGTGAAAGTTGCGGCTTAACTGAGGTGATTTTATAGGAATGAGTGGTAGAGCTAGTTAATGATGGTATTTGCACTTGCATATTGTGATGTCCAGCAATGCTGGTACCAGAGTAAGTTTAAGAGTTTCTGGGTTTTGTACTCTACCTTTAAAGTGATGAGGGGAAAGCAGAGCAACTGTGATACACTGTGAAGGGCAGGAGACAAAGTGCATGGTCTGGCTCAGTGAGGTCCAAGAGAGTTTTTCAGAAGTCTTAAATAAGAACTGTATGTGATTGTGCTCATTGCAAGGAAGAGAACTGCTGTTTGGCATGCAGCTACCTTGTTGTATTAGTTGAATAGCGTTAACCATCCCTCAGAGCATGTCAGGGTTAAGGTTTATGAGGAAATTTTTCACTATGGTTTTTCTTGTGTAATTGAGCTGCTGCAGGCACCAAGTCTTGAAATCTGGTTCCCACTAGAACTGTTATTGCTAGGAATAAATTGGCAGGAATTCTCATTCCTTTGCCTTGTGATGTGTCAGGAGTATAAAAGATAAGCCAGACATCCCGGTAAACTATTTCAGAGTACATGCTGAGGAGTATTAGGACACAGAAGAGAATATAGGCTCGCTTATTGCATTAACAGGTGTGGGGAACTGGTATTTCACCTTCCATAGGGCAATCTTAAACTCGGTGTCAGTTTTTTGACCTTGCTTAATTCAGTCCTACAACAGTTGTTGCAGCAGGAAAAGAGGAACCAGAGAAGCCAGTCAGGAGAATCTGCTTGAATTCAGGAAGTAAGACTAGAAAAATCTTTGCTTTTCCCATATTACATGCAAAGGTAGAAAGAAAAGACAGCCAAGGCATTTAAGTGTTAAATAGTAGTGGAATTAATGTCTCACTCGAGTAGTACACGCTGCCAAAATTTAAGCTGGCAAACTGTTTGAAAATCCCAGCCGGACTAGTTGCTGAATCAGTTATTTCTGTCTTTCTTTATCAACACTAAGCACAGAGGATGTGTAAGGAAATTCAAAACTGAAGACAGTGATGTGCCAGGATTCAGACTTTGTATATAAATCTGCAGTAGTAAATGTGCATTTGTTCAAGGAACTCAAAGCACTTTCTGAGGAACATGTATTTGTGTTGAATGTGATTCATACTGTTTGTGTGGATCTGAAGTTTGGGGGTTGAGCTGCAGTGGAAACAACTCTGTGCATGCAGACCTAGAATATGAGCTTGATGAGAGATGGCTGACAATTGTGGCTTCTGTATCAACTTCTGAACCCAGAGGAATTTGTTTTGTGTGAAGTGCTATTAAAGAAATAAATTCCAGACTTTTAAGACATACGGTTTTATGGTTTAACTGAATAAGGTCTACTTAGGATACTATAATTTTTTCTGCCCCTACTTAGTGACCTTAGGCCTGTGATAGCACAATGAGTTGTGCCATATTAAAAGCTCTCAGAGCAGAATGAAGCTATTTGGTCGAGTTGCCAGCTATAAGTATTGCAGTATTACAAGCAATGTCCATAATAAATTTAGGGGAATGTGCAAGTATAACCTAGATTTGAAAAGTTAAAGTGTTCTTAACTCCTAATAAAGTGTGCAGTTTACACACACACACACACACCTCGGATTGGTGACTCTGTATTTTTATCGCATTTTTCTAAACTTTTTTTTTTGTCTGCTTAGTAGATTATCAGTAATTATGAAGCTGCCTTCTTGTCCTAGTGAAGTAAGTTAGGTTAATAGGCTTTATGAAATTGCATCTCTTTCTTCCATGTAGCATTCAGGCTAGGAATGGCAGGGAAGGTTGCATTTGTTCCTCTTCTTGTATGTAGCTTCAGTAATTCTGATTAATTTCATTGTTGCTTAGAGATTTGAGTAGTAAAATTGATCGCAGTCCTATAGGTTTCACTCTGTGCTGTTCTTGGAGAGAAGATGAGTCTGTGGTGGAATTGTCTGCCTGCAAATTCAGAGGATGCTGCTGCAACAGTTAAATTCTGTGAGACTGGCATCATAACCATAAAGCTTACAACTTATGCAAGATAATTTAGCATGTCACTTTCACCACTGCTTTGAAGATATAATCCATTTGATTTGTGGAAGTACAGTAACCCAAACTCTCAATGCATAGCCAATAAGCAGACAAAATAAGTAAGGACATTTTCAATACAAGCTTCAGTCCAACCTATTCCAGGTATATTTGAGAGAAAGCAGCAGGTGGGAATGACTGTGTATTTTTCCACTTGTTTCACTAGATGAAAAATGGCACATAGTAACTGGTCTAATAACATGTGAATTTCTGTTTATTTAGAGGCAATCTCTTTTTCTAGAGCAAAATAATAATTTTTAAGAATACTTTTCTTTTCTTCCCTGCAGGGGTTCTGCAGTTGCCAAAATAGTAGGCAATAATGTAAAAAAGCTGCAAAAGTTTGCTTCCACAGTGAAGATGTGGGTTTTTGAGGAGAATATTAATGGAAGAAAACTGACGGATATCATAAATAATGAACATGAAAATGTAAAATACCTTCCTGGATACAAGCTGCCAGATAATGTGGTAAGGCTCAGAAGCAAAATTCTAGTTATGGATCAGAGGGAATATTGCTTATGTGGTGAATGGAGGTAGAAATTTGTTATGTTAACACCTTTAGAGTTTCTGATCTCATCAGTAAAATACCATAAGATATTATAGATTTGAACAAGTAAAATTATGCAGTTATGCAGGTAGGTAAATCCAACACGCCAGTCTCGCTATTGTCTTTAGGTTACTTCAGTTTCTGTGCAGGGAAGCAAATGTGAAAACAAAGGCAAGATTAACAGCATACCCATTTAAAAAAAATTTGGCCTCAACTTTGGAAGGGAGTGGCTGGTCAGTGAGAACTGAAGGGATTTCAAGTACTCTGAAACTCTTAGAAGAGAGCTAGAGTATTTCTCAAACAAACTGCAAGCCACTTGCAGTTTATCTGGTTCTCAGTTGCTGATCGTTCTCAGATGAGCAAATTAGAGGTAGCATTGCCAGGGCAGAACAGTGGGACTCCACATCTCTTCTGTATTGGTGTAAAGCAATGGTGGGTTGGCAGGTGGTGACTCTTGCCCCATAAACATTATAGGAAGAAGCTGCAGCAGCTGACAACTTCGTAGAGAATTTTGGCAGGAAAAATGAATTGCCATGCATTGCAGTTTTCTCTTTAACAGTAATGCTGAAATCCCATTTCCCTAGCCTTCAGCAATGGTGGTGTTTCTGCTGTCCACTATGCTCAATCAAGTTTGTTTTGTTTATCAATAGGTCGAGCTTATTGCTACATTTTAAACCTGATATTTTAAGATGGTCGTCAGGTGGTAGGAAAAGTGGAGTCTGGCTTGTGACCTCAAAGTAGATCACCTTCTTAAAGGGTAAACAAAATCGATGAGCACAGAGAAAGAGAATATAAACTAGTAGGTGTAAGAGGCCTGGAGAAAAAAATGCATAAAGAACTAAGTAAAAAAACTACTTTCCAGCATGCAATAATTTATCAAAAATTGAGAATGTTTTGTCAAGTAGAAGGCTGGTTTTTATTTTATGTTTTCTTAGAGTACCTGCTTGAATGTTACAGAACATTTTGAATTTTTGTTGCACTAACCATGCTGGTGGCTGTGAAGATGCCCCTTTCAAGAAGTAAAATAGCTTCTTTAAAGGCTTACCTTCTTTTGCTTTTTCGGGAAGTTTGTTACTGCATATTTTCAAATATTTTCAATGATGAAGCACGGTAGTTCGTAGCATTCAGTATAAGACCACAATGTACTTTTACTTAATAGCTAACACTTGTGTGTAGTGTTAATTTTTAGAAGTGGCTTTTCTCTCCCATAACTACATAGGTTGCTGTCCCAAACCTTAATGAAGCTGTACGGGATGCAGACTTGCTGGTTTTTGTCATTCCTCATCAGTTCATTCATAAAGTCTGCGATGAAATCACAGGACGAGTACCCAAGAAAGCGCTTGGTATAACTCTCATAAAGGTATAATAATTATTATGCATTAATAAGTGAGAATGTGTCATGGAATCTTCTAAAACAAGGTGGCTTGATATTTTGATCTGAAAAGTCTTTTCTCATTAGCTTGATTGTTCCATTAAGCCTTTCTAGATGTAAGATTGGAATTTGTCTCAGTCATTAGTGGATTGTTATGCAGTGTTTTATTTTAGGCTAGCACTTGCAGGAAGAGGAAAACGAGAGTGTTCACAAGACTTTTAAAAAGAAGGAGGGAATGAATATGTTGTGCACCACCAAGCTTCCTAGTCTTTTATTTGTTGTTTCCAAATGCATCATTAGAGCACAAGCATAATGCCTTGATTGTTAAGGCACATCCCACACACTGAGTTGATGATTTTATGAACTGCTGAGAGAATTCCATGTGACTGAGAGGATAGTGCTCTTGTTCATGTCAAATATTATGTTGCAACAAGAGAGTATGTTCATATTCAGCATGGCCCAGAAAGAGAGTTTGAGCATAGGAAAATAAGAGGGGGCAGAGGTGCAGCAAGTATTTCACTGGAGTATTTGTTGTTTTGGTGGCAGGAGAATTTGTTAATGTGGATGGGCTTTTTTTTTTTTTTTTCCTCTCCTCCTGCCTCCCCCCGCCATGTGTTTAGCTGCAAAGAATAAGCTATTCCCACAAGGTTAGGAAGATTCTAGTTTGTTGTTGCTTTGTATTTAGTTGAGAGTAGGCCGTTTTCTCAGCACACATTCTCTTGTTTACTTTCATTTCTGGTAAATGATACATTTGTGGATCTGTGCTTAAAAAGAACAAAACCCCACTATCACTACTTACTGCAAAACTCACTTGTTTCTTTAGTTTGGCTAACTAAGCCCATCAAATCTGTGTTATTTTGTTAATACTGAACTGATATATTGTTAAGATGTATGAAAAAGTAATGCTTCCCAAGTGCACTGGCTGCATTTTGTAGAAAAACTTTTCATGTTGTGGAAGGATAAAATAAGACAGTGTTAAAAGAACTAAATGCATAGCATCAAAACTACACAACTGTCCTCGATGCCCTTAAGCTTATTACCTTGAAGTTGTCTGTTTCTGCTTCTTTCTTTTATAAACTCAAGATAAACTTTATTCTCCTTAATTTGTTAAATGGGATTTATGTCCTCATGTCCTTAGCAATAGGAATAACTCTAATGAAATCAGTGAAGTAAATAAGGATTTATGTCAGCCTATCTGAAGTCAGAGTCTAGACCTATACTCCCTTGAGATTTCTGCTCTGGGTATTAATTATCAGGGCTTTAGGGTGTTGATTAATGGCTATGTTTAAGTAAAATAGTGACACCTGCCATGCAAGGAAGAGTTGATTGTTAGGCAACCTCTCACTGTCACGTTTTGACACTGCATCAGTAGTGGTCTTTCAAAAGAATTGTTGCGAGGCCCCTTTTGATTGTTTTGCAGGAAAATGCAAAGTACGTTAGCCTTTATGAAAAGACATAACTATCATCATTAAAAGTTTCATTTAAGAAGAAGGGGCAGAAATTTAACACAATGATGAAACTAAGTAGTGGAGGCAGAAAACATTCTTTTCTCTATTTCTGCAGCTTCTTTATGCATGCTGTTTTCATCAGTCATATTTTTTAATGTTCTCATTACATTCAACACTAATGCTATTAAAGTGGCTTGTGTTAATTGTGGCAGTTAAAGTGCAGTTCTGCTCTGAAAAATATCATTGATGGGAAGTTTTGTTTCTGTGCTTTCTAAATTGCTTGGCAGATTAGCAGTGTGGCATCTTTTAGTCTTTTTTTTAACTTTTCTTTTTTTTTTTTTTGATAACCTAATCTTGAACCAGAGCTTAACGACTGATAATAAAACTGAGTCTTTGGGAAATAAAGACAGTTGTATACTGGTTAATCTGGATTCCCACTGAAACATTTGCAGCGGTGCTGTTTTACCGAAGTTCTGACCAGTGGTGTCTACGAAAGCCTAACAGATCATTGTGTGGGTGTGTGGGGAGGAACTGTGTAGGATGTACCATGCGGCCCAGCAGCAAGCACAGGAAGCAGGAATGGTGGAGGTCACTCTTCAGGCAGCCTTTCATCTACCTGTATTGAGGCCCCAGAGGTTGCTCTGGCAGGCATGTTAGGATTCAAGTGATAAGACGACAGAATTGGACTTGCATTGCTTGGGGATCATTGCTACTCAGTGGAAATTCCCATGTTGGAGTCTTGGGTTTTGGGGTAGGGCGGGGTGTTTGTTTTTCCTCATGTCATCTTGTCATTCAGTACTGGGTTTAACTCCACAAGGAACAGGTGCAGATCTCCTTGACTTTGTCAGAAGTTGCATCTGTTCATAGCGGGGCTGAGTTTGGCACCTAAGCCTCTCTGATCTCCTTTCACTTGGATGAATAATTGTTGTGTGTGAATTCACATTTTTGGAGTTGTTCCCAATGTGTGCATGCTTTTCTGTTTATTAATTGCCTGCTTAAGAGGAGTGGCCTTACAGTTGCTTTGTGGAGACATATTTGACGCTGTGAGGGAAAAACACATGTATATGTGTGCTTGCTTTCAAATTCTTTCTGTATGGCACATTAAAGATGAGAAAGCAGAGCTGTGCATTAAGTGATATAGATTGAAATATAATGCAGGAATACAAGCACTGTTGTCTGTAGTTTTATAGATGCATTTTTTTATATCTCTTGATGGCACAGTGTTATTTAAGGAGTAGCACCTCTGATCTGTGGAAATGCAAATGGCAACGTATGTGGGGTGTATCTGGAAGTAGTAGAGGATCACACTGCCTTCTTGCCTTTAAATCATAATTCAAAATTACCAATCCTCTAAAGTACCAAATCCCCAACATTAAAAGATGGTACTGTATAAAAGGTGGTATACTGTGGGAAAGACATTTCAGTAGCTTGTCTGCCATGCCCTTATTCTAAAAATTCAAAAGGAACCTGCATTTAGCAGGCTAGGAGAAAAGGAATTTGTGAGAAGAAAGCAGTCTTGTTTGGAGTTCTTGGTTCAGGCAATTCAAGGTACCAGACTCCCTTTTCCATTGCAGCATTACTGTCCGATCAGCATTACATACTGATCTCTTCTAAGGTCCTATTTCTGCCCCTACTTTCATGCTTTGTAAAGAGTGCATTATAAATACAGACTAAAAATATCCTTATAAGTTAAATTATTCTCAGTTGTTCAGCTTTCTATGTATCTGATAACAGCTGTTCCGTTTGTAGTAGTATTCAAAGTGATTAAACTGAGTTTCTACCAGTAGGCTGTTATATAGAAGGCAATCTGTTTCTGATATTTCAGTTCAGATGCATCTTCATAAAGCAAGTATTGGGATACCATTTTGTGAATTTTGGTGCAGTTTCAAATCCAAGTGCATGCCTGATTCACAACTGATGGATTGATACTTCACTGATTTTAGTAAAGATGCAATGGTAATAGGTGGCTGAGATTCTGAACTAACAAAGGTGAATATTCAGCACTTCTTACAATCAGGGCTTTGAGCATGGAATAAAACTCGTTACTGTCATCTAGAGTTTGTTCCTATTCTTAAGGTGCTACCTCCTATGAGAAGGTGGCAGCTTGGCAAGGTCACAACAATAGCAGAACTTTCACCAGTAGCAAGTCTGTCATCATTAGTTTCTATCTGAATAGGCTTTGGTGCAGCTCCAACCCTTGGACAAGACTAATTGTGATGTGCTTTCTTCTCTACTGTGTTTAATGAATGACTTTCTAGTAATTCCATTTAATGTTGGCTGCAGGGAATAGATGAAGGCCCGGAGGGACTCAAACTGATCTCTGACATTATTCGAGAGAAGATGGGAATAGACATCAGTGTGCTGATGGGAGCTAACATTGCCAATGAGGTTGCAGCAGAGAAATTCTGTGAAACCACAATAGGTACTGTTCGAAGTAATAAGAATATTTAAAATATGCTTTTGTCCTCGCTGTTCCACACCAAATAGTTCAAATTGTATTGTTGTCAACGTTAGCTGGCTGTTACCAGAAACTGTTGGGTTCTTCTTATTTTAATGTTGAATTTCCTAGAATGCTTGCACTTCCAAAAGTACTAGGAAAGTACCAGGGAATAGATGGAGAGGGAGGAGTTAAATTTTACTTAATCTCACTAAGGGCTGTCACCTGAGCAGGTGAAATACTAAATGTGCTTTTTAATACCCTCCACATAACAAACTGCTTTACTTTATTACTATGCTTAGGATTTTTCTTTGGGTCTGTGTGGCTTTAGATGGATGAATGCTTATATATTCTGTACTCCAGCTCGGGTGTTATGGTCACAGATGGTACTCTTATGCATGTTGGGTTGTGGGTTTTTTAAGGTATCAAAATCTTTAATTTCTCAAAATAATTGGTTCCTCCAAAAGCTAGCCATGGTTTTAGGTCTGTGTTGATGTCTGCACACCTTTGCAGCACAAAGATGTGCCTAGTCTGGGGTTTCACAATGTCTAGATAGGCAGGTGTGTCTACGCATACAGGTAGTCATACGTAATAGCACAGAGTTCATGTTACTCTTTACAGTGTTAATTTTTACAGTTTCATGCTTTTGTAGCTTGATAACCTCTCATTATCAGCTTTTGCATTGAACTTATTTTTGAATGGTTGAATTGCCTCTTAGTACTTAGAAAGATGCGGCAGCATGCTCAATTAATAAAACATCCTTGACATGCCTTTATCAGTAGGTGTTTTTCTGGAATGCCGACCTTAAAATAATTGGTAGAATTATACCTGCTGTATTTTTAATTCGCCTTTGCTTTATTATTAACTGTTCTTTTTAAAGAGAATGATCAAAAGAAGAGAGATCGTAGAGAATGAATGGAATTGTTATTTGGAATCTGTTGCTGAGCAGACAATGAATTATGAGGAAGTCCAGAGTAACTCTGTGCAGAGCTTTTAAGTGCAATGTAGACATGTCCTTATTCACTTAAAACAGGAGCCTGTTTAGGGTGAAGATAGAAAAACCTTCTCTCTGCTTTTAATTATTTTGGCTTGCACAGGAAAGGCAAACACCCAAACGAATTACTTATTTTTTTTAGCCTTCCTTTCTCTCCCTCAACAGGTAGCAAAATCTTGGAAAACGGCCTTCTCTTCAAAGAACTCCTGCAAACTCCAAACTTCCGAATAACGGTAGTAGACGATGCAGACACAGTTGAGCTTTGTGGTGCTCTGAAGGTAAGATCAACAGGCTGCAGCTGATACACAGGTTGAATGGTGATCCTTGTAGGAAAAAAAAAAAGAGGGTATTTTCGTTTAAAGAATTACATTTATTAGGCTTTATATAATGTATAAGGCTGCTACATAACGTTTCCAGAAGAAGCAGATGGGAAATTAGGGAGCAGAACGTGCGTTCTGAGAGTTAGGTTTTTGACCCTTGTCTTACTATCTCCCAAGTTCTTTTTCTACATCAGCTTACACACAGTCATGAAGTGGGTGTTGATTACATATAACTGATCAACCTATTTCTAAATCCATTTCAGTTTCCTATTTCTTTTGCAACAGTGTGTTCACAAAACAAAAGGGAGAGAAAAGTTGGCATTAATCCTTTGTGACTGTTGACAAAACTATTCCCCTCTTCATTGACTTACACAGTGTGAGCTCTCCTAACGTTTTATATTTTGTGGACATACAGTGCATAAGGTTGATGTGGATAACCACATACAGAAATGACCTGAATAGGAAAAAAGTTATTTTGGGCAGTTACTCCTCTGGATTTTTTTTTGTAACAAAATTGGTGCTGATAGGAAGCAAAGGCTAGCTTAAACATGTTGTTATTGGCATTTTTTTAAGGTTAATTTAGAGGCCCGTTTGTGGAAGAAAGGCATTAGTTGCTTGGCTCCCAGGCCAATAGCACTGTACTTCACATTATCTGATATCTATCATGAAGGCATTTCTGATGGATTTAGTAGATAATTTGGCTTTTTTTTTTTTTATGTTTTATGTTATTTTGTATTGCTTTGTTTTCTCTGTTGAAATTTTGTGTAAACTACACAATCCACTTGCAAAGCTACCAAGCCCATAAACGATGTCTTTAAGCTACAGAGTTCTGATTCTGCTCAGAAATAGAATGATAGCTATAATAACATGATTTTTGATGTACTGGTTTTCTTGAGAATTTTGTCTTGAGAGCTGGAGATCCTGAGAAGGAGGAGGTCATGGGTCTATGCACTGAGCTAATGGGCTACACTTTGATGTAACGTGCTTTGGAGTTACTGTATTTATAGCGATTTCTTAAGATTGCAGAGCTTGTAATTTGGCTACACAGCCATTACTCTAAAATGCTGTGGTGATGTGGGAGGTTAGCAGGAGAGAAATCTCTGTGCATAGACCCATGAAATTAGTCAAAAAGTTTTATAGATTTATTTTTCTTTTAAATTGGCTCAGCCTGATGTTTTCTGGCTATCTTGCACGACAGGAGTTCTGTCCCAAGTAATTTTTATTCCAGACAAATCTCATGAAAGGGTGCTAAAGATGAGTGTGCCCATCAAACTGAGCAGCTAGTCAGCGGACGCTGGAACTCCACTGTAAAGGTCCGAGTCAGGCAAGATACCAGCATCTCTTTGGAAGTGCAGAAGAATTTCAATAAATTGTTGTTCCTGACCTATGAAGATACTGAGATGAAACTTGGGTGTTTTCCTTGTAGCCTTGTGGTGTTCATCCCTCCTGTGTTGTTTTTCATCATGCATCCTGCAGACCGAACTCTCTAGTTCCATTTTGAAAAGGCTGTATGTATTCTGCATGCTCTGGTCATTTGGTTTTGACTACACTGTATTTGGTTAACCGAGTTGACACTTCCAAAGAAATGCATGGTATGAACTCTAAATAAAAAGCAAATTAAGGCTAGATTCACTTGTTTAAAAATATTACGAATTTTTTGCCTGATTAAAAGGCATGAACTGGTATAAAGTGGCATAGATCAATCATGCTAATGTAGGTGATGTGCTTTAAACATACATCTTTCCTTAATCTCAAAGAAAATGTTATTAAAATAATATTTTAAAAGTAATTTTTAATTTACAACCCTTCTAGGTGAATCTTAAATATTGTACAGACAACATGTAAATAATTTCCTGAGCTCTTTCAAGCTCGAACACCGCAAAAATTTATTAATGCACTGGGAACGTGTGTGCCTCTAAAAGAAAATGAAGAAACTAAAATTAAACAAATGGGTATGACTTTATTGCCTGTATAGAGCAAAATGCAAAGCTGGATGTGTATAATGAAATGTAAACTATAGCTTTTTTTTTCTTCAAGTTGTTCATTCTTATGACTAGGAGAATTGTTTGCTGAGGGTAACAACAACCACTTTGGGTTTTTATGATTAATCAGAAAATCTTTGTAATAAAAATGTGAAAATGCTTTTCATGTGATTTTTTTAGGGAAAAATCTAAAGTGTAGATTCTGCCAGCTGACAGTTACTTTATTAGACTTGGAAAGTTACTTAATGAAAAAAAATAATAAAAATTATCACTGCTTAACTTGTTGGAAGGAGGAAGTTCCTATTTCAGGAGGTGACAGTGCTGTGTGAAGAGATGGGTATAAAAAGAGGGGTTCTACTCCCTTTCTGTAGCAGTACCAATTCAAAATGTCAGCAGCATCACTGCAAACTTCAGCTTAGAAGACAGAAGAAAGCAGGCACACGTGCCAGTCCAGATTGTCTTTTTGGATGTGGAAACAGTAAAAGCAACTCCTGTATTGGTATTTAAATGATGAGAAATACTACACTGTGAGAATATTATATTCTCCCAGCTTCTGCATTTTTCTATAAATACCAGCCTGGGCAAAGGAGACTTTTCTGGTATTTCTGGCATAATAGACTAGATCTTGTTAGAAGTGTATACTTATCTTGCTCTTTATTTCTGGAAGCCTTTCTAAGCCGGGAAGATTTTCAATGTGGATGGTTGATTAAAGATTGGGAAAAAATACAGAATGGTAACAGAGAAGGCTTAGCTTTCCCTTACAATAATGATAATTTTAGGTTTGAAAATTTTTTAATCATATTTGAATTCAGGCTGTAATAATAAGTATTGCAGCTGCGTGATCATGAAAGATCATGTGCTTGATTGCTATTTATATACATATATGCATATAGATATTGAACAGGCACTTCATTTACTGTATTTATTTTTTGTTACAATGGGCTGATGGAGATGGACTGAAGTATAGAAATCAATGCAGTGAAACTACAGTCATGCATCGGCTTGGAGACTGGCTGAACAGGCAATGGCAGTCACTGTACAAAAGCTGATGATACTGAGGAAGAACAGTAAGTTCTTCTAGAAGTTACAGTCTACAGTAACTTGTTGGCTGTAGGAACAAGAAGTGCTTGGTATGTTCTTCTCTATCAGGATTTTTTGTTTTGAGGACTAAAGCACATTTCACATTTGACCTTTTCTAAGGGTTGAGGTCAGAAATTAAGCAACTTTGAAACTGAACTATCCAAATTCAAGGTGTCCAGTTGGCTTTACAGGCAGCCCGACCAAAGTCCACCTGCAAGTTCCAGTTGCCATTTGCCAGATGGTGAAGGGGCCTTCCTAGGAAGTGCTTAATGGCTATGACACCACTGCAAGTGTAGTATGTGCAGCTGTGCATACGTACGGATGCGCTCCTGGATGCTGATGTATGTGATACTGAGAGTAGAACAGACCCAGGGTTATCACCCCCGAGGTGTCCTTCAAGTCCATAGTGCCTGTGCCAGTGTATGGTCTGACAATCAAACAGCACAGACGTGAGGCAACACCGAGCTGGTGTATGAACCTAGCAGTGTACTTGTCAGGCAATGTAGATGTTGGTAGCTGTGTTCTTGGGTGTAAACTGTACTGGAATCACTTACCCTGTGTGGCAGTGACAGGGGTGAGTGTGAGGGAAGGAGAATCGAGAATTTAATCTCTGGATGTGGCAAAATGGCCATGCTCTAGCTGCCTGATGTATTTGTGCAGGGATCTGGGGAGTTAAACTCCCTCAAGTGGCAGCAGCTGAGGACTAAGAGGAGACAGTGACTGTAGGAAGAAGGAGCAGCAGCTGTGGTTGCCGTTCAAGTTGCTTCAGGCACATCTCTAAATCTTATTGCCTCAGCTTAGCCTTAAGCAAAGAGATAAGAAGTATAACAATGATTGATTGTTTACCAGGTTACATAACCCAGCATTCTTACTTACAAAGGGGGCCTGCAAAGTGTGCTTATGGCAGTCGCTGTTGGATAGGCGGTTTAGGTACTGTAGAAGCGGTAATTAATCTTTCCTGAGATGAAGTGGAAATGGAATCCATTATTTACATTCAAATTTGCCAGGAGCAAGCAAGCAGTCTATGCTTAACCTCTCTGACAGTCCTGCTGATACTGTCTTTGATTTATTGAGTCTTTATTTGACACCCCTCAGCCATGACATAAAGCAAGGAGCTTTTCCAAGCTCATGTGTAAGGAGGGAAAGGAGGCTGTGCAAAGCTGTGATGCTACTTTAAGGAAGGCTGGATGTCCTAGGTGAATTAACATTTCTGCTTAGTTTTCTAAAGATCCATTTAGTTATGGAGAAGTAACAGTTTCCTCAGAAATGACCTCTGAAGCTGTCTTCATGAGCACTCCACAAACTTACGCTAGACAGAGTAGGACTGTTGGATATTTCTGAGCACTGACTGTGTAAGAGAACAATCTATCAGCAAAGACAGCAGACTTGTTAGCCTTGGTTCCTTGTTCATCTATTGACCTTGTGTTTGTGACCTCTGGCAGGTTTGCAGCAGGTCATATGCAAGTAAAAGAATTTTCTTATTTGCTCTGACACATACCATGACCACTGCCTGGAACCGATATTTATTTTCTGGAGTATAGCTTCTCTATCCCAGTGATAAAATAACAGTCTGGTCCTTACTCATGCTCTAGAATAACTAGGACTAACACCAGCATCTGGATACCAGACCAGCTCAGGACTCATCTGTTAAGCTGCAAAAATAATTTGCACTAAAACCGTATGCAATGTAAACACACCCTGTGCATCTTGCTACGGGATGCATGCTTTAATATAAAAAGCTGATAATGCCCAAATGGGGGAAATGTGTTTGCTCAAGCATGAAGTAGTTTGGGAGCTCTAAATCCCTCAGGCCAAGAGGAACATTGTGTTGCAGTCATTTTGGGACAATATTTTTTGACTTTTGGAACAACAGGTTTGTCTGTAGGCTAAACTCATCCTTCCTTTTTGGACCCTCAGACCTGCGCGTTGTGTATGCAAATACAGTCAGTCTTTGAGCTAACAGAAACGTGGATTCTCTCCTCTTGCTCAAATGTATACCCATTGAACTTGCAGGAGCTCTTGTAAGTTCAGGTGTAGGCTTTGGTAGTGGCAGTGTTCAGGATCAACCGTATCAGATACAGAAAGATGTTTTGACCAGATAGGTATGTCATTCTCCCCCTCCCAGTCTGCTTCTCAGAGGATTGCTGCAGTGCTAGTGCCATTAGGCTCTTGTGTGTTATGCATCTTCCTGGAAAAAAAACCCAACTTAGTGCCTGCACCCAGTGATTCCAAGTACCAAGCTGCCCATTTTGGTCTTGTTTCAGACAGAAAGGCGACTCAGTCTCAAGTTTTGTAAGATTTTTTTTGTTGTTGTTGTTGGTTTGTTTTTGAAGGGAGTGGGCCATCTTTCAGTAAGGTGTATTTTCCAATGTGGTATATTCAGTTCTCTACAGTTCATTAGACGTGAGAGAATTATCATAGATTCTTCAAAGATTTAAATGAAACCAGATGGTAGATCTTGTGAATTCATAGCTGTGGCCTGAGGGTTATGCAGACTAGGGGATAACAGTCTCCTAGGGGTGGGAGGGCATTCTAGAGCATAATCCGTTGTCTTGTTTCCTCATTATTTGCAAACTATGTGTAAGAACATACAATGGGGACATTGTACAAATGAAAAGCTTACTGTTTCAGAATTAGAAACAAATTCCCTTCTGCTTTACCACATTTCCTCAGAAGTAAATAGTCTTGGTATGACTCGCTTAAAACAATATTTCTGTTACTCCAAAGAAACATTGCGAGGCGTAGAAGTAAACAACAAAATACCATAGGTGAAGTCATACTGTAAATTATGATCAGGTAGATTGCTTCAAAGTGGAAAGGAAAGTCAAAGATGGAAGGGAAGGGGAAGGTTTAGTATTGGAGTGGTTGAGAAGTACATAGAAAAAAAAAAGAAAAAAAACAGCAACCCACAGGTTGTTCAAAAATGTTTTTGTTTTTAGCTGAGTCCCGAACACTTGCAGAGTTCACGTATGTATAAATTCCATTTGAATAGGTTAACCTGTCTGAAAACTTCTTAAATACCTGTTTGACTTCCTCTTGTTTTGCCACCGAATAAACAAATATTGAAGGTTGGCCTGGGAGAGGCATTTGATGACAACATACCTTGACTGAATCATCACAGCCAAGATTTGAGCCAAGATGATCTAAAGTACCAGCTTTAAAAGTCTGAATGTCTTTTGCTGCTTCAGATCTGATGTTGAGATATATCTGCAATTTTTAAGGACACCTTTAGACCTCGGCTCCCTGCTCAAAAAGCGGTGCCTCATCTCATTTGATCAAGAGTGTCCTAGCCGTGACTGGCCACACAGCAGTGCAGCTGCCTGCAGCTTTTGGTTCTTACAATTAAAAACGAAAATAAAATCGGCTGTTAATCAGCTTGTTGCTTTCATTAGCAACTTCTGACTTGCTATTTCTTCAGCGACAAAGTTGGTTTGGTGGTTGTTTGGGGTTTTTTTCCTGTGTTGGGTGCTACGTCGTGTACCGTAATGTTGGTTCTCCTGTGGTTTCTGTTGAGGTCACTGCTGCTGTTGTTTCATGTGGAAAGTTATTACTACATCAGTTGCTCACGCTTCCTTGTTTGCTGTAGGAACTCTGCATACTTAAAAAGACTGAATACTGTCAATTTGGCTGAATTTGGTTCCTTAGCATATCAGCATGGAAGCCAATAAATCTTTCTTAGATTCAGTATTATTTCAATCATAAAGAAAACATGAATAAAAGGGCTGTGGGGTGTCAGTCTAACTTTACCTCTACCTCAGGGCAGGAACAGCTCAATCTAGATAAAACCTTCTTTGGGTGTAGTGTAACCTATTTGTTCTTAAAGATAGTCAATAATAATAGCTCCATAGCCTGTGGGGCAACTTGTTCCAGACCTTTAACTTTATTCTTGGAAATACTTAGTAATATAAGACTAATGAAAATCCCCAAACCAAAAAATCCCAAAGGAACAACGTAGTCTTATGCAAGTAAAGTGTTTGCGGTTCTTAAGGACATACACATTCTGTCTTTTGGTGTCTCCTAGGATTCTGTAAGCAATAACTGACTAATTTCTCATTTGCTTTTTTTCCTCTCCTTAGAATATAGTAGCAGTAGGCGCTGGGTTCTGTGATGGCCTTGGCTGTGGTGACAATACCAAAGCTGCTGTTATTCGCCTTGGCCTAATGGAGATGATTGCCTTTGCCAGAGTTTTCTGCAAAGGACAGGTGTCTACTGGCACTTTCCTAGAGAGCTGTGGAGTTGCTGATCTCATCACAACGTGTTACGGTGGCCGGAATCGACGTGTAGCAGAAGCATTTGTTAAAACTGGAAAGGTACATTATTCACTCGATGGAATAGATTGTTGCAAATACTAGCACTCCTGGTTTGATGGAGTAATAGCAGAGTTATCTGAGACGTGCTAGCTGTACTGAGTGAATATTCCTCTCTTCCCTCTCATTTTTGAGTGTTACAAGGCTAGATTGAATGTAAAAGTGTTAAGAAGGAGGGATGATTAAAACAAAATAAATTAAAAAAACTGGAGAGATAAGATGTTGGGGGATGCAGATTTCAGAAGGAGAATATTTCCAAACAAGAATATAAGAGAATAATATATATGCTCATTCAAAGCCACTTCTGAGAAAGGAAAAAACAAACAAACCAAAAAAACCCTCGGTAACATAATGTTATGTTTGGCATATTTTTTTTCAATCTATATGATGTTGTTAGGCTTATGAAAACTTTATCATAGCTCTCCTTCTCTTCCTTTTTTTCTCAACACTGTTTTTAGTCTATTGAAGAATTGGAGCAAGAAATGTTGAATGGTCAGAAACTGCAAGGACCACAGACTTCTGCAGAAGTGTATCGCATTCTCAAGCAGAAAGGAATGCTGGAAAAGTAAGTAAGAATGGATACAAGTAAGTACGAAAGAAGTTCTACATAGCCCTTTTTTATCTCTGTAATTCTTTCTGTGTATTTGGTGTTGGTATCTTCAGAAGGTAATAGCCAAAAAGAAAATAACTGTAATATGAGTAGCTCAATCCCCAGTTAAAATTACAGAGAGAAGTGAATAGAACCTCAAAATAATATTGCTGTAGCTAGAGCTAATAATGTGATGTTAAATTTGTGAATGCCCTTCTGTTTGCAGAATTATTAATGCCTTCTGCTATCACAGAAAAGCAGAGCAAGTGTGGTTTAACATGTAAAAAGAACAAAATACATGAAATATATAGAGGCTGAGCTTCCTAAAGAGACTTGCAAAGAAGCTCTATAGCTTATTTTATAGTAGTAAATTCATTACTTACCTCCAAGGAGAGGAGCTTTGTTATTAAGGATCTCTAATAGTGGCTGCTTCTATCCACGTGGTTTCTAGCTTAAATACCACAGTTCTCTTTGCTTATGTGACTTCATTTGCTGTACGATAAAACCTACCATCTGCTTTGTAGGTCAATGGTTTTTTTTGTGGTATGAGATTAAGCAGGTTGGCCTGGCTTGTTTGTATTCAAGACAGAACATATATGGTTCCTAAATCCACACACAGAGTTGTCTCCTTATGAGATTAAGGAATGTATCTATTTGTCCCTTTTTGTAGATAAGGCAAAATCAAAAAATAAACGACTTCCAGTCAGAAGGCCAAGCCTCATTGCTTTTTTTTTTTTTCAAAGCAGTTTTTGAAGTCTAGTTTTATTGGATCAGCTGTATTAAATTACTTATTGTTTAACATTACATTTGGGTAAGGTGCCTGAGTCTGTCTCTGCAGTGTACAGTAATTAAGCTAACTGGAGAAAAAATCTAATTAAAATGTTGGCTTTACTTTTTGCTGTTTATGATTTCCTAAATGAGGTAGGATGTCGTATTTGGGGTTTGTTTGGTTGTTTTTTCCCATGTTCTAGCTTACAACAAATAGGGTGCATTATAGAAGACTCTGGTTGTGTTTCTAATGAAAGATACGAAAACAGAGTTGCTAATTTCTGTTTGGTCTACCAATATCTATGTGTCAGTTCTTCATAAAGGCTCTTATTGAGCAAGACTTTTGAAAGCAACTTTCAAAGTGTTTTTTTGAAAACTTTCTTGCTACTGCTTTAAAACACAGGAGTAAAACAGCTGCAGTTTCAAAGTGAAGAGGTAAGAGTCTAGTAAGAGTAAGATTTCATACTCTCATCATGCAAAAAGAGTCCCAAGGCTACGTAGAAATAAGTCAAAGTTCAGTAGAAGAGTCTAGGTAGGATGGCTGATGCCTATTGGTATTTACAGTGCAATTCATTTTTTTCATTTCAACAGTTGTAGAATGAGCCCTCTGAATGTGCTCAGATGTAAGACGCATTTGGAGTTTGCTGGCCCTGGGCCTGTAGCCAGCCTTGATCCTGTTTCCCCCACATGGAGTGCAGCAGAGCTGTGCGCAGCGGAGTAATATTCTCTGCCATAAACAGCATGACCTATGTATGGAGATGTGGACTGTAGTAGTGGTACTTCTTCAGTCCTGTATCTAAAGCTGGGTGGAACTTGCTTTTGCTTCAGAAGGTTCACGTGTTTTCTTGCTGCCTGTAGTAAAATCTCACATAGGCATAGCAAATTTTATTTTAGTGCCTACATTTAAGTTTTTACAGTAAAAGCAGATTCAGCCCCACAGCCACCCACTCCCACAGCCCACTGCATTACACAAAGTGAGTGATAAGTGAGACTTGTTAATAAATTCAAAAATCTTTGTGTAGATTTCTTTTTTTGCAACCTAAACAATATAGCATTGAATTTGAAAAAGCAATTATGTAGCTATATGCTAACTTTGGTTTCACTGGTGAAATAAAACCAAAAATCAAATCATTTGGATTGACCCAAAATAGGTTTTGCTATTGCTGCTATTTTTGTCTTGTTCTCCACAAAAATAAACCAAAAGAAACAGACATTAGAAACAAAAGAAACAGTCGTGTCAGACATGTTTCGGATAAAAATGAAATTCTACATTTTGAATTCGGCACTTGTAATAAAAGCCATAGAAATGATGTACTAAATTCACAACCACGTCCATTCCTCCACCCTTTTTTTCCTCAGTAACGCAAAGTTATCGCATTCAGCCAAGTACAAATCCTGTCTCTGCCCCTGAGAACGTGGTATCACCATGCTGTAATGGCACCTTTGAATGGCTTGTGGCTTCTCCTGTGACCTCTGGCTCATTCTGAGGAGTCTAGTTCAGAGCTACATGGTGATGCCAGAGTTCCCTCAGCGTAACACAAGCTGACAAAGTGCGTTGGCAAGCGCATGTGGTGCTCAGTGCTGGTTGGGGGTTCTCTTCTGTACTGCATTTGTGCATTGCAGATAAACATTTAGAGTGACTTCTGGGACTGATTTCCTGAGGAGAAAGCCCTAGTCCAGATGTATTCTGAATCACTCAGAAATTTCGTATTTCACCATCTCCAATGCTCCTTATTTTTCATTTCAGTCAAAATAACCTAGTGCATTTCGTCAAAAAATTATGTATAAAACGCCAAACAGAAATGCTGTATTTATGTTGGTGAACAGTTAATTAATCCCTAAAAGCATTCTATAAAAATAGGATTTGTCTGGCTTTCACTGTTCAAGATGGACAGGAAGCAAACTTAAATTCCTGTAAAGCGTCTTGGCTGTAATAAGCCTTCATATTATCAGAGAAGCCTGAATAATTTGGGCATTGTTGGAAACATGGCCAATTTATAAAAAAAGAAAAAGATTGAATTTAGTGTTTCAAAATCGACGTTTAATTTTGGACTCATTAAAAATTTGACCTTCAGTTTCTTCTTGGGTCTCTTTGTGTTGCATTCTGCAATTGTATTATCAAATTGTTGTTCAGAGATAATGCAAAACTGACGTGCCAGTCATCCTTTCTAACCACAGATGGGTACTGCTGTAAAAATGTCAAGTAAAGATGCAAGTGTTTTTAATCTTTCAGATGGCTTAATGGTTGTACCATACATAATGAATGTTGCAGGCTCCATTATAGCTAGCTGGGCTTCTGAGTGACTCATTTTAGAGATGTATGTGGGTTCTCTATTTATCCAGTGCTTTTCAGCCCAGCATTAGTGCTTGACACATACTAAAAGAAATTGATTTTTCAGTCTCTCTGTTCTCCCGTCTTCTCCTCACCCCATTTTATTTCTTTCATTTAAGAAAATGTAACAGGATAAACTCAAACTGTATTTGCTTTTCCGCACCTTGTTTCCTCAGGTTTCCACTATTTAGTGCTGTGTATCAAATCTGCTATGAAGGGAAGCCTGTCAGAGAGATGATATCCTGCCTTCAAAGTCATCCAGAGCACCTATAAAATCAATCAGCCCATTGTCCTAATGCAGCTTTCTGCCTTTCAAATTTATATTTGGGTTCAAGTGGATGCATCGTTAAGCTTCGTTCAAAGCTGCTCTCTAGGCAACAATAACAACATGAATGTCTCCGAATGGGTATTGGTTTTTGTTTTACAGCATAGTTTGACGTAGCATGCAGTGTTGCCTTAGTGATTGTTGTTTTACTGGCTAAAATACAACTGTTCTAAAATGCGCAATGCAAAAGTTGCACTACATACCTAGTGTATATACACAAGTGTACTTTGTGTGTGTTCCACCATAAAACACAATGTTTTGTTGTCTCTTGCTAAGGCCTAGTCCAAAATCCACTGGACACCATGGGAAGAATCCCTCTGGTTTTGATGAAGACTGAATCAAGCCTGTAACCTTGAAATATTAGGAGTCTTTCTGTTAGAACTTGGTTTTATTCAGCATACACGTTGAAATTTTAACATTTTGCATGTTTATGATTACATTAATTTAAGCAATATTAATGCAAAACAAGTGGTAGCAGTTATTCGGGGGGCTACAGGGATATTTTAATGAAGTCTGATGAAGAATATTTTGATTTTTGAAAGTCTTTAAAACTGTCAGACTATTTTGAAACTGATTTCTAAGTGAATTTAAAGTTTTTAATTACACTGGTTTAAAGGGAATATTCTAGAGGGGGATCATCACCTCCCCTTCTGATTTTTAATCCTTGCATTTTGGTATTTCTCCTTTTCTCCCTTGCTGTTCCCAAGAGTTAGGCTCTTCTAGAATCCTGTTTCCCCAACCAAGTGGGAGATGGTGACCTGGGCATTCTGAATGCTGGAGCCTAGGGTTCATTTTAGTGCTGTACCTGTGGTCGTTCTTCACTGCTATTTTTGGTGGGTGGGGAAGGATGCTCTAGGGTATCCGCTGCTCTGAATTGTCATGGTGTCTTTCTAGCTTAACCGTCAGCTGCAAAGTGTTGCACTCCACACAACACTCCAAGGAATGTTTGGGCAACTCCCTGATAGATCATGCTTGTGTTGTCAAAGGGTTATGTGCCAGTATGCTGACTGCATTCATTTCAGTGCCTGCCAGTGACTGACGTCAACTGGACCGTAGTCCTGAACCATCAGAAATTAAGAATTCTGAAGTTACTCTTTCACTGGATAAAACTTCAGTGGGTGCTGGATCAAGTCCTTTAGGACCAATCTCCTAGAAAGCTTTCTAAAGGCATCTGTTTATTCCCCAGTTATCTCAACTAGTTTTTCAGGCACTGTTCCTTTATCAGGGAGGTTAATTTTATTTATTATTGGAAATTATTGTGATTTTTATGGAGTTTGGGGGTGGGGTGGGTTTTGGGGGAATTTTCTTTTTTTACAAGGTTGATGCAAGAGAAGATAGATAAATGAAATCTGTCTTGCTTTTCTTGTATAATAAACTGTAATTTTCTTGGTAAAATATATGCTGGGTACATAAAGAGTGGACTCATTCTTGCAGCTCATAACCTGGAGGCAAGGGTTAGCATCGAGATTTACAGAGCTAAACGAGAATGCGCATCCACTCTGAATATCCACTCCAAACACTCACAAGTGTTGTTCACTCTTCTCGGTGATGTTTTCAGATAAGAAATTGTGAACACAAACTCATCCTGAAGCTTTAAGTTGTCATTTAAAACTTGTTAAAACAAAGAGGGTGCCTGGGAGTAATTGTCATGCTTAAGTAGCCTGGATTACTCTGAAATAGGTGAGCATCGGAGCAGCTTTGTATAGACAGGATGATGCTTCAGCTCAGGGGTACCGTTTCTTGTGCTCCTATAATGTTTTGCATTAATTTTTGGAAGATCTCATGAATGTCACCAGATATTCAAGGATGTGAAAAGTTATTTTGCCTTATTTCTGATTCAGTGCTAAACATAAAAGATGGCCAGAAGTTAAGCAACCTCAGATGTTTGTGGCACTTGAGGATATCACTGCTAGAGCTGACTTGGAGTAAGCACTCTGCTCAGACAATTAAAAGGATGTTTGAAGATTGGAAGCACTGTTACAGTAACGCACACATGGGGTCTACACTCCTCATTACTGCATAACTTTCAGTGTGTCTGCTTATGCTTTGTGTTGTTTTTTTTTTTTAATACCAAGCTGATTGGCTTTGCCTTTATATGTGTGTATATACATATATATATATATAAAAAAACTTTTTTTTACATGCAGTATGTAGAACAGTAGCATTTTGTAAGATACATAAAGGGCTATATGAGCTAAATGTGGTAAATTAATATATATTTTAAAATTATTTCGCTCTTATTCCATTACTACTTCTACCACTGAAACCCCAAAATTTTAATTGTTTTTGTTTTGTATGGCCTATTCTAAGGCAAATCCAGAGAAAAGGTTTTTATGGAATTCTTTCTTCCAGTCTGTTATGATATTCTTCTTCTTTTCAGACAAAGTATGGTTTCAATAACTAAAATTTATTTAAATTTCTATAGATACTTCACTATTTGTATTTGTTTTTCAGTGCTTGAAAACATTCAGCTTGGAACTACATATTTCTCTCCCATTAATATTTACTGCTCATTAAAAGACTGTGATGTGATACTGGAACTGAATGATTAGAATCCTGTTCTACAAATGCTCTGTTTTGCCTAGTGCTGGGATAGTCTTACTGAAAACATTAACCCCTGTGTAAGGGGTGGTAAATTACTAATTCTTGATTTAAGAGCATTAATTACTAAGGAAGGCATTATCTTCTAATGATACATACTCAAGTTGCCCTAGACATGTGTACTGATTTTGTTTAAAGATTGTGAATGTATACCCATTTGAAGAGTTAGTACAAATAAACATTTTTGTCTTGGGAATCACTTTGGTTTCTCTTGTCTCATTTTACGGGGCTTGCGATTAATATTTTATTCACCTGATGGAATGTAGGTTTTTATGGGTATGGTATGTAATGATAGCAGATATGAGAGTGCCATGCAAGAATTTAAGTTTTAAAAAGAGTTATTTGATATCCAGATGTCAGCATTTTTAATTTCTGTCCATTAGTGGAACAATTGTGGTGCCTTTGACCTCCCAAACAGGTTCTCATCTTCAGTTCCTTGAGTTGCTGTGGGAGCCACTGGAGGGCACTGGTGGGTAAGTGACCAATTCCACCTGCTTTTGCAGTTACTTTGCTTCCCATTTATTTTTCAGTCTCCTTAGGTTCCTGCATGACTGCAGCTGTCTTACACCACGCTCCTTGTGTTTGGAGATGGTTCGGCACCAGATGCATGTGTTGTAGAGCCACTGGAAGGGAGAAAAGGAGCTTGGTATAAAACATCCAACACCTTACTACCTCTGCCCAGGCCCTGCCTTGCCAGTAGTATAAGACCCTCCCAGTAGAGGACAACAGTCACTACTTCAGCTCCTGGGCAATATGGTCTGTGGCATTACTTGGGGTCCTGTAAAGTGCATTCAGAAATGCTTGTTTCTGTTGCATCTTGAAGTTGCAAAGTGATGAGAGCATGTTGTGCTCAGTTTTGTCAGTTTTTACATCAGCTAAAGGAGTGGGAAGTGTCACAAGTGTTTAACCAGGGAAAGGAAGGTCTGCGACTTAATTGTGGGGCACCATACTGTAATAGAGTGGGGTTTTTTGGTGAATAGAATAATGCCTTGTCTACCTGAAAGTCTCAAAGCATTTAATAAAATGAGAGCAATGTCCCAATTCCTTATTTACAGACAAAGATACTGACACAGGTAAAGGTGGTTGCCCAGAAAAGCTGTGGCTGGGTGCATTTTATTCCTAATTTTTCAGCCAGAGTCTCAGCCATTAAGTCAGTTCCCATTGTACTTTTAGCTCAAAATTTTATTTAAGGGTGTATTAAATGAAATAGCAGAATAAATATGTGTGTATCTAAAACATACCGTCCAAAAGGCCAAAGTACGAGTCAAAAGAAAAGTAAAAACCATCAGAAGAGAATTAGAACGGATACATTTCTTTCATATGGGCACTATTTTCTGAAGGGGTGGTGCTCGCTCACTAAATGAGTGCTTGTAGGCTGGGTGTCTTTGATCATCTGACACTAAATAACACCCAGGCTGGCCCTGAGATCCAGGAAACACGGCAAAGAAGTCACTTTCCGATGGCCTGTGCTGAGGGTTCTTCATAACGCTCCCACCCTGGATTTTGTTGTAAGGCTGGAGTCGTGCGAGTGAAGTACGTGGGTGTCACAGGGGCTGCTTAACGCTGAAATAAAATGTTGTCTCGGAACATGAAGCACTTCATGTTATTAGAAAGGGAAAAACTATTTCTCTTCTGCCTGTTTTCTGGCCGCACGTTATTATCTCCTGTGATTTGCCAAGAGCTGATAGAGATCTCAGCACTAAAAGGTAACGTTTCTATTTTGAATAATGGAAAGGAAGAGTATCTGCCTTCAGTCCCAGCATGTGCGGAGAGGTGTTTGGCATTCATGTTAAATGAAACCCTGTTCTCTTGTCAGTCTGTTCTAACTTGATTTCAGATTCCTGCCAATATGCTTTGGGTAGGGACTTTCAAGTACTCTGGATCTATCAGTCTAGTCCTGCTCTATGGAAAGCAGTTGTAGAACTGGATTTTAAGAGGAGAACGGTAGGGTGACACCCAGCAGAATGGGATCTCTGTCAAGAGTTCCCTGCCTGAATTCGATTTACCCACTTATTATATTTACCTATTACCTACAGTGTCTGTTTTAGAGCGATGTTGTGAAGGGTAATTGTAGGAAGCATTGGGAACCATGTGTTGATTATTTCAGGAAGTTACAAGAAACAGCGTGAATTACTGCTTTTAAAAGTATGTTCTTCCTGTAACACGTGCTGCAGGAATTAGGGAATAATAAACTAAGCGCAGCTCTGGCCTGTGAGCAGTCTTGGTGGTTCGTGTGGGAGTAACTGCCCAAGTCTGCTCAGTGTAACCCATACTGCACTCTGTGGTGTTAGTGCTGCTTGTTGTCACAACGCTGGCCATTTCATTTTCTCAACTGGATGGGAATCATTTGGTGCCCTTCACCCTACAGCTTTTCTTCATATCTATCCCAGCGTCCCTCTCACCTTTATGTACCTGCACCTGGATGTGCTATTTTATAGTGAACTTTAAGAAGGGTTCTTCATATCAAAAGGTGAGTGTATGTACATGCATATGCTCATCTGTACAGGAAAACCCCACCTACCTTTTATTGAACAATTTTGTGCCCAAGTAAGCCTTGAAAGGGGCTGGGAACTGTGCACAGGCTTTTAGGGAGGCCACCAAGAGGCCCGATGTTCAGCTGCCTTTGCGCTAGCTGTGTCCATCCATTCAATTAAAGCTGCTTGATTGTGAAGCTCCAGTCCATAGCTCTCTTCCAGACCACCCTACAGTCTCTCGGATGGCAGTAAGTCAGCTTGGGTTAACTGAAAACATTGCAATTGTTTTAAGGGTACAATGTCACATCTGTTTTACCGGTCACTGAAGCTCTGAAATGCCACATTTATTAAAAATAGCGCACAGCCCATGTTTAGGTGAAAATACTAATGACATTAATTGAACCAGTTTTCCCTTTCTCCAAATGCAGTTTCATTATAAGCCCCATTTTAGAAACTGCAAACTATTGCATCACATTCTTGTCACAGAAACATACTTCAGCCTTCAGCACAGTAGATTCTTTCTGAGTGGTTTATGTTTTAAGGACTCGGTGAATTGCAGTTTGATGATTGCTAAGCACAGTCATGTGGTGGGCTCAGAAAGTACAGTCTTGGGGATTTTTAGTTTGCTTTTTTGCTTTTTTAAGGCTGGAAAGAACTGGAAAGCAAGCCAAATCTGTTGGCAAGCACTAGCTGGATTCCTGACCTGTGTAAATAATAATATAGAGACATTTATGAAGCATTAGCCAGCATTTAAAACACAAACTTCAAATTCAAGTACTTGCATAACAGCTTCTCAGTAACTGTAAGCGATTTTTAAACTTTTTTTTTTTTTGTGGTACCCACTCCCTATATTGTTGCGCTGAGACAAACCAGCATGTATTGTGATACGGGATTTTGAAGGCTCAAAACACTTGAAATTGTTTTAGCAAAGTGAGCTCAAAGCAAGCTGCTCCGTACTGTGATAGCTGCGCAGAGACAGCCTTGGCTGTGCCTGTGTTTTGGATTAAAGCCCAGGTTCTGTACAAGTGGTTTTAGAAGGGCATTTAAACCCAGTTTAGGGATTTTTCTAATTTCCACATACTGCGCAGAGTTGCATTTGCATGTGACAGGGATGCTTGGTGTTATATTTTCCATCTAGACTTCAGCAGCAGCATTTTCTCCAAGCTTCAAGTTAAGTGGGTAATGGCAGCAGCACTTAGTCACGCCAGTCTTCCCTTGTCTGTGTTTAGTTTTATCCTCTGGTTTTCTTCACCTGCATTTTTTTTTTCAGGCTGGGGGCTGCTATAGAGAAGGGTTACCTTCTTCTCCTCCCAGAGCTTTAGCTGCCACAGCAAAAAGAGATCAGCATGCTGCCATCTGCATTTATCCTTGTCTTATGTTTGTTGCCCAGTAAAGAGGTTAAATGTGGAATAAGATCTTCCAAAACTTCATACTCTTGGGCATAATCCTCCTGCCACCAACACTTTTATTCATAGAGTCACCGTTTTAAAACAGCAGAAGCTCAAGTTTTTTCCTGGTGGTGTTCCCTGGTGCAGTCGCTCAGGCTGCTGTGAGTCTCCACAGTATGTGATCGCACCAGAATGCTGGTAGGTAGCGGTGCTCTTCTTTACCCAGCTGCAGTCCTTAAACTTTGTAACATAAAGCTGCTTATTTTTATTCTAATGTATTGCTACTATAGAGCGATAGTATCCTACACATAAGTTTAGTTTACCTAGTTGCCATATTCATTCAAGTAATCCATTTTTTTTCCTTAGAAACTTAGTCTCCACCTTATCCATGACTATACATAATTCACAGATAAATTCTAAAACTTGTAAGTCAGCTGCTTCTAACCATCTGGCAGAGGGATGTGCAGTTTTACCCAGTAGGACAATTTCTAGGTCTGGCTTTTCTTCCAAAATACAGTGGGGTTGGCGTGACAGCGCTGGGCAGTGTAGAGCAGCAGAGGCATTTCCTAGCCCTTCCAGGGCTTTCTGGAAGCAATCGGATTAAAAATGAGAGAAGAGACTGGAATGGGGTTGGACTGTCTACCCTACCAGCAAACCGTTTTGTGTAACTTGTATATACTACTACTGAGAACTCAGAATATTGCACTCCTTGGAGAATATGGAGCATAACCAAGTCAGTATTAACCAGTGTGAGAGCTGGTAACACGGGAACATGCACTAAAATACAGGAGTAGAGGCAAAACTGTGGAGAGTTGGTTTGAGCCCTTTTTGGCCTGTTATTCTGTTCCGGGCAAAGCTTCATGGCAATAGCTTGGTGCAGCCATGTTCTCTTCACAACTGAAACCTGGGAAATGTCTTCTCGGAGAACTTAGTGGTTGCTCAAGTACAAGAGAGATTTCAGAAGCACACTTGGTGTTATCAAAAGGCACTGAGATATAACAATTGCTGCTGAAGTTTCCCCTCCCTTCTATGAATCGCTCTCCAAGCAAGAGATGGAAAACTCTTGAGATGAGAAAAATATGCCGTTCATGCACTCCAGACAGATTATGCAGAAGAAGTATGCACTTTCCTCACTTTGTGGTGGGATCATGAGAGTTCAGAAGAATGCACTGATAGTCATAACAAAGGCAGGCAAGAGAAATAAATGCAATCTCCTTGGATCAAAGACGCCCATTCTGTCTTTCACATGCTGCATTTAACAAGTCAGAAATAATCAATTAGAAGTGTTGGCTACCTCTTCATTTGTGTGCGAGTTTTGTTTTTTTTTCCTCAGGGCTAAACAGGATTAGGTCCCACTAAGTAGTCAGAGACAGGCCCTCAAATCAAAGCTCCTCAAAATGTTCTTCCTGAAATTATTAGGGCATTGTCTTCCTTCTCCTTTGCAATTGCAGATTCAGAGCAAGAAGTGGGAGCTCTAGTAATAGCAATGTACCCGTAGCTCTGGCTCTTAAGTGGTTTTTTTTTATGTGATCTTACTAACCAAATAATTATAATGCCATTAGCAGCTGTAGCCTGCTGTTACGAGAGATCGAGGTTAAACGGTAGAAATTGAGTGAGATGCATTTTTATCCATCTAAAATAGGTCCTGACCCCCAAGTAGGCTGGAAATATTGCTGCTTCCTTCCACCTGAGAACTCTCCCCTACCACAAAGCCAGCATCACTGGGTTTCTCATTGCTACTGTAATCGGCCCTAAAGTGAAGAGGAGGGGACTTCGTTACACTGTTTGTGAATTATCAAATATTATGGCGATGGGGGCACCAGAAGTACTTCTGTGAATGATCACACATCATTTACATCTCTGCTCACCTAATGTTGGGACAGTAATTAGGTTCAGAGTGGATGGACAGATGTTTTTTAGGAAACAGAGTTGAAAGGCCTTGCATTGAAAATTGATAAGCACAGCTCCAAGTACCTTGTTTTAATTACTGAGTTGGACCAGACTGATTTAAAAGGCATTACGTTACATGACTGGGAACTGGCCTTGGATGAGTCCCCCTTGAATGCATTGCTAAAAATGACAATGTGGTTTATTGGCACAGAAGCTAAATAAGCAGGGAACCTATGCAAGGCAGCCTGCTTTGGTCAGGATGAAAGCGTCTCAGCCAGGCTGGTAGAAGGAAGTTCCTGGGATTGCTGACGGGGCTGAACGTGTCCTAAGGAACAGGAGACTTCATTCCTCAGGACTGCTTGCTGTCTACCTGCCTCTGTGTCTTCAATTCACTTTTTACACATGGATTTGTACGTATGTGCACAGACAACACTTGAACAGTGAAAATGTTTCATTTTCAAGCCTGCTTTCAGTTCTGAAGTATTACAGTGTTAACCTACGATTTATGTCTATTCAACGCAGTTTTCTTGGGCTTATCCAGTCCCAAGTCTTTGCATAGCTAGATAGACTTTTGGAGAGATTATTTTGCTCTCAGAAGCATTATCTGGCTTGAAATGATTAGTAAAATATATTAAAATCCAGTATGCTGATCTCAAGAAATGGCTGATCTTCATATGCTTTTTAATAATGAGGATTTGTAGTGTTTGGGGTTGGTGGTGTTTTGGGTTGGTGAATTTTTTATTTTCTGTGCTGCCTTTGAGTAAATACAGCCGGGTGCATCTGCTTTAGTCCAGTATTGTTGACTGATCATAATGTGCTGGTGCCTTTTTTTAGCACAACTTATGCCAGGGGATTCACAAGCACATACACACAGGGTAAAGGCAGCTTCTCTGTGTAGTAGGGAGACTACGCCTCTCGCTGTCACACACCCTATGGCTGATGCTTGCTAAAAGCTATTCTCAAACATGTTAATGAAATACTGTGAAATCATGGTTTCTTTTTCAAGGCAGGGATACATACAGAGCAAGTATGTGGGGGATGTAATTCTTCCAAGTCCTGCTGCTTCTTCACGGAGGTGAACTCGAACTGGTACCACTCATGCTCAGATGAGGTGGGCTGTGAGCCTGCTGTCCCTCCAGTCCCCTCTCCGAGACAGGCAGTTGTTATGTGTCCTCAGAGCTCATGTTCCATGGCCCTAAAAGAAGACATGATTGAATACTTATCTTTATAGTAGAGATACCTTCACCACTGTCTTTTTTTTCCCCTTTTCTGTCTGTAATTTTCACTTCCTGCTGGGTGCCTTACATGCAGTTGCTTTACAGATGGGAGTACTTTTGCAGGCTGGAAGATGTCATCTTCCTCTTAGATACCTTGAAATACCCTGTAAAATCCCAGTGGTGTTCACTGCTGTTTCTGAAGACAACTTATTAAATCCTGCATCTCAGCTCTAATTAACGTAAGTAATCCCCTTACTTGCATTTCTCTTACTTGCAAATTGCATCAAGAAATCCTTCCCTAGTAAATTCAGACAGTCTGTAGAAGTAGGCTTCTAGTACAAGAGAGATGCTTGTATGCAAGAAATAATCTCAAATTTCATCAAAGTAACACCTGGTTTGAATACATCCTTGCTAACTTTGATGTTTTTTTCCTTGTGCTGCCTGCTTGAACAATGAATCATGAAAATATGACCTCCCTGATTAGTATTTCACTGAAATAGTAATCATAACATCACTTAAGAAGACAGCACAGCAGTTTGATGGACAACCTTCATTTGCACACACTGATACAGCTTGTTTCCTGAGCTGCTGATTCAATCCCTGTGAGGAAGGCAAGTCATTAATTATTTGATTGGCATACTCAGACTGCTTTTGTAAGATCATGTATTTCATTTAGTTAGTGACTGCTTTTTTTTTTTCTTAATAATTTCCTGGGTCTAGGAGACATTCCTTTAATTATATGGATATGTCTGTGTATACTTATATGCATACACACACATATAAGCAATCTTCTGAGGTGCTGAGGAGATGAAGGCTAAGCTACCACACTACCTGTTCTCATCTTCCTCCATAGCCTTTTATCCTATTGGCTAATTCCAGCTGAACATAACAAATTGGAAGAGTACCAAAGGATGTCAAAATCTTATAAATGCCAAGGAAACACGCCAACTGAGGATACCCTCTTAGTAGAAAAAAATCAACATGGAGTAGATTGACCTTATAAATACCCCCACTGCAGCAAGTACTTCTGATGGAGACTGAACACTCCTGAACATTAAGGGGACCCAATTTTATAGTTCACAGGAAATGAAGCTTCTTAATTGTGGAGTGTATGGGGATGTCTATGTTATAGTGAATCTCATGTCAAAATTGTCTCATACTTAGCATTGAGACACTCACAAGTATATGATGGATTTAATTTACCTTGATATTAGTAATTAGAGCTACATCCATCACAGAGCATCCAAATCTAATATTGCAGTCCACAGGGCTGTGCCAATTCACATAATTTAAATACCTAGGTAATGAGGTTGCCTTCATTAGAAATGCTGTATTTTAGCTGTACTATGAGCATTTACTAAAATCCTTCTCGGTATGTTTTTCTCATGGTTAAAAGGGCTTAGATAGCCTAACTCCTATCAGCTCTTCTCTCAATCTCCTAAAATCCCCAAATAAAAACCTTCCTTTCTTCTGAAATTCTCTTTTCCCTCACTGATCTAGCAAAGAAGCATTATCCGTGCTCAGTAGCTAGTTAGTAGGGTGATAAATTACTTGACAGGATAAGCTTTCTCAAGGCATGTCATAAATGGGATAAGCCTTTGTTCTGAGAAATCCCAGTCACTCCAAAATTCAGCCTATCATCCACCTCCTGACTGCTCTCCAGTCTCATACCGTGCAGCCCAAAGCCTGCAATTTTCAAAGCAGAGGAAGTGAATGGAGAAATTGAGCAGAATTTGGCTTTCTGATTCCTGTAAAAATCCCAGCAGATTTTGCTAGACAGGCAACAGACAACACACTCTGTTCCCCATAAATACAGGCAGCTGTAATAGAAATAATCATTCTCTCTTCTATTTATCTCCTGTTTCTCCAGGCTCTCATTTCTCTTGCAATGGCTGGTTTCAGGAACTGAGAAGAGAAGAAAGCACTAAGTGCCTTGCATCACTGCAGCTGTTTTTTCATGCACTGACACAAGATTTACCAGGTATCACCAACTTTGCATGCTGGTTTTGTGTGTATCTGTAACACTATGAAAGCATCCAATAATTATTTCTATGCATGAGCAGTGCTATGTATATTCTAAACAGCTGGTGCCTGAGCCTCTGTATCCTGCTTTGAGATGAACTTGACTGTGTTTTGCGTTAGTGAGATTTGTTTCTTTGGGTTTGTTTTGTTTTAGGGCTAAGACTGTTCTATGAATACAAATAACAGGGTCATTTTGTTCTTTGTGTTCATGCAAGTCTTTTGGCACTGGTCTATTTGCAAAGAGAAATCGCTGATGTGAAGATATTGATACCTTATCGCTCAGTCTCTCGGAGTTTTCAGACCATTACGTGGTATAATGTGTTCCTCTGTTAACATTTTGCTCCCCTTCTGTTAATGGATAGATGTTGATTGTCTTTACCCCATACTAACAGAATGGCTGTGCGAACAAGTACAAAGACTAGTAAAACATCTGCCAGCATTTCTCTGCCTTCTTCCACGGTTGAGTTCTCCAAGACTTAGGTCACTGTCAGGTTCCCAGTATCTCCTCTCCTGCACCTCAGCCCCCTGCGACAGACCATGTACACTCTGGTACCCCTCCCCAGCCAGCTCCTGCCTTTCTCAGTAGATCCTGCAGTCAGCCCACGGGCCTTTGGCGTTGTTTTTTTTTTTTTTCCTCTGGATGAGGATCTTCTACTTTTAAACCTCACAGCCTACCTGTATAAAACTCATTCTCCTAGTGCAGCAATTCTGGAACCCAACAATTGGCCAGGCATGTCCCAGTGAGATCCTTTATTCTGCTATTGCTCCAGGACAAGGAGGTGATGTGTCAGGCACTGGTACTGCCTGTGTACTGTACAGCAGGGTGACAAGAGCATTAACAAGATTGTAGCTTTACAGAATTAGTGGGAAGTCATTTCTGTGGTTTCTCAAATTGCTCTGATTGTCTCTTTTCATGTTCTGTATAGTACAGACCACAAAATTTGTCAATATAAGCTCGGTCAAGAGCGTATTTTAAATAAATCCATAGCTTTGAATTACAGATTTAAAAATATAGAGAGTCTACTGCTTTGGTTAATAAACTATTCAAATAGCTACTTATGTTGTATTAAAAACACAGGTTAAAAACTCCCAAACAACAAAGATGCTTTCTTTTCAGTCTGAATTTATCTAACTTCAGCTTCTAGCCATGGTATCTAGTTAGGTCTGTGCCTGCCAGTTACTGGACGTCTTCCCTCTGTGTATACATGCACCCAGCAAGCTCAAGTCACCTCCTAATAATTTAACATAATATAAGGTACACACTTAAGATATTAGTCATGTCCCAGGGTGTTGTACCAACCCCAGCAGAGCAAGACAGCTATCTGTTAATAAAGCCTGCGAGCAAGCTGATGCCAGAAGTTCCGAGGTGGCTGTAAACTCTCTCCCTAAACACAAATGATGCTGTAATGAAACCACAGTGGAATTGTTTGGTCTTTCATTAATTATCTAAAACCACATATGCCATTGACAAGTGTTTGAAGGTGATCTTTTCCTCCAGCTGCTTTGCACCAGGCTTGGGTGCTGTATAAACACCAGCTGCTGTGATTTACATAAACATTTAGAAAAGCACCATCCTTAGCACATAGAAAACATACATGTCTTCAGTGGCAACATTTACATTCTCAAGTACTGTAATCACTAGTGATTGTTCCTACCATAGTAATATTGAAAGGTCTATGGAGGTCTGGTGACCCCAATGAAAGTATTTATGAGTCTGGAATCTTCCTACCATAGTAATATTGAAAGGTCTACGGAGGGCTGGTGACCCCAATGAAAGTATTTATGAGTCTGCCTCAGGGAACAGCCTGTCTGGACATGCTCAGGGGCAGAATAAGCTCCTTCCTCACATAACATGACATCGGACACTCTTGAGTATTCAGGTGACTAGTGATTTGCAGGTGTGGGAAGGCACAGCCACCAGCTGCGCTTGGAGCTGTGCTCGCAGGCTCCCTGTAGAGAAGGACAGCTGAGAAGCAGCCTGTGAAATACAAGATGGGCTTACTCTTGCAGGTGCGTTACAGATTTGAGGGCTCTGACCCCAAAACATGAAAACCACAGCTCCCGTTCTGAGAAGATTTGTGCCCAGACTTCATGCATGAAGTCTTCCCTTTGTGTGAGTAGATGAGCTCTCTGCCCTGAAGTTAAGCATACGTGTGCAGCGCACAGGGACAGTGTTCTAAGTACAAATCTGCTCTGGAGGAAGTAAGCAATTTTTCCTCGGCGTGGTATCTAAGGCACGGTTGTATTTCAGGGCTGGGAGGGATTTTTAGATTCCCAGAGCAGATAAAACAGCTGGTGAAAGGCTAATGTACAGAAAATACATGGCTTATGTACTTTGTCATTTCTTTTCTTAGCACAGTCTCTACCACCAGTTTACTTCGTGTGATGATAATGGGTTTCAAAAGTGTAAAATAACAATAATAATAATAATAATAAAAAAAATCTTAAAGTTAATATGTTACTGCTCACAGCATGGAGTTATTTCTCTCTGTGGCAGTGCGTATGTTCTAAGCTCCTTGGCAGTTGAAATGTTTGTGTGTCCACAGTCAGGCTTCTGTCTGTAAAGTTACTTCTTACTGTTAAGTAAATTTCATGTAAAGAAAGGAATATTTGTGAGAAAAGGAGTACTGAGCTACAGCTAGATTTTGCAATTTTTCACCATTAAAGCAGTAACTTACGTATCTGATGGTCAAATCCCATGCAGTATAATTTCTCAGACTGTAGCTTCAATTAGTGTTGATGTTTGTTAATTTTGGGGTGTCCAAGCTGCAAAACCAAAAAAGTCTCATTGTGAGTAACCCCACATACAAACACAGATCCACACATACAAATCCACAGATCTGTAGAATAATAACCACTTTGAAAAAATGGGTATCTCATCAATTTTCACTCTGCTGCAGCAACATTAGAAGATCCAACTATCCCTATAATGAAAATCATCTTTACTTTGCAAAACACCAGTTCACACACAGAGTCATTTGCCTTGATTGATCATTAGGTGTGCCCATAGCACATGTCACTACCAAAGTACAGATCAATTGCTTTGGGTTAGTATAAATCAGCTTTTCTGTACTGTCATAAGAGGGAAAACAGTAATATATGTTATCAGTTATTTACATAAATATGTTTGTATCTCAAAGCCTACGCTTTGCTGATTCCAAAAAGCCAGGAGGAAATATTCCAAACATTTATTGATTTACTGCTAAGTAAAAATATCACATCCTCAGATTAGCACAGTGGGATGTCAAGGGTGAGAATATTTGCCCTGGACATCTGACGTGAATCCGTGTTCCTTACACATGGCCCGGGTTCCACAGAAATTACAATTCCTTTCTTGCCCTCTTCAGAATAAGCTCCTTTATCTTTCTTAGATAGCTCCTAGGTGGTTTTTAAAAACAGTAGTTTTGTTGTTCACTGCAATCTGACAATGACCAGTGAAAAATCTCAGTCACCTTTCCTTTTATATGCTTACTTGTTTTACTTACCTAAAAAACAAGAAGTCTGAATAGCCTCGACATTTGAAAATTCTAGGATTTAGGAGAGGGAAAGGGAAGTTGTATTTCAAAAACAGAAAAACAGTTCAGGAAATTCCAGTTAGCTCTACTCCTTGGGCCTGTGAGTCTATTTTAATTAGCACTTCCAGTTGGCCAGACTGTTGCTAATAAGGTCGTCCTAGAGAGCTCAGTCAGTAAGCTCAAAAATGTTGATACCTCAGGATCTGAGAACCAAACCAGCTTAAATGGAAGAATCTGTTAATTAGATAGCAGGATGCTCAAGAAGCAAGCCCTTTACTTAGAAACCTGATAGTACTTGTATGAGCCATTTTGCTTTTACTGAAACATTTACATTGAAAAACGTCACCATATTATATATTTTTTCTAATAACAATTTACTTCTTTATGAGATACAGCAGCTGACAAACAGAGGTAACAATCTTGACTACTGTTTAACAGCCTCACCAATCCTTCCCTTGAAAGGTTAATTTAAAATACAGAAAATGGGCCACGTTCTTCTCTCTTGGCAGTTCTGTAATAAAAGGTTGATTGTTCAAGCAGCAGCATTCAATTATTTTGCTTCTGATGCTATCTACATGTAAAAAAATCTCGCTGAGCTCAGATGGTCCCTGCAGGCTTTCCAGTTCTAGCCCTCAGTGCAAGGATGCAAGACAAAAAAATTAGAGCCTCAGTTAACATTCAAAATATGAAGTAGTGCGCTGTCTAGTTAAATGAAATTTGCTTCCTGGAACATCAGTGATATAGAAAATCTTCTCGAGTGTTTGCCTGTATTTTTGTGAAATTCATCATGTGAATATGTGTGATGGAGAAAAATGTGCTAATTAAGAAAGACAGAGTGGCAGCCAGTGTTCAGCAAAGTTGCCCAGAAAGGAACCCGTCCAGTTCTTGTTGAATTAGTCATGACACTAGACCTCTCCAACAGTCATCGAAAATTTATGCTAATCCACTAGTAGATTTAATATAGTTGAAACAGAAAACAAATGTTTCCCTATCTTTTTTTTACCTTTTTTTTCCCAGAGGACCTTGGGATGTGCAGACCCAAAGCAATTAAATCTATTGGTCTCGTGTGATGGTTGAAAGAGAAACAAAACTGATCTCCAGAAGTATAGGGAGAAAAATACACCCAATGTGAAATAAATCAGCTCTCATCTCCTCAAAAACAGCATCAGGGGCATCTCAAAGCAGCTCTGGCATTGGAAGGAAGCTTGGCAGTGCTCAAAAATCAGATAAAGCACTTTTTATTTGCAAGCCAGTTGAAGCAGGTCTTTAAACAGACCAGTGAACAGATGTGTTCTTTTCCTTTAAAATCTCAGCTCTTATTTAGGAGAAAAGGATAAAACAGGAATGTAACCAATATAGAAATGCTGATAACTCCACAAAAAATAATGGTTTTGACAGAAAGCATAAAATTCCTTGTTCGTGACTGAGATGTTGTGTTAAATGGTTCAAGTGTGTGGTCTACTAATGGTCTCCTCTTTTTTTCCCTCATGAAGAGGGATATTTGTAAATCATATCGTGCCCAGTGGCTGGCATCTCATTCTGATGACTGCAGCTCATGTTTGCAAAACTGTGCCACAATTTTCCTACCATCCTAAACAGAAAAGTCACCAGCCCCTACGAGTATGTGGAGGCTCCACAGAGCCCAGAGCCAAAACACACCTTCCAATAACCCCTCCGTTGTGACACACACTGTGAGCGGAGGCACAATCACGTACTGGAAACATGTTCCTTTGGGTAATCCACATTTCCCAGATTTCTGGGAGAAACTCTGCCATCCTGCTCCTCCTCCCTGAACCCCAGCTGGTTCAATCCCTTGCTGAAAGGTAACACTGCGAAAGCCATCCTTTGTTAGCCAGCAGGAGAGCAGCAGTAAACAATTCGAGGACAATAGCCACAAGACATATGGAAAACACTTCATTTTTACTGAGCTGCCACATGCAAATGCTTTGCTAATGAGAATTCCTGAACATTGAAAAAACCTGTAACCTGTTTGCTTGCTGAAACACCATACTTTTTGTGGAATAGATGATCACTTTAGAAGCTCTTAAGTGACATGGAAATTACTATTTTTTTTTTTAAAGGCGACACTTTAGACTGGAAAAGTACCAAAAAGTATAGGTTAGGGAACAGCTTGACCCTGTCAGGTAGTAGGCCAATAGTGACCTCATACTTCCCATTTCCAGTGACTTTTACATGGCTTTTAAGAAGCCTTTCCTACAAGGGAGACCCTTGGTGGTTTAGAAGATCACAGCTAAATCACCAGACCTCTGCTGAGCTGAAAATGGGGTCTCTTGGCCCCTCGTTCCCTGCCCACGGCGCTTTGCAATGGTTCCTCTCCCAAAGGTGTGCCACTGAGGAGCGATGGCGGCCAGGCTGGGACGACAGCTCCCAGCACCGCCAGGTCTCCCCTCAACATTTGCTGCCCACAGAGCCAGGGGTGACAGTCCACATGGACAATGATGGCCAGGGACTAGGGTCAGAGCCCCCAAACCACGCTCATGGCTTCGTGTGGGGTGTTTTTCCAGAGCGTGGCTAGCTCGGCCTGGCTCCTCGGCTGGGAGCGGGCACGGTCCCGAGGCCTCTCTGTGGAGGTCAGGAGTCTCCTTCAGAGGAGCCCCATATTGTCCCCTCAGAGGGCTCCTCCCGAGCGCCGGGGTACCCCCCGCGCCACCAACCCCCGACCCCCTGTACCCCCAACACCACCCCTGGCAGCCGGCCCCCAGCGCCTCCCCTCAGCCCCCGGCTCCCGCCCCGGGGGCAGCCTACGGGAGGGCTGGGGCGGGCGGCTCCCCCGCCGGACCCGCCTCTCCGCCCGGGGCCGGGCGCCGAGCACCCTCCCCCCTCAACCCCCCCGCCCCGGAGCTGAGGCGAGGGGCTGCGGGCAGCCACACAAAGCGGCGGCACCGGCACCTTTCCCGCCGCCCCTCAGGCGGCAACCGCTCCTGCCGCCGCCCCGCTGGGCCGGGAGGCGCAGGGGGCAGCCCCGCGGCGCCGACGATGGAGCCACCGGTGCCCCCGCCGCCTGAGGAGCAGCAGCAGCAGCCGCCGCCGCGCCCTCGCTCCCACACCGTGACCACCACCAGCAGCTCCTTCACCGCCAACCTGTCGGCCAGCTCCAGCACCCTCGCCTACGACAGGGAGTTCCTGCGGACTCTCCCCGGGCTCCTCATGGTGACCGAGATCGTGAGTGACCCCGGGCGGGCGGGCAGCCCTGAAGGAGCCGGGACGGGATAGGGATGGGGGACGGGGGGGCTCGGGCTCGGCCCCGGCACAGGCCGCTCGGCGGGTTTTGGGGTCTCAGGGGTGGAAAGTTGCCGCTGTTCTTCCCCCCTCAGCCCCCGGGTCGCTCACCTGAAGCGGTTGGGAAAGCCTCGGGAAGCGGCTTGGCGGGGTCCGGACCGGCAGGTGGAGCGGCGGGAAGGGACGGCTGGAGGGGGGAGGGGGGGGAGGGAGCGAACGGGGGAGAACCATCGATAAACACCAAAGTAATACAGGGCGCATGTGGTCTGTAGTCTCCCACCGGGTATCATCCCCTCTCGTAGTGGGAGGGGAAAAAAAAAAAAAAAGCTTTGTCAGACTGGAAGTGATTTTTGGAGGCTTTTCCTTAATGACACTGGTTGTATACACTTCATACTTCATAGTGTGCTGATAACCGTGACGTGAGAGCTAATTAGGCAACTTATCTTCACGTTGTAAGTCAATAAAATCCATTTCCTTGTGCTCTTAGTGATTAGATACACCTGTGCAGAGCAGCAGCATATGGACCTCTTTGGTTTTGGTAGAGGTTTTATTTGTTGCGGGTGCTTTATAAGGTGCAAAGGACTATAGAGATGCCCAGGCAATTTGGGGTTTGGCCACTTGTCTTAGGGGTGGGCAGTGAAGAAGGTGGCACTGGGATCCCTCTGCAGGACTGCTTACCCTCCCTGTGTTAAGCGATAGATATGTAGCAGCTCTGCTTAAAAAAAAATAGTACATTTCTTTTAAATCTGCTCATCTACACTATTAATAGTTAAGGAATGAAAAGAGCTGGTTGCCCTAACTAATTTTTTTTTTTAATTCCCTGATTTTTTTCCTTTGATGATGCTGGGAGGATTAACTTATTTAACCAGGTTTGTTTTCAAGGCTTGAAAACATTGTGCTTCACCAGAGCAGTGGAATGACTATATTTTGCTGACTGATTCAAAAGTTAAAATAACTAAGCAAAGCTTTGGGCAAACATGTGGTGTAGGGCCTCTGGCAGGAACGGTGCCATCAGAGAGAGGATGGCCCCTGCACAGGCGAGTAGTGGTGAGAGGGAAAAGTCAGAGCCCGCTACCAGCTGGTACCTTGGGTGCTGTTGAGGCATAGTTGAGGATTCTGGCAGTCTTTAGTAGGTAGGTGATTGTAGGCTTGTTTCAGCTGTTCAATACAGGGGGTATTTCACTATCAGGGTTGTGGTAGATAGGTGAATAAAGTAGTCTTAGTTTTTTGAAAGAAAAGCTACTTTCTTTACCGTTTATTTTCACTAATTACAACAGAATTAGGAACTTTCTTGTGCGTTATCTGAAGAGTGATCCCATTGTAGGTTGTTAGAGAGGTGCCCAAGGCTTTTCCCAGCCTGGCTGTGGAATATTGCATCCGCTGCACTGAGCTACATGGCCACAGCGCATGGACAGGCTTCTGCCTACTCTTTGGTGGAAGGGTGCTTTCTGGTTTGTGTTGACCAGGGATAGTATTTGTGTAGCTTTTCTCTCTAAACAGAGTGCTGATGGTTAGTAGGTGGACTTCGTGTCCTATCAACCATTCCTGACTCCTGGAATAATTAAAAGATGATTCTTCAGCCACCATTTTGAGATACTTGAGTCCGTTAATATTGACATCTAGAGCCAGCTTTGGTTTAAGTTTCATAAGTACTTATGTGAGAAGACATTTACCAGCTTCAGAAAGAACCTCAATGCTTCCTGCCTTTGTAGACTACTGTAGAGTTGTGTCTGTGCTACAGGCTTATGTGTATGTGTTTTTATTGATCAACAGTGTGAAGATGTGTTCTTGGCCAACTCAAAGGAGGCAACAAAAGTCTCTAATGTAGATGAAGTTATACTGGCTTGTGATGATGCATTTGAGAGAACAGAGGATAGTTTTAATATGAAGTTAAAAGCAATAAGGCAAGTCCTACAGTAGTAGAGTATTGCAAGATACTGCCTTTGAGAAAATACTTCTGGTTCTTAAACCTACTTATTTTAAAGCAGGTAGAGTAGCTGTTCTTCTGTGAAATTAAAGGAAAAGAAAAACATTACTGAATACCTTGGTATGGAACTGAAATAAAACCAGTTAATCAAATAAGTGAGTTTATATGTGCGTGTATGTTTGGCATTGGGTTTTGGTCAAACCTTTACCAACAGTTCTGTATGTTTTTTGTTTTTTTTTTCTGAGGGAAAATGTGCTTTAAGAGAGCATGACTAGCTTTACACAAGATCTCTACTTAGAAATTGGCTATGCATACTTAGCAGTACTGGAGTTGTGTACCCTAAATCAGTCTGTTCTTGCCTGTTCTGGTCATCCTGTATATCTAGAAGCTGTGACTTGCCTGTGCAGATTGGCTCTTCAGGACGTTTCTGACCCTCAGTATTGATCCCCCAGCTCACTGCACAATACTTCTGCTAAGAATACACAAACCTGTAAGTGGGGAAAAACTCGTATGTGTGTCTGTATTTCAGTTTCAGAAGTTTGCAACCTGACAGATCGTTTTGAGTCTAAGCACCAAGATCTGAAGTGCAGCAGCTGTGGTAAGAGCATACCTTTGATTCTGCTGCCCCTGCTCTGGAGACACCTGCGAGACAGGCGAGGAAGAGGACCTTTTAGTAGTATCTGTTATCCCTGCAGCTGCTCATCTGCCAGACCCCATGTTTATTAGGATACTATGTTAAAGCTAAGCTAGGGATGTTATACGACAGCACTGAATGTTCTGGAGAGTTTGCACTGTGGGGCTGCATAAATATTTGATTATTGCCCCTGTCAGTCAGTGAAGTACACACAGCAAGAGGAGTGCAGTCTATGGCTGCTGGCTCTGAAACTGGAGCTCTCTTCACTTACAAAGGGCAAAATCTGTCTTATTCTTCAACCAAAGAGAAGGAAAAAGCACAAAGTTGCCACATAAATTAAAATCTTCCAGTGCCTTAAATGAAGGATCTTGGTCAGGTTTTGCTCCTACCCACCTAATTTGGGTGCTGTGAAGATGAATTAACTGTTGTGTGGAGTTCCACATGTGCTCGTAACTAGCCTACTTCTGCACTGGGGCTGTGGTTTAATGGTGCAGTAAATTCAGCTTAAAGGCTCCTGCAAAGAGATTCTTTGCAATGCTGCAAAACGCTGGCCTGCTATTAACTCGGTCCGCTGTTTCTAATTTGTTCAAAATGAGTTAGCTTTATAAAGATAGGCAATGCCCAATCCATCATAAAACCTATCCTTTACATAGCTGCTTTAAAGCCAGCATAAATCTAGGATGAGGTTGACTGCACCTATTCAGCAGTAATGGAGTCATGTACCCAAGCCCGGTTCAGCTTAATTTTGTAATGCTGTTTGGTCGAGCACTGCAGACACCTAGTATGAATGAACACAGAACTGCAGCCTGAAGAGTAGGCTAAATTACCTGGTGCTGACAGATTTCCATTGCCTTCTACATGTGCCTCTGTGAGAGAGAGCATGCAAGGTGTCCTGCCTCTCACCGTGAAAGAACTGGGGTCAGTTTATTTCGGTGCAAAGAGCAGTAGAAAATGCCGCTAGATTTCTGAGAGAGCTTTTGGGAACTGGCGTAAACCAGCTTTGGTGTGGGGGAGCTTATCTAAATTACTTATTTACAGAAGTAATGATGCTTGCTAGATAGAGCAGAGGATTCTGACTTCAGAGGCTTGGATTCACTGGCCTTAGTTGGCCAGTGACTACTGACAATGAATTTATCTGCATCTGTCTAACTTCTCTGAATGACTTCTCCATTCGTGGAATATGGATACAAGTCTTTGCAATGCATACTGAGATCTGTTGGTGAAAAGTAATATTTAAGATGTAAGTGGTGTTACATAAAATCTTTAATTCAGAAGTCGATCACCTGAGTTGACGCTGCAGTAAAATATGCTATAGGAATAAGTATCAACTATCTTCTATAGGATGTATTACCCCTCCTCCCCCACCCCCCTCCCTGCAGGATTTATAGTTTCAAAAGAAGCAAATACAACGGTTTCCAGAGATGTCTTCTGCATATTTCTTTTCTGTACAGCAATGGCCCACAAAGATATTTGTCTTTCTGGGAGTTTTATGGCCAAGATAAATGATGACTAGTGATACCTTCTCAATGCTTTAAATCAGCTTCTTGAGTCAAGCATTATGGATCACTTTGGAGCAGTGGAGAGTTTTGTGGTTGCTATGGATGTAGTAATAAAAATATTTACCTTCTACCATGATGACATTGATTCCTCCAGATTGTTGCTTCACACCAGAATGTTGCTAGATACAGCCTCTTGTAAAACTTGCCCTACTAATTTTAAGGCTTGTGATGGCTATTTGTCCTTAACAAAATCAAATAATACATAGCTTGGAAAGGTTTGGAAGGTGCAGCATCTGGTGCAGCAAGTGAGATCTTGTGAAGGTGTAAATTGTAATTACAGTTGCATTTCTTCATGCTATTCTATGCAGATTATTCTTTGAGTGAAATGTTCAGAATAAGATAAATACTTGAAATAGAAGCCCGGTAGGAGGTTATTTACATTATTGGCACCACATAAAATTATGGTATGAATTCACATTTCTGAACAATAAAAATAATTTTGATCACTGTTTCATTATTCTTCAAATGTAAGGCCTTTGAAGGCTTAATTCAGAAAAGAAATCTTGTTGAATTTGTTTAGTCTAGTACAGTGGTAAACCTCAGAATATTAAAAAGATATTGAAAGTTATGTCAGATTTAAAATATTAAGATTGCGAAAACCAAAACAACTGGGCATGTCATATGTTTGTTGAATAGGCTCTTCCTCCCTTTTTTCCTAAGAGATGCATCAAAGTCTTCTACAGATATTCAGGTTTTGAAATAAGTTAGCAATAAAATCATATAAATGTGAAGAAAACCAAAAGTAATACAGTGGGACCATCTAGTGTGAAAAAGCTAAAAGACAAAAACGATACTAAATTTTTTAAAGCTCTCCTTGCATTTACCTTTTTCTTTCAGTCTTAGGCCCTCTCTGACTGCAGTTCAGTTTTGTATATAGATCCCATGCTCCTCCTGCACTCCCATTTCTTGGAATAGCTCTCATAAACACGGAGAGAATATCATAAAGCCACTTTCCTCACCTGAGTAGCAGCAAGACTTTCTCATCGGGAACAGTGGATATTTTTTTTCTTTGTTTTCTTCTTGGAATGCAATTTTTACTCCAGTGCCAGTGTGTCTGCTTGCAGGGAGTTGACAAAACTGAGGCACCTTCTGATGTATCGAGAAGTGCTTTGTCTAGAGGAGGTGTATGTGGGCATGGTCTTAAAATGATTCACTTTGAATTCTTGAGCGGGGGAAAAAAAAAGTATCCTGTACTAGTCAGTCACTTCATCCAGTAGCTTCATCTTCCTGTGCGTGAATAAGAAAACACACAACATAAAATCTAAGCTCTCTCCTTTGCTCTTGATCAAACAAAACTCTCCCTGAAGCCAGGTTTCAATTCTCCCTTTCTTAGGTGCTGCTGTTCCAATGCTAACCCTTAGTGTAACTGACATTAGTGTAGTGGAAACACACATCTATGATTTCCATCTTCCTCTTGGATCATATCATTGTTTAAAGCTCTGTTTCCTTAAAGGTCTTTCATTTCCTGCGCAAGATTAGGGTGTTTCCTTGGGAAGAGAGAACTGTTTGGGGGACACAAGAAAATAGGAGCTTTGAAAAGTGTTGTCTGGAATGTGCTCCAAGTGCAGGTAGAAGCAGTACTAGGACGGACGTGGTATGTGGGCGAAATGCCTCTAAAATTGAATGCAGATATCTTACGAAAGGTCAAAAATGCAAAATATTCTCAATACCTCAAGTTTAAGGTGGAATATGTATGAAAGGTCATTATCTCTTCCTGAGAAGAATGCTTTAAAGACATACTGGAATATCAGCTTTGTTCTCTCTTATATGTATGTATTCATTTTTTAGCTTAGTTTTTCTTTTGGATAAAGTGCACATTGGAACACCATGATATTTCTGCACTTGTTCCTGTTTCCATTCCAAAAAAGCAGTAGAAAGTGTGCCCTTGCAGAGAGGACCAAGCCCTCTTTTCTGGGGTCAAATAGCAAATAGATTTTAGCCTCCATCAGGCTTTTGGCACAGTAGTCCTGTTCGTGTGGCCTGAGCCAGTTCCCGTGGAAGCTGCTGGCACTGATTTTTCCCTACCTCTGAAAGGAGCGGCTCTGGTGTAAGACTGGTAAAACTCCAGTGAAGGAGGGACTGAACAAGGAAAGAACCAAGCCACTGCTTTCAGTGGGAGCTATATCTGCTCCGAGGAAGGCTTGGTGTTAAGCTTAAATTAGCGACCTGAAGGAGGCTAGGGTCTTAGTTCCACATTCGTTAATACCAGGTTCCAGCGTTACTGGATGACTTTGCTACACAGAGTTGAACCAGTCCCTGGGCGTGACTGCATTTTTGCCAAGTTAGAGCACAATATCAAGTGTTTACACTGTTCGTCTTTGCAAGGTATGGGTGTGCAGATGACGCTGATGCAGCCACAGGTTTGCTGAGACAAAAATCTTCAAAGCAAAATGAACTGGTATCATTAGAGGGATGCCGTCCCAGCAGTTTGTTCTGGGCAGCCACAATGTTCTTGATGCAGTGAGATGCACTAAAATCAGATTTAGAATGGATGCGAACTAAGTAAGCATGGTAATATTCAGCAAGATGTTGTCAGTCTTTGGAGATATCATAATCTAGTTTTTAAAAAAAACAAACCAAAAACCCAACTGAAAAATCCAAGGTAGGGCTGGAAGGATGCTTTCCCATGTGAGGGAAAGCAGCCTCTCTGATCATACTTTGGTAATTGCTGTTTGTGTTTAGCTGATGGCCTGATGTGCACAACTTGAAAGGAAAACCAGCCAAGAACCTCTGCTTCATAGCTGAAAACAAGACTGGTTTGTATCATCAGCTTCAAATGTGATGGTTACAGCCAGGCCTGGATTTAAATATGTTCAAGGTGACACTGTTTCACACAGAATCCAATTATTTAGCTTGGAAACTTTACAGCCACTAAAAGGGTTCCTTTTTCTTTTTTTTTTCCCTTCCTTTGTATGTGTGCATAGTGATTACATGAAAGAATCCCTTTAATATGTATTTTAGCAGCATTTGTACTCTTCATTCAACAGCAGTGCTATTCTCGAGGCTGGAGCTCCTGCAGCAGGTAGTAGCTGAACGTTGCAGCACAGTTTTGACAGAAGTATGAGGAACCATATAAGAAACTTCAATGGAGACATGAAGAGTAGCGCAGATAGGAATTAAGCACTGGGGGACAGGAGAACAGGCAAAAATAACCTCCAACAAAAGGAAAACCTCTGCAATGTGTCTTTAAAATGACACTTCAACTGATAAAGTCAGCCTTGGTTGTCTCCAACTGGAGACAGCCACTGTAGGGCAGACTGACAAGGATCAGGTGAGGGGAGGGTGAATATGTGGCTGGATGCCTGTTACCACTGCTGTAGATTGGAAAGCATAAACAAATGCAAAAAACTATCCTCTACAGGCTCAGAGCACAACTGTGATACGTGCTGGGGGTGTGTGTGTGTGTACTTTTGCTCAATCCTTAGAGGGGAAAAAAATACCACCCAGAAATGACAGCATCTGCATTGATTTGGTTTTAGTTTAATTTCTAAGCCATGATGTACCTTGCTACCAGTGACATCATTATGCTGTTTCAAAGAGCCTAGTGTGTGTATAGGTGCATACAAAACCATTTAAAAAATATTATTGTAATTGAAGGCTTTGGAATTAAGAAGAATTGATGTTCATTCTGGCAATGTTGATTTGCTACTGGATTGCATGCAGACACTGGAATCCAGTCAAAACTTACGTGATCACATTATTTTTATCAAGAAACTTCTGTTGCAGTCATTGACCAGGAGTTTTTCTGGGAATGACTGGAATATGGTGCATATAGCATTGTTGTGAGTAACAACATAACATCTACTATATAATTATAGTAACACATAGGCATATTGTAAATAAGGAAAGGGATTATTCAAAGTGAAAATATGATCTCCTGGGTAATTGCTTCCTTGGAAAATTCGATTTTTTTCTTCTGCTTGCACCACAGTATTCTTATGGGGTGCTAGATAGGGCAGGTAAGCCTTACGTTTTAGTGTGCTTGCTTTTCTCCTTGTTTTCTGGATCCCCAGTTTCGGGTCTGAGATGCAAAATAAATGATTATTCACAGTTGTAGCTGGAAGCAGTAAGGGCTATGTTCTGAACAGGCAAAATGCAGTGCCATATTAAGTGCTGTGGGAAAAAGAGCACTGTCTGTAAATTACTTTATCTCGCAGAGGTGTGTTTAATAGTTTACTAATGAAGTGTGAGATAATTCAGATAACAAAGTGCTTTTAAAGAGCCTCAGCAGACACAAAGCTTTGAGTCCCATGCAGGAAGCAAGTCTGCAGGCCACAGAAGTAAATAAAAAAAAAATAGAAGAAAGCAAAATAGTAGAAGGCATTATTTCTGAAGAAGGCTCTCCCTTCTGTTGCTGCATGCAACAGGTGTTGTGAAGGGAAAAAGTGTGTGGTCATGTAATTACAGACTATACCCTAATGTATACTTAAGTAATGATGGAATTAAGATGTGTGAAGAACTTAGAGCAGTGTTGCATACTTAACTGAAAATATTTCAACATATGTTTGTGGCTGCCTCTCCTGTCCACTGTTCTGCCTCTGCCCCAAGTCTTAATGTTTCCCACTCCTTCAGTTGTGGTGGATTAATTTATTTTTTTTGTCCCTTCATTCCTTCAAGCTGCCTTGCACAGCAGCTCAGGGCAACTTGCCAAAGGCCTGCTTTGCATGATCTTCTTCTGGTCTGCTCTTCTTCACAATTGACATAGATAATCAACATAGAAAATCCACCTCCTACTGTAAGATTTTTGGCAAAATCGGGGAGATGTGAGGCACCTGAAAGAACAGGCTCTGCTCAATGAGACATCATCTTTAATGGTTTCGTAAAGCCATAGGTAGGCAAAACTGAGAAATACTCTAATATCTTAGAACAGTATTAGAAACACTAATAGTGATACAGTGATTTAGGAGGTTATTGGTGAATATTGTGACGTGTTTGGTTCTTGCATTGTGGTAGGTGTTTTCTTTTGAATAAAGAAATACTTTTGGCTGAGCCGCAGGCATGAAGCAGGGTGGACAAACTTGGGTTTTGTCAGATTTACCACAATCCTGTGATGACCTCAATGAAAGATTTTTAGAAAAAGGCTCAAAAGCTCTTCCATAAGAGAAAATAGGATGTCTGACTGATATTTTGAAGCCTTGCTGTGTGTGTAAGCCATGTTCATTGGACTGTGCAACACAGTTACAACAGTTATTTACTATTGTGTGTTGCCAGTTGACCTCCAAGATGAAAATATTTCTCCTTCCCTGTGGTGTTACTAAGATATAGTGCAGTACAAATGAATACATTATTAGTGTTCTTTTTTTTTTTTCCTTCTCATAATGCACAGGAATTTGGCTAACGACAGAGTCTGAATGCTAAATAAAATTTGTACTGAATAAAGACAGTTGTCACTGGGAAGCTACTTTATTTAGTTTTGGAAAACCACAATCCTTATTTTATTCTTTTGAGGAGATTCTTGCATTACTGGGACTTAACTTTAAGAGGCAGTTTGCAAGAGGAAAGTAATGACTTACTTGAAGAGATGGCTTCTCTTGTGGTGTGTTTTCTGTTTAAATTATGACCTCCATCTGAAGATCTATAAAACCAGTTTTGAACATATGGCACAGACCTATAGAACTATAATTGAATGATGAGACTTTCCAAGAGTGGAATAATGATAAACAACTTTTTATGTTACTAATTACACCTTCATTGTCCCATTTGCTATATTTAAAGTATTTTCATCATTTATCTTCTGAGCAAAAGGGTAGGAATCTTAGCCAGGAGAATAAGGTTTCCAAACATTTTGTTCAAACTTGGGATTTCTTTCTAGACTTTGGCAATTGTGAAACATTACCAGACACTTGTATAAAGAACTTGACGTTTTCTTTATGCAGTAACAGAGAACTATCTAGCAAATGTTTGCCTGAAGTAAGCAAGTCAAGATAATGTGTTAAAGGTGAGATGGGGTGTCTCAGAAAGTGTTTTACTAGGTCAAGTTAAAATTAAACTGAGTACACAGCAATAAATAAGACGGAATTCTCTAAGCTTGGTTACATCTAATTTTTACTTTCTTATTAAGCTGAATAGTGGAATGCTGGGCTCAGAAAAAAAAGAGGGGGAAAAAAACCCAAAGAAAACCCCAAACTTTGTCTGAAGAAATTTTCCCTTAAAAAGCCTTAGCTTTATTTCAAAATACCTCTTCAATTTAGGTCTCGGTTTAAAAAAAAAGTGAAGTGCATTTTGAAAGAATAGTTAATTTTGGCTTGTGGTGATTGCTTTTTCTGTAAGATTACATGGACAATGTACACAAACAAAAAGACAGCCCCAAGAAGAGGTGCAAATAGAGTCCAGATGAGTTGATGGGAACAAAATCAGATTAAGATCTAATGTACACAAACAATATTGTTATGAAGAGACGGGTTATAATAAATCTGCACTTGATGCTATTAAAACCTGTTGCAAACTTCCCATTGACTTCAGTCCCCAACGTATCCGCACATGAAATGAGAAGAACATGAAAGCCTACCCACCGCGAGGGCTGCACAGGCTAATCAACCCTTAGATTGTTTGTCGGGCTCTTAAGGATCAGCAGCTCCTTTCCGATAGTCATTTCCTATCCACTTGTTAGCCCTTGGTAACGGGGCGGCTCTGTTGTTCCTTCCCTTCAGCGCCGAAGAAAAGTGTGTGCCCAGAAACTTTCCCCGCTTGTTCCTTTTGCCAGCTCCATGGATTAGTTTAATAAAGGAGATACCTCCCGTAAGCCCTTTCCTTTCCAGTACCCCTGTAAGGAGTACTTACTGTCAAATTAGATTGAGATTAGGAGGAGCCTAATTAACCCTTTGTACCTTTTTTTTTTTTTTACCTTCTGGGCTAAAATTGACTTTGTGAAAAAGCAAGGTGCAGTTAACCCACTTGTCACCAAGATTCCTACAAAGCACTGCCGTGCTACCAGCCTGTTTACTTGTTGCATATGCACAGTTTCTCTGGCTTGGACAGAGTAGCTCATAGATGATGAAAGGGGAAGCTGTGCAGGTTCATGGCTTGGACATGCCCTTTTATAACCCAAATGTCTAATTTATGTATTTCTTTAGAGCTCTCTGTAGTCCCACATCTCACAGGACAAGGAGATACCTTATATTGTGATTTGTCATTTTGTTACATTCACATTCTGTAACCTCATGGTACTATTAAATCTAAAACAGCTCAATGTCATAAATATCTATCTAAACGTGTATCTTAAGTCCAACAAATGAGTGTATTCCATAACTTTCCTACCTTGTTACTGAATTATCGAACCTCATACGCTGTCTCCTGTATCAAAGGCAAATGGCTCTGCATGCTGCGTTCTTCCTTTTGCCTTTGTGTTAATTAGCAAAGCTCACAGCTAGTGATGTCTTTTGGTGGCCTAATGTCTTTCTGCTTTCTTGGGCTGATTTGTTAAGACCTGTAGTATTGTCAGCAGTAGGAGATTACGTTACGTGCCTCTGTGTCCATGCACAGCTCATGGTAGTGGGACTGAGTTTTCAGCTTGTGTGGATTTGAGCATTTCAATATAGCAATCGGTAGCTTGAAGAAAGGGGTACCTGCAAGATACTACTTTGTAATCAGATTTTTTAATTATTATTATTATTTCTCCAAAGAATTTTCCCTCTGATTTGCAACTAGTAATATCAAGCTTTGGGGTGAAAACGTCCTGAATCTCTCTGAATGCACACACATGGGACTTTTAAAACAAAAGCCACCATGTAACTATAGAGTCTTTGGGCTTTCCCTGCCCCCCTCAGTGGGAAAACCGGAACTTCTGAGTGGGAGGTAAATAGCTGAAATACTCAACAAAGAGTATTTGAACAAAGACGGGTAACACCTCTTTATTGTTTCTGCATTATTGTCGTTCTAGGGAAGAAAATACTGGGCAGAAGAAAGCTGTGATCCAAATCTGTAGAAGAAAGGGGAAAAGGTGTGGAAGTTAGCTAAGTAAATAGAATTTAATTGGTTGTGTATATTGGCGATCGTATAACATAAACAGAACTGCAGGAAAATGCTTGGATTTTACAGAAGAACCACTTGTGTGGGAAGGGAGCCTGCTGCCAGCGGAGCTTACCCGCAGCTCCTCGGCTTTTGCTTCCTTACCTGAAGCTCTCCTCCCTGTGAGGATGGCTTGTGCGCCGCATCACTTGCTGAGAAGAAATTGCAGGTCAGATGCAGATGGCCTTTGACAAAGTCGGTTGCTCCTTTTTTTTTTCTTTTTTTTTTTTTTGGATATTGGTGCTGCCTGCCAGGTCGGGTCGTGGCCACCTCCACTGAACCAGCAGATCACCCAGTCACAGTTCCCATGATGAATTGTGACCTGAGTGCACCAGAGGCAGTTGACAGGAAAGCAGTTGTAAATTTGGTGCTGAAGGCTGACAGGGTGACTGCCCTCTAGTCACCTGCCTCACTCATCTGCCAGCAGTTGATGGTGCAGTAGCAGTGTCCTCTATTTTCACCATTGAGTCTGTTCCTATGCGTGAGACCGTGTCCCGAGACAGAGCCGCTGTCCTGATCTGCTGACTCAGCTTCTGTAATGCAGGGGTTGGGGGGCAGGTTGGATGGGATGGAGAACAAGCAGTGCTTTTGTTTTAGACCCATATTTTGATCTCTTGCTGAGGAGATTTGCCTGAATTTGAGGACGAAATTCTAGCCTGTGGTAGGACTGGGGGCACGCTTCACTAGGTAAGGGGCCTGATGCAATAGGACAAAGGGTAATGATTTTAAACTAAGAGACGGTAGATTTAGACTAGATATAAGGAGGAAGTTTTTTACAATGAGGGTGGTGAAACACTGGAACAGTTGCCCAGAGAGGTGGTAGATGCCCCATCTCTGGAAACATTCAGGGTCAGGAGGATGGGGCTCTGAGCAACCTGATCTACTTGAAGATGTCCCTGCTTATTGCAGGGTGATTGGACTAGATGACCTTTAAAGTCCTTTCCAACCCAAACTCTTCTATGATGTGTTTGGTGGTTGTACCAGTTTTCAGGCTAACAGCATGCTTGTCTCCCAGAGGAAAGTGCTTTGCCTACAGAGGGAGCTACAAGGAGAATGTATGGGGAATACATTTCCACTAAGAGATGTAATTGCTCTAAACGCTTCTTTCAGGCACGGGAGACCCACTAATCCATAGTAATCCTTGTACTGTCCAACTGTTTGAAACAGTTCTGACACCTGTGAACTGTATTGGAAAACCAGATTTAGAGAGAGAAATTGGGTATGCTTGAAAACCCCAAATCTATTAGCTGTGTTGTGGGGGGACAGCGAAGCGTAAGTGCATAGTCAGAGCACTGGCTAAGAGTGACTTGTTTCTTGACTTTTCTGTGTCTATGTATTACAGGAGGCAAATACAGAAGTTCTAATTTCAGTCTGGTAGCCCTTAAATGCAGACAGCTGAAAAGGTCCCCAAGCCTTGCTGTTCTCTGCAGTTCACAGTTCAACCTACGGTGATAACTCGAACCAGTGATTTGTTTCCCTCTGATACAACGGGCAGCAGAGTGCGGTAACGCAAGAGCAGCTTTGTATGCAGTCACCCTTGCAGTGCAGCAGCCTCTGGCAGAAAAGCAGAGCAGGCATCTGCAGGACATGAAATTGGTTCTGCTGACTTACTGAAATCTAAAAAGCCAATGTCTCCAGGCCCTGAAACTTTTTTTTCCTGATTGGAGACTTTTTTTTTTCCTTTGCACTAGAAAGCTGATAGTTGTAGCAGTTGTTGTGTTCTTTGTTTACACAAGACCCATTGAAGCAGTTGGAGAACATTAAACCCTGTCTCACACGCAGGCATATATACGTAATTTATGACTTTGGTGGTTTGAATTTCAAGTGTCAGGTATCCCACAGAGCTTTTTACTTTGTTCTCTTATGCTGCATGCACCACTTGAGTATGTATTATGGAGATTAGACAGGCTGTGGGAAGTCCTTCAGGCTTGTGGACTTTTTTCTTCAGAACCTTAAAAATAAAGTTATGAAGCACAGTAACAAGGACTTCTTTAAAAGCATGACTGATTCACAGTGTCCCTTTACACATTTTTTCAACTAATTTTCTTCCTTTGGCATTAATATCTTCAATTGCATAGAATTCTTAAAGTTACTTTTGTACCCTTAGCTTCTCTGCAAACATTAATTGTGGGACAGTGGTAACAACTCTTGAATAGGTCTCTTTTGAAAACTTAATTCTGGATTTGCATTGTTCCTGATTCCTTCAAAGTAAACTCTTTCTACTACCATGAAAAGAAAAAAGAGAAAGGGGAAAAAAAAAAAAGGACGGGGAAACAAAAGAAGCATAGCTTGTTGTCCGAAGCAATGGTAGTATTTGTGATTATCTCTTATTCACTTGTGTCTTGCCAATGATTTGAAATACAGCTTTTAGTACAAAGTTATCTTTGATATATCGGTGACAGATGGAGAGTTCAGAAAAGGACATACCTTGAAACTGACTTGGGGTAAACTCAGAGATGAGAAGTAGAGCTGATGTTTTTTTAACAATGAGAGTTATGGGCATTATGGCAGGTAATTTAGAGACAAGGTGAATCTTACCATGGCAATGTCTATGCCAAAATGTTATCTCTTTCCAAAAAGCACGTTGTCTATGCCAAAATGTTATCTCTTTCCAAAAGCACGTAGGTTGAAATCTTTATACCAGTGCCCACGTGGTCAAAATGGTCCTTTCTGACTGTGAAGTCTGTGAACGCAGAGGCCTCCAGAAGAACATATGCAAATGCTAAATATTCATAGGCATGCTGTTCTATGTTGTTAATGCAAAATGTATTCAGGAAAGAAAATTATTTTGTCAGAGAAGGACAAAGATTTTTTTTCAACGAGGTACTTCTGCAACATGTGGATCGGTCTTTGTAAAATCCTTAATCTTTGTCTAAAAGTATGGATAATGGTTCCTGGGGTTGGGCCTTTATATTTGGTACTTGATATAGAAATAGTCAAGAGGTACAATAAGCAGACAACAACAAATCCGGGTGCAGACTATTTTCTCCTGTCTTCTGTTTGTCAGGCAAGGGGAACTGTTACAGCTTTCGGTGACTCATGGCAATCAAGGTTTATTGTATAAGATCAACTTCTGTGGTGTTCAGCTAGAAATTAAAAGATATTTTCATTCTAAAAATTAAATTTGTTTTTTAATGAGCAGTTAATGTTTTCCTCATGTTTAAATTAATGTAGAATACAGCAATAGCCTTTCTTAACAGATACTGTATTTGATTTTTCCATTGCATCATATCTGGCTTTATGACTGTGTATCCTAACTGTAGGGCAAAATAAAAGTTATTCCCAAAGAAGTAATAAGCTTACTATTTTAATGTAACAGCTAAGATTTGTGAAACAATGCTGCGTGTCCGCTAATTATAGGCACCTCTGTTTACATGGCCTAACAGGAAGATGGAAATGTAAAAATAGCAACAAAGAGCCAGTGACATTATTAATAAAGCAGCTGCATACAGCATTGTTCTCACAAAGAATGTAGACACCATTTAAACAAAGTGGACTACATAAATAATCAATCATAATTCATAAGTAAGCATTGTTAGGAATTCTCTTTTAAAAACAATTCACCTTATTAACGTGCAAACGATGGCAGGATGACTTTCTTTGTAGGTGTGTGTATTTTACATGCACCAAATGTTAAAAGTAACTTACACAGATCATTGCCATTTATTGAGAAGTTGGTATTTTTCTACCCTCAGGACCTGTATCCTTTTAAGGAAGATGGGAGAAAGGAAGAGAGAGTGCTATAAAACTTCTTCCAAAGGAAAAGTTTGTGTGTAGATAGAAGAGGGAAGATTAAGGTAGAAGAACACATAGGTAACTCAAACTGTTTTCACTTATGTGACTATATTAGAACAAAAGAGCAAACCCTTCTTGCCATCACGTTCTATTAAGAAACAATGGTAGATGTAGTAATAATAAAAATAAATACCTGCGTCGGGGAAGACACATTTAAGCCAGACACGTGTGACTCTGTATCTGTTGAGCTTAGAGTCTACTTCTGACCTTTTCCAGTTTAAATAATCAAAGGAAAAGTAAAAAGATATTACTGACAGTTAAAGATCTCAAAATAAGAATTCCAAAAGCTTGCCAGTATCATATTCCTTTTTTTATTTTATTTTTGTTTTTAAATTGCAGCAAAGAAGCACTGCAAGCCCTTTTCAGTCCTTCCAAGTAGCTGATGTTCCTTACTAATAAAAGTACTAATAAAAGCTCCCAAATCTGCACATATTTTTGTAGTGTGCACATCTTTTAAAATTGGCATAAATGAAACCCTGTGGCATTGTATGAATTTGATAATAGAACTTAGTACAAATTCATTCAATTAATTACCACTGCGTCTCAGACAGGTCATATATACTGCCTGTTTGGGTACAGTACTGTTTAAAGGGCCCACTTGTGAGTGTTACTCCTCAAAGAAATCAGTTACAACTTTTACTCAGAGCTCCAAAATGCATTAATATTTGAATGTTAGACGCAAGAACATTTAACATTGTAGTTTCACCTATCTTGATGACTTATAACCAGGATTTTTAAAAGAAAAAATGAACAGAGTATTGAATTCATGTGCTGTTTTTTAAAACTGAAGGGTTTGGTTTTTTGTTTTTTTTTTACTGAACCTTCAGGTTTTTCCCAAAAGCCTTACCTCTAGAGGCTGCACAAAAGCATCCCCTAGGAAATAAGGAAATACGTATCCTATGCCATATGTGTCTCTGTGTGGCTATTTTGCTTTGTAATTGTCTGCTTTAAAATTCATACTTGAAAGCAGCGTTAAGTGAAAACTTTCTTAGAAAGTAACTGAAAAAGCAGATTCTTTGGATCTAATCTTCTATTATTTACGCTTTCCTTTCTGTGCTGCTGAAGAGCAAAGCGTAGCAGGAATTCCTGTGAGTAACTCCCAGCTCCGTGATACCACGGTGTTTGCTGTAGCAGCGCCGCTTCTCCCAGCTCTGTCAGGAAGCTGTGGAGACAGTGAATTTGAAATCAGCAGCCCAGCGGCGCAACAGCAAGGCGCTCTTTTTTGGGAAATGGTGGGTGGTGGGAGTAATGCCTGCCGCAGCCAGGCCTTGCTGGAGTGGAAGGAAGAGGGAACAGCAGCGTTGCTTTTATTCCCATCCCTCAGGATGGCTAGGTAAGAGCCAGGCGGTCTGTCTCCTTGCATTGAGGTCACGATTAGAGGTTAAGCACGGTGGAGGTCATTGCCTTCCAACTGTTTCACCAGGTCCCCTTCCGGGAGAGGCGAGTAAGTGCTTTTTAGGACAGGCTGTTTGTCTTCGGTGGCATTTTGCACCACCCCTCTTTATTTTTACATTAAACTCTGGCCCTGATGGAGCCGCTGATAGCAGTAACCAGTGTGTTCCCAGTCGGCTGCAGCAGCTCCGAGGCTGGTTGCAGGTCTTTCTCCTGACTGACCTGGGAAGGGTCCATGGCACTGCATTCTGCATAAAGGTACTTTAATCGGATAATAGACTCTTATGGGCAAAGATGAGGCTACATCTTCTGCTTTGGCTATGTAGACAAAATGATGGCTAGCACTGTGCTAGCCAGGGTGCATAAGTGAATATACCGTAGTGCGCAGTAACCTATATAAATGTCTCTGTGTGTGCAGATCCTCAGGCAAAACACGAGCGTTAAGTTAGATTTTTACAGGCATCAGTAAACAGTAGTGTGCTCCTGAATGCAGCCCTCAAAAACCTTACAGCATTTAATGTGGAAAGTGCCCTGGGACAAGGACCAATCCTTATGCTTTGTACACATTTTAATGATCTGTTAATGATCAACCACTGCTCTGCCGAGAAGATAGATTTTTATGATGATATAATTCAAGCCAGTTTCTTTACCATTGCTTCAGATTATTCGTTGTAATTCTACTTTAGAAACAAACAATATATTGACGTGGCATGTGGTCATCCCACCCTATTCTATTAACGTAGCTTCCAGTACTGGTTTGCCAGGGTCTCCTGCAGGAAAGGAAGGCAAATTAAAACCAGACGCTAGTAACAGTGGTTGTGTTGGATCTGGTCGGTGGTCTGTTTAGTCCAGTACTCAGTCTCTGATGATGAGTGATACTGAAACTTAGGGAGGAATGTGAGATTCAGCACGTATGGTAAGATCCTTCTTTGCTCTAGTTTTCTAGCTTCTAGCAAACTGCACATTTAGGAATTTCCAGAGCTGAAGATTGCATCTTGACTATCATGTACATAGGTAATATATACAGACAGGGCTGACCTGTCTTCCAAAGGTGTGTATGATGTTTCCTGTGGCAATGAATTATGTAATTTGGTTATGGTTTGGGGTTTTTTGTTGTTTTGCTGTTTTGTTTGGGTTGGTTTGTTTTTTTAAAATACCACTTCCTTCTGTTTGTTTTCTAGCTTTCTGCCTGATGATTTAGCTGGATGCTTTTTACATTGCAGGTCCTAATCCAGTCCTTGTTCCTTTCATTATGTCACCCACCATTTGATAGGATGAGGGGTAATGGCTGCAAACTGGAAGAGATTAGATGTCAGGAAGAATTAGATTTAGATTAGATATCAGGAAGAAATTTTTCACTATGAGGGTGGTAAGGCACTGGAACAGGCTGCCCAGAGAAGCTGTGGTTGCCCCATCCCTGAAGGTGTTCAAGGCCAAGTTGGATGGGGCTTTGAGCAACCTGGTCTGGTGGGAGGTGTCCCAGGGGATTGGAACTCGATGAAGGTCCCTTCCAACCTAAAGGATTCTGTGATTCTGCAGACTTCTTCAGATCCTGCTTCAGTCTTCAACAGAAAATTGAATTCATATTTTTCCAACCTTAACTTTCTTTTCTTGCAGGAACCATTCTCTGTGCTTTCCATAATCCAATTGAATAATTTTAGAAGTGCGAGAGAGGAGTGAACAGAACATACTTAATGTGTGGGTACACCACTGATTTATAAAGCACTGTGATATGTTCTGATGATGGAGTTTTTTATTTTTTTTATTCCTTTCCTAACAGTTTCTAATTTTCTGTTGTGATGTTTTTGATCACATGGAACAAAATTTACAACTCAAGCACAGTCTTATTTCTTGTTTACCTTCTGAATATCAATTACCATACCTCTAGTTACCTTTTTCAGGCAAAACTTCCTGAGAAACTGTGAGAAACAAACTCTCTTGTAGTGATTTCACAATTTTGATGGGGAATTTTATCTCTCTAGTCTGTGTTTTCTAGAAAACATCTCTTGCTTTTTTCATTTAAGCTACCTCATTTTGATCTGTGTTACTGGTGTTAGCTCCGGTCTTGCACATTCCCTGCATATTTCTCAGGTGAAGCAATGTTTGAGCCCAGAGAAGCTGTTGTGATACGCTGCTGGGATGGACAGTGTGGTTTCCTTACTCTCTCCCAACTTGGAGTTGTTTTCCTCGGTTGAAAGTTGTGGTGAGCCAGAGCACCTGGAGCACAGGAGACTCCTCATGTGTGAGTTGCAGTTCAGTCAGTGGAGTCAACAGTGGAGGCTAGAGAAGGAGTACCTTTGTGATTTATTTGCTTTAGTAGGTGGTAGACTCGTTAAGGTAATGTGAAATTTGGGTGTGCTGCTGCATCTTCTTCAGGCACTACTGTCCTTATGCCTAGGCAGCGCTGCAGTATTGCAGTACCCATTCTGATCAGAAGAACAGGTTTGCTGCTTGCAGACCAGCCACAAACAGCCTCCCTCTCTCTGCTCTCCCCAGTGAGACTTTATAATTTCTTGGGTGCTCTTGCAAGGTGCCTTTGCCTCTTGGTGTGAATCCTTTGTTAAGTGCAAGCTGATACCCTTATTTATGCATGCCGCGGGCTGGTTCAGTGCATCCTCACTGCATGGCCGATCTGGATAATGAGTGTCATGGTCTGAACATCAGGACCAGCTCTTCTTTATTGGCCTGGGTGTGGGGAGGTCTGCCCCTGGTTCTTCAGGCCAAGGCGCTTTTGGACAAGTGGGGTAGGTGTGGGAGGACTTCCCTGCTCCGTGGAGTTGTGGGAAAGGCACTTGAGGTCCGTCAGCTGTTGAAGGGCTTGGTTTGAATTCTCGCTCTCGAACAGACGTGCTCTCTATTGGATGGATTCTCTGCCAGCAGGCCCTGACCCATTTCAAGCGTGGCTCAGGAGGTTTTTCTGTGTGGCTTGTAATAGGATTTGGACTAAACTCTTGAGTACGAGAGTTCACTCTTAAGTGAAGATGTACATCTGGAGTGTATTTTTGGCACTTGCTGCTTCCAGTAGTTTTCTTTCTTAGGGAATCTGTCCTAAAAAACAGCTGTGTGGGGGAGTTCTCTCAAGTGGTGGTTAGTACCACCAGTGTTTCAAGCCTTCGTGTTTGGTCTGTTGTGAGGGGTGCTTGCTGCTCCTGCCACTGTGGAGCCAAGAGTGTGACAGAAAGTTTGAAGGCTTGTGGGAAGATTCAACACTAAAACCGGTTGCGTAAAAATAGTTTAAAAGGTAGTCAGACAATTTTTAGAAATTCTGTGAAAGTAGAAGAGACTGAATTTTGCAAAGTTCTATGACAAAGAAATTTTTTCAAAGGTAGGAGAGACTTAAGTTCTGTAGCTGCTGCTCAGTTTGACGCTGACTTGTTCTGTATAAATGATGAAATGCTTCATTGGTATGTCCATTATGACTACTGGCATGAGAACACTGGATGTTTGGATTTTATTAGACAGGCAAAGCCCTGAAAAAATCTCAGCAAAAACACTACCCCCCCCCCTTTTTTTTTTCCCATTTGCTGTACAACCTTCAAAACCACACAGAATTCAAAGGAATTTCTTTGCTGTGTGGATGTAGTGCCTGAGTTTTCTTCTGCATCGTGGTTTCACCAGAAGACAATCCAGGTGAATCACACAACTCTCTTCCACCAAAGAGCTCTTAGCAGAATAAATGCTTCCAACTGTTGATGCTGGTATTCAGTGTTGTTGGTAACAAGGAGGGGTTTGGTAGTGATGGGCTGATGTCAACTCACTGTAATGTTTTGTGTTAAAAAAAGTGTTTGAATCTGGGAAAGAAAAGTGGTAGGCTAAGGCAATGTATTGATTAGATTATTACAGTGTACATTAACACAGTCCTTGAAACTTCAAAGGCACTTAAGCAAGGATCTCATATGTCTAAAAAATGTGGTTGAAAGATCTTTTTTGAATCTGCTTGTCTTAGCATCTTTACTCACTGTTAATAGAAATCTTGTTTAAGTTTGAATCCTTCCAGTTTTAAAAGCTAAATTTTAAAACATGTTTATCACCTTCTCTCTGACTGTAACATAAACAAGACTTTTATATTTTTGTATTTTCATTTGGATTGATATTTAATTGATATATTTTGTACTTGTAGGCTTTCACCATTTTTTCTTTTTTTTTCTTTGGGCTTTTTTCCTCTGTGGGCATTAAAATACATTTTTCTAAATAGTGGGTAGGAGTTTTGGGTTTTGTTCTGTTTTTGTTTGCTTTTGGTCAGCTGTTTTGTTGGGGTTTGGGTTCTTTTTTGTTTGGTTGGGTTTTTTAAGTTAAACAAATAAATGATCCTTATTTGGAGTAGTTTGAGGATAAACCTACATTTGATGACGGTGCTGTGCCCAGTGTGGAAGTGAACTTATCAAAGTTGCTTTATGCAGACTCTCGAACTTACCATAACCCGTGTGAAAGATTTCTGTATGGCTGTCACTTATTTCCAGTCTTCCCTTTCAAACTGCAGGGGTTTGCCACTGTATGTGAATTGCCCCTTTGATATTTCTGGTGGGCGGCTGAAGCCAGCTATTAGAGCATTTTTCTAAAAAACAAAAAAAAGCAACGATTGTGCTCTCTCTAGTGGCTGAAGGTGCAGTTGTTTGTGTGTCACTTCATAGACCCGATTTTAAGACATTACTTCAAAGCAGCGCAAACATTTACTCCATTTAGCCATAGCTGAAAGGAAAAAAAAAAAAAATTATTCTGTATCTGTCAAATATAAGACAATTAAATCTGCCTGCTCTTACGACTGACTATGCTGGGCATGTCTTACAGGAACAATAGAAGAGGAATGCCCCTTTCCCCCCTCCTCCTTTTTTTCCTTTTTCAAGTACCTCCACACCACCACCCCTCCATCCACAGCCACCCCCCGGATATTTTGATTCACAGTATAAGATCCTGCATTTTGCTGTGTGATCTGTGGCATGACAGGTTTGGAAGAATGTTTGTTAATCTCACCACATGCTTACAAACACCGAAGGAGGCGGCTCCCTGGGGTTTTTTTGCATGCAGCGAGTAGCCAAGGGAAAAAAAGGATGGAGGCAGAGACATTCAGAGTCTGCTTGTGCTGCCACTGACATAGCTCCTAACTTGTGATTTAGTACTGAAATAAAGATGTGCAATAATTTAGAATGGTCTCTCTTTCTTCTAGTCATAAATCTCCTTTCTTGGGAATGAGAGGCAAGATGTTTTGCTTTCTATTTGCTGGATTCTGTCCATGTTTAGGTGGCTTGAATACAGGAGACAACTGTTTCTGCAAACGCACAGCTTTTCTAATCTTCTTCTACCATCACTTCCATCTGTGCCAGTAGCAACTCTGCATAAATCCTGCAATACTTATGCATATAGAGAACTGAAATGGCCTTAGGAAGCACCTCTAGAATAAAAAATAGGAAAAGCTTCATGCAAACATGCCAAATAGTTTTGGTGGGGTTTTTTGGTGTTTTTTTTTATTTCATGAAACTAGCTGAGCCTTAGATTTTTTCTGCCTGTCAGTTCTGCCACAAATGGAACTAATTTTTGCTTTGAAAGGGTTGCATAAACTTTTTTTAAAATGTGTTGCTGAGTTAACCAGTTCAGATGAATGCTGCAGAATTTGTAACACTAGCATCGCTGGAGAGGAGTCACTATTTCACAGGTTCTTTAAATACAGTTTGCAAGTACAAATTCAATTCTGCATTTTTTTGCTTTTTGAAGCAGCTTAAACCGGATACACAGATTCAAGCTCACACCTGCTTTCATACCTGCTGACCTGTTCTAGCAACATGAGGCTCAAGATGTGTCTCATCTACTAGGCAGCAAAGCCCTTTTTTTCCTCCTTCTTTTCTTTTTGAGTGACTAAATAGTCTGATACTTTTGAAGTTCTCGGCACTGTGGAAAAATTATGATGCTTATTTAAGGGTTTGAATATGCAATTAAGCATCTAATTTTAAACGTGCACACTCAATATTGGACTTTGCTACAGATTTATTTCCTTTTTATGGTTATCTGCCAACTGCTGAAGTATGCATCAGTACATTTGACATGTTAATGCATTTTAGTAATGGAGGTACCTGATCGAGCAGCAGCCAAATGATCACAAAATAGATGTCTGAGGTGAAATTGGAGACTACAATAAACAAGGGAAAAGTGCTTGCCTTTATTGTTTACTGATGAGCGAAATCCCTGTCTCCCATCTGGCTTGAAAAACTGGACCCAGTTGGAGGAGCCCTTATATATAGTCTTAGCACCCTGTGTCCCTTATCATTGATGACCACATGCATTATTTTCTTCAGTGGTCTCCGTGCTTTTTCCTCCCTTTCTCAGAGTCTTTTTTTTTTTTTTTTTTTGACAGGATTGTAGTATGTTCCTGTAATTCTAAATAAGCGTATTGTGACTCGCTTGTAAATGAAAATCAAATGCTTATCAATACACTCTAGCATACCTGGTTATAATGTGATCCAGGCCTTCCCCAGTTACTGAGTGGAGCCTTCTCCCTTGTCTTTCAGCTGACCTGGAGCAGTGAAGGCAGCTGTGTGCTCTGTGTGCAGGCGGAATTACTGTGGGCATGCCACAGGTATTGCAGTTGCTGGTCCTTGCCTTACGGTATCACATGCCTGTCACTCACCTGCCGGGTTCTGTGCACTAGATCCTCATTGAGATGGTATTTGAGTATAGCCCAGTTATTCCCGGTGGGGAGGTTTGTTATCAAAGCAGCGTTCTCAGCTCCAGCAGATGCACAAGTGTCATCCAGTTTGTGCTGATCTGTTGAACAGCAACCGTGTAATGTAAGGGACAGTCAGAATTTAAGAGACAGGCTTTTAACACCGCAGAAGCTATCTTAGTATTTAACATGCTGAGAAGACAAGCTAATCACAAAAGACTTGTCTAGATGTCTATGTTCCTTTGACTCCTTAGGTATTTTGTAGATGCTGATGGCCAGTGTGAACTTTAAATCAATTTATTGCGTCTGTTTACATATGCAATAAAACCATTTGCCATATCATTTAACTACACACAGAGTGAATTGTTGACCATGAGCTGATCTGACCTTTTCAGGTCTAATCAAGAAATCTGAAATATTATTTCAGCCTGTCAGCTCCAAGAATGTGCAGTAATAGTATCTGGATCTAACTGAAAATGTCAGGCACGCTCTAATATGCAACCCTTCAAAGTTACGATGCGTATGAACCAAGAACTGGTTAAGAATATAAATCTGTAACATCCGTGGTGCATCTCAATTGCTTAAATTGTTCAGCGATAGATAGGGCTGGCTAAAAACATGCATTAAAAGCAATTCTTTGGAGGACATGTGAGATGTACAGCCATTTAAATATTAAAATGATCTTGAAAGAGGGGTGATAACACCAAGTTAGAATATTACTGGGAAAAACAGTGAGCAGTGAGAATCAGTGCTCTAGTTAATGTCTTGCCAGCTTTGTCGTGTGGTAATATAAGATTAGTAGTCTCATGTATCCTCAAAATTTTCCATTTTAATAATTTGCTGCTAGTGAAATTTTTATTCTTTCCAGGAATAACGCATTATATAAGCAGAGATGTCCTTATAGATCTTATTTCTGTTGAATTTAGTATTAAGTATTTTTTTCATACTTTTGTGCTTTTTAGAAAAAAGTCTATGTCTATTTTTAAAAGCTTTCTAAAAACCAGCACTGTTGTCAGTAGGTTTGTGGTGTCTAATGATGTTTAATTTTTTTGTTTTCTTTGTCTCATCTTCCTCAAGCTTCTGTTTGTGGTATTTTACTAGATATTCCTATCTAGGATAATTCTGTCTTTAATAACTAGTTATCAAGCATAAGACCAATTGTTCATTGGTATAATTTCTGGATGATTAATTTACATTTGGATTAAAGTGGATGGGCACAATGAGAAGCAACTTTGTGTCCTACGAAAATAGTATTTTGTTAGCTAAACAGTCTATCGAGATTGTTTAATCTTAGAGCAGTTGTTAGACTAAAATTGAGTTGGTTTTTAATCTAATCAGGAGTCATTCGTGCAATTTGAGACATTATTAACTAAATTGCTACTATTAGTAAAATGTTGTTGGAAATAGAATTAAAATGAACTGTGAGAAACATCGCTGAACCAATAACTTTGCATTAAAGAGTGGAGTGTATTTTAAACTAGTTAGTGCCGTTTGAACTGTTCTTGTGAGGCAATGCTGCCCTCCCCTGGAATGCTGCAGAAAGTAGGAATTTTTATCCCAGTCTGAGCAGGCTCTATGGCTTTCTATGAAAGAGAAATTGCCGAATTGGTGAAAACAGTGAAAAAATGCTCTTAAAAAGACCATTATGTGCCTTCTCCATTACAAAACAAAAAAAAAAGTGGAACAGACACTTGTGCAGTGCTTTTGTGTGTGCATGGTGCAGATATGGGTGGATGTACAAATAATACATTGGAATATACTGTGAATACACAAGATGACAAATTGAGGGCTGAATTAAGTTTAGGTGGCAATTTGGAAGATGAACTGAAGACAAAATAAGCGGATACCAGGTAGCTGCTGAAAGGTAGTGGGACAATCATAATAATCTTTTGTTTAACAGCGTAGTTTTTGTCTTGTATACAATGCTTAGAAATTTATAATAAGTGATTACGTGTTTCAGCTCTGCAATAGAAAAGTAAATGGGACCATGGCCAGCACCTTGCCTGGATTAGCTCTTGTGCCCGTGACGCTATAGCGAATCTTCTATCAAGGGCTACTGATTACAAAGATATCAGGAAGGATCTTCACTGTGCATTTCTGAGAGCTAAGGAAGGCTGTCCAAGGAAATAGTACTACTATTGCATCATTCAGTCTTAATATATATATTCTTCAGACATCTGTTATTAACCACTGCTGGAGACAGAATATTGGGGTAGAAGGTTCTTTAGATTGTCCAGCTATGGCTGTTGCCTGTTAAATAAGTGTGTTGCTATTTGCTTTAATTTTGTCTTCCTTCCATTTCTCACTGCTAGGCAGTTTCACCATTGTCCAGGCAGCAGAAAGAAATGAGCCTTGTTTCAAATAGAAGAATTTTATAGAATTGCCACATCTGACTCCAGTAAAGTGTGTCTGGTAGGGTTTGGGGTTTTTTTTTCTTTGTTTATTTTTAAGGTATAAATATCCCTTTCTTTTTATAATTAAATTTTTTTTAATAGTTGGACAATTTGCAAAACACACAGCTTTTCTTTCTGTGGCTTCCTGATTTGACTTGTTTTGTTTGCTCCTCGTCCCTCTTAGTGCATTGAAGATCACCTAGAACTAGAGAAAATTGGAGAGTATGTTAAAATCTCTGGTTCATGGTATCGCTTCATGTCTTAGATATGAACAGATTGCCAGATTCAGGATCAGGAATGACTTTTTTCCCCAGACTAGTTTGCTTCAGGACTTTGCCTGAATGTGAGTTCTTGTCTACTACTTGGGGCCAGGTCACTTGGGAGATGTTTTAAGACCTGTGGAATATAATTCCACATGACCTGCTCAGATCCAGTAGGATATTACGGTGGTGGTGGCTCTTGTTATTTTATTACTACCTTTTATAATAAGGTCCTAGGAGTTGTTTTGTGTCTGTGGCGGGTGCCTGCCAGTCCACAAGAGCAGGTGTGGACCCTTTTGAACTAGACCCCAACTACTCAGTTACCTGTGACTGTGGCAGAGGAGACCCAAAGATCCCGGTGGTCCTTCACATACTGATGTTTCTGAAGTGACTTCACTGACTGCAAGATAATAGTATTTACCTCCATGCATGGAAGCTAGTAGGCTATAACAAGCAATCCTTCTGAGACTTCACTGTAAAACCACTGCAACTGTGGATCTATGATAGTTAAAGGCGAGCTAAATCAACACCAAGAAAGTTTTGCCTTTCACTTTGTGACATCCTGCCACAGCAAAACTAGATTTATATGGCTTGCTTTTTTGTTAGATTAGTATTCTGTCAGTGTAGCATCCCAACTCAGCTCATCAAATGGTTTTGTGAATGGAAGTGTGTCGTTCCTTGACCTAGAACAAGTGTATGAGGTCTAAGACCATGTAACAGCTTGCTTTCTTCTCCATAACTCTTTCAGGTACTTGGGCTGCTGGTGTGGACCTTGATTGCTGGAACAGAGTACTTTCTATATCCAGCCTTTGGCTGGGTGATGTTTGTAGCTGTGTTTTATTGGGTTCTCACCGTCTTCTTTCTGATCATCTACATGACAATGACCTACACCAGGATCCCCCAGGTGCCATGGACCACGGTGGTAAATATACCTCTTCTTTGTTGTTGCGGGTTTGCTGGGTTATGAAGAGCATAAAACATAGAGGCATTCTGTGGGTGTCATTAATCAACTGCACTTGTGCTTTTTGCAGATTTTTCCCTAATTACTATGTGGCTGTGTGCCTGCAGTGTTTAACCTTCATACTACCCAGACACTTTTAAAACACTTTTCCTATGATGATTTCACCGTTTGTTCAGCAGTTGATGTAGTGACTTGATTTTTAATAATGTGTGTGTGACTGATACTTTTGCACAGTGGCCTCTTCCCCCCCCCCCCCCCGAAGTGATTACATCCCATGAAGAATGAGTCTGCTGCTGCTCTGAGCTAACAGACCTGGCCATATGGCTTAAACAGCAGAAATCCCTATTTGATTCAACACCATGAATTGGAATTGGGACCCTGTCTCTTAAGGACACAAGTATTCTTCTGCTAAAGTAAAGGCAAAGGTGGTTCAGAGGTAGCAACAATCTGACAATCCATGTATTGCCTGCTGTGAAAATGGTGCTGAAAATTAGTGTTTTACATATATGTAAAATATGTACAATGTAACCCTTTGCCTTAATGCAAATCAGATAAACAGCTAATGTAATTACAGTAGAATTTCACAGGCACTTAAAATTCAGATCCAGTTCTTGTGGTGCACAAACCTGGCTAGCTGTATCTCTGCACAGTATATTTTTACATTATTTTCATAACAGGTTGGTGTTCAGAGTAATAGAGCCTAGAAGTCATTGTCATCTCAGCCAACTGGCTATTTGTGACCCATCCAAGGATTATTATAAATTTTAGCTTTGCATTTGTCTGATACAATGAGATACTGTTTGGCTTTTGGTGGTGTGGTTTTGTTGGTTTTTTTCTAAGTAGCTAAAGATTACTGACTAGAATTCTGGTATTTTTGTAATAAAATATATTTGGCTTCTGTGTTGCAAACAGCTTGTTATCAGCTGTGTTGCATACGTGACTAAAATGCAATACTCTTTGTCTTCCCATTTGCGGCTGTAATAAATACCCAGCTATAGCAATTACTAATAAGAACAGCCAGGATAATGGGATAATGTTCAGATAGCTTCTCTGTTTTCAAGTTTCATGACCAGCAATTACCATTAAGGCTATAACACTGCTATAGAAATGTTGGATTATTTCAATTACAGCAGTAATGTGTCTGGGTGCATTTAAAGGTGTGGGATTTTTTTTCCCCCATTGCATTAGATGTAAGTAAAGTACATTCAAAGGGAAAGCATCTTTGTATCCATTTGGATACAGCTTTAGTCATTACCCTTCTTTCATCAGTTTAACACTATTATCAGGCAACAGCTGCACATAAGTAAGTTGCCCCTGATGTATTAGCAAGCTGGAGTATTTGATTTGTTTCTACTTCAGATTGAGTGTACTTCTTGCTCTGAGTTGCAAACATGTTGTAGATAAGATCACATAAATGTAGGTCTGAAAGGTAGTCTCCTCTTATAGTAAAGGGTAATATGAAGACAAAATAAATGCAAAATAAATAAATGATGCTTGCATTCTAGCTTGTTTTGCCTTAAGGTATTAAAAGAGCTGTTGGGAACAGATTTTGAGTTGGACCTCTGCCACTCCTGGCTGGCCAAGAGAAATGTTTGGTCTCTTTTCAGAGAAATGTTGTTAATGTCTTCACTCAAGACAGCATAATACACACCTTTTTGACTGAGAGAGTTCATGCCCACCTTCCCCCAATTCTCTGAAGTATCTGGAATTTCAGTCTTTGCTAGTTACTGCTCTGCCTCCTTAGGGCTCAAACTGTGCCTATTGTATGCAGTATCCAAAATGACATCTGGGCTTCTCTGTCATAAATATACTTTTTGCAGGTTAAGCACATCATGAAATGGCTTAAGATGCAGTTACTTTTACTGCAAATTAATCCAGAGGACATGCTTCAGAACTGACTGACTCTTCTTAATAGTGCAAGTTCTTTGCTAAAACAATCAATAGAAGCTTTTAAAATCTGGTAAATTTGAATTTAAGAAGCAGATGGTAATTTAGCATGAACCATTTGGTTTGAGTAATATATTGGCAGTAAAGGCCCAATCAGCTTGCATTGCATTCCGTCTTCCCCAACAGTGTTATTTCCCAGAGCAGCACTTCTCAAAAATTGTGTGCTTTTTTTCTTTTCTACATGACAAGAGATTGCAGGAATTTGTAGCTTTCCAGGGTAATTGAGTCTTCTTGGAACTAGAAATCTAAAAATAACAACAACAAATACTCTAGGCAATCAAATCTGGAGTTTGAAAATCAGTGCTTTGCAGAAGTTCACTTGAACCTGCCAATTGTTGGCATCTTATCTGAAAATCGACAGTTTCATATACTATTACTGTAATGCTCAGGAGAAACAAGAGAGCTGAGATCTGTGGATGGAGACAGTACCTTTTATTAGCTCAACTGATACACATGAGATGAACCTCACTCAATTATAACTGTATGGATCAAACCTCATGCCAGGCCTTGGACTCCCATCTGAGTGCTGAGGCACTGCCCACAGTTCCCTTCAGAAAGGTGGGTAAGTGGCTCTTTTCCAAATGCCCTGAAGTTGCCAGGACTTAGGAACCACAGGAAGACGTGCCTGCCCTTCAGCCTGATCTGAAAACTGTAAGGAGGCTTTTTTGTGGGGGAATTCTCATAAAGACAGTGGTAACCTGAAGACTGACATGTAGACAGATGACAGCACAGCATGCTATTCTCTGGAGGGAAACTGCTCCCTGTAGTTGAGAGATCCCTTGTTTGGGGAATGGTTCCCTTTAGAAAACTTTGAACCCTATGTGTCACAGGAGAGTGTGGCAGTGGGCCAGACTCCACCAAGTCTGAAGTAAACTCAGCTGGAACCAAATGTACTTGAGATGGATGTGAGGAGCCTCCATACCAACCGCTTCAAGCTGTTGATCTGCTCTTTGGTGCACTGAGGAAATTGCTGATGTGGATACAGCTGTTACTGCCTTCTGAACTTCTCTTCTTTGGCTGCAGCTCTTTTTTTAGATGCTGCTAGAGTAGGTGACTAGCGAAGTCAATAGTGAATAATTGCTGTATATTCCTTGCATCCACTAACTCACACCATAGAAATGAACAAGTTGGAGCTGCCCTAGCATGGCAACATTTAGAGACAACTGGGGCAACGGAGTTAAGGGTTATGGTATTTCTGTGATACTCTGGAGTGCAAACATGGGGCCAGAAGCTGAAGGGGGCAGATCATGGACAATGTTAGGACCTTGTCTAAATTGAGTTACTAATTCCAGGACTTGTAACTAGGTGCAAAGCATGTCACAGGTATTCCACTTGAACATTGCACCAGTGAACTAAAAGTATATTTTTATGTTATTATGGCTTTAGTCAATTAGCAGGGTGGACTTTTTGTGGCTTTGTTTTTTTTTAAAGAATAAACTTCCTGCAGCCATGACCAAGTAGTAAGTAAAGGACAAAGTATTAAAAGTTCTTAAAAAAAACCCAACAAAACAAACTCAAAAAAGCACAACAAAACCAACAAACAAACCCTCATACATTTTTATCTTCTCTTTCATCTTCTCTGACTTCTGTTCTCCCTTCCTCTCCTGTTCTCCCTTACATCCAAAACCCAAACTGTTCTTGTTTCTTCTCTATAGTGTTACAGAGATCAACGTTATCTGCTTTACTTCTTTCTTAATAATGAACATAGGTGCCCTGAGACATTGACTCTGCTCTTTGAAAGAGAAAATGCAGCATCTGCCATGGATGGGTCTTGATGACCCCTATAGTCCATTCGGACTGTTCTGTTTCTTGGATGTGTCTATTTCTTCTCGCAAAAACAGGCAGAAGGGGAAGGTACTGAAAGGTGGAAGAATATGACTGAAAAGGTTACACCCTCTCTATCTCCTTCAAACGTGGAGAAAAAGGGAGTTTTGGAAGCTTTATAGATATTCTTCATACACCCAGGAGTCATTGATTCCCAGAGTGTATCTTTGTGTAGATTAGAAATGTAATCAAATTGCAGTTTGTTTTGTTTCTTTTTTTTTCTTGTGTAGTGTCATATTCTGACTGCCTAATGCTTTGATTGTGATAACCAAACTGTGTCCTTATTATCACTTTGGGAAAATCACAGCACAGCAGCTTTAAGACTACTGGATTCAGTGTGATGGAGACGTTGTCCAAATTGTGCTTTAATGTTTGTGGATCTTTAAAATAAGTGGTTAAATTTTGATCTTAAAGATAGAAATTTGGAAGAAGGTAAAGATAGCTAAGAATCACATTTCTTGTGCACATTGTGTGTATACGGTATGTTTCAAATGAGTGTTGTAATGTTGGAATAGCAAATGGTGACAAAAACATGCATATTAATGACGTACTTTGTTTTTTCAACAGGGTCTTTGTTTTAATGGAAGTGCCTTCATTTTGTACCTCATTGCTGCCATTGTAGATGCATCTTCAATTACCAAAGAATTGGACAACCACAATTACAACAGCTGGGCAGCTTCTTCAGTGAGTTCATTTTTTGTTTAAATTGGTTCTATGTCCAATAAAGTTATATCAAAAGAAGGCTGGCTGAAGGTGCAGGTTGAAATGCATGTGTGCTGGATTTTGAAAAGCTGCAAACTGATACAGAAGCTGACCCACAAAACCTATAGGTAGCTGTAGTTCAGTTCATGGTTTTTGGAGGTGACTGGAAATACCACCAGGAGATGACAGTCACATCAGAAAAGGCCATATTGTTTCTAAGACCATGCTGCTTTTCCCCTCCTCTGCCCCCCTTTATTACTAGCTCCCTGGCGGAGTGGACGAAAGCCAAGTCACCTCAAGGCACTCAAGACGACTTCAAAAGCAGTTTAAATTAACTCGGCTAACTTTGCAGGCATGTGGATTAAGTGCATCCAGCTTTTTGTGGGCTGAGCCATACACACAGGACCTTTGAGTTGGTCCTGAAGTGATACTGCTGTTTCTATGGTGATCTCCCTCTTACAGCCTCAGCTTTTGATAATCTCTCTTCTGAGTTGGGTGGGCAATGCCTGAAAAATCATGTAACTTACCAGTGTTTTAAAGTGAGTGCAAATCATTACTCTAGTCTGATATTACTGTCTTACCACTTAGATTTGGGAATCCAAAGTCAGTGTGGGTGATAAGCAACTTTTTTTTTTAGAGCCGTGTCACTGTCTGAGCAGGGGAATGCATTCTCTAGCTAAGTTAAGGGAGTTGTAAAATAACTTTTGCATGTTGTGACAACAGTAGTCGAATTCAATTGTAGTTCCAAATTACAGCTACTTTACTGACTGTTCATGCTTCTTCAGTTGTCCTCTCTGGACTATTCACAAATTCTGTCTTCTTTCTGAAGGTTATTGTATACAGCCATAAACACACCTTTTCTGTTTACGTCTGGGGAATTGGATAACTATGTCCCTGTCACTTCAGTGGGGTTCAGGGTCTTCTCCCCTTGGCAGTTTGTAACTATTGATCTGTTACTCAGCCACTGCTGATGACAGGAACTTGCTTGCTGATAGATAAGCTTCCACGCCAATTCAGGTTTTACGCAAAATGCGTGAACGGTCAGTGCCTCATGGGATGTTTGGAATCCCTTCTAATAGCTCCTAGTAGTGCTTAACTATTAAATGTAGATTCTTGCTTTCTGAAACCATTAAGTGTTTCGTGGATGGATGTTTGTGAGAATTTAGCAAAACGTGTATCCCCCAAATTCTCTGTTAAAAAGATTTTTTTAGATAAAGCTTTCATTTCTTAAGAAATAAAATTTTTGGAAAAGAAGAATGCTATACTTCTCAATTGTAATAGTATTTTACATTATTTATAATTTTGGTGCCACAGGTTAAATTTACATTAGGCAACACTCACCAAGAGCCCTCTGTTGGAATGTTTAGCTTTACTGCCTGTATGTACGCTTACTAGTGCCCTGCTTGCAGAGCCAAAGGGCTCCCGCAGGCCAATGATGGTATATAAGCAAGAAACATTGATAGAATCCTAAAATATTTTTAGGCTGAAAGGGAGCTCTGAAGGCGATGAACCCTCTCCCCGCTTAAAGTGGGGCTAACTCTTATCAGGCCTTGTCCGCTTGAGTATTTCGAAGGATGGCTATTCCACACCTTCTCTGGGGCTCTGCTGCCATGTTTGATTGCTCTCATTGTGATTATTTTTATTTTTTTCCCCTAATATCGAATTGAAATTTCCCTTCCTGTAATTTGTGTTTGTTCCCTCTTGTCCTTTCACTGCTCATCTCCAAGAAGAGTAGTATTAATCCTATTTGCAGTGTAAGCTTTCTTTGGTTCAGTTACCAGCACAAAATATTCTGGTCTTATCGTAAGACCATTTTAAACATTGTCTATTTAGAACAACATGCAGTGATTAACAGGAACTTAACCGCTGGCACTGAATTGGACTTTATCAGTACTACTGAAATAGTTCACAGCTGTTCTTTGGTTTCTGTGTGCATAGGCTACAAGGACTGCAGAAGCAACGCCACTGATACCGTCTAGTTTTAATCTTTAAACATAAAATAAATCTAGCCTACTACAAAAGTCTTATTCTGTAATCAGTTTCAGACAAAGTAGTAATATCTCAGCGTGATTGCTGTCAGTTATTTGCGCTGAGGAATACCTTTATTCATCAGTAGAACTGGTAACCTCATCGGTACTGTGGTTTGAGATGTCTAGGCCTGCATTTGAATCAGAGTTTTCCCTGTAAACGAACCTGTTTTGATGCAGGGTGTGCCATGGGGAGGTACAGGTGAGCCATAGGCCATTCCTGGAACTTCAGAGCAGTGCACAGTGCCAGCTGAGCTGACACACATGGACTATCCTTTTAGTCTTTACCAGCAATTGATGTTAAAAGCAGCAAGTATAGGACTGGCAGGAGTCCATATTATAAGATCCATACTTATGGATCCATACTTAAGGCAATATAATGTGGAGATATGGGTTGAAATATGTCATGTTTCATCTGCTTCTAGGCCTGTATTTCTATACGTAATTTGAGCTTGCTTACACAGTGGTGACTGTGGTGGCCACACAAGTACAAGGAGATGAAAGGCTGCCATTTTCGTCTGCTATTTTTCCTTTTTACAAATCCCATAACTTTTTTTTTTAATAGAAATGTCAGTGCTCTCAAAGGTATGTATTTTTTTCCTAATATATTTTTTTTTCTCCCCTCTCTCTACAGTTCTTTGCCTTCGTGGTTACCTCCTGCTATGCTGGAAATACGTATTTTAGTTTTATATCTTGGCAATCACGAACTTTGCAGTAACTATTTTGTTAAAAAGAATTCTGTAGTATAAAATATCTTGAGGATTATACTCTTTTGATAAAGGCATGGAAGAGGGATAAGGTCTTTTTGAACATTTGTTAGAATGGATGTGATATATTTTAAGATAAGATTAAAATGATTATTTATAATACAATGTCATCTTTAGAGACCTCTAACACCGACTTTGTACTGTATCCTAAAGTTTCATACTGCTTCTTTTAAAATTAACATGGTATTTTTCTAGACACTGTATAGATATTATTATTAAACCTTTAATAAATCTTACTCAGACGATGTGCCAATTTTGTAAATGCAACTTTTTAAATGTTACAGGTATACTTCTGATACTGAATGCTGCAAATCAAAACTAAGATTGATACTATCTCATTATGTATAAAAAGTTACATTGTGCAGAAAAAAAAATAAATCTGAAACTTTAAAAATAAATAAATAACTGACCCAACTGTACATGTTTTGTAAACTGGGAGTAGAAAGTTGCTTTTTTAATTTTTTTCACAGTATGATATATGATGCTAAGAATTCTGGTGATCCTGTCAGTTTGCATATTCTACCAGCTTCTCACAATCACGAGACTGCTTTTGGAACCTGTTCCTGTAGGTCTGAAGGATCGTTGCGCATGAAACACATTGTCCTGACAGGTTTCTCAAATCCAGCAGGCTGCAAGGTAAAAGTCTAGACGACAGCCCCTTAATGCTCAGTGTTTAACCTACTGAGAATATCACAAATACCTACTAAAGGTAATACATTCTATTTCTCAGGGGTCTGTTTTTCTCTTTTCATGTTAGGCCATTAATCTGTCCTAATTAAAATCTAGGCTTCTAAATCCTATTAAATGATATAAAGATTAAATCCATAGAAGAATTGTCAAGATGCCAGTGCTAGAAAAAAAGAATTTCTTCCCTCCTTCCCTGTCTACAGGCATAATCTGTGAGTTGTTAGTTTAACAAATGAAACTTTTAATTTGAAGCTCATATTTAAATATCTTTGAGTCTAGCAGAAGTATGACAAGATAATGAATTTCAAAACAGATACCTTTGAAAATTACTTTCAAATACAAATTACCTATGGAATTTTTTTCCCAGGAATTACATGGAGAGTGAAAAGTTGTGATTATTTTGTGATATTAATTAAAGTTTTCCTCATTTAAAACTGCTGCTAAATCTTTTATTACTGGATTAAGAAGATTTGGAATCTCTTCTAGTATTCAAAAATTTAGCTGGAAGATTATATGTGATAGCAGAGAAATCTAACTGCTTCAAAAAACTTAGTTATTTCTTCCTGTAACTAAATGGTGTGTGCTTACTTATGTGCGTGCCTTGCAGCAAAGAAGATTTATCAGCAGTCAGCTAATTCTGTTCTCTAGCACATTGTTTTATGCTAGATTATCTGTCGGAGTCACAGGATTTCAGTGTAAGGCAAGCCAAGATACTATTTAAAAAAACTATATTTGTCTGCAAATTGCATCTGGCCTGTACAACAAAGGTCAGGCTGTCTGCTGCTTGCTAAAATTATCCAGTTGTGAGAAGGAAGAAGGGCTACCAACTATGCACTTTATCTACACAGATAAAATGTGTCATTAAAATCCCATATGCTCTTTTCCATTGCTGGAAAAAAATCAAAGGCATAAAAATGACCCAAATGTCAACTGATAAAATGTGACTAGAAATACAGCCAGAATTAAAATCTCGTCAGTAATTTCTCATCAGTAAAAATACTTCAATAGTAATAGAAATTCTTTCTTAAATATATTTTTTGTACCTATCTTAAGAGCAAAGAGCATGACTATATTTGCACAAATGTTTCATGATTTTGTGGTAACTGCAATGGTCTGGTCAAAAATCATAATCCAGATAACGTCTGTGACTAGAAGTAATAAGAGGGAGTAAAGCTACAAGTGAGTAATGAGTTTCATCCAGTTTACCGAAAAACTGTTTCATGTCAGAACAAACTCCTTAATGAAGGACAAAACCACACCGTTACCAGATAAGGAATGATTCTGGCAAAGTATCTGCCACCTCTGAGTCTTGAGTGCTGATCCTCAAGGGAAGATGTCTTCCAAAGGCAAATCTGTGAGTTGAATCCTTAGTACGTGGGGTTTTTTAAATTCAGAATTAAGTAGAAACTTACTTTATGCTTGGCCTTGCCTTTTTTTTTTCTCCAACCTTCTCTGCCTTGCTCTTTCCCTTTAGAAAGATAATCACAGAATCATAGAATCTTAGTGGTTGGAAGGGACCTTTGAGATCATCGAGTCCAACCACATTAAAAAAAAAAAAAAACAAACAACGCAACAACAAAACAAAAACAAACCACAAAAACAACAAAAAAAAACCCACACAA